>CM077165.1:72730965-73330965 GCA_039583875.1 Platanthera guangdongensis
TAACTAACAATCACTCTATTTTTGAAAATATAATTACCTATAATAAAGCGAGTCGAAGTGTGTAATATTTTGATAGTTTTGTGTTAGGGAATCAAAATGAAGAATACTCTTTATTGGTTTCTAGAATTTGCCCCTAGCGATCCTCAAAACATTCGCATAACTTAATTAGCATGGGCGAAAATGATTGAGGCCTCCCATTGGATAGCTTGAGCCTTGCAAGCCCAAAATCCTAAACATTATACCCTTGCACACCCAATTTGGACCTAATCCATATTTCTTTCGATTCACCACTACTAAAATTCACCAAGGCCAGAAATTCTCAACTATTAGCACATCTATCATTGATTTTACACCTTTTGCTATGTGAATTACAAAATTTAAACAGATGGTGTAACGGACTTTGATAAGCTATTTATTGGTGAAGAAAAAAAGAGAAAAATATATGAATATGCATCAAAAGATTGGAGAAAGAAAAAAAAATAATACAAAAAAGGGGAAGTATAATAATTGTGAAGTCTGTGGTGCTTTTATAATGTTGATATATGTTAGGGTAATTATATAGCAAGAGGCTCAATCGAGATCTAGGTGTGATAAGAACCATCTAATTTATCTTTGATTACCCCACCTATAATCTTTTATCCTAAGCCAAAAAGTTACATCCTAATACAAGTCCTAAGGATCCATCCTTGTTAATCCTAACAAGTGTCGTGGAGAGTGTGTGAAAAGGCAAGCTTATGGCTATCAATATTGATACTTAAAAGTTTTGAAACACTAATGCCTACCCTATTATGATTGTTATTTTCTCTTCATATTTTTTATGGATGATTGTAACTTTATTTCTAGAAAAGAGTGAAAGATAGTTAATAGATATATGGGAGGAATTTTAAGATAAAGTTATATTATGAAAAGTCTGCTATACTATTTCATATGCAATTATAACATCAAATTTCTCTTTAAATTCATAGCAACCAGCATGCAGAAGAAAAATTAATTATTGGTAATCAAAATGCTTCAACCTCCATTCGTTATAATTGCACGAAAATAATTAAGAATTTGAATTATCATGAATAGAAGAGTGCAATATAGATTTTCCTTTATTTTATGTATTAATTTATTTATTTATTTATTTATTTATTCATTAATCTTCTTAATGCAAGTATTGCAAGTCTTTGGAACTAAAAGTCATTGAGCAAGCAGAGGTGTTCATAGATCCAACATGACTGATGGAAAAGGTCTTGGATTGGGCACGCACGGGTAGGGACATGCCCATGTCACTACCTATGCCATTCTCTAGAAAGATCAGGAAGAAAAGACGTAAAGAGTTACAAGAGTGCCACACGGGTAGGGACATGCCCATGTCACTACCCGTGTCTTTATCGGGAAGAATCAGACCTGGAGACATGAAGAACACGCGGCCATGTTTCCAACCGTGTCAAATGACACGGCTCATGAGCAGGCATGCCTTTTCATACCAAACCGCCCAGACGCACCGTTTCATAACCTACACGGCTTATGACACGGCCGTGTTGGAACCCGTGTTGGATATCTATTTGCAAGAAGAATATAAAAACCTGCACTCAAAAATAGAAAGGCTCCTTTTGGATTCAAAGACTTGGAGAATTTCTGGATGACAAAAGTGGAGCTATCAAGTGAAGGGGAAATCAAAGGAGATAATTCGTATGGTTTTAATCTTCATGTATCTCTTTTAATTTCCCCTTTCTCTTAGTGGATCTTTATTTTACATTTTGTATGAGGCTTATTTTTCTGAACCGATTTAGTAATCATGTATGTTGGTTTTCATTTCGTATCTGTGTTATTTTAATCGTATGTGTTGTTTCAAGCAAAGAGATTGATCATAGATTTGAAGTTAGTATTTATTTCATGTGAATCCCAAACTTCTATATTGAGAAATTGGAAGGTTGTGATGATGGTTATTAATTTCATTCTCTGGTGTTCTTGATGCAAGCTCACACGGGAGACCGTAAAATATCTACGGACACACAGTAATACCTCTCCACGATCCAATTCTACAATTGCACAAAACATCAAACGCGGTGCACACACTACTTAATTTTGTCAATTAGATGTTATCGTACAGGTAGCCAAACCGATTAGGATCTAACAAAGGCTATATGCCAATATTCTTTCCGACTAAAGGGACCAACCCGGTCTGGTCGAGCAATGGTTATACCAAAAGATATCTACCAAAACGTTGCGATTCGGATACGGTCGATCTATCCCAATAAAAAGAAAATGAAGGTTCGCCAAATCTTTCAAACTTAAATAAAATAAGGTTGAACAACAAAATCAAACGAAGAAACCACGATAAATTCAACGTTTCAAAGATCACGCCAAAGTATCCACCATAATAAAAATCGAGAGAGAAACACCAAAAGTAGAAATGTTTCGTTACCCAATCAGAATGGATGATTCTGATTCACTATTTTCTGGATCGTCCTTCAACAGCTCCGCCGGAGTCACGCCGAATGGAGAGAAAACTCGTCCACCTTCGTCGCTTCACGCAAGAGTTGGGATCCACAACGGGGGATCTTGCCTTGGCCGAATTTCACCCAAAAATAAAGAGGTTGGTCGTGTTTTGGAGAGGGAGAAGTGTTTGCCGGATAAAGGGGGAAGAGAGAGGAAAGGTGGCGGCTAGAGGGGGTGGTCGGGTTTATGCGAGAGATGAAAGGAGAGGGAGGAGGAGGTGGAGAGTAGCCGAGTAGGGTGAGAGGGAGGAGATGATGGCCAGCGGCCAAATAGAGAGAAGGAGGATAGGAGGAGCCGAAATTTTGAAAAGGAGGGGGAAAAAGATCTCAAGAAAGATTTAGGGATTCAAATTCTTATCATTCATTCTATCAAATCCTTCATAACCATGGCTATATATAGCCTACACCACTCCATCTCCTCCATTCAAAATTCAAAATGAAACTATGATGGTTATATGCACCCATCATGAAATAAAAATAATACACAAATTAATTGCATGAAATTAAACACTCTTGATGGTTATAGGCACCCATCATCCATGAAATGAAATAAAAACTTAAAACAAAAATTGCTAAAATAATAATTAATAGAATATAAAATATATAATTATTTAATTTATAATTATATATTTTATTTAATGGCGGCGGTGGACGTCGAGCAAAACATGTAGCAGTGGCGGCGTTGGTGAAGAAACATCGTGGTAGAATTTCATCTTCGAGCTTACAGCAACGATCGTCCCAATCCACAAACTCTCGATGATGAGGATCAATGGCCGCATCAGTATCGTCGTCATCAATCTTCCCCAACTCAAAATCACTCATCACCGATGAGTGGCTCGGAAGGAGAAAGTAGCCAAAAACAGCATCAGCAGGTGGCAAGTCCGACTTGGAAATCCAAGTAACAGAAGTATAGTCACCACCCATCAACCAAAACATGTCAGACAAAAAAAATTGGTCCTGGAAAACCTGGGAAAAGCATTAGGCAATAAAGAAGAAAATGTTTTATCATCAACAATCAACGTACCTCCATTGGAGACCTATGGAGATAGCTATCCAGAAATAAGCTCACCCCCCAACCCACTAGAAAATGCAGTATAACTAAACAGATAGGAAGATAATTCAAATGGAGGAAAAACATATGACGTTAAATCAGAAACATTAAAAATAGGGGAAATACCCCCAATCAGTTGGTAACTTCAAAAGATATGTGTTTTTTCCTAATTTGTTTAATTTTCGAAAAGGTCTAGATCGTCGATTCGTCAACTTTTCTATAGTGCCCGAAGGCGACCGTTCAGGGACGAAACGCACCAAAACTAAATCGTCAACCTTAAAGTGCGACGCTCTTTTATGTATGTTAGCATGAAACTGATAAGATGTATAATGTGTGGCTAGCGCTTTAATAATGTGCTTATATAAATTTTGAACATGAGAGGCGAAATCTTGTGCGAATTTACTTCACCTATAATATGGCGATAACGAAATCAAGTCAACATGCACTGGTGTTTTATACCCACGCACAATCTCATTCGGCCATTAGCTTGCTTGTAAGAAATAGGACGCAAATTGAATGATTAATTTTTTAAATGTGCGCTTAAATATGTTACTACCGTGAGGAGTGAACCCATGTGCTACATGACTCAACCCAAATACAGAGGATAAAGGGGTTAACTCAGGGGGCACGGGAGACTTCTAATCAAGGATGATTTTCGTAGGCTCCAAATTTACAGTTCTAATTTTATATTTAATATTTTCACGCTTGGCAAGAAGATATGCCAAGGAGGACTGCTCATCATAAATAATATAGTTGGATGCTCGCGTATGTGAAAAGATGTGCGAGCAATACATCTCAAGGGGCCTGACTATGGTCACTAACGTGTGGAAATGAGGGTCATCATTAGGCGATGGGTAAATACGTGAAACCAGGTGTTGTATATAAGTATATCTAGGGGACACCACATCTAGAGGCACAATTTCCAAAGAATCAAAATAATTCGTAGTCGAGGGGAGAACCGTAGACGTACATGCATTACAATGAACAATCAATGTGATACGAAGGCAGATCTATGGGGTGCGGTGTACAGTCCAAATACCACTGCACATAGCTTAGGAATATATATACGATGAGACAACGCCAATGTAGGAAATAATAAAGTGGGCGTGACACAAAAATTTAGACTAGGACTACCGGTTCCATGTCATAGTAAGTCAACTAATGTGGGCAAATAGTCAGGAGGAAGGGTCGGCAGATTCAAACCCGGGATAACATCCAAATCAGTATAAATTTCACCCAACGGTGACGACATCAAGGAATTCTCATCCGGGTGTAAAACCAAAGAATCGTCCAAAAATATAACTTCCTCGCTTGGAATTTCTTCAAACACACTAGAAACAACATTCGAATCGAAGCTAGTAAAAGTATCAAAAATTCGCAAAATTGAACCAGACAAAATTTCTAATTTAATTTGAGCTTTAGGAACTAGTGATAATGTCAAAGAAATAGTTTTCAGGTTCTCAACGCTAAAATCATCCAAAAATATCTGTCCATCATAAGCTAATTCATCCACAATAACACTTGGGACATCCTCACTTTCAGGATCCTCAGATAACTCAGATATAATCTCAGTAGGTTTAATCATATACTCTAACATGATGGGGATCGTATCCTGGAGAGGGCACTCAATACTACGGTGAACAGACACAACACTAGTAGGGCACTTAATATGCAAGGGAATACTTTCACAGATCAAAATATCATCATCCCAAACATCATCTTCCATATCACTAGGTATTCCTTCAATTTCAGACTCATCAGAATCGTCGGGCATTAACGCACATGACGGAATACTCTCACCTACGGGGTACATCCTCAGGGTCAAGAGATATTACATCTACATCAGCATCCTCATGGGTATCAGTTTCTATCTCAAGGGGCTTAGATGTTGAGGCTAAAGGAGGCATAACCCTAGTAGTAACATCTTTCAAGTCCACGACAAATTACCTATTAGGACTGGTTTCCCTAATGGTGGGCGGTGGTCCTAAGACGGATTTTCCCGTCTGAAACGAGCGAGTCTTATTCTTAGGAATGTTGTGCTTCTCAATATCCAAGGCAGCATTACAAGTGGTGTTTAGGTCATGTGACCATAACGCAGTAATTTACCCTGGATGTAGGGGTTTAACCCCTTACAAAACCTAAAGAGGGTGAGCTCTGGCATCTCCTTCACACCACACCTAACCATCATATCTTTAAGAAGACTCATATACTCAGAGACTGACTTATTCCCTTATTTAAGGGTAGCCAAATCATCTGACATCTGCGTTCGATGGTACGTAGGGACGTACTATTCTGTCAGCATGGCCTTCATGTTTGCCCAACCAATATGTAATTTACCATTCTCAGCTCTCATACGTCGTTCCTCATTCAACTAGAATATCATAGCTCTACCTAACAACTTTATTCTCATAACTCGCAAATTATCTGCATTAGTCGATTTGTACCACTCAAAGTAGCACTCTATTTCCTTAACCCAGTCTAGGAAAACTTAGGGACACCCTAAACCATCATTAGTAGGTGACTCACTTCTATTGGGAGGATAAGAGTGGGGACGGTTGGTATTCTTATGGTATGAAGGCAAGGCTGGGGTATGTTTATCCATGACTTTAACATACAAATAGTCATAACTGTCATAAGTGGGTGCCTGTCTTCTAGCATACACGTCATAAGCCATTTTCTACTGGTGACGGGACAGAAAATTCTACTCGAATCTGGTGCACATGCCATGAAATATAAACCTGGCCCACTAAACTCTAGGAATGATAGAATAGTTCCTGCTTAGCAACTAGGATAATAAATAAATGTTTTTGATTTTCTTACTGAAAATATTATGAAGATTATTAAATAATTTTTTTATTATTTTTTTGGAGAAAAATAAAAATATAGGCCTCTATTTACAGAGCAAAATTAAAAATTTATAATGACTTAATAAAAATAATGACTTAATAAAAATAAAATATTTTTTGATTTCTTACTTATAAAATGATGGAAAATTTCCAGAAGTTAAGTTTTTGAATTTTGGGAAAAACGGAGAATTTTAAGTTGTTATTGGCAGACCAAAACTAAAACTTTTGTTTTATTATTTTGACATAGAATCATGCAAGTGCGTGTCGGTGAAATAGTAAAAGGGGGAGGGTTCCAATTAGGAAATGACGTTAACCTCCCTCTGATACCAAATTGATGCAGGCTCACACGGGACACCGTAAAATATCTGCGGACACACAGGAATACCTCTCTACGATTCAATTCTACACTTGCACAAAACATCCAACGCGACGCACACACTATTTAATTTATCAATTAGATGCTAGCGTACGGGTAGCCAAACCGATTTGGATCGAACAAAGGCTATAGTCCAATATTCTTTCCGGCTAAAGGGACTAACCAGGTCCGGTCGAGTGATGGTTGCACCAAAAGAGATCTACCAAAGAGTTATGATTCGGAAGCGGTAGATCTCTCCCAACAAAAAGAAAACGAAGGTTCGCCAAACCTTTTGAACTTAAATAAAATAAGGATGAACAACAAAATCAAATGAAGAAACCACGATAAATTCAACGTTTCAAAGGTCACACCAAAGTATCCACCACAATGAAAATATAGAGGGAAACATCAAAAGTAGAAATGTTTTGTTACCCAATCAGAATGGATGATTCTTATTCACTATTTTCTGGATCGTCCTTCAACGGCTCTGTTGGAGTCACACCGGATGGAGATAAAACTCTTCTGCCTTCGTCGCTTCACGCCGGAGTTGGAAACCACAAGTGGGGATCTTGCCTTGGCCAAATTTCACCCAAAAATAAAGAGGTAGGTCGTGTTTTGGAGGGAGAAGTGTTGGCCGGATAAAGGGGGGAGAGATAGGAAAGGTGGCGGCTAGAGCTGGTGGTCGGGTTTATGAGAGAGATGAAAGGAGAGGGAGGAGGGAGTGGAGAGGAACCGAGTAGAGAGAGGGAGGAGATGATGGCTGGAGGACAAATAAAGAGAAGGTGGATAGGAGGAGACGAAATTTGGAAAAGGAGGGGGGAAAAGATCTCAAGAAAGATTTAGGGATTCAAATTATTATCATTCATTCTCTCAAATCCTTCATAACCATGGCTATATATAGCCTACACCACTCTATCTCCTTCATTCAAAATTCAAAATGAAACTATGATGGTTATATGCACCAATCATGAAATAAAAACTATACACAAATTAAATACATGAAATTAAACACTCTTGATGGTTATAGGCACCCATCATACATGAAATGAAATAAAAACTTAAAATAAAAATTGCTAAAATAATAATTGATAAAATGTAAAATATATAATTACTTAATTTATAATTATATATTTTATTTAATTGTGGCGGCGGACGTCGAGCAAAACATATAGCAGCGGCGGCGTTGGTGACGAAACGTCGTGGTAGAATATCATCTTTGAGCTTGCGGCAACGATCGTCCCAATCCACGAACTCTCGAAGACGGGGATCAAGGGCCGCATCAGCATCGTCGCCATCAGTTCTTTCTCTTTGTATTTCAAATTTCATGATCGAGAGATATGTTGTTTGGATAATGGCAATACGGATAATTAGATTCATGGTATCATATAGATAGGATTTCATGAATTTATGTATTTGACAGGGTTACTTTATATTAATGCAAATTTGAGTGTTGTGAATTGTTCGAGGGAAAACTTACTCAACTTAAGTTTAGGTATTGAATTGCTCGAGAGAGAATTCGATAAACATTGAACCCTTATAATACAACGAGTTCGATAATTTTGTTAATACGTGGTTACATAGACTTGAATTAATGAGTGAATATCCTCATGTGATTACTCTTAGACAATCTGTTTTTTACCATCCTTAATCCTCCAAGGTCATTTTATCCAATTAGTCCTAGTAATGTTAATTTAGAGTAACAACCAACTTTAAATATCTGTACGATAATAGAGTGAGTACGAGTACTTGAAAAGACCTCTAAAAATACGACACAAGATATAGATTTCTCATATACTATGATTGATAGGTGCACTTGCCTGAGATTAAAATCAATTTAGCTTATACATATCTACATAGATTATACTAGAGTTGAAAATGAATGCGCATTAATCATCTGCCAGCATGGACTGCCCCAGGCCATTGTCATGGACAATGGGCGACAATTTGCCAGTGCCGAGTTCATCGGTTTCTGAGGGCAACTTGGGATTAATCTCAGGTTCGTGTCGTTCCACAATCCCAGGAGCAACGGGCGGGTGGAGAGGGTGAACAAATTCATCGTGAACCTCTTGAATAAGAAGGTGGAGAACTTGAAGGGGAGCTGGGTGGAGCAGCTCCCCTCAGTCTTATGGGCCCTTGAACTACCCCCAATACGACCACCGGGGAGACACCATTCAAGTACTACCACGGCTGCGAGGCAGTGTTTCCCATAGAATTCGAGGTCCGGACACCTCGAGCAGTTGAGACAGAAGGAGGTAGAGAAGAGTTGCACATTGAAAATGACGATGAGCTGCGGCTCTCCATGGATATGGTGGAGGAGCTGTAGGAACAGTCTGCTATCTGGCAGGAAGGGGTCAAGCGAAGGATAGCTAAGTATTTTGACAAGCATGTTCAAATAAAGCAGTTCGCAGAGGGGGTTTGGCCTTGAAAAAGGTGGATACAGCCGGAAGATCAGCTGCCGTGGGGAAGCTCAACCCAAAATATGAAGGTTCGTACATTATCATAGAGGAATTGAGGTTAGGGGGTATCACCTCCAAAATGTGGAAGGCGAGGCCCTCAGTCACACCTGGAGCGGTGATGACTTGAAGCGTTTCTATCCATGAATAAAGTATGTAACACCCTCTCTCATAAATATAAGATATCACATCATTTTAGATCTCTTTTGCAATAGTTTGTGCGACAGATGGTGTTCATGAAATAGACCCCGAGCAAATCCCGCTGTCAGGCTCCCACTGGCTGGTAGGGATAGATGTCACTCGAGATCGTCTCCCAGACCCAGAGAAGATCCTGCCGCCAGTCTCCCACTAGCAGGTAGGGTTGTATATCACTCTAGAGTGTATCTCAGACCCCGAGCAGATCCTGCTGCAAGGCTCCCACTAGCTGGAAAGACTGGATATCACTTGAGAGCGTCTCCCAAACACCGAGAAGATTCCGCTGCCAGGCTCCCACTAGCTGGCATGGCTGGATGTCACTCAAGAGCATCTCCCAGACCCCGAACAGATCCCGCTGCCAGGCTCCCACTACATAGCAGGGTTGGATATCACTCGAGAGCATCTCCCAGACCACGAGCTGATCCCGCTGCCAGGCACCCACTAGCTGGCAGGGTTAGATATCGCTCGAGAGCATCTCCAAACACGAAGTAGATCTCGCTGCAAGGCTCTCATATAGTTGGCAGGGCTGGATGTCACTCGAGAGCATCTCCCAGACCCCGAGCAGATCTCGCTACTAGCCTCCCACTAGCTAGCAGGGATGGATGTTAATCGAGAGCATCTCCCAGACCCTGAGAAGATCCCACTGCTAATCTCCCTCTAGCTGGCAGGGCTGGATGTCACTCGAGAGCATCTCCCAAACCCCGAGTAGATTATGCTGCCAGGCTCCCACTAGCTGGCAGGGCTGGATATCACTCGAGAGCATCTCCCAGACCCCGAGCAGAACCCGCTGTCAGGCTCCCACTAGCTGATAGGGCTGGATGTCACTTTAGAGCATCTCCGAGACCCCAAACAGATCCCACTACAAGTCTCTCATCTAGTTGGCAAGGCTGGATGTCACTCGGTGGAGTTTTGAAATGATGGGCCACAAGATGGTTCCACTGGCCCGGCTCTCACTAGCTGGCAGGGCAGATGGGCCGTTGGGAGGAAGCTTCAATATGCCCATTAGAAGCCCAACACCCGCCGCTAGTCTTCCAAGGGCGCCCAATATTCAGCCAAAGGGGGATCGATTGACACGCATCTCACATCGTCAGGATCCTACCGGCTGACTGAAAGAAGGGAAGTAGATATTCCTAAAATTATCGTCGCAGGCCCCAGATCGAAGGCAAGTTGTATTTCACACCTCGGGCGCTCGCCCAACATGCATCTAGACGGTGCTCGTAAAGTGACCAAGGTCGTGAGCACTCAGGCCACGCCGCAACCTCATAAGGACCGGCTCACGCGAAGCAGAGCGGCGCGGGCGCAAGTCGATCCGGGTCGGCCCCTTTATCTCACGAGCGGCTTAAGGATAGCCTTTGGATAAAGGATGCGGATCTCTACTCACGGGTCGGATACCTAAGATCCCAACATTCCCTAAGCTGAGTCATTAAGGAACCCACAGTCTCACTAACGAAGTGCGGGCCTAGAGACAGTGACCGGGAGGGTCTAACCGGGTCACGAGTATTAAGAAGAAAGGGAAAGAGAAAAAAATGCAACACCATTCCAGAATAGAACATATATTACGAACCACAAAGAGTTACAAGTGGGGAACCCATCCAACATTTACATTGCTGCAATAATAAAAATACATAAATCACAAAGAAGAAAGGCTCGGTGTGGGGGTTCAGCGAGGCGAGCCCTCAGGCGACGAGCTCTCCTAAAGAGGTTGCTAGGACCCATCTCCCGGCTTTGGTACCAGAATGAATAGCTCCAGCACCACCTCACTCGCCGATAGCCCCATGTCTTCTCTTGTAACAAGGTTTGCCCGCTGCATAGTTTGGAGCTTGAACTTCGCAGCATTGGCGGCGTTCTTTTGCATCATCTTCTCCAGCTCATACTCAGAATAGTGGGCGACCTGGCAACTACTGCTGGAGGGCGGCGGAGGAGCTATGGCTTCCAGTTCTCACACCCACGCCCGCAATGCCTCGTTCTCCTTCTTGAGGGTGGCGATTTGGAAACCAAGGCACTTAGCCATCGCAGCATCCTGAGAGAAGAAATAAAAGGAGCATAAGAAAAGTGGAAGCAATCTTAGGGCATCTCGTGCAAGTTATGGGACTTACCACGCCCTAGGTATCCGACGAGAATGGCATCAGATGCATCCACCGGCTTCTTCTGGTGCTTTGCTTCCTCCTGAGTAAGACGGCGGGCCTCTTCCTTGTCATCGGTGAGCTTTTTGAGCGAGGCGGAGTCTCTCTCCAACTGCGTGCACCGCTTTCCCACCATGTGAGCCAGCTCCAGGCCATGGAGCTGGGGCCGCGCGCTCTCGTGCACGCGAACTTGTGTGGCCTACTCATCGAAAATTGTGGCGTCTTCCCGCACGTAGAGGCTGAAAGAGAAGTCATAAGCCTCCCCGTTGATGGTTTCCTACTCCAACCATCTCGGCAGTAGGGTGGAGATAGAGCCTTGGTTCGCCTCCTTATCCCACTGGAGGAGGGGCCCGCCAAGCTCGTCCAGATGCTGCTCGTCGTAGCCAAAGTTGCGGTGCCCTCTCAGTACTAGCTTAGTGGTGGGCACCTGTCCTCATAACCTGGAGGTGCCGGCCACCTCGCCAGGAGGGCTGCCGATCGAAACGCTCGGTGTGGCGGGCTCTTCAGTTTGTTGGCTCGCTGGAGCGTTGCATTTGTCCCAGGATACGGGGTGTGCGCCGCCAATATTCTTCGGCTTTTTGGGCGGTTGCGGCAGAGGCAGAGGCTGTTTGCGGTTGGCCTGCATCTGGGTAGCAAGGGTCGGGGCCACGCGATGTGCGGCAGCCGCCGCCTCGTCATGGGAGAGTTCGCCGGATGTGGAACGCACACTATCATAAGGAGGGTGTAGGGGAATTTATCTCTCACCTATAAAAAGAGGGTTAGAGCAAAGAAAGAATGGGCTAAGTGAAAAGGGAAAAGTGCGAGTAGCTTACCTCCCTCGGGCAGGACGGGGGTGAGGCTATCCACATTACTGCATAGGAACGCGACTTCAAAGTTCTTCCCTTGGAAGAAAACACACTGCTCGGCTTCGTGACCCCCCAGGCTAGTGGGGCGGTATCTCGCCTCATTGAGTTGTACCGGCGAGAAAGGAAGGTTGTCGAAGTTTCCTTCGACAAAGACAATCTTCCTGAGCCAATTATGGATCTTATTCACGTCTCGTGCACCTTGACATGGGTGCTGGAGAATTAGGTGGTGTCATCCTTGTTCGACCGGAAGGAGAACATCTTGCAGAAGACCGTAAGGCTGAACTTGATCTGCTCCTCATATAGGTAGCAAGCGAACCCGACCACGGCGGCCATCGAATTGGGAGAGATCTGGACAGGGATGACCCAAAAATACTTTATTACCAGCCTAACCTCTGGCCATAGGGGCAGACGGAGGCCCGCGTCAAAATTGTCAATGGGGATAGCTAGATCCCAGATGGAAAGATAATTGCTCTTCTCTTCTTCACTAGGCCTCCTTACCTCAAAGCCGAGCTGGATGAAGTCGCCGACCACTTCGACAAATTTGGCTTCGGTGGTGGTGGTGCAGAAGGAGTGGTCAGAGAAGGTCCAGGCACACTTCCTTCTCCCCCACAGCATCTCCACCATTAACGCCCATCTCGTAGATAGATAACTAAGCAGGACGCTGGAGTTCTCGCAAAGAGGGGGCGGGTTGGGAGTCGCAGGAAGGGGAGAAGGAACAAAAGGTCTTAAATACGATAGGTAGGAAGAAGTGACGGGGCCTATTTATAGGAAAGGAATGGGAGGGAAAATGTCCCATTGCCGGGAAATGTGCGGATAGCAAAAATATGTCATGACGCTTCGACTTCCGAGCCCATCACTAGTTCCCTCTAGCTCGCCATGGCCCTACTAATGTTACACGGCAGCGAGCTGCACTGACACGTGTCCGCTCGAGTGGAGGTCGAGCCACGTAGATTCGCATCTGCCGAAGAGGAGGGCGAGTAATGCTGGATCGCGTCCGGTAGAGGGCCGAGCAAGGGCACCTCGTCCGCATTCGCCTGGAGAAAGCTAAGCAGTGACAAGCTATGAAAATAATATATAACAAACATAAGCCCTCCAACGGGCAAGAAGTCTCAAGTATTTACAAATAAAAAAAGTTCGATGTTCCTTAGAAAAGATGAATAAAGTGCATGACCTATCATGCGAGCTGGTCCAAGATATAGGTGAGACCCATGCCTGGCGGCCGATAGTTAGGAAGGGGTTGGTGGCTCAGTACTGAATCCATTTCCACCTGCCCCACCCCCACGTCCCTGAATGTGGGGGGGGGGGGGGGGTGGGTGGGTGGGGGGGAAATCGAGGATAAAATTACTCGTTAACCTCCCACAGTTCCCGCTGAGCCAGGTTGACCTGCTCTGTGCTGTGCCTAAGCCATTCCTCCGCTCGCATAAGGTGTACCCCCAGAGAAGTCGTCCCATATCCGTTAGATGGGTGCCTCATGGCCTCTAGTACCGCAAACTGCTCCTCCGCCTCGGTCTTGTCCTCGTCCACCCTATCGCAAACCTCCTGTAGCATCAGGGATTGCTTCTGGAATAACCGTGTCACCCGCCTCTTCATCTCCTCGGCATATGCGGGTCACCCAGGTATTCCGAGATGTGGTCTGCAGAAGGGGGAGGCGAGTATCCCCCGCTAATGTCAACATCGGAGGAGGAAATCGCATTGAAGCATGCAAAAGTAGGAAAGATAAGAAAAAGCAAGCGGTCACAAGCAAGCAAGCGTACAAACTCACCAGGGATCGGCATATCCCCCGCGCTGGTATGCATGTAGGAGGAACCTGGCTGGTCCTGGAAGAGCTCGCCTTCAAGAGCCACAAAAGATTTCCCTAGCCCGGGGCGGGTTGGTAATGGAGGAATCATGGGAGGGGCAGGACCCAAGGTCGATGGCCTGGCGATGGGCTCAGTTATCTTTGGAGAGGAATGCCCCAGTTGCGTTCTACCACCTCTGTCATCGCAGGGTGCCTCATGCGGAAAAAGAGATTAGACAGAGTAATAAATCTGGCAAGAGGCCCCCATACCTAATGGGCGGCCTCGGCACCGAACGCCGAACTGGATGCAGGGGCGCCGTTTGGGGAGACCGCCTGATCATCTTCACCTTCTTCGGCCAAAAGACGGGATCGGGTGATCCACACGCCAGCCATGTAGCAACATCGAGGACCTGCTCCCACGTTCCCTCCCTCGTGGCCGTTAGGTGCGCTCGCATCTCTTTTGATATGGGCATCGTTCAGCTACAGTTCATAATGATGGTAAAAGGAAGAAGACAAGATTTTTCATGTAGGCTCGGTGGCATATTTATAGCATATTGGTGGGACACACCAAAAGTTTCCCTCTAGCTCAATATGCACTCACCGAACACGTGGGGATTGGATGATTCTTTATCAGCTTTGCCAAGCTCAAAAGTAGAGGGGATTTTGTACAACCCAGTGTTCGCCGAGTGGGACCACCAGGCAGGCGAGTGAGCTAGGACAGTCGGCCCACACCCTCCAGGCAGGCGAGCGATCCAGGGTAGCAGGTACGCACCTGCTAGGTAAGCAAGCGAGCCAGGGCAGCCGGCCTGCACCCGCCAGGCAAGCGATCGAGCTAGGGCAGCCAACCCGCACCCGCTAGGTTGGAGGGCGAACCAGTCCCACGAGCTCGCTTCCGCCAGGATGGGTGGGCAAGTCACATGAGCCAACTCTCGCTCACCTAATGATAGCGTCGAGTTGCGTTCGCCAGGCCACATCCGCCCAGGCTAGTGCCGAGTTGGTCCCGATTTCCCCTAAGAGTGGGGTGCAAGTATCACGTGGTTAACCTAATTAAGTCTGCATATATCCATTCAGAACAACAGAATTGAACTATTGGCAGACCACTTTGGGTTGCATATATCCGTTAGGAATAGCGGAGTTGAGTTGTTGGCATACCACTCTCACAAAACTATAAATAGACCCAAGAGTGTACCTCAGAAGGCATGCTTACTTGTGACCTGGTCATCTTGATCTTTTTGAGGTATCCTTAGCTCAACACTTGGATAAGGAGGGAAAGCACTCCAAGATCTTTCGGGTGTGTGGTGGCCCTTCATGCTAGAGCCTTAGGTCTGTTCCTTGTGTTAAGTCTTTGGTTTTTTGCCTTGTGAGAGAGAAGTAAGTGTGCGATCACCCCTTCCCCAAGAGTCGAACTCAATAGAGACCGATTTTTTGGTTTCAACAGTAAGAAAGGTTAGGCTGCAACTGGGGCACCGAATCAAAAACAGGTCGGTCACTAAGCATACATTTCCGTAACTAGCTCACATGAAACACATCGTGCACACTAGGAAAATTTGTTGGCAAATCCAGCCTATAAGCTGACACTCTGATGCATTCAACAACTTGGAAAGGTCCCAAATACCTGGGATCCAATGTATGGTTCTTTTTAACACCAGACATCAGAGAAACCTTGAGAAACACCTTGTTTCCAACTAAAACTTCCTGATCAATCCCTCTCTGATTAGCGTTCTTCTCATAATGCTCCAGAGCTATTCAAAGCTTCTCTCGAATATGCATCACGGAAGTATTCATCTCTTCCAAAGCTTCTGGACCCAACAACGGTCCTTCACCCACCGCGACCAAAAAATAAGGGAGTCATGCCACGTCTCCCATACAGAGCCTTAAACAGGGCCATCTGCAAGATCTCCTGATAACTATTATTGTAAGTGAATTCCATCAATCTCAGCCGCTTGTCCCACACTCCTCCGTGGTCTAAGATGTAACATCTTATCATATCTTTCACAATCTGATTTACTCTCTCTGTCTGACCATTGGTCTGCGGATGATAAGTAGTTGAATATCTGAGGTTGGTACCCAACCCTTCCTGTAAACTCTTCCAAAAATGTGATGTAAACCTGGAATCTCGATCTGACACAATACTAACAGGCACTCCATGTAGTTTGATGATCTCATCCAAATATAACTCTGTTATTTTCTTCATAGAGTAATCAATCTTGAATTGCACGAAGTGAGCACACTTAATTAGTCAGCTAACTATGACCCACACTAAATCATGTCCACGGGAAGATCTCAGCAAACCGGTAATAAAATCCATCGAAATACTCTCCCACTTCCATATTGGAATCTCCAAAGGCTTCAGCTTGCCACCAGCCTTTCCATGATCTACCTTAACACCCTTGCAGGTGACGCACTCAGACATAAACTTGGCTATATCATTATTCATTCCATACCACCAAATGATTTGCTTCAGATCTCTATAAATCTTAGTAGAATCATGGTGGTAGGCAACACTAGAACCATGCGCCTCACTGCAGAACTTAGCTCTAATCTCCTCAACTAGAGGGATACAATATCTACTGCGATACTTCAAAGTACCTGCGTCATCGATTGAAAAGTATGGTAATTCTCCTTTCTTGGTTCTGCTATAAAGGCGCTGCAAATTAGGATCATCCTTTTGATGTAGCCTTATAAGCTTAATCCACAAAGGCTCTGCTACATTCAAGCTACTTCAGGAGTCACTACTTCCGACTGAGATGCCTATCAACAAAAACTCCTCCACCAAGGATTCCACCAAAAGTCCAAAGATATGTGCGGTCTTTCTACTCAAGGTATCGACTACCACATTAGCTTTTCCCGGATGATATTGGATCTCGACATTGTAATCCGCAACATATTCTAACCATCTGCATTGGCATAAAATTAATTCCTTCTGAGTGAAGACATACTTCAAACTCTTATGGTCCGTGTAAATCTTGCACAGTGCACCATACAAAAGATGTCTCCACAACTTCAAGTCATAAATTACTGCCGCAAACTCTAAGTCATGATTAGGGTAGTTCTTTTTATGTATCTTTAAATGCCACGACCCATACTGTTGGGTACATTGGTTAAATGTACCTGATTTGAAGAAGCCTCACCCAACTCAATGATATACATCATAATATATTTGATGTATGTTGAGTTTACTTGTGCAGGTAAGTAATCACTGGATTGAAGCAAAAAGTTTCTAAGTCCATGTGTCGACACCCAGAGGGAAAGTGTCGACACTCAAGAAAGCCTGTGTCGACACCCAGACAAGCAGTGTCGACACTTGGAGTCATTGTGTCGACACCTAGGATGCAGAGTCGACACCAGACAGAAAGTGTCGACACAAGGAGCTGTGTCGACACTCAGTGAAGAAAAGTGCAGACAGAAAGTGTCGACACAAGGAGCTGTGTCGACACCCAGTGAAGATGAGTCTACACCAGAAAGTATCGACGCTTGGAGCTGTGTCGACACTCAGCAAAAGTCTGCAGAGACTAAGTACAAATGTCGACACTCAACACAATGTGTCGACACTAAGCAGAAGAGTCAGCATTTGAAGTAAGTGTCGACACTCAACACAATGTGTCGACACTAAACAGAAGAGTCAGCACTTGGAGTATGTGTCGACACCCAGCACTATGTGTCGACACACAACCAGAAGAGTCAACACATGAAGTAAGTGTCGACACCCAGCACAATGTGTCGACACTCATCTAAAGACTCTACACTTGAAGAAAGTGTCGACACAAGGAGTTGTGTCGACACTTAGCAAAGATCAGAAAGATCAACAAAATTATTCTAAGTACAAGTGTCGACACTAAGAGAATGTGTCGACACTCAGCTGAAGTCTCAACAAGAAGAAGGTGTGTCGACACAAGGTGCTGTGTCGACACTCAGCAAGAATCAACATAGAAGACTATGTGTCGACACCAAGAAGTAGTGTCGACACTTGACAAATTCAACACAAGAAGTTGTGTCGACACAAAGGTGATGTGTCGACACTTAGAAGAATTCAGCTAAAGATAGAAGATCAAGTACTTGTGTCGACACTCAATTTCAGTATCGACACCTGAAGAAGAATCTGTGTCGAGACATACAAGGAGTTGTGTCGACACCTTGTAGACTTGTGTCGACACTTACACAACATGTGTCGACACTTGGTCTATAAGTGTCGACACTTAAAGACAGAAAGTCTCGACACTTTCAGACAGTTAGAGATTTTCAAGAAATGACTGGATGACTTGACAGCTGCCGTTCCAGCCAGTCTACAGCACCTGTCAGAGATATCAGAAGTCAGTTATGGACCGGACCAGCCGGTTACAATGAAGAAGGCCTATAAATAGGCACCTACAATTTACAGAAACTGTTGTTCAGAGTGGTTCAGATTGTTGTTCAAGTGGATCACATTGTTGAAGAACAAGTTATCAAAGTGGTACACAGAGTATCAACACAAGAAGATCTTGCAGTCCAAGTGCAGATCTAAGAAGTTGGAGAGAGAGGGCTCCATCCAAGAAATCAGCCTCTGGAACTAGGCTGAGAAGAAGGATTCAGATTCATTCTGGATCTTAAGTGGTAGAGGTCAAGGAACTACTGCAGGAGGATTCAGTCTTATTCAGTTCTACTCAAGAAGCTTTGAAGAAAGCTAAGTCAGATTGAATCCAGCTGAGTTCTTCCAAGAACTCATCAAGAAACTCTCAACTCCCCTCTTTTATTTCTGAGTTGTTGAGTTAATAGTTGTAATATATTTTTAACTTGTAGGATCCTTTGGATCTGAGTGAATTGTAAGCCTATAATTATAAAGGCTGAGGGTAGGGCTTGAGAGCCTGAGTGTAGGAGATTGAGATCTCTGAGTGTAGGCCTTGTTGGCTGAGTGTAGGCCTTGGTTGGCTGAGTGTAGGCCTTGGTTGGCTGAGTGTAGGCCTTGATTGGCTGAATGTAGGCTTTGGGATAAAGCTGAGTTATAAGTCTTTGGGCCTGAGGTGTAGGAACCAATTTGGGTTCTGAGACAGTGGAGGAGTTTTGCCGAATCTAGTACACTGCTAGATAGGCGAAGGGGGAAAGTGGATGTACCCATATCATGGGGAACCACTATAAACCACTGTGTCTGCTGTGCTGTGAATGATATTTGCTGTGTATGCTTAGTTATTGCTGTGATAAAACAGTTAGTATTCTGTGATATAACTGATTGCTGCCATTTAAGTTTAAAAAGGATTAGGTCACCTATTCACCCCCCCCCCCCCCCCTCTAGGTGTTTAGGTACCATATCTTTCAAGTGGTATCAGAGCCAGGTTCCTCAAAACAAGGACTAACAGTCTGAGGAGATTCTGTTTGGCAGATTCAGTGTAAGGCAAAACACAGTTTCAAGAAATTCAAGAAAATCAAGAAACATGGGTTCCTCTGAGAATCACAAGGAATTGGGTTCCATGAAATTACCCATATGCAGGAAAGAGATCTTTGGGATCTGGAAGGAAAGGGTAAGGCTGTTTATGGAGGCCTCAGACCCTAGAATCTACATCACAGTAAAGGAAGTGCCCTATGTGCCCATGAAGATTTCAGTTTTAGATGCAAATCAGAGAACTCCAAAGGATTTCTCTGATATGACTAAAGATGAGATTGTCCTAGCTACCATGGACAAGAGGGCACAGAACATAATAGTGAGTGCCATTGATGATGCAACTTTTCAGAATCTTATACATTGTAAGACAGCCAAGGAGATGTGGGACACTCTTATAGTGTATATGGAAGGATCTGAAGAAGTTAGACAAGATAGAAAATCTTTGCTAAATCAGGAGTATGAGAGTTTTAGACAAGGTAAGGGTGATAACATAACTGAGTGCTACAAAAAGTTCTACAGAATAGTTAATGAACTCATGTCTTATGGAAGAGAGTTCAGTAATTATGAACTAAATGACAAGTTCCTAAGGTCCCTAACCAAAGATTGGGACACAAAGATCTGTGCCATAAGAGAAATGGCCAAGTTGGGGGAAATTCCTCCTCCTACACTGTTTGGCAAGTTATTGTCATATGAGATGTAGTTGACAGTGAGAAAAGAGGAGGAGAAATCAACAAGAATAGAACACAAGGAAAGAACAGTTGCTTTCAAGACAGATGTCTCCAGGAAGTGCAGGAATAAATCACCAACTCCACCTCCAAAGATTGCTGAATCAGAGTCAGATGAAACAGTCAGCACCAAGTCAGAAAGCAGTGAAGGTGATGAAGACTTTGCTGCTTTCACTAGACACTTTCAGAAGTTTTTGAAAAAGAAACAGTGGAGGTCAAGGCCTTCTACATCACAAGGAAAGGAAGACTCTTATCAGAAAAAGAGGTCTTCAAAGAATGACAAGAAAAGGACAAAGTCAAGCAAGTCAACTGGTTCAAAGATAGTGTGCTATTGCTGCAATAGACAGGGCCATGTTATTGCAGATTGTCCAGAGAAGAGAAAGGAATCTGGTGACAGGAAAAAGGCTCACTTCAAAGGCAAGAAAGAGAAGTCTTTTGTTGCTAAGAAAGAGAAGACTCTATCAGATATCTCTTCTTCAGAAACTGAGTCTGAGGCTGAAGCCTACATAGGGCTGTTTGCTGAAGAAGAAGAGGAAGAATTCATGCAGTTAATGGAGTCTATTTATGAACAAGAAGACAGTCAATGCCAAGGGCTAATGGCTTTGACAGAGAGTGCCAAAATCCTGGAGCAGCCAGGACCTAGTCAGGTACAAAGTTCAAGTTTAAATTCAGTTTCTTGTTCTAGTTCAGATTCAGATTCTTCTTCATCAAGTGATGAGAATGTATCTGAGTCTGAGGATGATATTCATCAGCTTATAGATGAATATAAGGTGCTGTTGCAGGCTTACAAGAAAAGCAAATCCCTTGCCAAAAGTCAGGCAAAGGAAATTGCTGATCTTAAAGCTGCTGCAACAGATTTTGAGAAGCAATTTGATCAAAAGCTCAATGAGATAGCCAGGCTGAAACACATTACAGTTATTCAAATGGGCACTATATCATTTAAAAATGATCAAATCAAGAGTCTGGAGATCTATCTTCAGAAAGAGAGAGAGCTTGTTGTTAGGTTTTCTAAACCTAAGTCAGTGCTACCTTTAATTAATGAATTTGTTCATCATAAAGGCAAGGCTGGACTGGGCTTTATTAGACCTGCAGGGACTGAGCAGTCCAAGTCTAAGTCCAAGGGCAAAGCCCCAATATTCAACAAGCCTGCTGTAGACAAGACAGCCAAGGCAGTACCTAAGCAAAGGTACAACAAGTTTGAATGTTGGTGCTGTGGCAAGATTGGCCATTTTGCAGTGGACTGTTGGCACAATGTCAGTGCCAAAGTGAGTACAAAACTACCTGTTGGAAAGCCATTGGGTAGCTTTGTCAGATTGCAGACTAACATGTACCAAGGACCCAAGAATTCTTTGGGTTCTAAGGTTCATTAATCTGTTTTGCAGGTGAGTCCAAGTGGCCATACCCCAACATGGTACTTGGACAGTGGATGTTCCAGACATATGACTGAAACAAGGGGACTACTAAAGGACTATATTCCAATAAAAGATGGTCCAAAAGTAACTTTTGGTGGTTCTGAAAAAGGAATCATCAAAGGGTTTGGTAATATTTCTACAAACTTGGTTACCATTACTCAAGTGGCTTATGTTAAAGGGTTGAAACACAACCTAATAAGTATAAGTCAATTAAGTGATGTAGGGTATGACATCTCATTTGTTAAAAATGGTTGTCATATCAAGAGGTCAAGTGATCAAGAGATCATTTTGACAGGTTATAGGAAAAGGAATGTCTATTGCCTAGACATTATGATTGAGAACAATGGTTCTCCAGTTTGTCTTGTAGCTGATGAGACAGTCTCTCATTGTGTCAAATGGCACAAGAGGCTAGCCCATCTTAACTACAAGACTATTAGCAAACTCTTTAGCAAAGAGTTAGTGAGGAATGGTCCTCAAGTTAAGTGTGTTAAAGATGGTATTTGCTCAGCTTGTCAAAAGGGCAAGCAGACTAAATCCACCTTTAGAAGCATAGAAAACAAAGATGTTGTGAGGTGTTTATACCTCTTGCATTTGGATCTCTTTGGTCCAATGCCAGTTCACAGCTTAGGTAGGAAGGTCTATACCCTTGTAGTTGTAGATGACTACTCAAGGTTTTCCTGGGTGTTCTTCTTAAGACAGAAATCTGAAACACCTAGTGTCTTCTACAGCTTTGTCAAGCAAATTCAGAATGAACTAAATAGTACTATGGTCAAAATTAGAAGTGACCATGGTACTGAGTTTCAGTCTGAAAGCATGACAAAACTATGTGAAGACTTTGGGATATTTCAAGAATTCTCTTCACCTAGAACACCTCAGCAAAATGGCATTGCTGAGAGGAAGAATAGGACCTTGATAGAGGCTGGTAAAACCCTACTAAGTGATACATCACTGCCTGAGTATTTCTGGGCTGAAGCAGTTAACACTGCATGTCATGTTATAAATAGGGCTACCATCACTAAAGGGCTAAACAAGACCCCCTATGAAGTTGTGAAAGGCAGGAAACCAAACCTATCCTACTTCAGGATCTTTGGTTGCAAATGCTTCATACTTAACAATGGGAAGTCTTACTTAACTAAGTTTGCTGCCAAGTCCCAAGAGGGAATTTTTGTTGGGTACAACAATAATAGTAAGGCTTATAGAGTCTACAACTTGACTACATAAGTTGTAGAAGAATCAGTGCATGTAGTTTTTGATGAGACTAAACTTATTAATAATGAGTTGTCTAGCAGTGTATGCAGCCCCACAGGTTTGACAAAGAAAATGGACAAGCTTACTATAGAAGAAGTGCCTGCTGCAAGACAGCAAGGAGAGGAGAGTAGCTGTTGTCCAGGGGGAGAACTACATGTGCCAATTGCTGAAGAAATCCAAGGTATACAGCATGATGCAGATACTGATGTGGTTCAACCAGAAGTTAGGATGCCTCCAGCTCACAGGCATCTGAGAGATCATCCAGTAGAGCTGATTATTGGAGATCCAAGACAAGGAGTTCAAATCAGGAGTAGAAACATGAATGCAGCAATCTACTCTAGCTTTCTGTCACAAGTTGAACCTAAGAAGTTTGAAGAAGCAATACAAGATCCACAATGGACTGAAGCAATACAAGAAGAGCTTAATCAGTTCAAGAGGTGCAAGGTTTGGGAACTTGTTCCTAAACCTAAAGACCACAATGTAATAGGAACTAAGTGGATCTACAGGAATAAGATGGATGAACAAGGGTCATCATTAAGAATAAGGCTAGACTGGTTGCTAAAGGATATAGGCAAGAAGAAGGTATTGATTTTGATCAAACCTTTGCTCCAGTAGCCAGACTGGAAGCCATAAGAATGTTCTTGGCCTATGCAACCTATCAAGGATTCAAGGTTTACCAAATGGATGTCAAGTCAGCATTCCTAAATGGTAATCTTAAGGAAGAAGTCTATGTGGAACAGCCTGCAAGTTTTGTTGATCCAACTCTACCTCATCATGTCTATAGACTTAGGAAAGTTTTATATGGGTTAAAGCAAGCCCCTAGGGCTTGGTATGAAACCCTATCTAGTTTCCTCATTGAGAACAAGTTCTCAAGGGGGAAAATAGATAAGACTCTATTCCTTAGGGAATCTAGAGGCAAAGTCATACTTGTCCAAATATATGTAGATGACATTATATTTGGGTCTACTTAAAGCAGCCTTTGCAAAAAGTTTGCAAAACTTATGCAAGGTCAGTTTGAGATGAGTAGTATGGGAGAGCTGAAGTTTTTCTTGGGTCTCCAAGTTAAACAGACTGAAAGTGGTTTGTCCATTTGTCAGTCAAAGTTCACCCTAGAACTCATAAGGAAATATGGTATGGATTCATCCAGCACCATGAAGACTCCTATGGGGTCAAGTATGTCTCTTTGCAAGGATGATGCAGGGAAAGCTGTAGATGAAACCTTGTATAGAGGGATAGTTGGCTCCCTATTATACTTGACTGCTAGTAGACCTGACATCATGTATGCTACATGTGTTTGTGCCAGGTATCAAGCCTGCCCTAAAGAGTCTCATTTGACAGCAGTCAAAAAAATATTGAGATATCTAAAGGGCACTCCCTATCTAGGCCTCTAATACCCTAGGAATGGAGATTTTGATCTAACAGGTTATTCAGATGCAGACTTTGCAGGATGCAAAGAGGATAGAAAGAGCACTACTGGAACCTGTCAATTCCTAGGTGGGAGACTAATTTCATGGAGTAGCAAAAAGAAAACCAGTGTGGCTATCTCCACAATAGAGTCAGAGTGTGTGGCTGCAGGAAGTTGCTGTGCTCAACTTCTGTGGATTCAACATCAGCTAGAGTACTATGGATTTCAGGTAAGTAGAACTCCACTTTTCTGTGATTCTAGAAGTGCTATTTCAATAGCTAATAACCCTGTATCTCATAGTAGAACAAAACATATTGAGATTAAATATCATTTTCTTAGGGAGCATGTAGAAAGAGAAGATATTTTACTTGAATATGTTAAAACTGATAATCAAGTAGCTGATATGTTCACTAAGCCCCTAGAAGAAGCTAAGTTCAATAGATTCAAAATTGAACTAGGAATGATAAACTTAGAGTAAGTTTACAGATTTGAAAATGACTAAGTAAAAAGGTGTCGACACATAGACAAGTCTATGTCGACACAGAATAGTGGAGTCGACACTTCAGGAAAAAAGTGTCGACACATCTAGGAATGTGGTGTCGACACTTCAGAATGTTAGTGTCGACACATGCCAGGTGGGTGTCGACACATCCAAAGTGGTGTCGACACTTAGTATTTACTCAGAATTTTCTAAGTAAAGTCTCGACAATGTGTCGAGACATGTTGTGTGATATGTCTCTACCTAGCTCAATCTGGGCAGAATCATCAGTCTCTACCTAGCTGGTACCATACCAGAGGTAATGAATACTGCTGCAGGCAGCAAGATAAATCATATGAGGAAAATGGATCTAAGGATCTTTTCAAGATGGGACAGGGTGTTGTCCAAGGAAATGACAACACCAGAGAAGACAGTTACTGTAACACCCCCTATCCGTCGCATAGTATATAGCAGTAGGTCCGGCCGGGGCCCGACGCCATATACCACAGACAGACCGGGTGGTTACTTATGGAAACCATCCAACCAATCTCAACGTCCTACACTGAGCATTCTAGCGGAAGCAGTTTATAAAGGTTGTAAACAAGAACCCAGCAACAAGCACGAATGTCCACTAGTACAACTTAGGAATATTATTACAAAATACTCAAAACTAGCCTTAAGGCCATACAAAACTGATTCACTTAATTATTACATGTTTTACAAACCTCGGCACGCAGGCCGGTCACACATGAATAAAGCAGAAAACACTTCTACTTGGGCCTTCGAGGGCCAGCTTCGCAAAAAGGGCTTTAGCCCGCTATTGACCGCTTGGTCCAGCTGCACCTGCAAGCGACAAACCACCGCACGGTGGCAAAACAAGGCAACGGTCAGCAATGCTGACCAAATTATAACGATCCCGCCCCCAACTCGGGGCGGCGATGCTCCTTCCCTGCATTTCATTAGCATAAGCGAGCAATTTATATAACCATAGCCATTTCATCACAGGCGTTGGCTCGCACGGCCACACGCCCCGTGCACTCAGGGCACATTCTCGGTGAACCGGTCGATGTCACGTCAATTAAAGCCATTAACATTCCGGACTCACCACCGCCACTTAGACGGCCAAACCTATGAGCAATTCGTCTTCCTGGCCTGGGTCACGACAATTCAAGACATTGACCGCCGAAGACCCTACTCTATGCCAACGGTAAGTGTCACGTGCCTTTAGGTCTCTTTAACCGAACGACATAGAACGGGTACGGTTCCATCTAACACGTGCTCACACCGCAACGGTAATTTAAGCCATTTGCGCGGGTCAAACTTCCACCGAGTCCCATTTCCATCACAAGTCACATAACCCCGTTATGTTCAAGTTGGCTCTCAAGCCACCAAGTTGGCAAGATCTCGTATCCGCCCAGTTTTCCGGGTGCACCTTTGGGTTAGTCCCCAAGGCTCCCTGCTGCAATCTACCGCGTAGAAAACCCGAAAAACAACCAATAGCGCGGAGTCTTCTCCGGCCTTATGCAATGCAACATCACCGATCCAGACTAACATGTCCGGGTAGGCTTCACACATCATGCCTATGTCCGTTCTCGCATACGGACGCTACACAACGGGGACTTTACATATCTACCAGAAGGAACGCCTCCAACTCTCCGCAAACTCGCGAGAGCGGGCTTCCTATGCTAAGAAAGAGAGCTATTCATGCTCAAGATGAGGATCGTTACCCTTGCGTTCCTCTTTGGCGCCATCGAAAAGTAATCGGATGGAAATGACCGCACTAGCGTTGCCTCCGCGGATCCGGAGTCGGCTTGCGATTCGGAGCTCCGAAGCTCCTCCAATGGCGGATCTAGCTCCTCTTCCACTCTTGGCTCTCCTCTTTCTCTAAAGACTTAGAGAGATGAAAAGTGAAGGAAAGTGATGGATTTCTAAGTCAACTCACGGGTATATCCTCTCAGGAACAACCCCCAGCCGTTGGATCTCAACCTAAGAAAACGAACGGCTTTGATTCGGGGCTGAAATGCCCAATCTGGACCGAACACGGCCTGGCACACGCCCGTGTCCAGGGCCGTGTGCCGCATTCGCCGTCAAAATCGAATCTCCTGGACCCTCACACGGGTATCGAACACGCCCGTGTTCGAGCTGACACGCCCGTGTTCGACCTGACACGGCCGTGTAGCCGGCCGTGTACCCTATGATTTTCCCCCCATTTTCAACCCGAGCACTGCACGGTTCTAGGACACGCTCGTGTCCTTGCCCGTGTCACTTTGACACGCCTGGACCCCAGGCCGTGTACACGGGACATTTCGTCGAGGGAAGATCGACGACTTGATGACACGGCCTTGGACACGCCCGTGTCCTAGGCCGTGTTCCTTGTCTCGACGATCGTCGAGTGAATCTCGACGACTCCCCGGGACGAACGTCGACACGGGTCGACACGCCCTGCGACCCGCCCGTGTCGCAGGCCGTGTGCCCATTCTCGACGAATCGTCGAGTATAACTCGACGACTTCACGGCTAAGTGTCGACACGGGTCGACACGCCCTGCGACACGCCCGTGTCGCAGGCCGTGTGCCCACTCTCGACGAATCGTCGAGTAAAACTCGACGACTTCGCGGTTAAGTGTCGACACACGCTTGACACGCCCTGGGACACGCCCGTGTCCCAGGCCGTGTGCCTGCTGCCAGAACCCAAACTGGCCCAAAACGTCCCCCTTTGCTCCTTTGAGTTTCGGGGCGTTACAACTCTCCCCCTCTTAAAAGAATTTCGCCCACGAAATTACATAAAGGAAATACATACAAAACCAAAATTTGTACCTGAGCGGAACAACTCCGGATACTCGTCAAGCATAGTCTGCTCTCGCTCCCAAGAGAGCTCCTCACGACCGCAATTGTCCCACCGGACCTTGACCATCCTGATCTCTTTATTGCGTAGCCGCTTGACCTCCGAGTCCTCAATCCGCACGGGCTTGACCTTTGTCGTTAGCCCACTATCCACCGGCACTTGATCGACCGCGATCACTTGCGTAGGCTCTTGTACCGCCTTTCGAAGCACCGAAATGTGGAATACATCGTGTAAACCACTAAGCTCCATTGAAAGCTTCAACCTATAGGCCGCTTCTCCAACTCGCTCCAGAACCTCAAACGGTCCAAGGTATCTTTGGCTTAGCTTTTTCAATCGTTGCACCCGCGAGACACCCTTGAACGGCTTGATCTTTAAGTATACATAATCGCCCACAGCGAACTCCACGTTCCTGTGCTTGGCATTATAGTACTTTGCTTGCCGGTCCTGAGCGATAAGCAACCTCTCCCGATTGGTTCTCACCAAAGAAGTAGCACCCTCTACTTCCGATCGCTTATACAACTTTGACTCACCCGTTTCTATCCAAGACAACGGCGTGCGACATCTTCTACCATATAGGGCCTCGAAAGGCGCCATCTGAATACTTTCTTGGTAGCTGTTGTTGTATGCGAACTCCACCAAATAAAGGTGGTCTTCCCATTGCTTTCCAAAATCTAAGACACACATGCGAAGCATATCTTCCATGGTTCTATTGACCCTCTCGGTCTGCCCATCCGTTTGCGGATGGAAGGCTGTGCTGAACTTCAACTTAGTTCCCAACATTTGCTGCACAAGCCTCCAATCATTGGACGTGAACCGCCCATCTCGGTCACTCACGATGCTGCGGGGCACACCATGAAGCCGTGCAATGTTATCCACATAAAGCTTTGCCAGCTTCTCCACCGGATCATCCTTCCTATGCGGAATAAAATGCGACACCTTCGTTAATCGATCCACGACCACCCAAATGGCGTCGTTCCCCTTTTGCGACCTTGGCAAACCGTGCACAAAGTCCATAGAGATGTCGTCGAATTTCCACTCCGGAATAGGCAAGGACTTAAGAAATCCTCCCGGCTTTTGGCACTCCGCCTTTACCAAGGCGCAAGTTTGGCACTTCGCTATGTAGAGCGCTACATCCTTTTCTAAACCCGGCCACCAAAATAGTTTCTTCACATCACGGTACATCTTCGTGCTCCCCGGGTGAATCGAGTACTTGGTATGGTGCGCCTCGTACAACAACTCCACCCGTAAATTGCCCACACTTGGGACGCACAGACGACCGTCTTTCCAAAGCAATCCGTCCTCCACGACGAATTGGGAATTTGACCCATCCAGAGCCTCTATCATGAACTGCTTCATATGAGCATCCATATCCAAAGCCTGCCGAATCCGATCAGCCAGGTCATATTGGACTTCAGTCCAATTCAGAACTGCTTCAGCACTTGCTTGTCTGTCCACACAAACAATCTCCAACGCCTCCAACTCCCGCACCAACCGCTCATCATGCACCGATAGCCAATTGGCTTGAGCTGGGGCTCGGCGACTCAACGCGTCCGCAACCACATTCCCTTTGCTAGGCACGTAGTGGATCTTGAATGTATAGTCCCCCAGGAACTCCATCCACCTACGCTGCCGCATATTCAGATCCTTCTGATCAATTAGATACTTTAGGCTCGTGTAATCGGTGTAGATATCAATCTTCACACCGTACAAATAGTGTCTCCACAGCTTCAAGGCAAAAATCACGGCCGCTAACTCCAAGTCATGGACCGGATAATTCCTCTCGTGCACTTTTAGCTGTCTCGAGCCATAAGCTATCACGCTTCCGTGTTGCAGTAGCACGCAACCCAAACAGCTGCCTGAAGCATCGCTATATATCTCATAGCATTCGGTTCCACATGGCGAACTCAGCACAGGCGCCGTGGTCAACCGACACTTCAGTTCCTCAAAAGCTCGCGCGCACTCCGGCGTCCAAACGAACTTATGCTCCTTCCTCGTCAAAGTAGTGAGAGGTAACGCTATCCGCGAGAAGTTCTCTACGAAGCGCCTATAATAACCGGCAAGCCCCAAAAAGCTCCGGACTTCTGCTACCGTAGCAAGCTCAGGCCACTCCCGTATCGCAACAATCTTCGCCGGATCCACAGCAATACCCTCTCCACTCACTATATGCCCGAGGAACGCCACTGAGGATAGCCAGAACTCGCACTTCGAGAACTTGGCATACAACTGATTTCTCCTTAGCGTCTCCAACACCTCATGAAGATGCTTGAAGTGATCTTCCTCACTTTGCGAGTACACCAAAATATCGTCGATGAAGACGATCACGAAATGGTCCAAGTACTCCCTGAACGTCCTGTTCATCAAATCCATGAATACTGACGGCGCATTAGTCAGCCCAAACGGCATGACCGTAAACTCATAATGCCCGTACCTCGTACTAAACGCTGTCTTCGGGATATCACTCTCCCTTATCCGCAGCTGATAGTACCCAGACTTGAGATCCAACTTCGAGTACACCGTCGACCCGACTAACTGATCAAAGAGATCATCAATCCGAGGGATCGGGTACTTGTTCTTCTCAGTTAGCTTGTTTAGCTCCGGATAATCAATACAAAGCCTCAAGCTTCCGTCCTTCTTCTTAACAAAGAGGACCGGTGCGCTCCAAGGCGAAGAACTCGGGCGCACATACCCTTGCTCCAACAACTCTTGCAGTTGAACTTTCAGCTCCGCCATTTCCTTAGGCGCTAGCCGATACGGAGATCGTGACACAGGCTTTGCACCTGGCACTAGCTCGATCGTAAAATCTATCTCCCGCTGAGGCGGGGCTCCAGGAAGATCTGCGGGGAACACATCAGGGTATTCCGATACCACTGAAATACAATCCAACGCGGGCTTCGGCTTTGCAACCTCCACTAGTGTAAAGAACAGTTCTGCTCCAGCACGAACCGCCTTCACCACCTGAAGAGCAGACATCAATGTCTTGCTCGACCCCTTTAAGCCCGTAAACGTCGTCTCACGACTCGCTCCCAGCTTAACTTCCTTGCTACCGCAATCTATATGGGCCTGCTGCTCCGAGAGCCAGTCCATGCCAAATATGACGTCGAACTCCACTAACGGAAGTAAAGACGCCCGCAGGTCGAACTCCTGCTCCCCAATACGAGTCTTAACATCGCAGATCCTATCCGCTCGCATCGAACACCCATTGGGCAACAACACATCCAACTTATCCTTCGCCATCGAAGAAGGGACTCCGATGCGTGATATAAATCCTTCGGACAAGAAGGAGTGTGAGGCTCCCGTATCGAAGAGTGCTCGTGCCGGATTTTCACAAATCAATACAAATCCTAAACAAGTAGTGGTAAGGTAACATGTGCATAACAAGTATTTAAATAAATTGACTTGCTATAAATTAAACCGTACCTGTCACCACATCAGCTTGTTTAATGGCCTCCTGTTGGCCAAGATTATAGACCCTTGGTTGGGCCGGAGCATAATGGGATGCGGTCGACTCCACCGCCTTTCCCTTCTCTTCATAAGTAGCTCCCGGCTTTCTCTCGGACTTAGGACGTCCGCTCCAACAATCACGGGCAAAATGCCCCGTCTTTCCACATGTAAAGCACGCGCCCGGGGTCCGACTCGTAGTCGCCCCAGAAGCACTAGAAGGAGCTGGACCCGAAGTCCTATGCTTCTTGAAAGCCCTCCGATAGCCGGACTTTGAAGTAGTCGGCACTTTAAACTCAGATTTTCTATCTCCCAAGCCTTTCTTCGCTTGCACATTCTTCATGTCCTTCTCCAAGGACCGGGCAGTATTGACCAAGGTTAAGAAACCCTGCGTCATCGGCCCCGAGAGTAACCACCTCAACTCGTCTCTCAACCCTTCGTAGAAACGATTAGTCTTGCGCTCCTCATCCATGATGGTGGAGCTAGCATAACGACTCAAACGCGTAAACTCGTGGAGATATTCATCCACGCTTCTCTCGCCCTGAACCAACTTCAGGAACTCATTCTCCATCGAAATTCTCTGAGTAGAGGGGAGGTATCTTGCTAAGAACAATCCCGAGAACTCTTCCATCGGAACGTCTATCAGTTGTCTACCTCTCAAATGATGCAGCTCCAATCCTTCCCACCACATCCTCGCTTCACCGTCCAGCAGGAACGTAGCGATGGTGGTCATTTGCCATTCCTCCGTCTTCGTCGCTGTCATGACTCTCTTCACCCTGGAGAGCCAATCTTCAGCCTGAGATGGGGTTCCCAACACCGAGAATAACGGAGGGTTAAAGCTCGTTACATGCTTTAGCTACCTCTCAGTTGCACTCCTTGGCACTACCGGTTCTACAACCACTTGCTCCACCCTCCTCGGCTCAGCCTCTTGCAGAGGTTCTTGCTCCATCACGGGAGCGGGCTGCTGCGCTTGCCTTCTAGGCTGCGCATTGATCACGGCCAACACCGCTTCAGCCACCAATCGTATATTTTCAGCCGACAGAGGTGTTGTAGGAGCAACATCCGGTGCACTACTAGCCTCAGAAACTCGGAGTTCTGACGGCCCAACACCACTTCTGGTCACCTATAGTGGTACAAAACACCGTTAAGCGACCAAATAAATTGCAAACAGCAATTATAGGAACACGCAGGTTCCTCAAACACGAGTATTTTCATTCCTAAGTGGACATTCATGGGTTCTTTTACCATTATAACGATGACGCACGCAATGTGCTCACCACTCCTTAAAAAGAATTCGCCCACGAATTCAGTTTAAGCCCAACCAAAACCAGCAGTCTGATACCAAATTGTAACACCCCCTATCCGTCGCATAGTATATAGCAGTAGGTCCGGCCGGGGCCCGACGCCATATACCACAGACAGACCGGGTGGTTACTTATGGAAACCATCCAACCAATCTCAACGTCCTACACTGAGCATTCTAGCGGAAGCAGTTTATAAAGGTTGTAAACAAGAACCCAGCAACAAGCACGAATGTCCACTAGTACAACTTAGGAATATTATTACAAAATACTCAAAACTAGCCTTAAGGCCATACAAAACTGATTCACTTGATTATTACATGTTTTACAAACCTCGGCACGCAGGCCGGTCACACATGAATAAAGCAGAAAACACTTCTACTTGGGCCTTCGAGGGCCAGCTTCGCAAAAAGGGCTTTAGCCCGCTATTGACCGCTTGGTCCAGCTGCACTTGCAAGCGACAAACCACCGCACGGTGGCAAAACAAGGCAACGGTCAGCAATGCTGACCAAATTATAACGATCCCGCCCCCAACTCGGGGCGGCGATGCTCCTTCCCTGCATTTCATTAGCATAAGCGAGCAATTTATATAACCATAGCCATTTCATCACAGGCGTTGGCTCGCACGGCCACACGCCCCGTGCACTCAGGGCACATTCTCGGTGAACCGGTCGATGTCACGTCAATTAAAGCCATTAACATTCCGGACTCACCACCGCCACTTAGACGGCCAAACCTATGAGCAATTCGTCTTCCTGGCCTGGGTCACGACAATTCAAGCCATTGACCGCCGAAGACCCTACTCTATGCCAACGGTAAGTGCCACGTGCCTTTAGGTCTCTTTAAACCGAACGACATAGAACGGGTACGGTTCCATCTAACCCGTGCTCACACCGCAACGGCAATTTAAGCCATTTGCGCGGGTCAAACTTCCACCGAGTCCCATTTCCATCACAAGTCACATAACCCCGTTATGTTCAAGTTGGCTCTCAAGCCACCAAGTTGGCAAGATCTCGTATCCGCCCAGTTTCCGGGTGCACCTTTGGGTTAGTCCCCAGGCTCAGTACGCGTGGCAAGATTCCTTCTCGAACCATATATCCGCCCAGTTTTCTACGGGTGCACCGAATGCTCGGTCATTAGTCCCCAAGGTTCTCCTGACAAGCTCGGCATCCGATCATAACCTGCTTACCACGTCAATCTGCAACCGCGTAGAAAACCCGAAAAACAACCAATAGCGCGGAGTCTTCTCCGGCCTTATGCAATGCAACATCACCGATCCAGACTAACATGTCCGGGTAGGCTTCACACATCATGCCTATGTCCGTTCTCGCATACGGACGCTACACAACGGGGACTTTACATATCTACCAGAAGGAACGCCTCCAACTCTCCGCAAACTCGCGAGAGCGGGCTTCCTATGCTAAGAAAGAGAGCTATTCATGCTCAAGATGAGGATCGTTACCCTTGCGTTCCTCTTTGGCGCCATCGAAAAGTAATCGGATGGAAATGACCGCACTAGCGTTGCCTCCGCGAATCCGGAGTCGGCTTGCGATTCAGAGCTCCGAAGCTCCTCCAATGGCGGATCTAGCTCCTATTCCATTCTTGGCTCTCCTCTTTCTCTAAAGACTTAGAGAGATGAAAAGTGAAGGAAAGTGATGGATTTCTAAGTCAACTCACGGGTATATCCTCTCAGGAACAACCCCCAGCCGTTGGATCTCAACCTAAGAAAACGAACGGCTTTGATTCGGGGCTAAAATGCCCAATCTGGACCGAACACGGCCTGGCACACGCCCGTGTCCAGGGCCATGTGCCGCATTCGCCGTCAAAATCGAATCTCCTGGACCCTCACACGGGTATCGAACACGCCCGTGTTCGAGCTGACACGCCCGTGTTCCACCTGACACGGCCGTGTAGCCGGCCGTGTACACCATGATTTTCCCCCCATTTTCAACCCGAGCACTGCACGGGTTCTAGGACACGCCCGTGTCCTTGCCCGTGTCACTTTGACACGCCTGGACCCCAGGCCATGTACACGGGACATTTCGTCGAGGGAAGATCGACGACTTGATGACACGGCCTTGGACACGCCCGTATCCTAGGCCGTGTTCCTTGTCTCGACGATCGTCGAGTGAATCTCGACGACTCCCCGGGACGAACGTCGACACGGGTCGACACGCCCTGCGACACGCCCGTGTCGTAGGCCGTGTTGCCCATTCTCGACGAATCGTCGAGTATAACTCGACGACTTCACGGCTAAGTGTCGACACGGGTCGACACGCCCTGCGACACGCCCGTATCGCAGGCCGTGTGCCCACTCTCGACGAATCGTCGAGTAAAACTCGACGACTTCGCGGCTAAGTGTCGACACACGCTTGACACGCCCTGGGACACGCCCGTGTCCCAGGCCGTGTGCCTGCTGCCAGAACCCAAACTGGCCCAAAATGTCCCCCTTTGCTCCTTTGAGTTTCGGGGCGTTACAGTTACTGAGAAAGTCACTCCTCCTAAGAAGAAAAGGAATATAGCTCCTGTGGCACAAGAGTCCTCCAGCAGTTCTGGGAGTGAAGAACAGGTTGTTTTCACTCCTGATGATCATGAGGAAGTGCCTGCAGTGAAGTCTCCTGCTCCTCCAGCTGATGCTGAGATCCAGGGGGAGCTGCCTCCAGCTAGCCCCATCCACAGGGATCAAAGCCAGGGGGAGCCTCCAGTTGTAGAAGAACCCTCTACACTGGATAGTGAGCAAGCCACCACCATCATACAAGAGGTACTCACTGACCTAAAAACTTTAGAATATCTTATAAAAGATGCTGATTTGTCTGATGTTCCTCAGCAAACTCAGCTGCCTAGTCAAGCTCCAGATGTTGTTATAGAAGACACATCTGCTGTTGAAGTAATTCCTGATCCTGTGGTTGAAGAACCAAGAACTTCTCCAGCTTCTTCACCTCCTGAATACACCATGGAAGACTTGTTCCTAAATCTTGATCAAGCAGATTTTGACAAGGAAATTGATGCTGCTGAAGGAGAGAATGCTGCTGCTGAGGGGGAGCAAATGCAAGTTCTGGAAGAGCCTTTAAGGCCAGAAAATGAGAAGGCACCTGATGTGCAAGCTGACAGACCTCAAAGCCCTAAGGAGAGGGTTGACATAGCCAACACTTCTGCCTCTGAAGATGAGGAGAGTGCTAGGGCAAAGAAGAAGAAATTGTATGTCTTTAAAAGGAGAAGTCGGAGTTATAAGAAAGCTCTGCAATCTATAGCCCCACAGCCTATAGTTCAACAAGCTCCAACTATTGATTATAGTGCTTTACTGATTGCATTGCAGATTAAAATGGATGAACAAAGAAAAGCCATAGAGGCTTATGTTGATACAGGGCACAGATCATTACAGTTTGATCTTGCCCAAGATATAAAGTCTATAAGGTTTGAAATGAACCTTAACAAAAAGGAAATGACTGATTGCTTCCACAAAGGTGGAAATGCAGTGGTGTATTTGGCAACACACCAGGAGAAGATAAAGGCACAGGTAGATGATATAGCATTGAAACAAGGATATGTTCTTGAGAATCAATTAAGAATGAATGACAATTTGACTGAATCCCATAATGCTATAGTCACTGAGTTGAAGAACAAGGCTGCTGAACCCTCTACTTCTACTGCTGTTATTAAAGCTGATTTTGATAAAGTATTCCAAGAGGAAATTACTGCTGTAAAGACTGCTATCCAAGCCTCCCAGAAGGTCATATCTGAACAACTTCAAAAGCTAAAACCTTACTTTAAAGATGGAATCAGGTACTTGGACAGTCAGATCAGATTTCAAAAGGATGATATCAGAGATCACATGGCTAGAGAAGTCATAAAGGGGGAGAGAGTACTAGTCAAGGCAAGCTCTGAACATGCTAAGTGGATATCAAATTCCATCAGAGCTACACTTGGATACCCTCCTCTGTGTGATGACCAAGATATTGTTGAATCAGGCATTAACCCTATTGGGTACATTGGTCAAATATACCTGATTTGAAGAAGCCTCACCTAACTCAATGATATACATCATAATGTATTTGATGTTTGTTTGAGTTACTTGTGCAGGTTAGGTACTCACTGGACTGAAGCTAAAAGTTTCTAAGTCCATGTGTCGACACCCAGAGGGAAAGTGTCGACACTTGAGAAAGCTTGTGTCGACACCCAGACAATCAGTGTCGACACTTGGAGTAATTGTGTCGACACCTGAGAAGAAGAGTCGACACCAGATAGAAAGTGTCGACACTTGGAGCTGTGTCGACACTCAGTGAAGAAGAATGCAGAAAAGCTGTGTCGACACTTAGCAGAAGTGTCGACACCTAGAAGAGCTGAGTCTACATCAGAAAGTGTCGACACTTGGAGTTGTGTCGACACTCAGCAAAATTCTGCAGAGACTAAGGACAAGTGTCGACACTCAACACAATGTGTCGACACTCAATCAGCAGAGTCAACATATGAAGAATGTGTCGACACTCAGCACAATGTGTCGACACACACTCAAAGGAGTCAACACTTGAAGTATGTGTCGACACTCAGCACAATGTGTCGACACACAACCAGAAGAGTCAACACTTGAAGAAAGTGTCGACACCCAGCACAATGTGTCGACACTTAGTTGAAGACTCTACACTTGAAGACTTGTGTCGACACAAGGAGCTGTGTCGACACTTAGCAGAGAACAGAAAAGTTTACAAAATATTCTAAGTACAAGTGTCGACACTAAGGGAATGTGTCGACACTCAGCTGAAGAAACAAAATTGAAGACTTGTGTCGACACCAAGAAGCAGTGTCGACACTTGACAGTTTCAACACATGAAGATGTGTCGACACAAAGGAGATGTGTCGACACTTAGAAGAATTCAACAAGTTACAGAAGATCAAGTACTTGTGTCGACACTTAATTTCAGTGTCGACACTTGAAGAAGAATCTGTGTCGAGACATACAAGGAGTTGTGTCGACACCTTGTAGACTTGTGTCGACACTTACACAACATGTGTCGACACTTGGTCTATAAGTGTCGACACTTAAGAACAGAAAGTCTCGACACTATCTGACAGTTAGAGAATTTCAAGAAGTGACTGATTGATATGACAGCTGCCGATCCAGCCGGTCTACAGCAACTGTCAAGGAAGTCAGAAGTCTGTTATGAACCGGATCAGCCGGTTACCATGAAGAAGGCCTATAAATAGGCACAGACTGTTTACAGAAAGTGGTTGTTAATGCAGAAGTTGTTGAAAGGATTAATCTAAGAGAATTGTTCAAGTGGTTGTTGATCAAGCTATCCAAGTGATACAAATCAAGAAGATCTTGCTGTTCAACAGCAGATCTAAGAAGTTGGAGAGAGAGAGCTCCAATCAAGAATTCAGTCTTTGGAACTAAGGCTGAGAAGAAGGATTCAGAATCATCTGGATCTCAAGAAGCAGAGGTCAAGGATCAACTGCAGAGGATTCAGACTAATTCAGTTCTACTCAAGAAGCTTTGAAGGAAGCTAAGTCAGTTTGGATCTAGCTGAGTTCTTCCAAGAACTCTTCAAGAAACTCTCAACTCCTCTCTTATTTCTGAGTTGTAGAGTTAGTTATTGTAATTCAATTTTAACTTGTAGGATCCATTGGATCTGAGAGAATTGTAAGCCTATATTATAAAGGCTGAGGGTAGGGCTTGGTTGCCTGAGTGTAGGAGTTGAAGAACTCTGAGTGTAGGCCTTGATTGGCTGAGTGTAGGCCTGGGTGGCTGAGTGTAGGCCTTGGTGGCTGAGTGTAAGGCTTTGGGCCTGAGGTGTAGGAACCTAGTTGGGTTCTGAGATAGTGGAGAAGTTTGGCCGAATCTAGTACACTGCTAGATAGGCGAAGGGGGAAAGTGGATGTACCCAAAGATTGGGGAACCACTATAAATTTGTGTGTCTGTTGTGTTGTGCTGTGCTGTGCTGTGGATTAGCAGTTTATATTTTATTATAACTGTGCTGTCCTGTAGAAATCTGTGAAATAACTGTGTTGCTGCCAACAAAGTTTCAAAAAGGTTTAGGTCACCTATTCACCCCCCCCCCCCCTCTAGGTGTTTAGGTACCATATCTTTCAAGTGGTATCAGAGGGAGGTTCCTCAAAACAAGGACTAACAGTCTAAGGAGATCCTGTTTGGCAGAAACAGTCTAAGTCAGAAAACAGATTCAAGAAATTCAAGAACTTCAAGAAACATGGGTTCTTATGAGAATCACAAAGAGTTGGGTTCCATGAAGTTACCCATATGCAGGAAGGAGATTTTTGGAATCTGGAAAGAAAGGGTTAGGCTATTTATGGAGGCCTCAGACCCAAGAATCTACATCACAGTTAAGGAAGGGCCTTATGTGCCAATGAAGATTTCAGTACTGGATGCAAATCAGAGGACTCCAAAGGATTTCTCTGAGATGACCAAGGATGAAATTGTCCTAGCCACTATGGACAAAAGGGCACAAAACATTATAGTAAGTGCCATTGATGATGCAACTTTTCAGAACCTAATTCACTGTAAAACAGCAAAAGAAATGTGGGATACCCTCATTGTCTATATGGAAGGTTCTGAAGAAGTTAGGCAAGATAGGAAGTCCTTGCTTAATCAAGAGTATGAGAGCTTTAGGCAAGGAAGAGGAGATAGCATCACTGAATGCTACAAAAAGTTCTATAGAATTGTTAATGAACTCATGTCCTATGGAAGAGAGTTCACTAACTATGAATTGAATGATAAGTTCTTAAGGTCCCTAACCAAAGATTGGGACACCAAGATCTGTGCCATCAGAGAAATGGCAAAGTTGGGAGAAATTCCTCCTCCCACACTGTTTGGCAAGTTGTTGTCTTATGAGATGCAGCTGTCTGTGAGAAAAGAGGAGGAAAAATCAACAAGGACTGAGCACAGGGAAAGGACTGTTGCCTTCAAGTCAGAAGTACCTAGAAAGGGCAGGACTAAGTCATCAACTCCTCCTCCAGAGGTAGTTGAATCAGAATCTGATGAGTCTGTTAGCACAAAGTCTACAAGCAGTGAAAGTGATGAAGACTTTGCTGCATTCACCAGACATTTTCAGAAATTCCTGAAGAAGAAACAGTGGAGGTCCAGACCTTCATTTTCCAAAGGGAAAGAAGTCCAGTATCAGGAGAAGAAGCCTTCAAAGAAGGACAAGAAAAAGACAAAGACTAGCAAGGCAACTGGGTCTAAGATAGTGTGTTACTGCTGCAATAGACAGGGTCATGTTATTGCAGATTGTCCTGAGAGAAGAAAAGAATCCAGTGACAAAAAGAAGACTCACTTCAAAGGAAAGAAGGAGAAGTCCTTTGTTGCAAAGAATGAGAAGACTCTTTCAGACATTTCTTCTTCAGACACTGAGACAGATGCTGAAGCCTACATAGGGCTATTTGCTGAAGAAGAAGAGGAGTTTATGCAGATCATGGAATCAATCTATGAACAAGAAGAGTGTCAGTGCCAAGGACTGATGGCATTGACTGAAAGTACCAAAATCCTGGAGCAGCCAGGACCTAGTCAGGTACAAAGTCCAACTCAAAGTTCAGATTTCAGTTCTAGTTCAGAGTCAGATTCATCTTCATCAAGTGATGGAAGTGTTTCTGAATCTGAGGGAGATATTCATCAGCTCTTAGATGAATATAAAGTACTGTTGCAAGCCTATAAGAAAAGCAAGTCCCTTGCCAAAAGTCAGGCAAAGGAAATTGCTGATCTAAAGGCAGCTGCAACAGACTTTGAGAAGGAATTTGATCAAAAGCTCAATGAGGTAGCCAGGCTGAAACACATTACTGTGATTCAGATGGGAACTATCACTTATAAAAATGATCAAATTAAGTTACTGGAGATCAATCTCCAGAAGGAAAGAGAGCTAGTTGCTAGGTTTTCAAAACCTAAATCAGTGCTACCCTTGATTGATGAATTTGTTCATCATAAAGGAAAGGCTGGATTGGGTTTTATTAAACCAGCTAGGACTGTTAAGGATCAGTCCAAGTCCAAGGGCAAAGCCCCAACATTCAACAAGCCTGCTGTAGTCAAGACAGCAAAGTTGTACCTAAGCAAAGGTACAACAAGTTTGAATGCTGGTGTTGTGGCAAGGTTGGCCACTTTGCCTTGGATTGTTGGCACAATGCCAGTGCCAAGTTGAGTAGCAAGTTACCTGGTGGAAAGCCAGCAGGTAGCTATGTCAAGTTGCAAACTAACAATCACCAAGGACCCAAGTTTACTTTGGGTTCTAAGGTTCATTAATTTGTTTTGCAGGTGAATCCAAGTGGCCATACCCCAACATGGTACTTGGATAGTGGATGTTCCAGACATATGACTGGAACAAGGGGACTACTGAAGGACTACATTCCAATCAAAAATGGTCCTAAAGTGACCTTTGGTGGTTCTGAAAAAGGAATCATCAAAGGGTTTGGTAACATCTCTTCAAACCTTGTTACCATTACTCAAGTGGCTTATGTTAAAGGGTTGAAACACAACCTCATTAGTATAAGTCAGTTAAGTGATGTAGGGTATGACATCTCATTTGTTAAAAATGGTTGTCATATCAAGAGGTCAAGTGATCAAGAGATCATTTTGACAGGATATAGAAAGAGGAATGTCTACTGCTTAGACATTATGATTGAGAACAATGGTTCTCCTGTTTGTCTTGTAGCTGATGAGACAGTCTCTCATTGTGTCAAGTGGCACAAGAGGCTAGCTCATCTTAACTACAAGACTATTAGCAAACTCTTTAGCAAAGAGTTAGTGAGGAATGGTCCTCAAGTTAAGTGTGTCAAAGATGGCATTTGCTCAGCTTGTCAAAAGGGCAAGCAGACTAAATCCACCTTTAGAAGCTTAGACAACAAAGATGCTGTGAGGTGTTTATACCTCTTGCATATGGATCTATTTGGTCCAATGCCAGTTCACAGCTTAGGTAGGAAGGTCTATACCTTTGTAGTTGTTGATGACTACTCAAGGTTTTCCTGGGTGTTCTTCTTAAAGCAGAAATCTGAAACACCTAGTGTCTTCCATAGCTTTGTTAAGCAAATTCAGAATGAATTGAACTGTACAGTGGTCAAAATTAGAAGTGACCATGGTACTGAGTTTCAGTCTGAAAGCATGACAAAGCTGTGTGAAGACTATGGGATATTTCAAGAATTCTCTTCACCTAGAACACCTCAGCAAAATGGCATTGCTGAAAGGAAAAATAGGACCTTGATAGAGGCTGGTAGAACCCTATTAAGTGATTCATCACTGCCAGAGTATTTCTGGGCTGAAGCAGTTAACACTGCATGCCATGTGATAAATAGGGCTACCATCACTAAAAGGTTAAACAAGACCCCCTATGAAGTTGTGAAAGGCAGGAAACCAAATCTATCCTATTTCAGGATTTTTGGTTGCAAATGCTTCATACTTAACAATGGAAAGTCTTACCTAACTAAGTTTGCTGCCAAGTCCCAAGAGGGAGTGTTTGTTGGGTACAACAATAATAGTAAGGCTTATAGAGTCTACAACTTGACTACACAAGTTGTAGAGGAGTCTGTGCATGTAGTTTTTGATGAGACACAACTAATTAACAATGAGTTGTCTAGCAATGTATGCAGCCCCACAGGTCTTACTAAGAAGATGGACAAGCTAACCATAGAAGATGTACCTGCTGCAAGACAGCAAGTAGAAGGAGATGGCTTATGTCCAGGGGGAGAACTACATGTACAAGGAGCTGAAGAAGTACAAGGAACTCAGTTTGATGAAGATGCTGAAGAAGTTCAACCAGAAGTAAGGATGCCTCCAGCCAACAGGCATCTAAGAGATCATCCAGTAGAGCTGATAATTGGAGATCCAAGACAAGGTGTTCAGACAAGGAGCAGAAATCAGAATGCTGTAGTATATTCAAGTTTTCTGTCTCAAATAGAACCAAAGAAATTTGAAGAAGCAATACAAGATCCACAGTGGACTGAAGCAATGCAGGAAGAACTTAATCAGTTCAAAAGGTGCAAGGTTTGGGACTTGGTTCCTAAACCTAAAGATCACAATGTGATAGGAACAAAGTGGATCTATAGGAATAAGTTAGATGAACAAGGAGTCATCATTAAGAATAAAGCAAGACTGGTTGCAAAAGGATATAGGCAAGAAGAAGGTATTGATTTTGATCAAACCTTTGCCCAGTAGCCAGACTGGAGGCCATAAGGATGTTCTTGGCCTATGCAACCTATCAAGGATTCAAGGTATACCAAATGGATGTCAAGTCAGCATTCCTAAATGGTAATCTAAAGGAAGAAGTATATGTGGAGCAGCCTGCAGGTTTTGTTGATCCTACTCTTCCACATTATGTCTATAGACTTAGGAAAGCATTATATGGGTTAAAACAAGCACCTAGAGCTTGGTATGAAACCCTATCTAGTTTCCTCATTGAGAACAAGTTCTCAAGGGGGAAAATAGATAAGACTCTATTCCTTAGGGAATCTAGAGGCAAAGTCATACTTGTCCAAATATATGTAGATGACATTATATTTGGGTCTACTGAAAGTAGCCTTTGCAAAAAGTTTGCAAAGCTTATGCAAAGTCAATTTGAAATGAGTAGTATGGGAGAACTAAAGTTTTTCTTGGGTCTCCAAGTTAAACAGACTGGAAGTGGTCTATCCATATGTCAGTCCAAGTTCACCCTAGAACTCATAAGGAAGTATGGTATGGATTCATCCAGTACCATGAAGACTCCTATGGGGTCAAGTATGTCTCTGAGCAAGGATGATGCAGGGAAACCTGTAGATGAAACCTTGTATAGAGGGATAGTTGGCTCCCTACTATACTTGACTGCAAGTAGGCCTGACATTATGTATGCTACATGTGTTTGTGCCAGGTATCAAGCCTGCCCTAAAGAGTCTCACTTGACTGCAGTCAAGAGAATCTTGAGATATCTAAAGGGCACTCCCTATCTAGGCCTCTGGTACCCTAGGAATGGAGATTTTGATCTAACAGGCTATTCAGATGCAGACTTTGCAGGATGCAAAGAAGATAGAAAGAGCACTACTGGATCCTGTCAATTCCTAGGTGGAAGAATAATTTCATGGAGCAGCAAAAAGCAGACTAGTGTGGCTATCTCCACAGCTGAGTCAGAATATGTAGCTGCAGGAAGTTGCTGTGCTCAACTTCTATGGATTCAACATCAGCTAGAAGACTATGGATTTCAGGTAAGTAGAACTCCACTTTTCTGTGATTCTACAAGTGCTATTTCAATAGCTAATAATCCTGTATCACATAGTAGAACTAAACATATTGAGATTAAATATCACTTTCTTAGGAGAGCATGTAGAAAGAAATGATATTGCACTTGAATATGTTAAAACTGATAATCAGATAGCTGATATGTTTACTAAGCCCTTAGAAGAAGCTAAGTTCAATAGGTTCAAAATTGAACTAGGTATGATAAACTTAGACTAAGTTTACAGAACTAAAAATTGGCTAAGTAAAAAGGTGTCGACACATAGACAAGTCTATGTCGACACAGAATAGTAAGTGTCGACACTTCAGGAAAAAGGTGTCGACACATCTAGGAATGTAGTGTCGACACTTCAGAATGTTAGTGTCGACACATGTCGAGTAGGTGTCGACACATCCAAGTGGTGTCGACACTTAGTTTTACTCAGAATTTTCTAAGTAAAGTCTCGACGATGAGTCGAGTTAGTGTTGTGTCGACACATAACCAAGTGTCGACACATAAAATCTGTTGACTAAACTTGTGTCGACACATGAGTGTCGAGACATTATAAGTCAGTGTCGACACTTATTGCCAGTGTCGACACATCTTTAGTAATCCATCCCGCCTGTTCGTCTTCAAACCAGAAAGGTATAAATAGGATTCTGTCTTTGTTTGTCGACACGCTTTCAGAGTTTCGAGACCAAAACTGCTGTGTCGACATTTCTCTTTTCTCTAGACTAAATCTCTAAACCCTAATGGCTCCCAAGCTCGAGGAGAATGTTAACGAAGGCTATGAGCTGGTTCGTGGCGCATTCGACGATGGCGATCAAGAAATCAAATCGGTGATAACCCTAGTCACCGATTCTGGATTGGAGTATCTGGTTTCAGAACCAACTAAAATATGGAAGAAGGAAGTACTCGAATTCCTTACTGGAGCTTCTGTAGATGACTCAGGTTACAAAATCAAATCAAGAGTGCATGGAACCAAGGTCAAGGATTTCACCCAAATCTCTGAGAAAGGTACTTCAGCTACCTAAAATTCAAGAAGAAGAGGAAGTGACTACATCCAAGACCAGAGAAGCACTTACCTGGTGTGGTCTAGATCCTAAGCTGAAGATAGGATCTGTATTCAACAGGAGAGGAATGAATACCCAAGGAAAGTTCCTGTCAGAAATTGTGGGGAAAGTTATTCTCAGTAAGACTGGAGGGCATGACAGGGTGTCAGCCTCCATGTTCAGTATTATGACCAGAATTATCTTCAACCTAAAAACAGACTGGTCAATGGTTGTCTATGAGAAAGTTAAGGAGAGTCTGAAGAAGCCCAATCTGGGCAGAATACTAAGTCTCTACCTGGCTGGTACAATACCAGAGGTAATGAGCAATGCTGCTGGTACTAAAATCAATCACATGAGAAGGATGGATATGAGGATATTTTCAAGATGGGAAAGAGTGCTGTCTAAGGAAGTTCCTACCCCAGAAAAGCAAGTTTCTAAGAAAGATTCCCCTCCAAAGAAGAAGAGGAAGATAGCTCCTGTGACACAGGAGTCCTCCAGCAGTTCAGGTAGTGAAGAACAGGTTGTTTTCACTCCTGATAGTCAAATAGAAGTGGCTGCAGAGAAGTCTCCTGCTCCTCAAGAGCCTGCTGAAATCCAGGGGGAGCTGTCTCTAGCTAGCCCCAAGGATAAGGATCCAAGCCAGGGGGAGCTTCCAGCAGTAGAAGAACCCTCTACTCTGGACAGTGAGCAAGCTACAATCATTATCCAAGAGGTACTTACTGACCTCAATACTTTAGATTTTTCTGTAATAGATTCTGATTTGTCTGATGTCCATCAGCAAATTCAGCAAGAAAATCAAGAACCAGATGTTGTTCTCCAAGACACATCAGTTATCCTAGAAGTGGTTCCTGATAAAGTTGTTGATCAATCCAGTACTTCTCCTGCACAGTCACCTCCTGAATACACCATGGAAGATCTATTTCTAAATCTAGAACAGGAGGACTTTGACATGGATAAAGTTGATGCTGCTGAAGAGAAGGGTGCTGCTACTGAGAGGGAGAACCTGCCAGTTGTGGAAGAGCCTATAAGGCAAGAAAGTGAGAAAGCACTTGATGTGCAAGCTGACAAACCATCAAGCCCTAAGGATAGGGTGAATATAGCCAGTACTTCAGAGTCTGAGGAAGATGAGACTGAACAAGCCAAGAAGAAGCAATTCTTTGTATTCAAAAGAAGGAGTCAGAGCTACAAGAAGGCTCTACAAACTATTGCTCAACACTCTTTAGTCCAACAAGCTCCATCAACTGATTACAGTGGCTTAATGGTAGCAATGCAAGTTAAGCTGGATGAGCACAGGAGGGCTATAGAGAAGTATATTGATGAAGGCCACAAGTCTTTACAATTTGATTTAGCTCAAGATATAAAATCAATAAGGTTTGAGATGAACCTGAACAAGAAAGAGATGAATGAATGCTTCCACAAGGGTGGAAATGCAGTGGTATTTCTGGCAACTCATCAGGAAAAGATCAAGACTCAAGTAGATGATATAGCACTAAAGCAAGGCTATGTGCTGGAGAATCAATTAAGAATGAATGATAATTTAACTGCCTCCCACAATGCTATAGTCACAGAACTAAAGAATAAGACTGCTGAACCTTCAACATCATCTGCTGCTGCAAAGGCTGAATTTGATAAAGCATTTCAAGATGAAATTGCTGCTGTCAAGACTGCCATCAAGGATTCACAGAAGGTCATTTCTGAACAGCTTACAAAGCTTAGACCTTATTTTAAGGATGGAATCAGGTACTTGGACAGCCAAATCAGGTTCCAAAAGGATGATGTAAGAGACCATGTAGCCCAAGAAGTCATAAAGGGGGAGAGAGTGTTAGTCAAGGCCAGTTCTGAGCATGCAAAATGGATTTCAAATTCAATCAGGGCTACACTTGGATATCCTCCCCTGTGTGATGACAATGAAGTTGCTGAATCTGGACTGAACCCTGCCTATTTTGGAGGTGAGCCACAAGAAGTAGCTCAAGTCATTTATCCACCTCCAGATTTTGAAATGATTCATGCAGAGGTGAGCACTATGTATAGCCCATCTGGGGGCAAGGACAATGTCCATTTAGAAAAGGTTACTCAACCTATAACAGCAGCTATGCAAGAGGCTTTGGACAAAGAAGAAGAGACAAGGCTGTCAAAGAAGAGGTTTAGGGAACTAGCAGAACAAAAGCCAGATTTTGAACAGTGGAGCCCTACCTCTAGAAATATCATTCTCACTGCCTGGAAAGCTGCTAAAGACAATACTACTGATAGAAACAAGTGGTTCTCAGAAGCTGAATGGAGGAAGCATGAGATCAGGCAGGAAGCCATTGTCCAGTATAGAAGGAAGGCTAAGTTAGGAAAGCTACCTCCTACAGCTGTGGAGCCTAGCAAGTACTTTCCTAAGCCCTATCATTACTTTGAGAGGCAGAAAATCAAGGCTGAAGAACAAAAGAAGAAAGACTCAAAAGGCAAGAAGCCTGCTGATGCTGAGCCTGCTGCTGCTGCTGCTGTCAAAGCTCAAGTTAAAGCTGGAAAAGGAATTGTTATCAAAGAACCTGATCAGAAATAGATTAGGAATTAAACTTGAAGCTTGTTGTAATCTTTTAAATGAAAAACATTTTTGTACAACATTGAAAATGTATAAGGAACAATGTTAGAACAATATGTGATAAATATAGTATGATTGTTCTGAAATGTGTTTGTTTCTTATTTGTTCTGGAATGTTGAATGTGTATATGTGTGAAGTTTTACATGTTCATGTTAACCCTGTTGATTATAATCTGCTTTTCATCATTTTGTAATTTTTAATTATGAGTGGTGTATATCATTGACTAAGGGTTATGACTTCTCCAAATAGGGGGAGATTGTTGGGTACATTGGTCAAATGTACCTGATTTGAAGAAGCCTCACCTAACTCAATGATATACATCATAATGTATTTGATGTTTGTTTGAGTTACTTGTGCAGGTTAGGTACTCACTGGACTGAAGCTAAAAGTTTCTAAGTCCATGTGTCGACACCCAGAGGGAAAGTGTCGACACTTGAGAAAGCTTGTGTCGACACCCAGACAATCAGTGTCGACACTTGGAGTAATTGTGTCGACACCTGAGAAGAAGAGTCGACACCAGACAGAAAGTGTCGACACTTGGAGCTGTGTCGACACTCAGTGAAGAAGAATGCAGAAAAGCTGTGTCGACACTTAGCAGAAGTGTCGACACCTAGAAGAGCTGAGTCTACATCAGAAAGTGTCGACACTTGGTGTTGTGTCGACACTCAGCAAAATTCTGCAGAGACTAAGGACAAGTGTCGACACTCAACACAATGTGTCGACACTCAATCAGCAGAGTCAACATATGAAGAATGTGTCGACACTCAGCACAATGTGTCGACACACACTCAAAGGAGTCAACACTTGAAGTATGTGTCGACACTCAGCACAATGTGTCGACACACAACCAGAAGAGTCAACACTTGAAGAAAGTGTCGACACCCAGCACAATGTGTCGACACTTAGTTGAAGACTCTACACTTGAAGACTTGTGTCGACACAAGGAGCTGTGTCGACACTTAGCAGAGAACAGAAAAGTTTACAAAATATTCTAAGTACAAGTGTCGACACTAAGGGAATGTGTCGACACTCAGCTGAAGAAACAAAATTGAAGACTTGTGTCGACACCAAGAAGCAGTGTCGACACTTGACAGTTTCAACACATGAAGATGTGTCGACACAAAGGAGATGTGTCGACACTTAGAAGAATTCAACAAGTTACAGAAGATCAAGTACTTGTGTCGACACTTAATTTCAGTGTCGACACTTGAAGAAGAATCTGTGTCGAGACATACAAGGAGTTGTGTCGACACCTTGTAGACTTGTGTCGACACTTACACAACATGTGTCGACACTTGGTCTATAAGTGTCGACACTTAAGAACAGAAAGTCTCGACACTATCTGACAGTTAGAGAATTTCAAGAAGTGACTGATTGATATGATAGCTGCCGATCCAGCCGGTCTACAGCAACTGTCAAGGAAGTCAGAAGTCTGTTATGAACCGGATCAGCCGGTTACCCTGAAGAAGGCCTATAAATAGGCACAGACTGTTTACAGAAAGTGGTTGTTAATGCAGAAGTTGTTGAAAGGATTAATCTAAGAGAATTTTTCAAGTGGTTGCTGATCAAGCTATCCAAGTGATACAAATCAAGAAGATCTTACTGTCCAACAGCAGATCTAAGAAGTTGGAGAGAGAGAGCTCCAATCAAGAATTCAGTCTTTGGAACTAAGGCTGAAAAGAAGGATTCAGAATCATCTGGATCTCAAGAAGCAGAGGTCAAGGATCAACTGCAGAGGATTCAGACTAATTCAGTTCTACTCAAGAAGCTTTGAAGGAAGCTAAGTCAGTTTGGATCTAGCTGAGTTCTTCCAAGAACTCTTCAAGAAACTCTCAACTCCTCTCTTATTTCCTGAGTTGTAGAGTTAGTTATTGTAATTCAATTTTAACTTGTAGGATCCATTGGATCTGAGAGAATTGTAAGCCTATATTATAAAGGCTGAGGGTAGGGCTTGGTTGCCTGAGTGTAGGAGTTGAAGAACTCTGAGTGTAGGCCTTGATTGGCTGAGTGTAGGCCTGGGTGGCTGAGTGTAGGCCTTGGTGGCTGAGTGTAAGGCTTTGGGCCTGAGGTGTAGGAACCTAGTTGGGTTCTGAGATAGTGGAGAAGTTAGGCCGAATCTAGTACACTGCTAGATAGGCGAAGGGGGAAAGTGGATGTACCCAAAGATTGGGGAACCACTATAAATTTGTGTGTCTGCTGTGCTGTGCTATGTTGTGCTGTGGATTAGCAGTTTATATTTTATTATAACTGTGCTGTGCTGTAGAAATCTGTGAAATAACTGTGTTGCTGCCAACAAAGTTTCAAAAAGGTTTAGGTCACCTATTCACCCCCCCCCTCTAGGTGTTTAGGTACCATATCTTTCAAACCCTACCTATTTTGGAGGTGAGCAACCAGAAGTAGCTCAGGTCATTTATCCACCTGCAGACTTTGAAATGATTCATGCTGGGGTACAGACCATGTACAGCCCATCTGGGGGCAAGGACAATGTCCACATTGAAAAGGTTGTTCAACCTATATCTGAAGCCATGCAAGAGGCATTACAGAAAGAAGAAGAGACAAGGTTGCCAAAGAAGAGGTTTAGGGAACAAGCAGAACAAAGGCCAGACTTTGAACAGTGGAGCCCTACCTCTAGAAATATAATTTTAACTGCCTGGAAGGCTGCCAAGGACAATACTCATGACAGGAACAAGTGGTTCTCTGATGCTGAATGGAGAAAACATGAGATCAGGCAGGAAGCAATTATTCAATTCAGAAGGAAGGCAAAGATGGGAAAGCTACCTCCTACTGCAGTGGAGCCTAGCAAGTACTTTCCTAAGCCATACCATTACTTTGAGAGGTAGAAGATCAAGGCAGAAGAACTCAAAAAGAAAGATCCAAAAGGCAAGAAGCCTGCTGATGCTGAAACTGTTGAAGCCCCTGTCAAAGCTCAAGTTCAAGCTGGCAAGGGAATAGTTATCAAGGAACCAGATCAGAAATAGATTAAGAATTTACTTGAAGATTGTTGTAATCTTTTAAATGTAAAACATTTTTGTAAATCACTGAAAATGTATAAGACAAATGTTAGAACAATATATGATCAATATATTTCATGGTTGTTCTGTGAATGTGTCTATTTCTTATTTGTTCTGTGATGATATATGTGTACACATGTGTGAATTTATATATGTTTATGTTTACCCTGCTGAATATAGTCTGCTTTACATCATTTTGTAATTTTTAATTATGAGTGGTGTATATCATTGACTAAGGGTTATGACTTCTCCAAATAGGGGGAGATTGTTGGGTACATTGGTTAAATGTACCTGATTTGAAGAAACCTCACCCAACTCAATGATATACATCATAATGTATTTGATGTATGTTGAGTTTACTTGTGCAGGTTAAGTAATCACTGGACTGAAGCAAAAAGTTTCTAAGTCCATGTGTCGACACCCAGAGGGAAAGTGTCGACACTCAAGAAAGCCTGTGTCGACACCCAGACAAGCAGTGTCGACACTTGGAGTCATTGTGTCGACACCTAGGATGCAGAGTCGACACCAGACAGAAAGTGTCGACACAAGGAGCTGTGTCGACACTCAGTGAAGAAAAGTGCAGACAGAAAGTGTCGACACAAGGAGCTGTGTCGACACCCAGTGAAGCTGAGTCTACACCAGAAAGTGTCGACACTTGGAGCTGTGTCGACACTCAGCAAAAGTCTGCAGAGACTAAGTACAAGTGTCGACACTCAACACAATGTGTCGACACTAAGCAGAAGAGTCAGCATTTGAAGTAAGTGTCGACACTCTACACAATGTGTCGACACTAAACAGAAGAGTCAGCACTTGGAGTATGTGTCAACACCCAGCACAATGTGTCGACACACAACCAGAAGAGTCAACACATGAAGTAAGTGTCGACACCCAGCACAATGTGTCGACACTCAGCTAAAGACTCTACACTTGAAGAAAGTGTCGACACAAGGAGCTGTGTCGACACTTAGCAAAGATCAGAAAGATCAACAAAATTATTCTAAGTACAAGTGTCGACACTAAGGGAATGTGTCGACACTCAGCTGAAGTCTCAACAAGAAGAAGGTGTGTCGACACAAGGAGCTGTGTCGACACTCAGCAAGAATCAACATAGAAGACTATGTGTCGACACCAAGAAGTAGTGTCGACACTTGACAAATTCAACACAAGAAGTTGTGTCGACACAAAGATGATGTGTCGACACTTAGAAGAATTCAGCTAAAGATAGAAGATCAAGTACTTGTGTCGACACTCAATTTCAGTGTCGACACCTGAAGAAGAATCTGTGTCGAGACATACAAGGAGTTGTGTCGACACCTTGTAGACTTGTGTCGACACTTACACAACATGTGTCGACACTTGGTCTATAAGTGTCGACACTTAAAGACAGAAAGTCTCGACACTTTCAGACAGTTAGAGATTTTCAAGAAATGACTGGATGACTTGACAGCTGCCGTTCCAGCCGGTCTACAGCACCTGTCAGAGATATCAGAAGTCAGTTATGGACCGGACCAGCCGGTTACCATGAAGAAGGCCTATAAATAGGCACCTACAGTTTACAGAAACTGTTGTTCAGAGTGGTTCAGATTGTTGTTCAAGTGGATCACATTGTTGAAGAACAAGTTATCAAAGTGGTACACAGAGTATCAACACAAGAAGATCTTGCAGTCCAAGTGCAGATCTAAGAAGTTGGAGAGAGAGGGCTCCATCCAAGAAATCAGCCTCTGGAACTAGGCTGAGAAGAAGGATTCAGATTCATTCTGGATCTTAAGTGGCAGAGGTCAAGGAACTACTGCAGGAGGATTCAGTCTTATTCAGTTCTACTCAAGAAGCTTTGAAGAAAGCTAAGTCAGATTGAATCCAGCTGAGTTCTTCCAAGAACTCATCAAGAAACTCTCAACTCCCCTCTTTTATTTCTGAGTTGTTGAGTTAATAGTTGTAATACATTTTTAACTTGTAGGATCCTTTGGATCTGAGTGAATTGTAAGCCTATAATTATAAAGGCTGAGGGTAGGGCTTGAGAGCCTGAGTGTAGGAGATTGAGATCTCTGAGTGTAGGCCTTGTTGGCTGAGTGTAGGCCTTGGTTGGCTGAGTGTAGGCCTTGGTTGGCTGAGTGTAGGCCTTGATTGGCTGAGTGTAGGCTTTGGGATAAAGCTGAGTTGTAAGGCTTTGGGCCTGAGGTGTAGGAACCAATTTGGGTTCCGAGACAGTGGAGGAGTTTGGCCGAATCTAGTACACTGCTAGATAGGCGAAGGGGGAAAGTGGATGTACCCATATCTTGGGGAACCACTATAAACCACTGTGTCTGCTGTGCTGTGAATGATATTTGCTGTGTATGCTTAGTTATTGCTGTGATAAAACAGTTAGTATTCTGTGATATAACTGATTGCTGCCATTTAAGTTTAAAAAGGATTAGGTCACCTATTCACCCCCCCCCCCCTCTAGGTGTTTAGGTACCATATCTTTCACATACATAATTAAATTTCCTTCTTGAATCAAAACGCATCCAAGCCTGACATGTGATGCATCCACATAAACGACATACTCCATTCCCTCGGTAGGCAAAGTCAACAATGGAGCAGTGCACAATCTCTTTTTCAATTTCTGAAAAGCTTCCTCACACTTATCACTCCACACAAACGCTGTATTCTTCTGCATAAGCTTAGTCAGTAGCGCATACAACATATAAAGTCATTCCACAAACCTTCTACAATAGCTTGCCAATCCTAGGAAGCTTCTTATTTCTTTGGGTGTGGTAGGTCTTTTCCAATCCATTACGATAGCTATTTTTTCTGGGTCAATAGAAATTCCAACCTTATACACCACATGACCCAACAAGGAAACCTGAGGTAGCCAAAACTCGCACTTACTCAACTTGGCATACAACTTACGCTCTCTAAAAGTAGATAGAACTAACCTTAAGTGCTGGGAATGCTCCTCAACACTCCGAGAATAAACCAAGACATCATCAACAAACACAACCACAAAGCAGTCCTGAAAAATCATTGAACACTCTGTTCATCATGTTCATGAAGGCATAGGGTGCATTCGTCAATCCATATGACATCACCAAGAACTCATAATGTCTATGCCAAGAATGAAAAGCGGTCTGTGGAACATCTGACTCACGGATTCTCAACTGATGGTAGCCTGAACGAAGGTCAATCTTCGAAAACATTGTACTACCATGCAACTGATCAAACAAATCATCTATTCGTCATAAGAAATATCTGTTCTTGATAGTTACCTTGTTCAATTCCCTCTAATCGATGCACAACCTCATAGACCCATCCTTCTTCTTTACAAACAATATGGGAGCACCCCAAGACAAAGTACATAGCCTAATAAATCCACACTGCAACAACTCATCCAGCTGGGTACGCAACTCTTCCAGCTTGGATGTGACCATACGGTACGGTGCCTTAGCAATAGGGAGAGTACCTGGCTCCAAATCAATATCAAACTCCATATCCCTCTCAGGAAGAAGACCAGGAAGACTATCTAGGAAGACATCAGGAAACTCTCGCACTATAAGAACATCCTCGATGCGTGGCAAACTACTAATGATTTCCAAAATAGAAACCAAACAAGCAAAACAACGGAATTCAAAAGTTTTCGAGCACATACCGCAAAAATAATCCGGGAATCCTGGCGCGGAAAACCATAAATTCTCCTAGGGTGGTCGTTGTCCATCTTAAAGTCCAAATGCTTAACCTTGTATTAGATAATCGCATCATATCTGGACAACCTGACCATGCCCAAGATCTTATCAAAGTCCTCCAGGTCTAACACCTTCAAATTAGCAAAAGCTACTAAATCTCCTAAAAGGATCGGGCAATTCCGGATACCTTGGTCCGACACCACCAAATCACCGGAAGGAAACTTAACGTGCAACGAATCGCCAACTATATTGAGAGTCAGACGATGACTCTCTATGAAAGTCCAAGCTACGAACGAGTGGGTAGCACCAGAATCGAAAAGAATGCGGGCCCAACAGTTCTTTACCTTAAATTTCACTATAAAGTCGCATAATTAACTAGATGAACAAACATCGAACTAAAGCCAAGAGATAAAACTAGATTAGAATCTAACCTGAGATCACTTGGGTGGACGTCTGCGCTTCGTCCATAGTCATCACATTTAACTTGTCCTTTCCTTTATCTAAGAGCTACGGCGGCGGCAATTCCTGAAGTGGAACTGGCTGCAATGGGGGCCGAAACTGTGGGCACTTTGACTTCACATCCCCCTTCTGTCCATACTGAAAGCAAATCTTATCCTTGCCCCAATAATGGGCAGCATCGTGCCCCTTCTACTGACACAAAGAACAAACCAGATCTCCTTTGGGAGCGCTCTGAATAGCATGCACCTACTGCTACTTCTGAGCTCCCAACCTATTAAAACACTTATCGAACGGATGGCTCGGTCGGCCAAAGAAACTCCATACCTCCTTGCTTCTTTATTTTGAAGCGGATTCAGACTCTCGAGAGTTCTTACCATCATCGGACTTCCTCTTGTCCTTCCTCAGTTGCATGCCTCTATTATTGGCATTATCAATAGCTTCAACCTTAATTGCAGCTTCCACTACCTCATCCTAGGTCTCAGATCCATAAGCGCTAGCCAGCTGTTGTATGTCACTCTTAAGACCACCCAGAAATCACTTAACACTGCTAGCTTCAGAAGTAACCAAATTTAGGGCAAATTGGGTCAACTTTCTAAATTCAATCTCATACTCACTGACTGCGAGTTATCTTTGCTTCAGATGCAGAAAATTATTCATCAAGCAGTCTCGCTCGACCAATGGCAGAAACTTCGTCAACAATAGCTCCTTGAAGGATTCTCATGAGCATCCATCTATGAAGTTCTCCTTATCTCTCAACCACTAGAGCTTTGCATGGCCCTTAAGCTGATAAGCAGCTAGCATAACTTGCTAGTCTGCAGAAATCTCTGAGTATGAAAACATCTCCTCGATTGCGATAATCCATCATCCAACGCCATAAAATCGACTCTACCATCATAGGTAGGAGGTCCTAGTCGCTGAAAATGAGAGATAAAGTTCATCTCTAGTGGCATTAGGACTGGAGGCACCAAAGGAGCGGGAGGAACTGGAACAGCTTGACCCGCAGCATGGTCCTGCACTCTCGGTTGCTGTCCAGAAATGACAGTCAATAGTACCTGGATCTACGACTGCATCTCCACCATCTGACAAGATAGAGCCTCATTACTCTGTCGTAGTCCCTCAATCACTACCTCACTCTGCGCACTAGACAACTCGCCCTAAAACTTGGGAGTTGTTATCATCGCAACATGCTTAAACGACATCCTAAGAATATAATAAACAAATAATCAAAACCTAGCTTAACTGCTAGAACTACACGACCTACTTCAGACCATACATGTAAAGATACTTGCTCATGCTACTAACTTGCTCTGGGATTTTCATTAATTATGTCATGCTTAACTTAGGATGATATGTCATCATCCTATTGACTCATGTGCACAAACCATGAATGTGTGAATTACCATTCTTTTGTTTTAAATCCATGTGTCTATGTATGTCATCATATAGATCTTTACCTTGGAACGTGTGCTAATGCTGTGTTATGTTATGCATGTTGTGTTATGCAATCTAATAAAGGCCTTAATGCAGGTTATAAACCGCGTACACATGAAATATTATACGTCTCATACTACATAATATCACATGTAACGAAAAGAAAAATTTAATGTGCATTCATGTAATGATTGTTATGCATCTCATACTACATAACAGACACATGTTGCCTCCTATGAGGATCCATATACAAACATATATTATGCATCCCAAACTACTTAATATGCATCATATACTTCTTATCATGCTTATGAGTGTAGTGTTCATGCTTAAGCCAAGACGTACTGATGATACATCAGTGTGTGTAAGAAATAGAACAAGATAATCTAAAACTAACCAGAGATAGTTGTTTGACCAATTATCAAACAACCTCCCTCTAATACCAACTCTCACAACAGCAGATGCTCAGGCAAGAACTCAAACCTAACACTTAATAAGAGATCCTCAAGTTAATTATGAAGAAAAGTATAATTTAAGCTAAATTTTAACGGTCGTATCCCTTGGCTTAGTTCATCAACTAGTCTACAAGTAAAAATATGAATATACGCTGTGAAAAATACTTTGTTTATATGGTTTAACATCCTACATGAGCATAAACATCCAAATAGGACAACTTATGATTGCATACCTCTAGATTTAATATAACTATAAAAATAGCTTTTACGTTGGTTAAAATATGGTAACTTTTGTTTAAATAAATGTTATGCATAAGATAGTCAAATGATACTTTTAAAATAACTAACATGCAACCTAGCATAAAACCTTCCCAGAGAGCAAGTAAAACCAACCAACCATCAAAAAAGATTAAGCAGCTAGCAGGTATCTTAACAATATAAAAACTTTGGTGAGCATCAACAACCTGACACGAACTCACCAAAATAAAAAACAAGTATGTCTGAACTAAACAACAGAACAACAACACTTCCTCGCACTTGTGAGGAAACGATATCTACAACAATAACAGAAAACCAGCAACCACTAAACCTAGCCACTTAATCGGCTACTGCTCCAAACCTGGGGCATTCCAAATAAAAGAATACCTCAGTAAGAATATATAAGAGGTAAAAGAGAAACAGTAGATAATAATTAGAAGAAAACAAAAGGGGTTACCAACCCAAACCACTGGTAAGCTGCCAAACCACAGCAAATGAGAAATAAAACAGTTATTAACTTAAAAAGTCCAAGTGTAAGCAAATTGCACCAAGTGTGAAATGATGCATGCTTCGAGAATATCTGCAAGAGTAAGCATCCAACATATGTATGTACAAAAGAATAAAGAGGCTTAATATCTCTCAACATGTGAATCACTAACATTGGTAAAAAACGGTTCTGAGTCGGTGGCCACAATGTCCAACATGAACTAACAGACCCAAACATCTTCAAAAGGTGCTGCGGTGGTGGCCACAATGTCCAACACAACCCGACAATCCAAACATCTCACAAAAGGCACTGTGTTGGTGGCCATAATGTCCAACACAACCCAACAATTCAAGAGAAAACACCATAAGAAAACACACAAAGTGTAATGATTCACGAGCCAGCTCTAGGTTGGTGATCCTTTATCCACTACCAACCATGGGACACACCTAAACATCCATAAACACCTATAAAACCACAACACAAACACAGGATCTCTCCATAGAAAAGAAGGAAGGAAACTCCAAAATCATCCTAAGGCCATACTCGATGAATTAGCTCAATTCGTGAGAAGATTCCAAGTCCAAAAATGATTTGTCGGGTATACTCGACAAATCGGAGAAATTAACCTAAGTCCACGGGAATTCGTCGAGTATACTCAATGCCTCGCTGAGTTCACTCGATGCCTGGACTTAACTCCATGGTTATTACTTCACTCAACGCCGTGCTGAGTCCACTCAGTGCACTCGATGCCATCCTAACCATACTCAACATATTCGTCGATATTACACGACGAATCTTAGTTAGACTAAGAGACCACTCAATGCTCTCAACGCCAAAACCAAAACCGTCAACGCCAAGCCTGATACTCGACCAATTCTTCATGAATACTCCACGGATTTGCCCTAGCCATACATGCTTTCAACGCTTTTCACTCAACGAATGCAGAAACACTCAACGCCGAGACTATACTCAACGAATCGACTTATTCAAAGATTGATACTCGACGAATCTGACTCCACTCAATGCCTAAACTATTCGACGACTTTGACTTAGTCAAATACTGATACTCGACGAATCTAAATTAATCCAAACTCATGCCCGGCGAACTTCACTCAGGCTGACCTTGCCATATTCGAAGATTTTAACCTAATTTGACTGTTCTATTCGACGAATTGGCTTAGACTAGCTGCCTTATACTCGACGGGTTTGTCTTAAGTAGCAGTCATATAACTGACGAATTTTACTGAGACTAACTATCAAATCCGATGAAATTGCCCTTAGACTATCAGTCATATACTACGAATTCACACTTTACTGGAAGTCCTACACTATGAAGCAGGTCAATCTTGGCTGAACCCTATCCTACTCCTAATTTCTAAGGGGTGGAAGGAAAATAACAGAGAACAAAAAGAGAAAGAAACTAGCAAGGGGAAGAAATCGCCACTCGCCTCAATTCGCCCGAATCCGACCACGCAAGTGCTCCTCCTACAAGATCTGGCCGCAAGAACACCTAGGAAAGGATTCCTGAAACTTTTCGAAGAAAAAGAGGGTCAAAACCAAATAACCTAACGTCCAAAAACTCAAGAAATGGGAAAAACTCACGGCACACACGTAGATCTCGCCGAGAGAAGCCCAAATCTACTATCTAATGACAATTTCGCGCACCAGAGCTCCTACAATCGACGGACAAAAGCCTAGGAATGTCTGTCATTCTTCTCTTATGCAAGACAGCGCGACGGCTCGGGAGGAAGATGATTAATAGGGTTTCCGTCAAATCGTAAGGCTATTTATACATTTACAAGTAATATAATATTGTATTATAACTAATAATCAAATAAACGTCCAAATGACCCAAAACTCAAACCAACTCGGAATCCTTCGAAAATAGCTCTGTAGCTAAATATCGACGCTATGAATCCAACAGTGAGGTCGAAATCAAAATCTGACAACACAAACTCAGGGAAAAACCCCTGGATGCCCAAAACACCAACTATCCCAAAAAGGTTCCCCGAGTTCCAAAACAAACCCGGCTCGCAAGGAATATCTCAAAAACACACTAGAAATTTACCAAGCTAATACTTTAAGTCAAAACCTTAGATACCAAAGAGCAAAAGTCATGCTCCAGCAACGGCACCCATCAATTACGCGTTAACATAATGCCCTGATGTCAAAAATATGCCACTAAAGGAATTAAAATAAACATCGAAAAATCAGAGGCGTTATAATATTTCCCTTCAATGTTCCCTGAATTTGAAGAGGCATCACCATCAATGCTAAGTGCATAATTATATTTGATGTATGTTCAAGTTCAATGTATGCAGGTTGTCTACTATACCATGATTTGACAGGATGTTAGGGTCACAATACTAGTTAGAATCAAGATAGGATGCTGGCAAGAAAAAATCAGGCTAAGTATAGAAGCGTCGAGTGAAGGCAGTTAACTCAATGCCAAGAGTCTAAAAGCATTGACAGAAGCTCAAGCAGTCAAACCTTAGAGGTGCAGATAAGAAATCTAGCTAATTCCAGAGGCATTAAGTGAAGGCAATTCACTCAACGCCAAGAAACCTAAAAGAGTTGATAGAACTACATGCATTCAAAGCCCCAGTATTGCTGTCAAGAAATTTGTCTAAGGACAGAAGCATTGAGCGAAGGCATTTCACTCAACACCTTCTCAACAAGAAATATGTCTAAGGATAGAATCATTGGGTGAAAACTGTTCACTCAACATCTACTCAACAGAAAATCTGTCTGAGGACTGAAGTGTTGAGTGAAGACATGTCACTCAACGCCTCATCAAGAATCCAGGCCAAGGAGAGAAGTGTTAAGTGAAGAAGCTACACTCAACGCCTGTATACAGAGAAATTCAACCAAGTCAAGAAGCATCGAGTGATGAAGCCTTACACGACGCCAAAGCCGTTAGACTATAAAAGTCTATATGTGTTGAGTGACGAAGGCTCACTCAATGCACTCAATGCCTAAAGATGCAGAATTTAGCTAAGTACTTTTACGTTGAGTGACAAGGCTTTACTCAATGCCTGTGCAGATTGTCTGGAATTTGCTAAGTCTATAGGAGCTGAGTCATGCTGACGTCAGCAGAAATTCAAATATCGTGGATTTTGCTTGCTAGAAGACAAAAGGCACGGCTTGTCTTTAGTACTGCAGTTAATGCAAAAGTTGTGTTGTAGTTACCAACTCCAGTGGTCCATACTGCCCAAAGATCCATTGGACGGCAGCATGCAAAAGTAGAGTCCCGGGAAAGAAGAAGGTACTTTTTTGGAGAAAGAGCTTTTTGGGTCATCTTCTTCCTCTCGATGAAGGAGAAGTTTTTGAAGAACATACTATATAGTTTGTTTGTGATTCATAGACAGAGTTGGCTGTTTGAAGAACTAACTCACTCAAGGTTCAATAAACTTCAACAACAGATCAAAAATTCCTCTCTGAAGAAGGAGAAGCAGAGCAAGCTTACAGCTACTGCTCATCTTCAAGGCCTCGGCTCTAACTCTCCTACAATCCAGGTTTAAAGAAACTGTGCTTTGTTTTTACTTCACAGAACCAGCAGAACATTCTTGAAGATCTATTCTTGTTACTGTATAGAAGATAGGGCCAATCTCACTCAGTCTAGAGAGAAGGCTCAGAGAACACCTTCTCTAGAGTAATTCATCAACAACAAACTCACTCTTTCTGTAGGATCAATCTTGATCTGAGTTGTAAGACTGAAATATAAATGCTGAGTTATAGGATCCTTCTATAGATCTGAGGTAGGGCATGTGTGCCTGTGGTAGGAAATTTATTCTTTGAGGTAGGATCCTGTGGCGGATTTGAGTGTATGGCTAATCTCCTAGCCTGAGTGTAGGACTCCTGATTTAGTTTGAGGTAGGTGATTAGAGGATCACTGAGCTGTAGGAGTAATACTTAGTATGAGTTGTACGGCCTTAGGCCTGAGATAGGACTTGGAGGAGTCTAAGAGTTCCTGAGTGATCTATGTTGTAAGCACCTAGAGCAGAGATTCGAAAACATTACCTTGTCTAACAAACTGTTAGAAAGGTGATAGGGATAGTGGATGTACTCATACCTTGGGGAACCATTATAAATACTTGTTTATTGTGTCTCTTTCTTGAAAACTAACTAAACTAACTGAACACACAACACAGCTAAATAAAAAGATAGTATTAAAGACTAAGACACCTATTCACCACCCCACCTCCCCCACCCCACCCCCTAGGTGTATAGTTACTCTTGAAATAAAGACTTTCAAGTGGTATAGGAGGGCAATTATTCAAAAAGGACTTAGCACTATAAACTAATCTCCAAGAGTAGTTGAAGATTTGCTCCATGTGTTCAAGTGAGAACCACAAGGAGTTAGGCTCCATGAAGCTCCCTATATGCAAAAAAGAGAATTTTTGGATTTGGAAAGAGAGGGTCAGGCTATTCATGGAAGCTTCTGACCCTAAGATCTTCATTATAGTTCAGGAAGGACCCTTCATTCCCATGAAGATCTCTATCCTAGATGCTACTGTCCAAACTCCAAAGAAATACTCTGAGATCACCAAAGATGAGGTCATCCGGGCAACCATAGACAAGAGGGCACATAATATCATTGTTAGTGTCATAGATGACTCCACCTTCCAGAACCTTATCCACTGCAAGATAGCCAAGGAAATGTGGGAATCTCTTATTGTCTACATGTAGTGGACAGAGGAGGCTAGGTGAGCGTTGACAAAAGATCCCTCCTGAATCAGTAGTATGAAGCATTCAAGCAAGGGAAGAAGGACACCATAGCTGAATATTATGAGAAGCTCTTCATGATAGTGAACAGTCTGATCACCTATGGAAGACATTTCACTAATTATGAGCTGGACGACAAGTTCTTGAGATCCCTAAATAAGGAATGGGATATCAAGATCTATGCCATCAGAGAAGTTGGCAACCTAGACAACACTCTGCCTCAGAACTTGTTTGGTAAGCTGCTATCTCATGAGATACAGCTGAACACCATGAAGGCTAAAGAGGATACAACCATATTTCGAAACAAAGAGAAGTCAATGGCCTCTAATGTAACTTCACAGTTTATAGCTCAGAGGCCCACTGCATAACAGTGCAGCTTGTCTCGCACCGGTGCCCTGCTACAGGACTTGAGTCTGTGCCACCCAAACTCATCTCTGGCATGTTTCTTAACAGAGCGGGTTTTTGCAAACGCGGGGATTCGAACCCACGCCACCTTTATAAGACACAGTCCACAGTCCTCATCACCAATTGAGTTGCATCTCAGTTGGTGATGAGGACTGTGGAAGGTGCTGTTGGAGCATGCGTTCCGCGCTTCTTAGTTTGAGAATAACAAATCCCGGATGTATTTGATCTTCGTATGTGTTTTAAATGTGCAGGGATAACAGATTTTTTATGTACAAAGAAATGGCTAATTATGGCATTGAAGAAAAGGAAAAAATGCACTATCACTGGCGATAACGCTACCGCGGGCGATAGTATAATCAGTTCCTGCTGTCGTCAGCCTTAATCTGCACGTTACCGCGCACGAAGTCACAGTTCAACGATATCACTTGGCGATACCGATGTCACCGAGCGATATCCCACGATCGTCACGTTCTCCGCTCAGATCTGAAAATCCGCGCGACGTGTGCCACGTGTCAAGCAACAGAGAGTTATTACTATCGTGGGGCGTTACCTCTACCACCGGCGATAGCATGAAGTGATATATATGGCCAAAAATTTCAGGGAAGAGATTGATCATGTAGAGCTTTGTTTTCCCCGAGAATCTTCAGAGCCTTCATCTCCGTTTCCAGATGAACTCCCTTGGTCTGTTGAAATCTCAAGAGCGAAGGAGATACGACCATGCATTCAAGATTGGATATTTTCTCATCGGTCCACCATCATCTTCAGAGCTCGTGATTTTGAGGGAGTTTTTAAGTTTTACTATTGTACTTTCATTTTCACTTTTTGTCTTTGTAATTGGGAAGGGAAAATCACCACCTTGTGTGTGGTGTCTAAGTCCGTGTGTGGCTTAGGGGCAAATCACTACCTTGTGTGTGGTGTCTAGGTCCTTGTGTGGCTTAGGAGTAAATCGACGCATTTTGTGCAGCAACTAGATCATAGGTTTGATTTATGGGGAGGCTAGTAGCCATATCTAAGGAGATATTGACTATAGCCTACCGGTTCTTGGGAGAAGGATCGGTGAAAAAGCTAAAATCTATTATCGTTGTAAGCCTTGATTTCAAGCTTTATTGGAATCATTTTACATATATATTTTGGAGAAATAAAATCTTGATTTTCATTTCATTGATGTGCCTCAAACATTGTACATAATTTCATATTTTATAAAAAGTTTGCAAAAGTTTAAAAGAGCCCTTATTCACCCCCCCCCCCCCACCCCTCTAAGGGCGCCACAAGATCCTACAAGTGGTATCAGGGCTGGTTATTCCTAATACGGTTTCACCACCAGAAATTATGGCGCAGCATGACCATGCTTTCTCTGAGGGGCAAGGAATTAGTAGACCTCCATTATTCACTGGATTTGACTATACTTACTGGAAAACTAGGACTAAGTGTTTTCTTATTTCTCTTGACATTGAAGTTTGGAATATGGTAGAGACTAATTATGCTCATCCCACTTATACAGTAGGCGATGTAGTAATGGAAAAACCAAAAGATAAATGGGATGATCAGGATAAGCTAAGGTGCAAAAATAATACAAAAGCCATGAATGCATTATTTTGTGCATTAGATAGGACTGAATTTAATAGAATTTGTGCTTGCAATAATGCTTATGAGATTTGGAATTTACTTGAAGTAACTCATGAAGATACCTCGCAGGTGACGGACTCGAAGCTGTTTCAACTGGAATCGGAATTTGAAAAGTTTAGGATGGAAGTGGATGAGGACGTAGACTCAATGTACACCAGATTCACCAAGATAGTGAATGACTCAAAAGTGCTTGGTAAAAATTTTTCAAATGGTGATTTGGTGAGAAAACTTCTTAGATCTCTCCCCCTAAGTTTAATCTCAAAGTGAAGGCTATTTCTGAATCTCATGAACTTAAATCTATTAATATTGAAAGCCTGATTGGGAACTTGAAAACTCATGAAGTTGAATTGAAAATTCAACAACAAGAGTACATGGAGCCTAAGAAGAAGGGGTTAGCTCTAAGATCTAAGAAAGAGGAATGTAGTAATTCTGAGGAGGAAGAAGAAGATGAGGAAAGTCTCTTTGTTAGAAAATTTAAAAAATTTATGAGAAATCCGGAGAGAAGAAATACTTTTAAAAAATATTTTAAGAAGGAGACGTTTAGAAAGAAAAAACAAAAGGATGACGACTAAGAGGAGGAAGAGAGACCCCCACTAGAGTGCTATCATTGCAGGAAGTTAGGATGCATTTGAAGCAAGTGTCCAAAGTACTTGAAGGAACTTAAAGAAAAGAAGCACAAAGGGAAGAAGAAGGTCCTGAAAGCTGAAACATGGGATGATACTACCTCTGAGGATGCAAGCAGTTCAAGCTCAAGCGAGGAGAAGGAGACCAAGATGTGCCTAATGGGAAAAAGCATCATATCTGATGACGAGTGCAGTGTCCAAAGCGACACTGAGGTAACTCCTCCAACTTATGATGAATTATTTTCTGAATTTTTAAAGACTTGCAAATATTTTGAAAAAAGTTTAAAAGATAATGATCTTCTTAAAACTGAAAATAAAGTTTTAATTAAAGAAAACAAAAAATTGTTAAATGAAAATAAGACTATTGGAAAAGAAAAAGTCTCTTGCCAAGAGTGTGATCACTTTATGGGAAGAATAAAAGAGCTTGAAGAATCTCTTTCCAAATCTCATTCAAAAATAAAAATTCTCACTAAAAAGAATGAGATTTTAGAGAGAGATCTGAAATCTTCTATTTCCAAAGTCCATGAAGGAAAGAAAGCTTTTGAACGTAGATGTGTAAATCTAGTATCCGAGAATAATGAAATGAGAAACCAGATTCATGACTTAACACTAGCCATGAAAATGTTTGGATTGGGCCAAAGATCACTGGATATGATCTTAGGTTACCAATGTCACGGATCTGGAAGATTTGGACTCGGATACACGACTGGAAACTATCCCCCGGCGACAAGAACTACCGCCGGCGATAGCGAGAAATCTAGAAAATCGAGTTTTAAAAATTATGATAATAATAAATTAACTCATACTACCTTTTCTTACAGTAAAAGTCCAGAGAAGTTATATTCATCTCATTACATTACATGTGCCAAATGCAATAGATTTGGTCACACCACGGAATCGTGCTGGAAGAAAGGAAAAAAGTAAAATCAAGCAAATCTGGATGCCTAAGGCTTCTACCTATACTATGGGTGGAACCACTTGGGTAGCCAGATCTTTACTCACATCCTCTTTCTAGGTGTGTTGGCAGGCTAAGGACAAAGAAGACGTGTGGTACTTGGACTCAGGTTGTTCAAAGCACATGACGGGAAATAAAGAGAAGTTTCTTAGCCTGGAGATGAAGAAAGGAGGAGTTGTTACATTTGGAGATAATGGAAAAGGAAAAATCATCGGCATCAGAGTTGTGGGTAACGAAAGGTTTTCAATTTCAAATGTTTTGTTCGTAGAAGGTTTAAAACATAATTTGATTTCTATTAGCCAATTATGTGATAAGGGTTTAAATGTTTTATTTAAATCTTCTACAAATTTATGCAAAATTATTGATTCCAAAACAAATGAAATTGTTTTTACCGCACCTAGATGTCATAACGTATATATGATTAAATTTTATGATTTTTCAAATTCTACTTTAAAATGTTTTTTATCAAAAAATGATGAGTTAGAATTATGGCATAGGTGACTTGGACATACTAGTGCAAAGTTAATTAAGAAACTTTCAAAAGATAAATTAATCAAAGGTTTACCATTACTAAATGGGAATTTATCTTCATTATGTGAGCCTTGTCAAAAAGGAAAATTTTCAAAATCATCTTTCAAAAGTAAAAATATTATTTCTACAACTAGGCCACTCCAATTAATTCATATGGATTTATTTGGGCCAATTAATACTTCTAGCTTAGGAGGTAGAAAATATACATTTGTATTGATTGATGATTATTCACGTTTTTGTTGGACTTTGTTTCTAACCTCCAAATCTGATGCGTTTTCAGAATTTTCTAAATTGTGTTTGCGTATTCAAAATGAATTTGAGTTAAAAATTAAATGCATACGTTCGGATCATGGAGGGGAATTTGAAAATGAAAAGTTTATTTCTTTTTGTACGGAGTTAGGAATTAAACATGAATTTTCCGCTCCACGCACACCACAGCAAAATGGTGTAGTGGAGAGGAAAAATAGGACTCTTCAAGAGCTAGCCCGTACGATGTTATCTGAATTTATATTACCAAAATCTTTTTGGGCTGAAGCGGTGAGTACTGCATGTTATGTAATTAATAGAATAATGTTTCTCCCTATTTTAAAAGTAACTCCTTATGAATTAATTTTTAATAAAAAACCAAATGTTTCTTATTTCAAAGTTTTTGGTTGTAAATGTTTTATTTTAAATTCTAAAGATTCCTTAAGAAAATTTGATGAAAAATGTGATGGAGTTTTTATTGGGTATTCTTCAACTAGTAAAGCTTATAGAATTTTTAATAAACGAACGAAAGTAGTTGAAGAATCTATTCATGTTAGGTTTGATGAGTTTGTTTCATGTGTAGATAAGAAAATTACAGGAAAATAAGATAAAGCCCTTCCTTTGATGGAAAATGATGATGAAGAACATGAAAGGAATGAAGAAGGAAAAGAAGAAGAAGAAAGAGAAAAACATGTCCCTCCAAGTGAATTGATATTTTCAAAGGATCATCCGAAGGAGCTTATTATTGGAGATCCACAAAAAGGGGTCAGTACTCGCTCTTCTTTACATGTTTTGTTTTCAAATCTTTGCTTTGTCTCTGAAATAGAACCAAAAGATGTTTCCACCGCTTTAAATGATGAATTTTGGTTTTTAGCAATGAATGAAGAACTTAATCAATTTGAACGTAATAAGGTTTACAATCTTGTAGAACGACCCAAAAATCATCCTGTAGTTGGAGTAAAGTGGATTTTTAAAAATAAATTGGATAGTGATTCTAGAATTGTTAGAAATAAAGCCAGATTAGTTGCAAAAGGTTATGCACAAATTGAAGGGGTAGACTGTGATGAAACTTTTGCACCCGTTGCTAAATTAGAAGCGGTTAGGATATTTCTTGCATTTGCTTGCTTTAAAAGATTTAAATTAAACCAAATGGATGTCAAAACTGCATTCTTAAACGGGTATATAAAAGAAGAGGTTTATGTAGAACAACCCCCTGGCTTTATTAATGAAAAATATCCAAATTATGTTTATAAATTAGATAAAGCACTTTATGGGTTAAAACAAGCGCCTCGTGCTTGGTATGATCATTTAACTCAATACTTATTAAAGCACGATTATAAAATGGGAAGTGCCGATTCTACACTCTTCATTAAGCAAATTGATCATGATTTAGTTATTTTGCAAATTTATATTGATGATATTATTTTTGGAGCCACTAATGAAGAGTTATGGAATGAAGTAGTTCAAATTATGAAAAATGAATTTGAAATGAGCATGGTAGGAGAACTTTCATATTTTCTAGGTTTTCAAATTACGCAAAAACATGATGGTATTTTTATTTGTCAATCCAAGTATATTCATGATATGTTAAAAAGATTTGGATTTGACAACCTTAAACATGCAAATACTCCTATGAGTGCTTCATTGAAATTGGGAAAAGATGAAAGTGGTATTTCAATTGACAAAACCCTTTATAGAAGTATGATTGAGTCTCTATTATATTTAACTTCTTCTAGACCTGATATAATGTTCGTCATTTGTTTATGTGCTAGGTTTCATGCTAATCCAAAAGAATCACATTTAAAAGCGGTGAAACGTATTTTTAGATATCTTATAGGAACATCTAAACTAGGCTTATGGTATCCTCATAATGACTCTTTTATTTTACATGGATATTCTGATTCTGATTATGTGGGGTGTTCATTAGATCGAAAGAGCACAAGTGGCACTTGTCACTTTATCGGCCCAACACTTATTTCTTGGTCGAGTAGGAAACAGAATTCTGTTGCCCTCTCCACTACTGAGGCCGAATATATTGCACTTGGTAGTTGTTGTGCTCAAGCACTTTGGATGACACAAACACTAGAAGATTTTGGCGTACACCAAAATAATTTTGAATTAAAATGTGGTAGCAAAAGTGCTATCGATTTAACGAACAATCCCGTATTACATTCTAGATCCAAACATATAGATGTTCGTCATCATTTTATTAGGGATCATATAAAGAAAGGACATATTAAAATAAATTTTATTTGAACCGATTCTCAAATAGCAAATATTTTCACAAAACCACTTAATGATTCACGCTTTTCAAGGTTAATATTAGAACTTGGAATCTTAGAATCATAAATCAAAATTGTTTTAATTCCGAGATTTTAGTCTTATAAAATAGTCCTAAGATTAGAACTTATATATATATATATATATCATATAGTTAATTAAAATTATTAAGAACTTTTTTGCAAGAACCAACAAAATATAACATAAAACTGGACAGCACATAGGATAACACTGAAAAAGACAATACAAACAACAGAACCACAAATTAATAGAGTTTTCACTTTCGCCAGGCGACAGTCCTGTCGCCGGCGATATCCCAGATTCAGTCAACAACAAAATATTACATCACTGACAATAAAAAGTCATTCATCCATGTTCTCTTCAGTAGACACATTCACATCTTCACTAGAAGTCGGTGTTGGTTCTCTAGGCCTTCGCGTCCGCCTTATCGAATGTCGTGGACGATCCTCGACTAGACTCCCCCATTCTCGTTCTTCTTCCGGAGTTGGCTTTAGTTTCAGCGCCTTTACCAGAAACTTCATGAATTTTAGAAAACCGGAATGGCTATGCATTTGTTCCTCTTTCATCTCCTCCACAGTCTCTCTTAGGTCCTCAATAGATTCACGCAAAGAACCTCCTCTTTGGAATGGTTGTCTTGATGATGAGGCAGCCCTAGGAGATGGACCTCTAGCTGGTTCTACGGTATGTATCGTCGGGATACAATCATCAATGTAGAACTCTTGATCTATCCAATCATATTTCTGATATACGATCCTTTGAATAACACTTCCTAACGGAAGTGTATTCAGTTTCCTCCTAAGGGGATGCTTCATTTTATACGTATATCGTATTATGGATAACAAAAAATCCGCCACATCAAACTTGACTCTCTCTAATACATAGTACGTCACTAAGCTCAATTGAGCCGTGATCTTCCTTGTGTCACCTGACTTCAACATAACCGTGTTTCTTAATATATCTTGAATCACAAATGCATCGCGAGAGAGTGATGAGACGTCTTGAATCAAACTCCTATTTTCCTTTCCATGAAGGACTTGCTTCAATATCCTCCAATCACGATCCTTTCGATAATTCTCCACTATATCCATAAAATGTTCCTCACAAGTGGCAAGATTATATTCTCGTCTTAAATCAGCATGAGTAATATCTCTTTCAACTCCTTGGATTCGAGACCTTACTCCTCCATTCAACCCCGTATATTTAGGGTCTTCCAAATTATTATAAAAATCACGTACAAAGATGGAGCTAAAAGTGTTCGGTACAATGACAGACATTATACCTGACTCCACAAGTACTTCATAGATATGTGGTGGCAATGATTCATCCAAAAGTTTAGCAATACCAACTGACGCATTCTCAATCCCCGGGTATGTTTGATATGATGCATGTGGGTTGCGGCTGGTACTTTTTCTTGCATGGGATGATGATGCCATTTCCTGAAAACATTATGACAACATCATGTTAACTCAAAAAAATTAATTTACACCGGATTCTTTTCTGTCGCCGGCGACAGTACTATCGCCGGGCGATAGTGTAAAAACTTCGCCTATTTTGAAATTTCGTGTAGATTTCCTCTAGTAAATTCAGAAAACTACTAAAATTAAATCCATCTCAAAGATCTACCACCTATAACTCATTTTTTGTAAGGCCTTTGCATCAAAATGCCATATTTTCTTCAAAAAATTTTTCTTAACAAAATGTATAACCAAAATCAAATTTTCTTTCTAGATCTATCTCCTTTCATACTCTAGAGTGTAGATCTATATTTTTTTGAAGTAAAACACAACCATAAAGAGGTATCTAACCTTACTTTTTGGAGTTCTTGAGAGATTCCGCTGAAGAAGATGATGAAAAATAGCCCAGGGTCGGTCAAAGAAGGAGATGTGTCAGCCCCATTCGGTTTTTCGACTTTTATATCAAAAAACGCTATCGTCGCGCGGTATCGCAACCGCTGGCGATAGTGCATTTTTCAGCCACAATTTCCAAATATTCTGAAAATGTTTTTTCAACAACATGTTTTTAGTGTTACAGTAAAGTTTTGGATGCTTATCAGGATACGATACCTATTACCCGTGTGATTATTAGTTTATGAGTTCTTTGAACATTGTTTTTAACTTGTCATGCTCTTGATATCTACCTATATCTTTGATGACTGAAACTTGAATAGACTTGTTTCCGTATGCCTCTAAGTATGAGTAACATTTTATGCTTGATAATGTGTTCACACTAACACGAGCTGATAATTACACATCCTTAAGTTTCTTCTTACATGCTATTGGTTTGTTTCAAAGATTCGAATACATCGCTAACATTTTTAGTTATGCCTCATTCAAATTGATTTTCAAAACTGATGGTCATTCTGAGAAAACCATTTTTTGTGTTTGCAATATAAGTGAATTCGGAGTCTTAAGTCAAAGTTTCTACAAACAAAAATGAATGAAAAACAACTTAAAAAAACAATTACATATGACTAGGATACTCCAATAGAGCTCTACTCACCCTCCTGATAAGTCTTAATGAGCATTGTGAGGTTGAGCACCTTGACAAGGATTGTAAAGTGTCTTGTGCAAACAAACTTGGCCATTTTTTAAAAGAAAAATCTTTATGACATGAGGTTATCTATGCAAAGATGTTAGCTTCTTGTATCCATATATTGCAAACCTTCATGTAACATTATTTCTTAGGGAATATGTATACTAAATCACTCTTCACATGTACACATCATTATCATTTATAAAATTTCTTCTCATGAGAATTGGACCGGTCATAGTTCTTCTCTTATGTTTCATCGATTTTCCTGTTTTCGATATCTTGACCTGACAATTTTCAAGGTTTACATTCAACTCTTAAATTAATTTTTCCATAGCATACATTTTTTGATAAACTTCCAAATCTTAAGTTAATACTATTCCATGGTTTTTAATGTCTATATCCTACTCCTCGTGCTTCTCCATTCTATTCCTAACTTATACTCTCTCAGCTTCTTTCAGCTTCCGCATTTCCACCTCGCTACATTTTTTCCCACCGTCTTTTGCTAATAACAAAAGGGGGAGATTAAGTATGAAATCAATTGAGTAGTACATTGAGGGGGAGTAATTATTTCTTCTTTCATATAGGGGGAGAAAATAGTCTTTATTATATGGGGAGTTTATTAAGTCTTTATTATATGGGGAGTTTATTAAGTCTTTATTATATGGGGAGTTTATTATAACTATTTATGCACTTTGATTCGTAATGATTATCCGAATTGTTTCACATTCTCCTGATCTCACGCAATTTCTTTCGTAGTGGATTTGTTATTATCAAAAGGGGGAGATTGTTGGAGCATGCGTTCCGCGCTTCTTAGTTTGAGAATAACAAATCCCGGATGTATTTGATCTTGGTGTGTGTTTTAAATGTGCAGGGATAACAGATTTTTTATATACAAAGGAATGGCTGAGCATGGCATTGAAGAAAAGGAAAAACGCGCTATCACTGGTGATAACGCTATCGCGGGCGATAGCATAACCAGCTCCTGCTGTTGTCAACCTTAATCCGCATGTTACCACGCACGAAGTCACGGTTCAGCGATATCGCGTGGCGATACCGATGTCGCCGAGCGATATCCCACGATCGTCACGTTCTCCGCTCAGATCTGAAAATCCGCGCGACGTGTGCCACGTGTCAAGCAACGGAGAGTTATTACTATTGCGGGGCGTTACCTCTACCGCCGGCGATAGCATGAAGTGATATATACGGCCAAAAATTTCAGGGAAGAGATTGATCGTGTAGAGCTTTGTTTTTCCAGAGAATCGTCAGAGCCTTCATCTCCGTTTCCAGACGAACTCCCTTGGTCTGTTGAAATCTCAAGAGCAAAGGAGATACGACCGTGCGTTCAAGATTGGAGATCTTCTCATCGGTCCACCATCATCTTCAGAGCTCATGATTTTGAGGGAGTTTTTAGGTTTTACTATTGTACTTTCATTTTCACTTTTTGTCTTTGTAATTGGGAAGGGAAAATCACCACCTTGTGTGTGGTGTCTAAGTCCGTGTGTGGCTTAGGGGCAAATCACTACCTTGTGTGTGGTGTCTAGGTCGTTGTGTGGCTTAGGAGTGAATCGCCGTGTTTTGTGTAGCGTCTAGATCATAGGTTTGATTTAGGGGGAGGCTAGTAGCCATATCTAGGGAGATATTGACTATAGCCTACCGGTTCTTGGTAGAAGGATCGGTGAAAAAGCTAAAATCTATTATCGTCGTAAGCCTTGATTTCAAGGTTTATTGGAATCATTTTACATATATATTTTGGAGAAATAAAATCTTGATTTTCATTTCATTGATGTGTCTCAAACGTTGTACCTAATTTCATATTTTATAAAAAGTTTGCAAAAGTTTAAAAAGGCCCTTATTCACCCCCCTCTAAGGGCGCCACAAGATCCTACAGGTGCCTTATCAAGGAGGCATGGGTTCAAATCCCCGTATTTGTAAAAACCCGTTGTGCTAAGAAACAGGCCAAAGATGGGTTTGTGTGGCACGTACTGCAGTCCTGTAGCGGGGCACCAGGGCAAGACAAGATGCACTGTTACGTAATGGGCCTCTGAGCTCTAAACTGGCATGTTACATAAAAGCGCACTTTTATGTAACCTCCCGGTTTAGAGCTCAGATGCCCACGGTTGCGTCTGTACAGCTTGTCTCGTCGTAGTTCCCTACTACAGGACTGCAGTCTGTGCCACCCAAACCCATCTCCGACCTGTTTCTCAGCACATCGTTTTTTTGCAAACGCGGGGTTTCGAACCCACACCGCCTTGATAAGGCACCTTCAACAGTCCTCATCACCAACTGAGCTGAACATGTGGTTTCGAACCCACACTGCCTTGATAAGACAGCTTCCACAGTCCTCATCACCAGCTGAGATGCAACTCAGTTGGTGATGAGGACTGTGGAAGGTGCCTTATCAAGGCGGCATGGGTTCGAATCCCCGCATTTGCAAAAACCTGCTATGCTAAGAAATAGGCCAGAGATGGGTTTGGGTGGCACGGACTGTAGTCCTATAGCGGGGCACCGGGGTAAGACAAGCTGCACTGTTACGCAATGGGCCTCTGAGCTTAAACCGGGACATTACATAAAGGCGCACTTTTTATGAAACGTCCCGATTTAGAGCTCAGAGGCCCACGGTGTAACCATGTAGTGTGTATCGCCATGGTTCCCTGCTACAGGACTGCAGTTCGTGCCACCCAAACCCATTTCTAGCTTGTTTCTCAGCAGAGTGGGTTTTTGCAAACGCGGGGATTCGAACCAACGTCGACTTGATAAGGCACCTTCCACAATCCAACTGAGCTGCAGCTCAGCTGGTGATGAGGACTATGGAAGGTGCCTTATCAAGGCGACGTGGGTTCGAATCCCCGCATTTGCAAAAACCAGTTGTGCTGAGAAACGGGCCAGAAATGGGTTTGGGTGGAACAGACTGTAGTCCTGTAGCAGGGCACCGGGGCGAGACACACTGCACGGTTATGCAGTGGGCCTCTGATCTCTAAACTGGGACGTTACATACAAAGCTGAAGCCACGAGAAGAAGCAAAGAAAAGACTCTTTCTCCTCCAAGGAGAGTTGCTGAGTTAGAATGCTCAGAGCCTAACTCCACTGGAAATGAATTGTTAAATGGATAACCAGCACTGTTCTCCGAGCAGTTCAATAAGTTGTTGAGTAGGAGAAGATAGTGGAAGAATAGGGGCTCTTTAAGCTCTTCATCAAGGAAGCCCCACTCCAGCAAAGACAAGTCCAGTATTGACCCCTCTAGGGAAAGGAATAACGCCAAACAGAACAAATATGTTAAGACTAATGTTGTTTGTTATTGTTATAATAAAAGTGGACATGTCATTGCTGACTGTCCAGTTAAGAGAAAGGAGCAGATGAAGTTTGATGGCAAAAACCCTCACAAGGTCAAGAAGGCTAAAAAGAGCTTCTTGGCCAAGAAGACCGTCAGTCTATCAGATATTGATTCTAAATCTTCAAAATCAGAAGAAGAGAAGGCCTACATTAGCCTTATTTCCATTGAAGAAGGGGCTGATCATCTTTCTACCCCATCTGGCATAAGTGCCCCACTATCCTATGTTGACAGTGATTGGGAAGAGGATGAGGAATTCAGTCTAATGACTCTATCAGAAGAAAATCAGGATAATGTTATTCCTGAGGAGATACATTCCATCCCTAGCTCTCCTTCTATCTATGAGTCTGGCTCAGACTCTGATACGTCCAATTCCTCTAGTGGGGAAGAGGGATCAAATTTTGAAGATCATGTCAATCAATTGATTGACAAGTATGGTGCAATTTTGAATGCTCTGAAGAAAAGCAAAAGGCTTGCCAAGAGACAAGTTGAGGAGATTGTCTCACTATAGCAAGTTGCTTCCCTGCAGTCTGAGTCAACCCCCTTGCTAGCTCAGATGAGGAGGGAAATTAGCCAGCTGAAGATAATCTCAATTATCCAAATTGGGACCATAAGCCAGAAAAACAAGATCATCATAGATCTTGAAGAGAAGCTCCTTAAGGAGAAAAATATTGTGGCTGAATTCAGCGAGCCCCAGACACTGTTGCCACTGATTGACTCCTTTACCTCATAAAAGTATAAGAGTGGTTTGGGGGTTCAAGTGAAACAATAAAACTGCTCATTCCAAAGAGGAAGGCATAGTTCCAATAGTGTCTCAGACCTCCTTTCACAAGGTAATCCTCCCATCAAACAGGTATGACTGGGACAACATGTATGGTCACTAAAAAAATGGGAACTCTTCTTGTAAGAATATATGGATATCTTACAATGGAGCGAGAAAGGACATGTGTGTTAGTGCACTGAATGCAACCCATAAGGAAATCCCGATTGCCCATTATGGACCATTTGTGTTTGGTATTCTAGCTCCCACACTCAAGTATAAGAGACTAGCCTAATCTCAGGCTCTTCCAGCAAAAACCCAGACTAGGGGTCAATCTGTCAGTAAGCCAAACATGGAAGTCTCCGAAGCCATCAACAATATATCTACTGCAAAGAAGACTGTTGTTGGTGGAATTCAGAGTAAGCCAAGTACATGTACTGTTAAACACTCCTTCAGTCAGATTCTTGCTATAAAAAAAGGAGGCTACAGTTCTCCCCTCTGAACAGACAGCTATCAATAGCTTGCACACTTCAAAGGCTGTTCAAAAGAGGAGATATAACATTAATGAATGTTGGTGTTGTGGTAAAGTGGTTCACTTTGCCATAGATTATTGGCACAACCCTAGTGTGCTAAGGGCAAGAGTAAGTCTTCCTGTTAGAAGTGTTGCAGGTAGACATGTTCAGTTTCAAGCTAACAAGAACCAAGGTCCCAATCCCTTTTGGGGTCCTAAGGTAAACTAAACTGTGTTTATAGGATATGTTGGGTTTTTGGGGAGGGCACAACACTTGTGCACGCAGCAGAAATAAGAACAAGTAAAACCCAAATGAGTTAGGATCTGACAATATTCATGAATCAAGAAGTAAAGCATGTTGTAATAAAAAATTACCTTTGAGGGATTGAGTCTGGACTCAACCTAGATACTCCAGAAGAATCAGGCCGGCCACACAACAGCTAGAGTCTTGAGCGCAGAAAGTATATCTGCGCCTCTACAGTAATCTACAGGAAATTGTCACACAAGCGCTAGGTCGGGAGACGACACTCGGCGTCTCCACAGACTGCTGGATCTGTTGTAGGAGAGGCGGCGGTGACACTCGCCAGGATCGGGATCGAAATCAGCAATGAGATAGACAAAATGCTTTTGTCGGGTTTCTAGGGTTATCTTCTTCACGCACAGTATCGCCTCATGTGAGTTTTTAGAATGAAAAAGAACCGTTCTCAGAAAACCCTAAAAACTTCCTTTTTATACTCCACGAGATAAATAGAATAGCTCTCGCTGCTATCCGCAGACCCAAAGCATTCATTCCAGAGTTCAACAAGTCAACATTTGACTCAGCACAGGCATTCGTCAAACTAAGCTCGACGATCTCTACGCCAAAGGCCTGATCGTCAAACATCATTCGTCGAACTCAGCTCGACAAATTCTGCGCTAAAGGCCAAATTGTTGAACGTCATTCGTCGAACAAAGCTCGATGAAATCTGTGACAAAGTCCAGCATTCGTCGAACGTCATTCGTCGAACTCAGCTCGACGAACTCTGCGCTAAAGGCTTGAACATCGAACGTCATTTATCAAACTCAGCTCAACAAACTCTGTGCCAAAGGCCGGAGCGTCGAACATCATTCGTTGTACTCAGCTCGTCAAACTCTACGCCAAAGACCAGAACGTTGAATGTCATTCGCCGAACTCAGATCGATGAACTCTACGCCAAAGGCCAGAACATCGAATATCATTCGTCGAACTCAGCTCGACGAACTCTGTGCCAAAGTCCAGCATTCGTCAAATGTCATTTGTCGAACTCAGCTCGACGAGCTCTGCGCCAAAGGCCAGAACGTCGAACGTCATTCTTCGAACTCTACTTGACGAACTCTGCACCAAAATCCAGATTCATGAATAAAACCCTTTACTCAATGAAGGCATTGAGTGGACTCAACGCACTCAACGCTTAAGTGTGACAGTCGAAGAACCAACTCTTGATACTCGACGAATCGGTGAGTCCAATCAACACACTCAATGTCATCATTCGACGAGTTAAAACTTAACTCGATGAAAGCATTAACTGGTCTCAATGCACTCAAAGCATTCAGCCCCATGGCGTTGAGTGAGCTTAACATACTCAACGCTAAATTCCCCATGGCGTTGAGTGAGCTTAACACACTCAACGCCAAATGCCTTAGAATTTTTTAAGCCCTTTTTCAATCTCCTTCAACTCATCATATGAGCTAAGCTGTACAGATCCAATCTCCCAATTTCTATACAATCTTATGTGCGACCCCGACAGGCTCATATTGAGTTGGCAGTGAGGCTACATGATTGATCACTTCTAGATCACAATGGTAAAACCAACAGTCTCCCACTTGATCTAGAAAGTATTAAACAAAAGCTTCACAAACAAAGAGCGACATTTATACATCATTGCTCCCCAAACAGTAAGAGTTTATAAAACTTAAAAGCCATTGTGACCAATATTACAGTGTTGTCATGTCCCTTCATCATTTACATCTGGATCGAACTAGAGGTATAGACCGTGTCACCCTTATAAATGTTCAATCCCAGTTTCTTGATCTAGAATGGACTTGCAGAAAATTGGTGAGTCCAATATTATATATTGACTCAAGCAAGCATGGCCATGCACTTCTCAGTCTCTATCCATCAAGGGGCCCCATGGATGCAACTCCTATTATATAGGAGGACGAATCCCATCTCAGCTCACATGCAAACACACAAATGATTCATAACATACCCAATTACCACCTTTATCATCCAACTTTTTCAAGACTGGACTTTTGATGGCATCAAAGCACGCTCTTCCTCACTCAATGAAAGTCGTGACGTCAGGTCAAAGGACCACAAACACCATTGCCACTTGAGCCATACTTGTGACACATTTATATAATAATCCACAAAGTATTCTCACGTTGGGTATATCCAGTATAGCTTGTTCATAAAAGTACCCATGTGATGACTTGATATCACAATACCATGACCTGTGAGGATGTGTCATCGGTCAACACACATGCTAGTCTTAAAGGCATCATCATCGCCCTTAGCTTCTAAGATGATACAACGACCGGGGACTCTTTAATAATGAAGCTTCTAAAATCATAGGTTCTCACATCAAGTCACTACTTGACCTATGGAAGCAAGCACTCTAAGGTAATTTATTAAATCGAAGTACTCTATCACAATAGAAATAATTTCATAACAAAAGAACTTGCCAAAATATACAAAATGAAATACATGTAGTACTTTTATTCATCAAATGAAATATTATACAGCCAACAAACATACAATCCACAGGTCTCAAACTAGAGTTGATCATTTAGGTATAATATACCCATAGATCTAACATGACCATCATGCTTTCTCTGTGTGAGAGGCTTTGTCAATGAATCTGCAATGTTTTCTTCAGTCGGCACTCTGCATATGCTCACATCTCCTCGATCGACAATCTCTCGAATTAGATGGAACCGACGGAGTATGTGCTTGGAGTTCTGATGAGATCTTGGTTCCGAAGTAAGTATAATTGCACCGTTATTGTCACAGTAGAGATCTACAGGACGAACAATGATAGAAACTACATCTAACTCGCCGATGAATTTCCTAATCCATACAGCCTCCTTCACTGCATTTGCAGCGGCAATATACTCGGCCTCAGTAGTAGAATCGGCAACTGTATCCTGTTTGGAACTCTTCCAACAAACGGCATCTCCATTCAGGAAACACACAAACCATGACTGTGACTTTGAATCGTCCCTATCAGTTTGGAAGCTAGCATCCGTGTAACTCCTTACAACAAGCTCTTCCTCCCCTCCGAATACCAAGAACATGTCCTTAGTCCTTCGCAAGTATTTGAGGAAATTCTTGACGGCTATCCAGTGACCTTCACCGAGATCAGACAGATACCTGCTAGTCATGCTCAAAGCATAAGAGACATTGGGTCTAGTACATAACATTTCATACATGATTGATCTAATTACCGAAGCATATGGAACCAACCTCATGCAGTCCTTATCTTCATAAGACTTAGGACACTAGTCCTTAGAGAGACTCATACCTTGAGACATGGACAAGAATCCTTTCTTGGACTCAAGCATGCTAAACTGTTTCAACACCTTATCAATGTACGTACTTTGGGTCGAACTGAGTAACTTCTTCGATCATTCTCTTTAGATCTAAATAATGAGTATATAAGTCGCTTCCCCTACGTCCTTCATCGAAAAGCAGTACCCTAGGTTGTTCTTAAAAACTTGCATGGTCGGTTTGTCATTCACGATCAATAGTATGTCATCTACATACAATAATAGGAAGACTACAATGCACCCACTAATCCGATTATAAACACAAGGTTCATCCTCATTCTTGATAAAACCAAACTCTTTGATCTTATCATCAAAATGAAGATTCCAACTAGGAGAAGCCTGTTTCAATCCATAAATGGATCTCTGCAGCCTGCATATTTTAGTGGCTTCACTGGAGATACAAAACCATCAGGTTGTGTCATATACACTTCCTTGAGGAGGTTCCCATTAAGGAAAGCCGTTTTGACATCCATTTGTCAGATCTCGTAGTCATAATACACAGCAATAGCAAGCAGAATTCTAATGGACTTAACCATGGCAACTGTAACTGTCATAACCCGCATTTTCTCAACGATCAAATCGTATCAGAGCAAGAGAAAACACGTGTCGTGATGCCACGTCGTGCAGGGGATAACTGCACATGCTCCGGCAAAACTCCAGCCCTTAGATTTTAAGGATAACCGGTGATTAAATATGGAAGAAAATCAGTTATGTTGAATGGCCGTATCCCTCGGCACGGTGGATCAGCTAGTCCACAATTAAAATTATATTTATATGCAGCAGAAAATACTTTGGTTCAATTAAGTTGACACTCTAAATGAGCATAAGTGTCCTCGGGGGACGACTCATGGTATGCACGACTCTAAGGTGAATATAGTATGTAAGAAAGATAGTATTTTACGCTGGGGAAAAATAGTGTCTTTGTTTTAGAAACATGTTATGCATGAGGTACATATAATAATGCTTGTAGGTTTTAAAATATCTAACATGCAACCTAACATAAATCCTTCCCAGAAGCAAGTAACCAACCACAAATAGGCAAAAACAATAGTTTAAGTTCATACCCAGCATCACAAGAAGCCACCAGTGGGCGCCAACAACCTGACACGAACCCACTGGTGAGTATGTATGTCTATACAGAAAGGTAAAGAACTACCTCACAAAATCGGGGGTCCGCTATCTCAGCTACCCAAGAGGCCACCAACCAGCCCCTCCAAAAGAACTAGCCGCTAAACTGGCAACAACCTGGACCTGAGGCATTCAAGAAAAGGACACCTCAGCAAGAAAATAATCAAAAGGTAAATAGAGTAATAGAATAATGAGCAAATAAGAAGAAGGGTTTACCAACCCGGCATCAAACTGCTATTAGCAAAAGAAAAGGCATGACGGTAAGAAAAGAGCATTGTCTAAAGCACAGCAAAGCACACCCAGTGGGAGCAATAACAACAATATGCCCCACCAAAAGAGTCTGCAACAGAAACAAGACGTATACATATATGCCAAAAGAAAAATAAAGCATAAATAGGAAAGGGACTAACAGTCCTAACACGTGGGTGAGTGTCAGTGGTCAAAACATCGATCTGAATACGTAACCAAATCCAGATCCAGAAAGGGGCTAAGGGGTCAAACAGTGGCAGCACTAGGGTCCCACACACGCCAACCCAAACTGGGGCAAAAGGCGGTGGCCACAGCTCACCACATAAAACCACCCCTCCAGAGGCCACCAAAACTCCACTACCTGCCACAACCCAAGAGTCGGCGAGCAAAAATTAGCCGAACACCCAATACCCCCTTCTAAGGAAGAGTCACACTAACAATCCTAAGAAACACACGAACCCAAGGCAAAAACGTCGGGTCCAACCGACGCGGCCTTGCATGCCTAACCCGAACCAACCCCGAGTCTTCCTGACCCCAAAAACAAGCGCAGCACCCAGTGTCGACACGATGTGTCGACACCACGACAACCCAGTGTCGACACAAGGTGTCGACACAACCGCTGCCGGTGTCGACACCAAGTGTCGACACCACTGCGGCCGGTGTCGACACAAAGTGTCGACACTACCGCTGCTGGTGTCGACACCAAGTGTCGACACCACTGCGGCCGGTGTCGACACAAAGTGTCGACACTACCGCTGCTGGTGTCGACACCAAGTGTCGACACCACTGCAGCCGGTGTCGACACAAAGTGTCGACACTACCGCTGCTGGTGTAGACACCAAGTATCGACACCACTGCGGCCGGTGTCGACACAAAGTGTCGACACTACCGCTGCTGGTGTCGACACCAAGTGTCGACACCACTGCGGCCGGTGTCGACACAAAGTGTCGACACTACCGCTGCTGGTGTCGACACCAAGTGTCGACACCACGACTGGCCGATGTCGACACAAAGGTGTCGACACCCCGACTGGCTACAGGCGCCAGACCCAGCAAACAACCAAAACGAGAACGAGGCCTCTCTCTAGAATTTCATCATCCATCAGTAATAGCAACTACTCGACCTGAACCGTACCAAATCCGTCCCTAAAAGACACAATCTCTCAGGAAAACTGAGATTTAACAGGAACTTCTCTACACTAACCACGGTATGATCGGGAACGAACCCTAGCGTACACCTAAGATCTAAGCAGGATAGAGATAAAATTTAATCAAGAAGAAGACAAAGATCAAGTTTGGCAAGGATGAGGGAACATCACTTGCCTCAATACCAGAAAAGCTTGGTCGGCGACTTCCCCCACACTCGGATCTAGCCGCAGAGCACCAAGCCGAGGAATAGAAAGAATGCAGATCCAGGCGAGAGCAATCCAGATCCACTCTCGAAATCGAATTTCGACTGCTAAATCTCCAGGAATCGGCGTCCGAAGGCTAGGGTACTCCGGCGGTTCTCTTCCTCTCATACAGGCGGCGGCTCCTTCCAAAGGGAAAATGAACAAAAGCACTGAACCGAGCCCTAATTTCTAACCTAAGGCTATATATAGGCACCAGTTTTAATAATAAACAATCAATACATATTAATTACTTACACTCAATATCAAAACGATGCGAGACCCGAAACATCTCGGAAAAAGATGAAATTCACATCGCAGTTAAAAACCCACGCTACGAACACAACTGTGAAGTCGAAATTAGCATTCGACGAACAAAACCCAGGATATCACCACCCGAAGCCAAAAACACAAGCATCCCCTAAGAGGCCCAACCGAGTCATCAAACGTACCCCGGCTAGCTAGGGAATCTTGCTAACAGGCTACAAACAGGCTACATAAGGAACCCTAAGAGCTAAGACCACGCTCTACAACGGAAAAGAGCCAGAAATACGCCATCGTAACGCCCGCCAAAGATCAAACAAAACACGGAAAAACTAGGGGCGTTACAGCCACTCCCCCTAAAAGGAAGTTTCGCCTCGAAACTTCACTCACAACACTCCTATAAAGAAGGAGAGAGAAAGAGCCAGGAAAGGGCTATATAAGAATATAACAGAGCATACCAGGCACAAGCTCAGGGAAACAGATGAGGGTGAGCCTCCCTCATAGCCGACTCCAATTCCCAAGTCGTGCTTTCCACACCCTGATTCCTCCATAAAACTTTAACCATAGGGATAGTCTTCTTCCGCAACGCACGAACTTGAGAATCCAAAATACGGACAGTCACCTCCACACGATCTAGGCCCAAACTGAACCACTCCACGAAGGCTCTAGCTACAAATGAGTGGGTAGCGCCGGAATCGAAGAGAACGCGCGCCAAACGGTTCTTTACCTTAAATCGTCCTACGAATTGCACACGCATCTAAGGCAACAAGCGCTAAAACAAAAACTACAACCAAAAAGGGAACGTGACGAAACGACTGGGGAGGAGTCGAACCTGAGATAACCTGGGTCGAGGTCTTCGCTTCGTCTGCCGAAAGCACGTTCAGCTTCGCCTTTCCTTTATCCATTTGCTGAGGCGGTGGGAGAGCCTGGAGGGGAACTGGCTGTAGAACAGGCTGGAGCTGTGGGCACCTGGTCTTGAGATGACCCTTCTGTCCACACTGAAAACAGACTTTATCCTTTAACCAGCATCGGGCAACTTCATGCCCCTTCCTCCCACACAAGGAACACAACAAGTCTCCCCTGGAAACACCCTGAATCGCGTGCACCTATTCCTTCTTCTGCGCTCCCAACCTTTTGAAACACTTCTCAAAGGGGTGGCCTGGCCGGCCACAAAAACTACAATCCTCTTTGATCTTCTTTCTCGGGATAGCATCAGGTTCCTGAGGGCTCTTCCCTCCACCGGACTTCCGCTTATCCTTCCTCAACTGCTGGCCTCTATTCTTGGCATTCTCAATGGCCTCAACCCTCAAGGCAGCTTCAACCACGCTGGCATAACTGACTGCTCCGTAGGCAGTCGCTAACTGCTGAATGTCGCTTCTTAGTGCACCCAGAAATCGCTTAACTCAGTCTGCCTCAACACTCACCAGACCAGGAGCAAACCGACTCAACTTACTAAACTCAATCTCATACTCAATAACCGTGAGTTTCCTCTGCTTTAAATGAAGAAAGTCATTCATTAGCTGGTCCAGCTCGACTGAAGGCAGAAACTTACTTAACAACATCACCTTAAATGACTCCCAAGTACAGCCTGCCACCAAGCTCTCTTTCTCCCTCAGCCACCAATTCTTTGCTAAGCCCTTGAGCTGGTAGGGAGCGAGCATCACTCTCTGATCGTCCGTAATCCCTGAGTAAGAGAACATCTCCTCAATGGTAATCAGCCAGTCATCCAAAATCCTGAAATCTGCTTGCCCATCATAGGTAGGGGGTCTCAGCCGCTGAAACTGGGATATGAACGTCATCTCCGGGGGCACCACAAACAAAGGCACGGGAGGAGCAGGAGGGGCAGGAACAGCTACCCCCTCAGCGGGGACCTGAGCTCTCGGGGTCTGTCCCGCCACCACTGCTACAAGGGACTGAATCTGAGCCTGCATAGCCACTACCTGCCTCGATAACGCCTCATTACTCTGTCGCAGGTTTTCTACCAACGCATCGCTCTGCGCTCCTGACGTCTCACCCTCGGATTTGGGGGGGGGGGTCGATCTCGTCGTAGGACGTCTCGCCATCCTATAATCGCACCAATTTTAGACAAAACCTAACCCAAGAGCTTGAACAAAACTACCCGGTACAGAAAAACACACCTAAATGTGAACTTCAACTGCAAAACTTGCTCTGGGAGTTGTTTTTATCATGATGATGTTATTCTTGACCTAAGATGGTTCACCGCCATCATACTAACTCATGTGCCTAAACCATGAATGCATATATTTATATTCTTTTTGACTCAAAAACCATGTGTGTACATATGTCATCTTGCAAATCTTTAGCTTGGCACGTTGTGCTTATGAAATGTTATGCTATGCATGATATGCTGTGCATTCTAAAAAGGCCTTAGTGCATGCCATGGGCGGCGTACACATGAAAATGTTATGCATCCCATACTACATAACATTCCCATGCAACGAAAAAAGAAAACGTGCTAGCCGCATTCATGTGGTGAGGTTATGCATCCCATACTACATAACCCTCACATGTTGCCTCCTATGGTGGATTCATATACAAACACATATTATGCATCCCATACTACATAATATACCTTGTATACTTTTTTATGCTCATGAGTGTAGTGTTCGTGCTTCGGCTAAGACGTGCTGATGTCATATCGGTGTGTGTATGGTATGACGCTAACCACTAATGCAAACAAGGGAAAGGTTGCACGACCTTTTGTCAAGCAACCTCCCTCTGATACCAACTGTCACAACTCGCATTTTCTCAACGATCAAATCGTATCAGAGCAAGAGAAAACACGTGCCGTGATGTCACGTCATGCAGGGGATAACTGCACACGCTCAGGCAAAACTCCAGACCTTAGATTTTAAGGATAATCGTTGATTAAATATGAAAGAAAATCAGTTATGTTGAATGGCCGTATCCCTCGGCACGGTGGATCAGCTAGTCCACAATTAAAATTATATTTATACGCAGCAGAAAATACTTTGGTTCAATTAAGTTGACACCCTAAATGAGCATAAGTGTCCCTGGGGGACGACTCATGGTATGCACGACTCTAAGGTGAATATAGTATGTAAGAAAGATAGTATTTTACGCTGGGGAAAAATAGTATCTTTGTTTTAGAAACATGTTATGCATGAGGTACATATAATAATTCTTGTAGGTTTTAAAATATCTAACATGCAACCTAGCATAAATCCTTCCCAGAAGCAAGTAACCAACCACAAATAGGCAAAAACAGCAGTTTAAGTTCATACCCAGCATCACAAGAAGCCACCAGTGGGCGCCAACAACCTGACACGAACCCACTGGTGAGTATGTATGTCTATACAGAAAGGTAAAGAACTACCTCACAAAATCGGGGGTCCGCTATCTCAGCTACCCAAGAGGCCACCAACCAGCCCCTCCAAAAGAACTAGCCGCTGAACTGGCTACAACCTGGACCTGAGGCATTCAAGAAAAAAACACCTCAGCAAGAAAATAATCAAAAGGTAAATAGAGCAATAGAATAATGAGCAAATAAGAAGAAGGGTTTACCAACCCGGCAACAAACTGCTATTAGCAAAAGAAAAGGCATGACGGTAAGAAAAGAGCGATGTCTAAAGCACAGCAAAGCATACCCAGTGCGGGCAAGAACAACAATATGCCCCACCAAAAGAGTCTGCAACAGCAACAAGACGTATACATATATGCCAAAAGAAAACGAAAGCATAAACAGGAAAGGGACTAACAGTCCTAACACGTGGGTGAGTGGCAGTGGTCAAAACATGGATCTGAATACGTAAACAAATCCAGATCCAGAAAGGGGCTAAGGGGTCAAACAGTGGCAGCACTAGGGTCCCACACACGCCAAGCCAAACCGGGGCAAAAGTCGGTGGCCACAGCTCACCACATAAAACCACCCCTCCAGAGGCCACCAAAACTCCACCACCTGCCACAACCCAAGAGTCGGTGAGCAAAAATTAGCCGAACACCCAATACCCCCTTCTAAGGATGAGTCACACTAACAATCCTAAGAAACACACGAACCCAAGGCAAAAATGTTGGGTCCAACTGACGCGGCCTTGCACGCCTAACCCGAACCAACCCCGAGTCTTCCTGACCCCAAAAACAAGCGCAGCACCCAGTGTTGACACGATGTTTCGACACCACAACAAGCCGGTGTCGACACAAGGTGTCGACACAACCGCTGCCGGTGTCGACACCAAGTGTCGACACCACTGCGGCCGGTGTCGACACAAAGTGTCGACACTACCGCTGCTGGTGTCGACACCAAGTGTCGACACCACTGCGGCCGGTGTCGACACAAAGTGTCGACACTACCGCTGCTGGTGTCGACACCAAGTGTCGACACCACTGCGGCCGGTGTCGACACAAAGTGTCGACACTACCGCTGCTAGTGTCGACACCAAGTGTCGACACCACTGCGGTCGGTGTCGACACAAAGTGTCGACACTAATGCTGCTGGTGTCGACACCAAGTGTCGACACCACTGCGGCCGGTGTCGACACTACCGCTGCTGGTGTCGACACCAAGTGTCGACACCAAGTGTCGACACCACGACTGGCCGGTGTCGACACAAAGGTGTCGATACCCCGACTGGCTACAGGCGCCAGACCCAGCAAACAACCAAAACGAGAACGAGGCCTCTCTCTAGAATTTCGTCATCCATCGGTAATAGCAACTACTCGACCTGAACCGGACCAAATCCGTCCTTAAAAGACACAATCTCTCAGGAAAACTGAGATTTAACAGGAACTTCTCTTCACTAACCACGGTATGATCGGGAACGAACCCTGGTGTACACCTAAGATCTAAGCTGGAGAGAGATAAAATTTAATCAAGAAGAAGACAAAGATCAACTTTGGCAAGGATGAGGGAACATCACTTGCCTCAATACCAGAAAATCTTGGTCGGCGACTTCCCCCACACTCGGATCTAGCCGCAGAGCACCAAGCCGAGGAATAGAAAGAATGCAGATCTAGGCGAGAGCAATCCAGATCCACTCTCTAAATCGAATTTCGACCGCTAAATCTCCAGGAATCGGCGTCCGAAGGCTAGGGTAGTCCGGCGGTTCTCTTCCTCTCGTACAGGCGGCGGCTCCTTCCAAAGGGAAAATGAACAAAAGCACTGAACCGAGCCCTAATTTCTAACCTAAGGTTATATATAGGCACCGGTTTTAATAATAAACAATCAATACATATTAATTACTTACACTCAATATCAAAACGACGCGAGACCCCAAACATCTCGGAAAAAGACGAAATTCACATCGCAGCTAAAAACCCACGCTACGAACACAACTGCGAAGTCGAAATTAGCATTCAACGAACAAAACCCAGGATATCACCACCCGAAGCCAAAAACACAATCATTCCCTAAGAGGCCCAATCGAGTAATCAAACGGACCCCGGCTAGCTGGGGAATCTTGCTAGCAGGCTACAAATAGGCTACACAAGGAACCCTAAGAGCTAAGACCACGCTCTACAATGGCAAAGAGCCGGAAATACGCCATCGTAACGCCCGCCAAAGATCAAACAAAACACGGAAAAACCGGGGGCGTTACAGTAACACCCCCTATCCGTCGCATAACATATAGCAGTAGGTCCGGCCGGGGCCCGACGCCATATACCACAGACAGATCGGGTGGTCACTCAATGGAAACCATCCAACTAATATCAACGACCTAGACAGAGCATTCTAGCGGAAGCAATTATAATAGTTGCATTAATAAAGAACCCAGCACTAGCATGAATGTCCACTAACAAGCCACGGAATGAACGTACAAATACACAAGTATAATGGACTTAAGGCCTTACAATTGTTTACTCAAATAGAAGTGTTTTCCAAACCTCGACACGCAGGCCGGCCATACATGAATAAAAGAAAACACTAAGCATTAGGCCTTCGAGGGGCAGCACAGCAACTTGGGCTTTAGCCCGCTATTTACCGCTCGGCTCTGCAGCACCTGCAAGCACAATCCACTACAATGATGGCAAACCAAAGCAATGATCAGCAATGCTGACCAAATTATAACGATCCCGCCCCCAACTCGGGGCGGCGATGCTCCTTCCCTGCACTTTATTAGCATAACCAAGCAATATATATATACATTTCATCATAGGTGTTGGCATGCACGGCCACATGCCCCATGCACTCAGGGCACATTCTCGGTGAACCGGTTAATGTCACGTCAATTTAAACCATAGACACCCCAGTCTCACCACCGTCACATTGACGGCCAAACTATGAGCATTTTTTCTTCCCGGCATGGGTCACGTCTATTTAAACTATAGACTGCTGAATACCCGCATCTATGCCAACGGCTCACACCGAACGACATAGAATGGGTATGGTTCTGCCTAACCCGTGCTCACATCACAACGACAATTTAAGCCATATGCGCGGGTCAAACTTATCCGAGTCCTGTTTCCATCACACAGTTCACATAACCAGGTTATGTTCAAGTTGGCTCCCAGGCCATCATGTTAGAAGAATCACGCATCCGCCCAGTTTTCCGGGTGCACCTTGGAGTTAATCCCCAAGGCCCCCTATTGCGCACTCCGGCGTCCAAATGAACTTTTGCTCCTTCCTCGTCAAAGTAGTGAGAGGTAACGCTACCTATGAGAAGTTCTCCACGAAGCGCCTGTAATAGCCGGCAAGCCCCAGAAAACTTCGGACTTCCACTACCGTAGCAAGCACAGGCCACTCTCATATCGCAACAACCTTCGTAGGATCCACTACAATACCCTCTCCACTCACTATATGACCGAGGAATGCCACTGAGGATAACCAAAACTCACATTTAGAGAACTTGGCATACAACTGATTCCTCCTCAGCGTCTCCAAAACCAAATGTAGATGCCCGAAATGATCCTCCTCACTCTGCGAGTACACCAAAATATCATCGATGAAGACGATCACAAAATGGTCCAAGTACTCCCTGAAAGTCCTGTTCATCAAATCCATGAACACCGAAGGCATATTGGTCAGTCCAAACGGTATGACCGTAAACTCGTAATGCTCGTATCTCGTACTGAACGTTGTCTTAGGGATATCACTCTCCCTATTCTCAGCTGATAATAACCGGACTTGAGGTCCAACTTTGAGTACACCGTCGACCCGACTAACTGATCAAAGAGATCATCAATCCTTGGGATCAGGTACTTGTTCTTTTTTGTTAGCTTGTTTAGTTCCCGATAATCGATACATAGCCTCAAGATCCCATCCTTCTTCTTAACAAAGAGGACCGGTGAGCTCCAAGGCGAAGAACTTGGACGCATATATCCTGCTTCAACAACTCTTGAAGTTGCACCTTCAGCTCTACCATTTCCTTAGGAGCTAGCCGATACAGAGATCGTGACACAGGCTTCGCACCTGGCACCAGCCCAATCGTGAAATAAATTTCCCGTTGAGGCGGGGCTCCAGGAAGATCACCAGGGAACACATCAGGGTACTCTGATACCACTGAAATACTATCCAACATAGGCTTAGGCTTTGCAACCTCCACTAGCGTAAAGAATAGCTCTGCTCTAGCATGAACTGCCTTCACCACCTAAAGAGCAAACATCAACGTCTTGCTCGACCCTTTCAAGCCTGTAAAAGTCGTCTCACGACCTGCTCCCAACTTGACTTCCTTGCGACCGCAATCAATATAGGATTGCTGCTCCGAGAGCCATTCCATGCCAAATATAACGTCGAACTCCACTAGCGGTAGTAACGACGCTTGCATATCGAACTCTTGATTCCCAATGCGAATCTTAACGCCGCAGATTTTATCCGCGCACATCGAACACCCATTGGGTAACAACACATCCAACTTGTCCTTTGCCATCGAAGAAGGTACTCCGATGCCCGATATGAATCCTTCGGACAAGGAGTGTGAAGCTGCCGTATCAAAGAGTGCTCTTGCCGGATTCTCACAAATCAAAACAAATCCTAAACAAGCAGTGGTAAGGTAATACACGCATAACAAGTATTTAAAATTTAACTTGCTATAAATTTAAATCGTACCTGTCACCACATCCGCTTGTTTGATGGCCTCCTGTTGGCCAAGATTATAAACCCTTGGTTGAGCCGGATCATAATGGGACACAGTTGACTCCACCGCCTTGCCATTCTCTTCATATGTTGCTCCCGGCTTCCTTTAGGACTTGGGACGTCCGCTCCAGCAGTCACGGGCAAAGTGCTCCGACTTTCCACAAGTAAAACATGCACCCGGGGTCTGACCCATAGTCGGCCCAGAAGCATCGGAAGGATCCGGACCCGAAGTCCTTGCCTTCTTAAAGAGCTTACGGTACCCAGACTTTGAGATAGTCGACACCTTGAACTCAGACTTCTTATCACCAAACTTTTTCTTTGCTTGAACATTCTTCATGTCCTTCTCCAAGGACCGAGCCATGTTGACCAGGGTTAAGAAGCCCTGCATCATCGGCCCCGAGAGCAGTAGCCACAAGTCATCTCTCAGACCTTCGTAGAAACGGTTGGTCCTACGCTCCTCATCCGCGAACATAGAGCTAGCATACCGACCCAACCGAGTAAACTCGTGGAGATACTCATCCACGCTACTCTCTCCATGTACCAACCTCTGGAACTCATTCTCCAAAGCTTCCATCGAAATGTCTGTAATTTTCCTTCTCCTCAAGAGGTGCAGCTCCAAGCCTTCCCACCACAACCTAGCATCACCGTCCAGAAGGAACGTAGCTATAGTGGTCATCTGCCACTCCTCCATTTCAGTAGCTGTCAGGACTCTCTTCACTCAGGAGAGCCAATCTTCAGCTTGCGATGGGGTTCCCAACCCCGAGAACACAGGAGGATTAAAGCTCATAATGTGCTTGAGCTGCCTTTCAGTTGCTCTCCTCGGCACCAAAGTCTCAGCTACTACCTGCTCCACTCTTCTCGGTTCAACCTATGGAAGAGGTACCTGCTCCATCGAAGGAGTGGGCTGCTGTATTTGCCTTGCAGGCTGCGTATTGATCATGGCAAACACCGCTTCGGCAAACAATCGTATGGTTTCAGCCGATGGAGGTGTTGTAGGAGCATCGTTTGGTGCACTACTAGCCTCAGAAACTCGGCGTTCTGACGGCCCAGCACCGCTTCTGGTTACTTATAGTTGTACAAAACACCGTTAAGCGACCAAACAAAATTGTAAAACTCAATTATAGGAACGCTCAGGTTCCTCAAACACGTGTATTTTCATTCCTAAGTGGACATTCATGGGTTCTTTTGATGTTAAAACGATAACGCACACACATGTGCTCAGCACCCCTTAAAAGAATTTGCCCACGAATTCATTTAAGCCTGACCGAAACCAGTAGTCTGATACCAAATTGTAACACCCCCTATCCGTCGCATAGTATATAGCAGTAGGTCCGGCCGGGGCCCGACGTCATATACCACAGACAGACCGGGTGGTCACTTAATGGAAACCATCAAACTTATATCAACGTCCTACACAGAGCATTCTAGCGGAAGCAATTATAATAGTTGTATTAAAAAAGAACCCAACACTAGCATGAATGTCCACTAACAAGCCACGGAATGAACGTACAAATACACAAGTACAATGGCCTTAAGGCCTTACAATTGTTTACTCAAATAGAAGTGTTTTCCAAACCTCGGCACGCAGGCCAGCACTACATGAATAAAAGACAACATTAAGCATTAGGCCTTCGAGGGCCAGCACAATAACTTGGGATTTAGCCCGCTATTTACCACTCGGCTCCGCAGCACCTACAAGCACAATCCACCGCAACAGTGGCAAACCAAAGCAACGGTCAACAATGCTGACCAAATTATAACGATCCCGCCCCAAACTCGGGGCGGCGATGCTCCTTCACTGCACTTTATTAGCATAACCAAGCATTATATATATACATTTCATCACAGGCATTGGCACACACGGCCACACGCCCCGTGCACTCAGGGCACATTCTCGGTGAACAGGTTAATGCCACGTCAATTTAAGCCATAGACACCCCTGTCTCACCACCGCCACTTTGACGACCAAACTATGAGCATTTTTTCTTACCAGCATGGGTCACGTCAATTTAAGCCATAGACCGCCGAAGACCCTCATCTATGCCAACGGCTCACACCGAACGACATAGAACGGGTACGGTTCCGCCTAACCCGTACTCACATCGCAATGACAATTTAAGCCATATACGCGGGTCAACCTTCTCTGAGTCCCATTTCCGTCACATAGTTCACATAACCCGGTTATGTTCAAGTTGGCTCCCAGGCCACCATGTTAGCAGAATCTTGCATCCATCCAGTTTTCCGGGTGTACCTTGGAGTTAATCCCCAAGGCTCCCTATTGCAATCTACCGCGTAGAAAACCTGAAAAACAAACATTCGCACGGAGTCTTCTCCGGCCATTTATGCAATGCAACATCACCGATCCAGACCAACTTGTCCGGGTAGGCTTCGCACAACATGCCTATATCTGTTCTCGATTACGGACTCTACATGTATACAATAGGGACTATTCATGTCTACCCGAAGGAACGCCTCAAACTTACCACAAACTAGCGAGAGCGGGCTTCCCTATGAAAGAGAAGTAGAGCTTCACATGCTCAAGTAGAGAATCGTTACCCTAGCATTTTTCCTTGGCGCCATGGAAATGTACGCGGATTAAAAGCACCGCAATCTCCTTGCCTGTGTAGATCCAAAGTCGGCTCGCGATTTGGATCTCTGAAGCTCCGCCGGTGACCGGATCTAGACTTCTTCTTCCTCCTTTGCTCTCCCCTCTCTCTAGACTTAGAAAGAGAACCGCTCAAGTGAAATGAGGGTTTCAAAGTCCCAATCTCGAGTATATCCAAGCACTAGCAACCCCCAGCCGTCGGATCCCAAATTAAAGAAACGAACGTCCACGATCCGTAGCTAAAAAGCAAAACCTGGGCCGAACATGGCCTGTGACACGCCCGTGTCCAGGGCTGTGTCCCCCATTCGCCGTCAAAATCGACGCATCTCGAAAAACACACGTGCACCCGACACGCCCGTTTTCGACCTGACACGCCCGTGTCAGCCAGTACACGCCCGAGTTCCCGGGCGTGTTCCTCCATCAATACAGGACCAACACCAACCCGAGACTCACACGGGTCTTGGACACACCAATGTCCTATTTGACACGCCCGTGTCAAACACGAATACGCCTGGGCTCCAGGTCGTGTTCACCGTCTCGACATTTCGTCGAGTGCTGTTCGTCGAGCACCCGACACGGCCTTGGACACGCCCGTGTATTAGGCTGTGTTCCCTGTCTCGAAAAATCGTCGAGCGAAAAATCGTCGACTTCCCTGGCAGATCGTCAACCCAAACACGACACGCCCTGGGACACGCCCGTGTCCCAGGCCGTGTGCCCCCTGCCAAATTCCAAATTTGGCCCAAAACACCTCCCGTCGCACTTTTGAGTTTCAGGGCATTACAGCAACAGGGAAAAACTTTCATCATAGTCTACACCATGAATTTCTTAAAACCCTTTGCCACCAGTCGGCCTTTGAATGTCTGTACATTCCCATCCATGTCAATCTTCTTCTTGAAGACCCACTTGCACCCTATGGGTCTTACCCCTTCATATGGTTCCACCAAAGTCCATACATTGTTTTCATACATGGAGTCCATTTCAGATTTCATGGCCTCAAGACACTTCTCGGAGTCCAGTCCACACATAGCCTCCTGATAGGTTGTAGGCTCATCACTATGATCCATAAGCAACACATTACTTATCTGAGACACTAGAAATCCATAACTCTCAGGCTTAAATCTTGGTCTACCAGATATACGTGGAACTTGTGTTTCCTGAGCAGGTTCTCCAGCTACAACTACTTATAGTCCTGACTCAGGTTCCAATTTTTGTTCATTCACTGTTTGTGGTTCCTGAACTTCTTCAAGTTCTACTCTGGTTATCTTTCTACTTGAGAACTCTTTCTCAAGAAAGACACCAGTCCTTGAGACAAACACTTTGCCCTCAGAAGGTAGGTAGAAATAGTACCCTTTTGTTTCCCTAGGATACCCCACAAGATAACACTTATCTGATTTGGGTTCCAGCTTATCGGGCATTTGACGTCTCACGTATGCCTCACAACCCCAATTCTTAATGAACGACATACTGGGATGCTTCCAAGTCCATATCTTTTATGGTGTCTTTAGAACCGCATTCGTCAGAGCATGATATAATGTTAAAGCAGCTATTTCTAGAGCAAAGCCCCAAAAGTAAATAGGCAGAACTGCATGACTCATCATCGACCGTACCATATCTAACAAAGTATGATTCTTCTTCTCAGATACACCATTATGTTGTGGTGTTCCAATTAGAGTGAGCTGTGATACAATACCACACTCTATCAGATGATCACGGAACTCGCGACTTAGGTATTTTCCACCTCGATCAGATCGGAGTGCTTTAACCTTCTTACCCAGCTAGTTTTCTACTTCGCTTTTAAACATTTTGAACTTTTCAAAGGTTTCGGATTTGCACTTTATAAGATACACGTATCTGTATCTACTAAAATCATCAGTAAATGTAACAAAGTAGAAGAACCCACCTCTATCCATAGAACTCATGGGTCCACATACATCACTATGTACTATACCCAAGAGATCATCAGCCCTCTCATTGAAGCCAATGAAAGGGACTTTAGTCATCTTTCCTAACAAAAAAGATTCGCATCTCTCAAATGATTCATAATCAAATGAGTCCAACAGTCAATCTCTATGGAGCTTGGATATACGTTTCTCATTTATATGGCCCAAACGACAATGCCAAAGATACGTAGGGTTCGAGTCATTTATTCTTAGTCTTTTTGTATTTTCAATATTATAGATTAGATGGTCTAAGTTCAAAACATACAGACCATTAAACATTTGGGCTACACCACAACAAACATCATTCTTAAATATTGAACAACAGTTGTTCTTAATAATAAAAGAAAAACCCACCATGTCCAAAATGAAATGGATATAATGTTTCTAGTTATGGAAGGAACAAAAAATAATTATCTAGTTCTATTACAAGCCAACTGCACAAAGAAAGACGATAAACCCCCACGGCAACAGTAGCAACTCTTTCTCCATTGCCAATGCGCAGATCCACCTCTCCTTTACTCAGCATTCTTCTCCTTCCCAGTTCCTGCACATTTATACAAATGTGAGAACCACATCCGGTATCCAATACCCAGGATGAAGGAGCAGAAAGTTTTATCTTTATAAAATATATACCTGAAGTGGAGGTCATACCTCCTCTTATCTTTTGTAGACCCTCAATGTACGAAGGACAATTCCTCCTCCAATGACTAGCCTTGCCACAATTGTGGCACTTTCCTTCTTTCCTGGAGCCTTTCCTTTTCAGTATTGATGACTTGGGCTCCAGTCCAGACTTAGGTCCGACCTTCATCTTCTTGAAGCCCTTGGCCTTGCCCTTGCCTTTATGCACCATCAATATTGGGCTAGTATACTTGCCTTCTTCATGTTAATCTCGGCAGTTTACAACATGCCTAGGAGCTCGTGCAGTGTCTTATCTATTTCATTCATTTTATAGTTCAAGACGAACTGCTCATAACTGTCCAGCAACGGTTGCAGGATCAGGTATTTAGCCAACTCTTGGCCCAAAGGGAAACCTAGTCTTTCAAGGTTCTCGATATACCCAATCATCTTGAGTATGTGAGTCCCTATAAGGTGTCGAGCTCCCATCTTACACTAGAACAATGCTTTAGTCACATCAAATCTCTCTTGACGAGCTTGCCCTTGAAACATCTTCTTGAGATGCTCATCAATGTCCTTGCCACCCATGTTCTCATGTTGTATCTAATGCTCAGAGTTCATGGTCGCTAACATGAGACATTCGATGTTTAAGGAGTTGTCGAGATACTTTTTATAAGCATCTTTATCAGCACGGGGTGCATTCCCAACAGGTTTATCAGGGGACACCTCTTCCAAAATATAGTGCTTGCGCTCTTGCCTGAGAACAAATCTCAGGTTACTGTACCAGTCCGAATAATTTGTACCACTCAGCTTCTCCTTCTCAAGGATAGCTCTGAGGGATAGGGTGGAGTGTGAACAACTTGCCATGGAAATTCTACAAGAATACAAGCAAAGCAAATAAGTACCACATTTCAAAATACAATTTATCTTCCAATTAGGACTTTAATCAAAATCTCTGACTATTTTTATCAAACTGATAACCCTCGATATCAATTAGAAGAATTTGGCGAGTAACCATCTGTTAGAACCCTACTTGTGATTTGGTCAGGGTTCACAATTAGGATTGATGACCCATCATGTATAGTCTAGGGTCATTTGTTAGTTCCAGGGTTAAGGTCAATTACTTTAGATTAGATAACTAAGACCTACCTTCAGAAGACTTCAGAGATTCAAGACTTAAGAGACAATGGAGTTTTGAAGATAGCCCAATTAGACGTTTGACAATAGCTGAACTCAGCTCAATGATCGTCGATCTCAGATAGACGAACTCAGAATTCCTTCTCTGAGTTGAGCTCGACGAAAGTCTAGCTCAGGTCGACGAACTGTGAGCTTATATCAGGATCTCAGCTCGACGATGTGCCTTCTCAGCTCAACGATGTGCCTTCTCAGCACAACGAACTTGATGCTCAGTTTGGCAAGTATATTTTCAGCTCGACGATCTTGGAGATTAGCTAGACGAAGTAGATTTATCATCTGGACAATCCGAGAGCTTAGGTCGACAAATTCTTTCCTGAGTTCGACTAACTCCATCCAGATTCTGTTCGACTATCTTCTCGGCAGATTCTCAGATCGACTAAACCAATTTGATTTCAAGTATTAAAATCGTAATAATCTTATAATTAATGCTTAATATTCCAAAGAATATAGCCATTCCTGGTAGCATTAATTAGGATTTCATAGAGTTATTACCTGGCATATTTACTGGGATAGTTGAGGAAACTCATTGAAGACAAAATACAGCTGTTTCATTTCCCAGAGAATATGCAAAGGAATTTTGAATTTCAAATTTGTAGTCATATATAATGGAAAATTTTAGAAGTTTGTCAAGAAGACGCAGAGATACAGAATACATAGACAACAGTTATAGAGAAAAAATTTACTAAGTCAAGAAGAAAAAGAAAGAGAACAACTTATTCAGAGAACAAGAAACAGAGAAAGAACTTCTTGTTCATCATATTCTTCTTCCTCAAGCTTTTCCCTCCTGTAAACAATCATCAATCTGATACCAAAAGCTCTATCACTCAGATACATATACTGGAAGGATAAGTTCATCATTGAAGACCTACACCCTGAGCAAAACTTCCATTCTCCTAATTAGATCTATAACTCAGGGGGAGCTTTGATAACATATCAATCCACTAGTCTTCTCTCAGATTGTTGACAGAGAAGAACAACATCATTCTTTTATTTTCAACTGTGTACAGGGTTTTAGCTCGCTTCAAAAGTTAGCCCCTTTGGTTGTTAAGTCTCCTGATCAAAAACTTAGTTTGGTTTTTGATGTCGTGGCCTCGCCACCACTACTTGATGATGATCCGGTTGCCGAGGCATTACAACATAAAGACTGTAGGAGCCATGATGACGCTAATGGAAGACAACATTACAACCTCTGTCCGCAGCGCGTGAAGCCTACTTAAAGATCTAAATGAAGGCCATTTATATTATTTTAGATGCTTTATTTTATTTGGAACTTGTAATATTTTAATTTCCTGCATTTTTACATTGGTGTGTGTTTAAACATTTGGGTGTGCTATTAACCATCCGGACTGATGAGATTTCATCTCAATCTTGGATGGTTGGATCTATTTTTGTAACTCCTATATATAGGGGCTTATTTGGTGAATGAAGAGAAGAAGAATTGAACCTTAAAAAAACTACCAAGGAGAATTCAGCCAAGAGCATTCCTCCTAGCCCCCCCCCCCCTTGTGGTGTGAAACCATCCCTTGCTTCCTCCACCCCTCTTCGGTGCGACTCCGGCGTGGATTCTTTCGGTGTGACTCCAAGGAAGAAGGTTGCAGCCCCATTTGGTGTGATGCCGGTGGATCCGTGGAGAGAGTGATTCTCCCACCATATCTTATGTGCACTGTGAATCCGGGTTGGGTAAACTCTTCCCCTCTCTTTGTGCTTCCTCTCTTAGATTTGTGGAAGGTGAACCATCGTGTTCTCCACGGCTCTAAATTTAATCGCTTTCAAATCTCTAAAATAAAATCATTATTGTTCGTGTTTCCTTTTCTCCAGACCGGGTAGGTCCATTTTGCTTTAGCTTTCTTGGCCTATAGTCTAGGTCTTGCTCTTAAAAAGGATTGACAAACTTTGTGTTATCTTTGGGAATGAGCCGACTCTTTTTTTCATCATTGTTTTAGAGTTGATCCTTCTCCGAATGTGTTTATGCTTTGTGCGTGAAAGAGATCACGTATTAAGTGCGATAGATGCTTGTGTAGGTGCGGCGGATCTAGAGTGCGTTGTTGGCGAACTGGAGCCTTCTCTCGTGTTGCTTTCTGTTAGCGACATAGCGAGGTTGTTTCAACTTCTATGTTGCAAACGTCCCCGCCCTCTTCCATTGCCACGAATTAGTCAAAAAAAAAGCAAAAAAACATTTTTTACAGGTCTGCAAATAGCAGTCAAAAATCTTTATTTTTCTGCGAAAATATAAAAAAAAAATTAACGTTCGTCATTCCTGTCACTTTAGGAAAATTAAAAAAAATCTATTTTAACTTTAGGATAAGCCTCAAAAAAATCATCTTTCAAAATTTTGGGTAACCCTGTATGCGCACTAGACTAGGAACAGAGTACACTACACTGTCTTCGTCTAGAATGGCCGCAAATGAGCACCGGGATGCTAATACTGAGGCTATTGAGGGACTACAAACTGAGATGACGGAGCTTAGGAGCATGCTAGCCCAAATCCTACAGAACCAAGAACGACCACCTCCACCCGTTAATGTGAGACCGCCCAACAGGCACCAACCAGTAGTCGATTCTAACTCTGCTGGGAACTCTCCCTGAATGCCTCGTCTAGATCGTCACCACGAGCGTGACTTCGATATTACTAGGGCCATTAAGATCGATGCCCCCACCTACGAAGGCATGGGAGATCCACAGATCTTCCTCACTTGGGTAGTGGACATGGAATGTTACTTGGATTGGCACACTCTCACGGACCATCAGAAGGTACAAGTCGCCAGGATGAAGTTAACTTGGCGTGCTAAGACATATTGGCTAAATAAGGAGCATAGGCTAGGGACCGGGAATGGAGTCCCACTTATAGGATGGCCGGTGATGAAGAATTTGCTATCTGATCAATATGTCCCAGCATACCACCGAACACAGATGTTCGACAAGCTTGACACACAGCGGCAGGGCTCAAATTCGGTAGCCGAATATATGGGAGAGCTGAAGGACCGCATGGTGTGTTGTGATCTTAGGGAGATCCTCGAGTCACCTTGTCTAGATTTCGTAAAGGGCTTCAACCCGAGATTCAAAGGAAGCTCTTGCGCTATGGTCATATGGACCTGAACACGGCCTTCAATACTGCCCTCGACATTGAAAAACATCTGTCCTTTAAGGCCCACTCCCGCTATTCCCATGCAAAGAATAAGTCCACAGCTGGAGCAACTGCTTCCACATATCCGGATAAGGGAAAGTTTAGGTCCACCGAGTCGAAGTCTATAGTGATCACTGCTTGGAATGCTAGGAATCGCACGAGTGAGTGTATTCCCATTGGAAAGTTCAGCAAGGCCAATGCTACATGTTACTCTTGCGGCATTCAAGGTCACTATGCCTTTGAATGCCCAACGAAGACAAACGCCGTAGCTCTATTAGAGACGTCTACCGATCCCGCTGACTTAGTGTGTGAGGCTGCTGAGGAGAGTGACCCAGAAGGGGTCCCAAGTGATTTAGAGGACGATCACCACCTTATGGTGATGCGTTGTATCTTGACCACTCCTCGTCCGTTAGATGATTGGAAGAGGACGAGCATATTTTTTCTGATTTTTAAGAGTAATGAGAAACTCTGCAAGGTTATTGTCAATAGTGGTAGCTACATGAATGCCATTTCTGAGAACATCGTCACGTGTATGGCCCTGACCACGGAACCACACTCGACCCCAAATCAGGTAGCTTGGATAAACAAGATCACCATCTCAGTTACCAAGCGATGTCTGGTCCCCCTCTCATTCAAATCATATATTGATGAGGTATGGTGTGATGTCCTCCCGATGGACTCTTGTCACGTGTTATTAGGACGCCCTTGGCTCTATGACCGTGATGTGACGCATTTTGGTAGAGCCAACACGTATGAATTCAAGTTCAATGGCAAAACAATTACGTTGAGGCCGACTATCCCGAAGGAACCGGTAGGACCGGTTAAGGACACCACGATCCCAGTTGAGAGGAAGGCCTTGAACCTAGTCAGAAGAAAAGAATTTATTAAGGACCTGTTTCTTGATGGAGTGATGTATGCGCTAGTCCTTCTGAGTGCGAAGACGGATTCTGGAGTATTGGATGATCTGCCCAGTGAGTTACGGATATTGTTGGAAGAGTATAGGGATATGTACCCAGATGAGTTGCCATCAACATTACCTCCACTTAGAGATATTCAGCATGCGATAGATCTCATCCTGGTGTCTTCCTTGCCCAAACAGCCCCATTATCGACTCCATACCGCTACCCACAAGGAGTTGCAGGTTCAGATAGAGGACTTGTTGAAGAAGGGGTTTATTAGGACTAGTATGAGTCCATGTGTTGTTCCAGCTCTACTTGCCCCCCAAGAAGGATGGCTCATGGGGAATGTGTGTTGATAATCGGGCTATCAACAAGATTACCTTCAAGTATAGGTTCCCTATCCCACATTTAGATGACCTCTTGATGTATTATTTAGCGCCACTATATTTTCTAAGTTGGATCTTAGGAGCGGTTATCACCAGATTAGGATCCGTGAGGGTGATGAATGGAAGACTGCGTTTAAATCCAAGGATGGGTTATATGAGTGGCTTGTGATGCCCTTTGGGTTATCCAATGCCCCCAGCACCTTCTCCCGGATGATGACACACGTCTATTAACCGTACTTGGGGAAGTTTGTGGTAGTTTATTTCGATGACATCTTAGTCTATAACACCTCCACTGCCGAGCACATCTCCCACTTGAGAGTGGCCCTGTCCACCTTGAGGAAGGAAACTTTATTCCTAAACCTTAAGAAGTGCATATTCTATGTTCTAGAGGTAGAGTTTCTAGGTTATATAGTCATGTCTGAGGGAATTCGAGTTGATCCTGGAAAGGTTCAGGTGATTAAGGACTGGCCCGAACCGACTAGCCTACGAGAGGTGTGAAGTTTCCATAGTTTGGCTACTTTTTATCGCCGCTTCATACGAGATTTTAGTAGTATTATGACACTTATTAGTGACTGCATGAAGAAGGGTGAGTTCACTTAGACGAAGTCCGCCACCTTTGCCTTCCCACGTATTAAGAAGCTCATGACCGAGGCACCGGTGTTATGTCTACCTGACTTCACCAAGGTCTTTGAGCTTACCTGTGATGCTCAGGGGTAGGAATAGGAGGTGTTTTGAGTCAAGAAGGTCACCCAGTCAGTTATTCCAGTGAGAAGCTAGAGGGCGCTAAGTTGAATTATTTGAACTAAGACAGAGACTTTTATGCTGCTGTTAGGTGTTTGCATCATTGGCGTCATTATCTCCTCTCCCAGGAGTTTGTGATCCTCTCTAATCATGATGCTTTATGTTTCATAAACGGTCAGCACAAAATCAGCTGCCTTACCCTTCTACTATCTACCATGCAAGTCAATGTCGTCGGATTCGAACGAGTTAAGGACGAATACGCCACTTGCCCAGATTTCTACGAGATGTATTTCTCCGCCCAGGATAGCTCTCTAACGACCATATCTACATTTGTTCTTAAGGACGGTTATCTTATTAGGCACGGGAAGTTGTGTATTCCTCGATCTTCCTAACGGAACCAAATTATTTGGGAATTACATAGCGGAGGTCTGAGTGGACACTTTGGCAGGGATAAGACCATTGCACTCGTTGAGGAGAAATTTTGCTGGCCTAAGCTTAAGGCGATGGTTGGGGCAATAGTGAGTAGTTGTCGGACATGTCGAGTATCTAAGGGCACTAAAACCAATGTTGGGTTATACACCCCTTTACCAATTCCTTCCATACCACGGGAAGACGTGAGCATGTATTTCATATTAGGCCTCCCCACCACTCTTTGTCGACACGACTCCATTTTTGTAGTTGTGGACAGGTTTTCAAAAATGACATACTTTATCCCATGTAGTAGGACCAACGACGCATCTCACGTAGCTAAGTTATATTTTCAGGAGGTCGTTAGTCACTGCGCATTGTCGAAGACAATTATATCGGATAGGGACGTGAAATTCACTAAATATTTTTGAAAACTTTATGGATTTTAATGGGGACCAAATTTTTATTTTCCATTGCCTATCGTCCGCAAACCGATGGTCAAACGGAAGTAGTCAATCGGAGTTTGGGGAATATTCTAAGGTGTCTTGTGAGTGATCACAAGGGCACTTTGGATCTACTTCTTCCCCATGCACAATTGGCTTACAATAACTCTAAGAATCGGTCCATGGGTATGTCCCCTAACGAGATTATTCACAGGTATAAGTCTCCTGTGCCACTTGACTTGGTTCCGTTACCACCTACATATAAAGCAAGTCAATTCGAGACAGAGCTTCAACAATTGGATGCCGCTCTTCTCCGCTGTTATCTCTTGGACCACGCATCAGAGATGCGTGACTTTGAGCGGGGAAGGATTGATGTCGCGGCCTCGCCACCACTACTTGATGATGATCCGGTTGCCGAGGCGTTACAACATAAAGACTGTAGGAGCCATGATGACGCTAACGGAAGACAACGTTACAACCTCCGTCCGCGGCGCGTGAAGCCTACTTAAAGATCTAAATGAAGGCCATTTATATTATTTTAGATGATTTACTTTATTTGGAACTTGTAATATTTTAATTTCCTGCATTTTTTACTTTGGTGTGCGTTTAAACATTTGGTGTGCTATTAACCATTCGGATTGATGAGATTTCATCTCAATCTTGGATGGTTGGATCTAGTTTTGTAACTCCTATATATAGGGATTATTTGGTGAATGAAGAGAAGAAGAATTGAACCCTAAAAAACTCCCAAGGACAATTCGGCCAAGAGCATTCCTCCTAGCCGCCGCCCCCTGTGGTGTGAAACCATCCCTTGCTTCCTCCACCCATCTTCGGTGCGACTCCGGCGTGGATTCCTTCGGTGCGACTCCAAGGAAGAAGGTTGCAGCCCCATTCGGTGTGACGCTGTTGGATCCAAGGAGAGAGTGGTTCTCCCACCATATCTTGTGTGCACGGTGAATCCGGGTTGGGTAAACTCTTCCCCTCTCTTTGTGCTTCCTCTATTAGATTTGTGGAAGGTGAACCATCGTGTTCTCCGCAGCTTTAAACTTTAATCGCGTTCAAATCTCTAAAATAAAATCGTTATTGTTCGTGTTTCCTTTTCTCCGGACCGGGTAGGTCCATTTTGCTTGAGCGGATCTTGGCCTATAACCTAGGTCTTTCTCTCAAAAAGGATTAGCAACCTTTGCGTTATCTTTGGGAATGAGACGACTCTTTTTTTCATCGCTGTTTTAGATTCGATCCTTCTCCGAATGTGTTTATGCTTTGTGCGCGAAAGAGATCACATATTAAGGGCGATAGATGTTTGTGTAGGTGCGGTGGATCTAGAGTGCATTGTTGGCGAACTAGAGCCTTTTCTCGTGTAGATTTCCTTTAGCGACATACGCAACACCAGTTTTTGGGCACCTGATCAAAAGCGCAAAGGTTTGCTAGATCTATCTTAGAAAAACAGATCTTGTGGTGACAGGGCAACTGAACAAAAACCTGTGGTGGAAGGGCACCTGATCAAAAACCAGTAGTGGATTCCTACCAGGGTGGTAGAAGAGTGGATGTACCCAAGTTTTAGGGGAACCACTATAAAATCTTTGTGTTGTCTGGTTGCTCTATTTGTTATCTTCTGTGTTGTGATTTCTTTGTTTTAATTTCTTCACATATATATATAGATATCACTTATTTTAATCAGCTATAAAAATTAACTCATAATACTCTATTCACCCCCCCCCCCCCATAGAGTTAGTGTGATCTATCCCTTCACTTTTAGTTGGAATCAGAACATATTTGATATCACTTTCAATTGGTATTAGTGGGTTAAGGTTGATTGGTTTCACAGGCTAACATGCAACAAAATAAGGAATAGTCAAGCACGAGACCTCAAGTGTGCAATCTTAACAAGTTTGCACTTTGGAAGGCAATGATAAGATTATATATGAATTCAATTGATGAAGATATCTATAATTCTCTCTTGACAGGTCCCCCTACACCAACTGTAACAACAAGTACCTCAACAGTACCACCACCTGAGTGGATAGAGGCTCAGAAGAAGTTGAAGGTAGCTGAAGTTATTAGTTGTCTTACCTAAATCACCTAGAGGGGGGTGAATAGATGAGTTTTGCGTATTTTACGTAATAAAATTTTTAGAGATCTAAGCACAGAAAATAACAACCACCAAACAATCACAGAGGACACAGAGATTTATAGTGGTTCACCAACCTTGGGTACATCCACTTTCCACTCACCGATCTACCAAAGCACTAGACTCAGCTACTCCACTATCTCGGATTAAAACCAATCCTACACCTCGGAACAACATTTCTACAACTCGATCCACAAAATGGATCTACACTCGGAAGATGAAAACTTTCTACAACTCGGAGAACAATGCTCCTACACTCGGAGAATAATCTCCAACAAAATAGATTAAAATAGGAAATACAAACAGTATCTTTTCTCAGATCTGGAAATTTCTGCCTAGGTCTTCCTTCTTGAAATTTGCGGCACTGTCAGAAAACTTTGAAGAAGACACGGCAAGATCTGATCTGAAAATTCTTGACTCACACGATCCGAGAGAAGATGAAGAAGTTGAAGAACAATCTCGATCTGCAAGTAGACTGATCTCAATCCTCTTGAACGAAAGTCCTTCGCGATTTGCACGATGAGGAGCGGCGGCGGCGGCTTCTGTTTTGGAAAGAGAAAAAACTATTCAGAATTCCTTAGAGTATTTCTTTAATGCGCTTCTTAGGGTTAGTCGAAATGAGAAGACCTTATATAAGATCTCCCTATCGGTCATAATTATCATTAATGACTTCCACGTGTACGAATCATGTCAAATCATTTGAAAACAGCGTCAGTTAGGACATAGTGATATTTTCTGGAAAGATGACTGAATTACTCGATTGAAATAGGAACTACTCGAGTACTAAACTGAGTTCTCGAGAGGATAATATCAGAAAACTCGAGAACAAGACCTTCAGGAAATTCAGAACAGAATTCTTTATGACTCGAGTGGAATGAGGATTACTCAAGTGCTACCAAAGTTACTCAAGAAGAAGAAATGAACTTCTCGAGAAAGAGACTTAGAAAAAAATCTGGGAAATAAAATCGATTACTCGAGCACTAGATCTAGACTTCTCGAGAAGTAAACAGACTACTCGAGTACAGGAGCTACACTACTCGAGTGGGGTAGATACTTCACGAGAACTTTCCTTCTGTCACTCGAGTCAAGGTGTTCATCTACTCGAGTGGTGAACTTGATTACTCGAGTATAATACTTAGAATATTTCTGAAGAGAAAAATCTGTCAACTCGAGAAAGAGAAGAAGTATACTCGAGTAATGGACTTGGCCACTCGAGAACTAGATTTAACTTTCTCGAGAACCATTTCCTTTACTCAAAATCTAGACTAGACTTAGTCGAGTACAGCTAAGGTTCTACTTGAGTACTATAAATCTACTCGAGTGAAACACTTAGAAAATATTTGTTTATGAAGATTTTCCTTCATTCAATGAAATCATTAACATGTCTTTCTCCAACAATCCTAGTGCTTGAAAAGTGAAGTGTATCCCAATAGAGAGGCTACACATTAGTCAACACCATGGATCACACAATGAGAGATTACATTGTATGATCCTGTGCTTGGTGACCCATTGTAGACTGACATTGGTCTACACTCGGCAATTAAGACCTGCAAATACATAACTCAAACAATACATCAAATACAACTTAATTCATCTTAGTTCAAGGGTGACTTCACCAAATCTAGGTTATTGTGGATACGATAGCCAACAATCTTCCTCTATTTGTAGAAGTTAGAACCCTCTACCCTAAGGTGAATTGTATAGACAAATAAAGAACTAGATATGAAAGAGAGAAAAACAGAGTAACATGCACAAAGGTTATAAACAAAGAGTAGATTATCAAAATTAAGGATGTATATAAATAGAATTGTCCAAAAATCATTTCTACACAATTCACATCCACACTCTTATAACTTTCTTCATTCTTAGGCTTGATGTTGTTGTTGTTGTTGCTGTTTGTCCTTCTTTTCTTGTTGTCTTCTCTGATAGTTGTATGGCTTTGGATAGTATTTGGGAGGCTTTAGAGGTGCAGCAGGATTGTTCCTTCCATGCTCTCGATCATAGAGTCTTCTTTTTGTCATAGACTTCTCATACAAGTCCCACTCTTGGGATCTGTAACGATCATGTATATTCTCATTAAAATCCAAAACTAGCTTGAGAGTATCAAGTATAAGTGACTTTGATGTAGGACTCCAGATCTCTGCAAATTCAGGAGCTTTCCTTTTCTCTGCCTCTGGAATAGGAATGGATATGTTGGCAGAAGCTCCATCACCATACTTTCTCTTATTTGGGATATGAATCTCATGAGGAGCTTGAAGAAATATATCTATTGGATCAGATTCCCAAACCTGGGACTAAGTTTTTGGAGGAGAAGCTTCAGATCCTTCAGGTCTTGGAGAAAAGATAGGCTGAGGGACTGGAGCTCGAGCTAGAGGAGTTAGGGGATTCCAATAATGAGGAATTATAGTTGGATCTACTTGAAAATATGGGAAGATATGGTTATGCATCCACACAGCTGCATCATAGGTATGAAATTTTACACTGTGGATCTGATTCTGAACATCATCATGAATTTCATTAGCTTTGCTTCCCAGAGAGTTTGCTTGGCAGCATCTGAAGTCTCTAAATATTCTTTGACTAAGGTCTCCCCCTTTTTGACTTCTATAGTGAGTTCATTTATGGCAGCTTCTTTGAAAGTACCCACATCTTCACAGGTTTTGAAAGCGTGTCCTTGGGCCATATTTTCTAACTGGATCTGATTATTAGCAAGAGTAATAGATTGTTCCATCACATGGCCAACACTCGTAATTATGTGGTCCAGTGCTTTTCCACCTATCTTGAATAACTGTCTGAGCTCATCAGTATTGTGCTATATTTCTGCAAAGCCTCTGCTCATTTCTTTTTCAAGAGCAGTAACTTTCTCTTGTACAACCTTCAAGGAATCATCAAAATATTTTCTTTGGTCTAGCAGCATCTGTTTTATATTACTTAAAAGATCATTGGCAGCAGGAGTTGGAGTTGCAGTATGAGGAACTAGAGGAGGAGGAGCAGACCATGGAGTAATCTCTTCAATTATTACTGAGCTCTGAGCTCTGGTAGTGTGAATCAAAACATCTCCTTCTTCATCCATGAAGGTGGGAAGAGGGAAGCCTAAGCTCTTCAGAGGAGCTTCAGCTGGTTCTGGATTATGCTCTTTCTCATTAGAAATTAATATTATCTCATCTTGTTTTTTGTCAGCAGCAGGAGATTGGTGAACAGGGGATTCTGGAGTTGTAATAGGAGACGGTGATGGTACTAGAGTTTATTCTTTGGATGGTTCTGCAGGTTGTTCTTTTTGGAGGAAAGGAAGAGGCTCTTCAGTGCTGAGTTCTTCAATCATCTGGTTAATTGCTTCTTCTGTAGAGAGTAAGGTTTCTTGTACTTGAGCATCTGATGGAGTTTCTTCTGGAGTGGTTGGAGGGAGAGAAGCAGCAGCAGGTGGAGTAGGTATCCTTTCTACTGGAACATAAGGAGCAGGCTCCCCCTCAGCAGCTGCACCAGATGTGCTGGTAATATGAGGTTGAGAGGGAGATGGAGTCCTGTCCTTAGCAGCTGGATGGTCATGAGCTATAGCAGCCTGGATAGGATTCAGCAACTTCAGTTCCCATCTTTTAATAGAGGAGATTGATACCTTCTTCATATGGTGGAGAGTTGTGTCTTTGGAGAAGTCAAAAACTTCTGGATTGATCTCATGCAGTAGCAGAGAGATGATCCTGGCATAGTTAGGAGCCATGATGCTCTCCTTTATTTTATCAAGAATCAACATACTAAACTGTGAAAGTCCACAGAACATGCAAGCTCTGTTAGAATCTTCATGAGTTAGGGCATCTTCTTCATCAACTATAGGTAGCCAAAGAAGTGTTGAGACAGAGGTCTTGGTAAGCTTGATCTTGATTCCCTTGACTTTGGACTGGAGGACCTTACCATTCCTTCACACTTTGATGTTCTTAAAGAATTCTTCAACTTCTGGGAAAATCATTTTGCAGGGGTGTTGGAGAACGAATGTCAAGCCGACGGTATCGAGAAGAATGAGAAGATTTCGGAAATCGTCTGAGAGTTCGGCAATACCGTCGATGAATAGTTCACTACCAATCCCAATCTTTGAAGACGGTGTTATTATCCAGAGAGAAGTGGGAAATTGACTGCGGGGAAGAAGATGGCAGCGTGCTCTGCGACAACGGTGGTAGACGAAGAGGCTTTCGTCTTACTCGAGAGAGAGGGCTTTGAAATCATGTAGAAAATGAATCCGGTGTTTCTATTTATATAACCCTAATTATTGATGATTAAGAAGGAAATTAATCGAACATACCTTAAAAAATGGCGGTATAAGCTTCGGGTTGGGAATAAAGAGATTTTAATAGAGGTTGAGAAATTGTCTTCTTGTTACTCCAGTGGACCGGCAGTACTCGAGTGAGATAACGATGGTACTCGAGTGACATCTTCATACTTCTTGAGAGAAAAGCTCATTACTCGAGTGGTAGTACTCGAGTGACTTGCTAAGTTCTCGAGTAGTTTGAAAAGGTACTCGAGTGGTCATTTTCTTACTGGAGACATTAAGTCTGAACTTGAGAAATTTTGATTTTCGACGTATCCCTTGATCCTTGAGGTATGTTGTGAGTCCACCTTCTCTAATCTTCTTTGTTGAGCATTCCAAGTTCTATTTTGAAGAACGAGAACTTGATCTCGTCCAGTGGTTTCGTGAATATGTCTGCAGTATGCCTGTCAGTTGGGACATATTATAGATCTATGTCCCCATGCTCCACATGCTCCCGGATGAAGTGGTATCTCAACTCTATATGCTTTGTCTGGCTGTGAGAGACTGGGTTGTTGGCTATTGCAATAGCGCTGGATGAGTCACAAAACAAAGGGATGTTTTGGACTTTGAGATTGAAATCTTCCAGCTGATTCTTTATCCATAGCAACTGTGCACAACAACTGCTTGCAGAGATATACTCTGACTCGGCTGTAGAGATTGCCACACAGTTATGCTTCTTACTACTCCAGGAAATGAGCCTTCTTCCTAGAAATTGGCAAGTCCCAAAAGTGCTCTTCCTGTCATCTTTGCTACATGCAAAATCTGCATAAGAAAAACCAATTAGTTCACTATCATTACTTTTTGGGTACCATAAGCCAAGATCTGGTGTACCTTTAAGGTATCTCAAAATCCGCTTTGCAGTAGCGTAGTGAGATTCCTTAGAGTTCACTTGAAATCTAGCACATACACATGTTGAGAACATTATGTCTGGTCTACTGACAGTAAGGTAGAGTAAGGATCCAATTATGCTTCTGAACTTGGTTTCATCGAAAGGTTTCCCTTTCTCATCCTTGTCCAGAGACACAACTGAACCCATTGGAGTCCTCATAGAGGTTGTGTTATCCATTCCGAATTTCTTAATTAGCTCTTTGGTGAACTTTGTCTGCGAGATGAAAATTCCATCTTCAGATTGTTTCACCAGAAGCCCTAAGAAAAACTTCTGCTCTCCCATACTGCTCATTTCAAACTTCCCTTGCATAAGTTTAGAAAAATTCCTGCAGAGGTTGTCGTCAGTAGAGCCAAAAATAATATCGTCGACATAGATTTGCACTAGCAAAATCTTGTCTTTTATTTCCCTAAGAAATAATGTCTTATTTATCCTTCCCCTTATGAACTTGTTCTCAAGAAGAAAGGTAGACAGCGTCTCATACCAAGCTCGAGGAGCTTGTTTCAAACCATATAATGCTTTAGAAAACAGATAATCATAATCAGGAAAGTTAGAGTCAACGAAACCTGGAGGTTGTTCCACATACACCTCTTACTTTATGTCACCATTAAGGAAGGCAGAGTTCACGTCCATCTGATAGACAGTGAAGCCCTTAAGAGCTGCATATGCTAGGAACAACCTGATTTCCTCCAGCCTTGCCGCTGGAGCATACGTCTGGTCAAAGTCGATTCCTTCTTCATGGCGATATCCTTTGGCGACAAGTCCAGCATTGTTCTTTATGATTGTTCCATGCTCGTCCATCTTGTTCCTGTAGACCCACTTTATCCTGATAACATTCTTATCTTTGGGCATTGGAACAAGTTTCCAGACTTGATAAAGCTTGAACTGATTTAGTTCTTCTTTCATTATCATTATCCATGACGCGTCTGACTTTGCTTCTCCATACTTCTTTGGTTCAACATGTGATAGAAAACTCAAATATAGATTCTTGTTAGTTGTACCTCTACGAGTTCTGATACCATCTCGGGGATCTCCTATGATTTGGTCCATTAGGTGATCCTTCAGATGTCTGAGCTCTAGAGTCCTTGCATCTGGAGTGTCTTAAATCACCGGAATGACTTCATCAACTTGGATGATTTCTTCATTTTGATCATCAACCTCTCCAATCGGGGTTGGAGTGGTGATCTTGATGAACTTTTCACCTTTTTCTTCGGTCAGCTCATTCAAGTTTAGTTCTTTCATCTTTGAACCTGCATCTTCAATGAACACACTAGAAGAATTACTTTGCAGCAAGTTCGTCACATCAAATACAACATGACTGGATTCTTCTACAACCAGAGTTTTTTTATTAAATATCCTATATGCCTTACTATGGCTACTATACCCTACAAAAATACCTTCAAAACTCTTTTCACTAAATTTGTTAGTGTGATACTTGCCATTATTAAGGATGAATCACTTACAGCCAAAGATTCTAAAATATGAGATAGTTGGTTTCCTACCCTTTAGAAATCGGTAAGGTGTCTTATTATGGTTTTTGTTTATGATTGCTTGATTTTTCACGTGGCACGCAGTGTTGACGGCTTCAGCCCAGAAGTATTCTGGTAGTGAGGCATCACTCAACATGGTCCTGCATGCCTCTATGAGTGTTCTATTCCTTCTCTCAACTACTCTGTTCTGTTGAGGACTACGAGGAGAGGAAAACTCATGAAAGATACCTAAGCTTTCACAAAATTCTGTCATGGCCCCAGACTTGAACTCTATTCTATTATCACTTCTGATTTTGACTACAGAATAGTTATATTCATTCTGGACTTACCTGACAAAATTAGTAAAGATGTCAAAGGTGTCTGACTTGTGTTTCAGAAAGAACACCCACACAAAGTGCGAGTAGTCATCAACAATAACCAATGTATAATCCTTACCTCCCAAACTTCTAACTTGCAGTGGACCGAACAAATCCATATGAAGTAGATGTGAAGATCGATTAGAATCTTTGCCAATAATGCTTTTAAAGGTAGCCCTTATTTTCTTGCCTTTTACACATGGGTGACAAGGTCTATCTTTAGCGTACTTGACATTTGGGGCATCACGTACTAAATTCAGAGAAAATAATTTATTAATAGTTTTGAAATTAATATGTGCTAGTCTCTTGGGCTATTGGTCACCAAGAGACGCACTATCTTTATCCATAAAGCACACTGGTGTAGAAGAGTCTATGCAAATAAAATTCAAACAAAATATATTTCTGCTTCGAGTGCCTGATAGAATCGTTTCTATATTGTCAAATGATTTTATCAAGCACTTATCTGCATGAAATTCAACAATGTATCCTTTATCGCAGAGTTGGCTTATTCTTATAAGATTTTGTTCCAATCCTTCAACATAAGCCACATATGAGATGGATACACTAACGTTAGAGATCATACCATAACCTTTAGTAATTCCTCAGTCTGAACCTCCAAAGATAACCTTTGGCTCATTCAAGACTGGAGAATAGTTCTGAAGAAGGCTTCTTGTCCCGGTCATATGCCGAGAGCATCCACTGTCTAAGTACTAGATAGGAGTTTTGGTGGCCTTTGGACATGCCTGCAATCACAAATCAATTTGCCTTAGGAACCCAAAAACGTTTGGGACCTTGGTCTCTTGTTAGAATACTCCCCATATGAGTATTAGCATTATGAGTGGTCTTCCTCACATTGCTAATTTGAGGAGTCACATAAGTTCTGGAATTAAACCAGCAGTCAATGGCAAGGTGACCAATTTTGCTACAGCATCAACAGTCAAACCTGTTGTATCTTTGCCTCAAAATCTCCTGCTTGACCTTTTGAAATGGTGGTCCAGTAGGGAGAAGCATTCTTAGAGGAAGAAGCTTCATGGTGATCGCAATCACATGTCTTCTTCTCCTTGACAGGCTTTTCTACAATAGGCTTTAGCTTTGGTGCCTTCTTGATGTCATGACCATGATTATAAGGGCCATATCTCTAAATATTAATTTCTTCATAAGGTGCCTTAAAGACACTCTCACCAAAGTTTTGGGGATGAGTCCATCCTTGGTAACGAGACTTCGGCTCTACATAAGTTTGCCTAGCAAAGTGACCATAGGATGAGTCAAGATCAAACTCGTTTGATGGAAATATGACCTTCTTGAAAGAAGTCTGATCTTGAGGAGCTTTCCCCTTCTCTTTGGCCAAACCTTCTTGGCCGCCTTATTCTTTCTCTGAGCCTTATTCCTTCTAAAAGATTTACTAGGAGCATCAACATGGCCTAGCCCGGCAGCCTTGGCCTTAGCTGAGAATTCAGTAATGAAAGAAAGGACAGTCTTGGGCTTCGAGAAACTTTCAACAAGTTTCTTTTCTGCTTCAAGTTGTGCTTCCAGTTCTTTTATGATCTTCTCTTTTAGGTCTAGGTGCTCGAGAGACTTATTATATTCTTCAATGGCAGCATTGAAGTTCTCTCTGGGTGAGTCCATCTTAGTGACGTCCTCTCTCAAAGTGCTCTCTTCAGCCTTGAGAGACTTTATCTCTTTGCCTTGAGTTTTCACGACTTTTTGACATTTATCATAAGCCTTGATCAACTCCTTATACTGGGCCATGAGTTCATACTCATCGTCAGAAGTGTTGTCCTCATGGACATGTTTAGAAACATCATATTCAGAAAGAGGAGTGTGAGAATTTACCTTCCCAGTGAATTGGGGTTCTTGTTCATCATCAGTCTGAGCCATTAGCCCAAAGTAGGCTTCCTATTCTTCACTCGACTCAGATGAGTCAGAGTCGCTAAAAGTCTTGCCCTTCTTGTCTACAATGCTTCTCTATGTTCTCTTCTTATTGTAATAAGATTTCTTCTCGTCTCTTTTTCCACCCTTCTTCTTGTGGGGCAGTCAGAAATAACGTGACCTGGCTTATTGCAGCAATAACAAACGATGTCAGCAAAAATATGTTTGTTCTGTTTAGAGTTATACATGTTTTGGCTGCCAGAGCCTTTCTTGTGTCGATCACCATCATGATGTAATCTTCTGTATGAGGCATCCTTGCCTCTCCATTGCTTCTTCTTGTTCAAGAATTTCTTGAACTGTCTTGAGAGTAGAGAGACCTCTCTTTCAGATAGTTCTGAGCCTGAGGTACTTGGTTCCGAGGTTTCTTCTTCACTTACTTCTTGTTCTGGGGCAGGAGAGGCAGCCTTGTACTTCCTTGAGGTGTCTGCTATGAGAGCTACAAACTTCTCCATGGATGAAGACATGTTCTTCTCTTCTTTAGCTTTTCTCGAATTAATTTGCAGCTCATATAACATAAGCTTTCTGAAGAGATTTTGTGTAACGACTCCATCCGTCCTCATAGTATATAATAGAAAGTCCGGTCAGGGCCCCACACCATATGCCATAAAATAGGCAGCGAGGTTACAGGTTAATACCAATTCATAATCGCATCCTAACACAGAGCATTCTAGTGGGAGCTTTTAACAATAATACTGAACTCAAACCAGGAATGTCCACTAATATAAACAACCATATTTATATAGGAATGTACAGCAAATACAATAATGTTTGGCCTTAAGGCCTTATAGTTCCTCTTTACAAGCGTGGATTCCATACATTGGAGCGCAGGTCGGCCACACAAGAACACAACACAAAATACTTTACTTAGCCTTCAAGGGCTAATGGCGGCAGCAGCAGCAGGGACTTCATCCCTTATATTTCCCACTCTGCTCTCCAGCACCTCCACAGGGACAGCCCACCGAGCGGTGGCACACAAGGCAACGGTCAGCATTCAGCTGACCAATTTATAACGACCCTACACCTTTCTCGGGGCAGTGGTATTCCTTCTCTGCAGGCATAGCAATTCATAGGCAGATATATCACACATTGTGCTCTCACGCACAAACAATACATCACAACCGTCAGCCACGCGGCCCGATGATCCGTGCATTCAGGGCACATTCTTGGTGTGCCGGAAAACCAGGGCCAACACCACTGTTCATGGTCCCAAACCCAACAGCATTGAACATTTAGTCTTCAAGCCACGCAGGCCTAAGACTCTCATTATGCACTCCAACTGACCACACTTTCAGGTCTCCAAGTCGGACGAACACAATGCAGGTATGGATCAGCCACCCCCCCCCCCCCTTTGCTCAAGTCACCTTGCCATCATGAATAGCAACATACTCGAGGCCAAATCTAAGGCGCGAGTCACTTTCACCTTTCATGTTCGGCACGAAGCCTTTTTAAGAGCTTACAGCTCACAATAACCATACTGTCAACCAAGGACTGGCTTCACAATAGCCACAATGTCCACCAAGGACTGGCTTCATAATAGCCATAATGTCTACTAAGGACTAGCTTCACAATAGCCACAATGTCAACCAAGGACTGGCTTCACAATAGCCACAATGTCCAGCAATGATAGGCTTCACAATCAAAAATGGGAATTCATGCTAGAGTCCTTTGCGATAGCTTAGCGGGTTCAGTAGAAACTCTTTTTCTCCATGCAACTCCACCTAAACCCTGCAGCATCCTGCAGTGCCAGAAAACTTATCTTGCCATAGCAAACAGCACAAGCATCACAAGGGTATTTTCCTGGACTACCACGCCAGTACTTCCTGCTACTGCCCTTCACATGTCTAACCGATCGACCCCACAAACTACACGTTTAACCGCGGAGTCTTCTCCGTTGTGCAAATGAAACATCACCAATCCAGACCAACCTATCCAGATGGGCTTCACACAACATGTCTATTCCATACTACACATTTTCGGATCTATATGTAAGACTATTTGGGATTCCAAGAATCGACCCCAGGGAAATCCCTCTGCAATCCACCCTCTGGTGGGGGAAATCCATGCACATGCCAAAAAGAAGGACTTCACATGTCCGAGAAGGAAGATCGTTACCCTTGATGATCTATTTGGAGACATGGAAATCTAACCGGTTAGAAAGCACTGCTGTGGCCTTGCCTCCACAAATCTAGCCTTGGATCTCGATTCAGAACACTGAAGCTCCACCGGCAGCCGAATCCTCTCTCCTCCTCCTCCTTGCTCTCTCTTCTCTCTATCTCTTTTAGAAAGATAAATAGCCAAGATGAATGAGAGTTGATCTCTCCTCTCCTAGCCTTAAAGCAGCAGGGGGAAACCTGGATCGCTAGATACTACTTGGAGGAATGAACGACCACGAATCACCCTGAAAAATATCTATTTTGGGCTGAACATGACCTGTGACATGCCTGTGTCATAGACCGTGTACCTTAAGCAGCACACAACCGACTTAACCCAAACAGGATGAAAGTGCAGCTAGATCTGATATACTCTATAGGGGGGTGAATAGAGTATATGGTGCTTTGAAACTTTTTACAACAACTGTTGTAATAAGAGTGAGCAGGGAAACAATAATAAATCTAATCACAGCACTAAGTTAAACAAAAGCTAAGCACAGAAAAATCAAGGCCAGAAACAAAAATGAAAACAAGCAAAACCAGAAGACACAAGGAAATATAGTGGTTCCCCTAAACTTGGGTACATCCACTCTTCTACCACCCTAGGTAGGAATCCACTGCAGGATGAGTTGATCAGGTGTCCTGGGCACCAATGAGCTTTTGATAAGGTGCTCAAAAACCAAATCAGATTTTTTGATCAGGTGTCTTGTCACCAATGAGCTTTTGACAAGGTGCTCAAAAACCAAGTTCAAACTTTTGAAGGGAGTTTGAGAAACCCTTTACAGAGAGGGGGTGAGAGAGTGATGGAAGTCTTCTCTTTCTCAAACAACTGAGAAGACTATGTGGATTGTTGATGTCAAAGCTCCCCCTGAATCCTTGAGATCTTCAGGAAGAAAAGCTTTGTTGAGGGTGATAGGCCTTCAAAGATTGAACTCCAGCAATAGATGATTTCAGCAATGACTAAAATGTTGAATGTCTGGAGTCTGGAAATATGTTGGCCTTGAACACTTTGAAACTAAGGAGATCTGAAGATTTCTGAAAAGATTGATCTCCTTGGATGAGTGTTCTTGAGAATTCTTTGAGATAGTATATGATGTCTAACTGTGTGTCTATCTCTCTGTAATCTGTATTCTATGTGAGATTCAAAAATTCTTCTCTATTATTCTCTGATACAGAATAGAATAACATTCTCTTTCAAGTATAGTCGTTGGCCTACATTAATTGCATCCTTAATTGCACAATCTCTTCTGGAGGAAAGTCCACAGAAATATTCCTTGAAAAATCCCTTGAAACTTGGTCCAGAAATGAATGAAAACGGCTAGGAAATCTCTGAATTAATTGCAGAATAACTCCTTAACTGATTTGAATTTGAATTTAGAAACATCCTTGAAGTTATCTGAAATCATCGAACTGAGCTCTGCTATCGTCGAGCTGAGCTCAGCGATCTAGAAATATACAGCAGCAAAATATCGTCGATCTGAGCTCAAAGATCGTCGAACTGAGCTCAGAGATAAAGATCCAAAGCAGAGTCAAAATCATCAACCTGAGCTCACTGATCGTCGAATGGAGTTCGACGATATAATGAAGTTGAGCTCAACGATCGTCGAATGGAGTTCGACGATCTGTCGAAGTTGAGCTAGACGATCGTCGATCGGAGTTCGACGAATAGTCGTGCTGAGCTCGACGATATGACTTAGTCTCTAAGCAGAAAATCTTGGTCTTCAGGGCAGCTTCCACACCTAGACTTCTAACCCTTAGACTCAATTCTAATTGACCTATTGGGCTATACAGGAGGTCAAGCATAGGTTCCTAGAGACATAGTGATCCTGACCCAAATTAGTAATAGGGTGTTCCAACAATCTCCCCCTATTTGGGTTAGGATTACTATTTACAGACTTTGGAAAAATTTAATGACAGCATACAAGCAGCAAAACAGAAAAACAACAGCTACACATAGCAAAACCACAGAAATATATAGCATCAAGATAATCAGAAATCAGAGAATGTCACCTTACAATATAATTTCTTTTCCTTGCCCTTAACAAGTTTAATCTCTCTGTTGGGATTGAGGGCTTCTTTGTTTGATCTGGTATCATCTGCTGCACCCAAATATGTTTGCTTTTTAGGCCTGGGAACTACAGCTTCAGGATGTAATTCCATATACCTGTCAGAATCAAAGAATTTACTTGATGCATATCTCTCTAGCTCTTTCTGTCTCTGTTCAGACATAGTTGAAATGTTGGAAGAATCTATTTCTTGCTCTCTAGCCTTTTTAATCTGATACAGTGTAGCTAATTCCTTTAATCTGGCAGTCCAAGCAGCTGGATTGTTTTCAGGATCCTCAAAAGGTACAGGAGGCTCATATCTGTTAGATGGATTGTCTTGAGAAGGCCTGACAGACACAGTTTCTTTCAGCTTATAAGGGAAAGGACCAGATGTTGTGTCAGTTGAAATTTGTCTTTCCCTGGAATATGGGTGTTGCCTGGAGTACCCTTTGGAATAGACTTGAATATCTCTTTGATTTCCTCTATATCCTCCTCTCCTGGATTGAGATCCCCTGGATTGGCTTCCCCTATTGTAGGATCTAGCATGAGGCTGATAGGGGGCCTGACTTCTGGCTGGGGGTTGAGCTACAGAGCTTCCACCTGCACCTACATAAGGAGCAGGTGGTGGAGGAGGATGAGAGTGCTGGAATTGGGATGAACCCTTCTCATATTTTCTCTTCTTCTTCATTGCTTTCAGCTGGTTCTTGGAGTACTGCATCCAGTGCTCAGTAATAGGGCAGTCATGTAGAATGTAATATGGAATATCATTGTTATCCTTAACTTTGGTAGGAGGTACCCTCTTCATGGCTTTGCTCCTTGCCTTTCTTTTCCTGGCAATGGTAGCAGAAGATTCATCAGAGTCTGTTCTAAATTCATCACTTTCAGAACTCTGGTCATCATAGAGAGCATCTATTTTCTTCATTAGATCCTTCTTGAGTTGTACATAAGCAGATGAGGCAGAGGTTGTAGCAGCAGGTGTTGAAATGGTAACAGCAGAGACATCAGCAGATATTAAAGGTGTTGTACTAGGAGTAGAAGCAGAAACAACAGCAGCAACAGATACTGGAGAGGTGACAACAGCAGTAACAACAGATTCACTAACAACAATATCAACAGCAGGAATAACATTAGAAACTGCAGAAGGCTCAACTTCAGGAGCCTCTGACATCAGAATTTCCTTGGAAATTGGTTCATCAGAAATAGCAGAGACTTCAGCAGCAGTAAATGCAATAATATCAGAAGCAACAATAACACATTCTTCAGAAGAAGCAGCAGCATCAACATTTTCAGCAGCAGCAAATACTGAATTTTCAAAGGAGGTGATAGTGCTTGGGTCATAGCAAGAAAATGGCACAAGGGCCTTGGATAAATCTTCTGGAGGCTGGACAGCATTGACCTCTGGCAGACAGCTGAAGTATGCAGAATCAAAACTGATAGCAAAGACCTGAGGTTTATTGCAAGGACTGCAGCAGGAGGAACTTGTGCTTGAGGCATAGCAACAGCAACAGCAAGAGGAGGAGCTGAAGGGGCAGCAAAGATAGCAGCAGTAGCAGTAGACAGGCTCACAGAAGCAGTCACAGAAGCAGCAGTAGCAACAGCAGCAGCATGAAGACTCACTTCATATGGCATCTCCCCCTGCCTAGATTCAGACAAGTCTGGATCAAGGCACACTGCTGTAGGAGCTGCCTGAGGGAAGAGGGAAGAGAGCCTGGTAGAGAGAGCTGCCACTGACAGGTGTAGTGGAGCCAAGGAGGTATTCAATAGCAGAGAGAGCCTGGGGGCAAGCAACTCATACAGCCTATCAGCAAGGGCTGGGAGGTCTACTTGCTCAAGGGTTACTGGAGCAGAGGTAGAAGATATAGGAGCAGGTGATGGTTCTGGTAGAGGAGAGCTGGTGAATGGTGGAAGGGATGGCTGAGGTGTTGGAAAGGTGGATATGGAGGATAGAGGGATGGAGATAGATGGGGTAAATGTTGGTTGGTCAATGATTTGGTGTAGAAGGTCTTGAAAGGAGGTGGAGGATGAGGGTAGCTCAGGAGTAGATGATGGGGAATCATCCATAAAGGAATCATCAAGTAGGGTGAAGGATGGAATGGAGGGTGATGAGGTGACATCTGGTGGAGGGTAGGAGAATAGTATGTGGAATTATTCTTCTGGTGGAGGTAGAATAGGTACTGGAGAAGGTGTGGATGTTGGAGATGGGCTGGATATGATGATGGTGGATGGAGCTGGAATGGTAGATGGTATGGGAAGGGATGGAATTGGAGGAGGAGGAGCAGAGGCAACAACAGCAGGCAGGTCATCTGCAGGGGCAGAGACCTATGGAGGAGTGACTCTCAGAGTCCTTGTGCCTGAAGGAGTACTGGAGGAGGGCCTGCTGGGCTTGCTGATTTGTCTGTCCCACTTTCCAAAGAGGGCACAAGACAGTCTCTTGGAGGCATTTATATGAATTCCAGAGGAGACCAGCAAGGCAGGGCACCTGTGCTGCAGAAACACTCCAATGATTCTCCCAAAGTTAACAAAACTTTTGTTGATTTTCTTTTTGATGAGGTCAAAGAAAACCTCTCCCCAATTAAGATTCTTCTTATCTATAAGAGCTCCCATGATGTAGAGCTGATACCTTGAAATTGTATCATGGGCAGAGTGCTTTGCCAGTAGCACTTTCCCAACAACATCTGCCATAAATCTGTACTCCACAGATAGGTTCCTTTTGAAGAGCTTGCTAGGGTTTCCCTCTGAATGACCCATTCTGGCAAGCAGTTCAGAATACTCATCTTCAGATAAATCAGCAGTATCTTCTCCATTTCTCAACTCAAAAACTTCTGATAGAATTGTTGGGGTCAAGGGTACCTGATTTCCAGCTATAGACCCAACAATGGTAGAGTGATCTTGATTATGGGCAATATAAACTCATTCCTTTATCTCATCAGATGCCAGCTTGATCCTGGTGGTCATTATTGCTGTCAGATTCTGGTCTTTGAACAATCCCAATATATCTTGAAAAACCTGGTCAGTTGTGCTGAATGATTCCATGTCAATGTCGAAACCAGCATCAAACTTCATAGCAGCAAGAACAGCAACTGACACAGCCATGGGTACCTGCAAAAAATCAACAAACAAAACGACCAAGTGTAGAACTGTTTGGAGGGAAAGAAAATTCTTGCAGAGAAATCGAAAGCGCAAGGGAGAACGATGGCAAAAAAAGAGTTTTATATTAGGGTTCGACGCAGAAATGGAAAGATCGTTGAACTCAGTTCGACGATCGAGGCTACTAAAGGAATCTGAAGAGTCTTCAACATCGTCGATCTCCGTTCGACGATATTGGAGAACGTCGAGCTCCGTTCGACGATCGTTCAGAGAACAAAATCGTCGAGCGCCGTTCGACGATCGTTGACCGGAAGAGATAGTTCATACTATCTAAGAGACGCTGAACTCAGTTCGACGATTGCGAAAATCGTCGATCTCCGTTCGACGATCTTGGGGCAAATCGTCGAGCGCAGTTCAGAGATCAGAAAAATTCTAGACACTAAGAAAAGTCAGAATGTTTGCCTAGTCTTGGTCAATTTTTAAGCTTTCAAAATCTTGGATATTATTTAAGACTTCCTCCATCTAACATTCCTAACTGATTTAGGAAGAAGGTGTGTTTCTTTTTATCCAAAGGCTTGGTGAAAATATCTCCCCTTTGTAAATCAGTTGGGATATATTGTAATTCAATTTTATTCTTTTCAACATTATCCCTTAAGAAATGATGCCTAATCTCTATGTGTTTTGTCCTACTATGGAGGACTGGATTTTGAGCTATAGAAATAGCACTGGTGTTGTCACAAAAGATTTTAGACTTCTCTAAGTTGTAGCCATAGTCTAGGAGTTGGTTTTGAATCCACAAGATTTGTGAACAACAACTGCCTGCAGCCATATATTCAGCTTCAGCAGTTGAAGTTGACACAGATGTTTGTTTCTTACAAAACCAAGAGACAAGTCTGTCACCAAGGAACTGACAAGTTCCACTGGTGCTTTTCCTGTCAATTCTGCATCCAGCATAATCAGCATCTGAGAATCCAGTTAAATCAAATGCTGAATCTTTTGGATACCAGAGACCTAGATTTGGACAACTTTTAACATACCTGAGAATCCTCTTTACTAATGTTAGGTGTGACTCTCTAGGGCTTACTTGGAACCTAGCACATATACATGTAGCAAACATTATATCTGGTCTACTAGCTGTAAGATACAGTAAAGAGCCAATCATTGCTCTATATGTTGTCTGATCAACATGTTTCCCATGTTCATCAGCATCCAATACAGCATTAGTAGGCATGGGTGTTTTCATACAAGATGCCTCAGACATACCAAATTTCTTAACCAGTTCATTTGCATACTTGGTTTGAGAAATAAAGATGCCTTCAGCATGTTACTTGACTTGCAATCCTAGGAAGAAGGATAGCTCACCCATGCTACTCATCTCAAATTTAGAATGCATCAGGTTAGAAAACCTTCTGCACAATTTGGAGTCAGTAGAACCAAAATAATATCGTCTACATAAATTTGTACTAGTAGGGTATGGGACTTATGGGTTCTAATGAAAAGAGTTTGGTCTACTCTACCCCTTATAAAACCATTTTCCAAGAGAAAGCATGCTAGGGTCTCATACCATGCTCTAGGAGCTTGCTTGAGACCATATAATGCTTTATTCAGTCTAAAAACATAATAAGGAAAAGTTGGAGAGATAAAACCTGGAGGTTGTCTGACATAAACTTCCTCTTTGATGTCTCCATTCAAGAAAGCACTTTTGACATCCATCTGATATACTTTGAAGCCTTTGTGTGCTGCATAAGCTAGAAATATTCTGATGGCTTCTAGTCTTGCAACTGGTGCAAAGGTCTGGTCGTAGTCTATTCCTTCTTCTTGAGAGTATCCCTGAGCAACTAGCCTTGCCTTGTTCCTTATAATTACTCCTTGATCATCCAATTTGTTTCTGAATACCCATTTTGTTCCAACAATTGAGTGATCCTTAGGCTTTGGCACTAGTTCCCATACTTTGTTCCTCTCAAATTGATGCAACTCCTCTTGCATTGCAATGATCCAGTGTGGATCTTGCTCTGCATCTTGAATGGACTGAGGTTCAATTTGAGATAGGAAGCAGGTGTGCAACAGGTTTTGGTTGACCTGATTTCTGGTTTGCACACCAGCTGAGATTTCTCCAATTATTTGGGAAATTGGATGGTCTCTTGATGTTACTAAATCAACAGGGGGTGTTGATTGTTCACCAACCTGTGTTGTTGTTTCCTCTTGTGGTACAACAACTGGCTCTTCAAGTTGTTCTTCAATATGTTGAGCATTTCCTTCATCTTCACTGCTTTCATCCTCTTGAGTAACCTGTAACTTGTTCAAGTCTTCAACTAGAGAATGTTCCTGCAAGGGTTCTATGGTAGAAGAAATCTTCTCCTTGAAAGACATGTTAGATTCATCAAATGAAATGTGAACAGATTCCTCAATTTTTAAAGATGATTTATTATAGACCCTATAAGCCTTGCTGATCATGGAGTATCCCAGAAACACTCCTTCATCAGCTTTGGCTTGAAATTTTGCTAAATATTTCTTGTCATTATTATGAATATAGCAAATACAACCAAAGACTCTAAAATAGTCAACTTTAGGTTTATTCCCTTTGAGTAATTCATAGGGAGTCTTTCCCTTTAGTTTATGTATCAGACTTCTATTCAGCACATAGTTGGAGGTGTTCACTGCCTCTGCCCAAAAGGATAGAGGTAGATGAGCATCTGACAACAATGTAGTGGCAGATTCAATAAGGGTTCTATTTTTCCTTTCAGCTACCCCATTTTGTTGAGGAGTTCTAGGAGCTGAGAAAGTATGCCTGATCCCTTCACTCTGACAGAACTCTTGCATAAGAAGAGAATCAAACTCTGTCCCATGATCACTTCTGATCAGGGCAATGTGAGTATTGAACTCAATTGTATACATTTGAGAAACTCTGTCAGACACTTAAAGTTATCAGACTTCTTCCTTAGAAAGAACACCCAAGTGAATCTAGAGAAGTCATCTACAACTACTAAAGTGTAGGATTTCCCTCCTAGGCTTTGTACTGTGATGGGTCCAAAGAGATCCATGTGTAACAGATACAATATCCTAGGTGAATCACTCTTATTAAGTGACTTAAAGCTGTTTTTAGTTTGCTTGCCTAATTGACAAGCCCTGCAGAGTCCTTCCTTCTTGTAGGGGCCAGAAGGTAGTCCTCTAACAAGGTTGTCTTTGGATAGCCTAGCAATAGTTCTAAGGTTTAGGTTGTCCTAATCTCTTATGCCATAAAATATTTGGTCTACAGACAGAATTAAACAAGCAGATATCTACATCAGTTAAAAGAAAATCTACTAGATAGATGTTACCTTTCCTTTTACCTGTCAACACAGTTGTGTTGTCCTCTGACTTGATTTTGCATAAGGCTTTGCTGAAGGTCACCTGGTAGCCTTCATCACACAGCTGACTGATGCTAATTAGGTTGTGCTTCAGTCCTTCCACATAAGCTACCTTCTTGAAAGTTACTGAACCAATCTGGACTGCACCATATCCTTTAGTCTGTCCAAAGTTTGAATCACCAAAGATAACTTTGGGTCCAAGCTTGGCTCTGAAGGATGTGAGGTTGTCCTTGTTCCCTGTCATGTGCTTAGAGCACCCACTATCCAAATACCATTGCTGGTTAGATGTTGGATAGGTCTTCACCTGCACATAAGACAATTCATTTGTTTTTGACCTAAGTTTACCTTGGGCCTAGGTTGATAACCTTTAAATTCTGAAATGAAAGACATCCCAGGTTGACTCTTATATCCTTCAGGATGATATCTCCTTGGAGGTATAATCCATTCAGTATAAGGGTTAAAGATTTGGGATGAAGGACCCTTAGGATTCAATTTTGATTTGCCTTTGAAAAATTTTCCAGAGCTCTGACCTCTGTTCGACGATCTTGGAGCTGCGTTCGACGATCTTGGGTCAGATCGTCGAGCTCCGTTCGACGGTCGACTATGGCTGAGGTCAGGTATTTGAGATCGTCGACCTGCGTTCGACGACTTTGGCTGAGATCGTCGATCTGTGTTCGACGATTTTGCCTGAGATCGTCGAGCTGCGTTCGGCGATCGTCGATCTTCATTCGGCGATCGTCGATCTCCGTTCGACGATTTCTGCTGGGACTTGGTTTTCTGGGGCAGATCAGAATTTTTCCTAGCAACCTCTACAACTCCCTTTCCTTTGTCAGAAATGAATTTGATTGGGGTTATTAGAACTATGGGTTGGCTGGATGAAGCACCCAAGCCCAGTGTACTGTTGAATCTGGAGTTCACTATGCTTGTGATGTCCATCAGCTTGATGCTTCTCCCATTGAGGGATTCTTCAAGCTTCTTGGCCTCAGAGAGCTCACTTTTCAGTGAAGGCTATCTGTTCCCTACAGCACTCCAACTCCTGAGAGAGTTTGAGGTTTTCTTACTTTAAAGTATTGTGTTCAGATAATTGATTTCTGAGAGAGATAATTTCTTTCTCAGACTTTAGCAGGTCTAAACATAGTGCTTTAAATTCAGATTTAAAATCCTCTGAACTAAAATCAAAAGAACCAATTACCTGATCTTCTTCAGGTTGAGTCTCTGAATCTGACTCTGACTCCTCTTCTTCTGAATTATGCTGTGAGGCATTGATTGCCATCATGCAGAACTCCTTTTCTTCTGCATCATCCTCATCATCACTGGAGCTGGATGAGGCTTCTGACTCTTCTTCAGTCTCACTCCAGGATTCAGCAACAAACCCTTTTCTTGTATGTTTGTTTTTGCTTGAAGAGGGTTTGCCATTGTCATTCCTCTTGGAGTCTTTTTTCCTTTCTTCTTTCTTTCATGTCTCTTCTGTCCTTGTTCTTGTTCTCTGGACAGTCAGGAACTATATGCCCTGGTTTCCTGCAACCAAAGCAAATAATGTCTTTATTATTGCTAATGGACTTGTCATACCTTGGCTTATCCTGCTCCTTGTATGATCTTCTTCTGAAGTCCTTTCTGGCCATTTTGTAAAATCTTTTGGCCAACAGACTGAGTAGTTCATCATTGCCTGTGGCTTTGTCTTCAGGCAGATCTTCAGTTGCCTTGAATGCTATGGTCTTCTCTTTTCTTGTGGCTGGTGAGGCAGCCTTCTGTTCTTCCTCTCTATTTTTGATGAGTAGCTCATAAGATTTGAGCTTACCCAATAGAGCTTCAGTAGTGATCTCATTCAGACTTCTGGCATCCTTAATTGGCCAGATTCTTGAATCCCAAGTGCTAGGGAAGCACATTAGGATCTTGTCATTAAGTTCTGTTAGAGAGATCTCTTTGTCCAATGTTCTGAGTTCACTGACAATTAGACTTAGCCTGTTGTACATGTCTCCCACTGACTCAGTTTCTCCCTTTTTGAAATTCTCATATTGAGAGATGAGATGGGATCTTCTATCCTTTCTCTCATCAGCTGAGCCTGAGACTATTTTTGAGAGTTTGTCCCAAATTTCCTTCGTTTAATTGCATTCAGCCACCTTTTGAAATATGTCATCAGACATTGTCTGGGCCAAGATGTTCATAGCCTTGGCATCAGCTACCTTCCATCTCTTGATATCAGCATCTGTTCCTGATGGAGGTGGAACAGCATTTGTACTTGTGTTCTCTGGGGGTCTTGGACATACTGTCAAAACAGAGTTAAAGATATCTTCGTCAATAGAATTCATGTAAAGTCTGATCCTTGCTTTCCAAAGTGCAAACTTGGATAGATTGCACACTGGAGGTCTGGTGCTAGCATAATCTTTGTTTTGGGCCATGATTTGTGAAAACAAAATCTAATAATAAACTACAAAAGAAAAACAGATCTAACTAGGGATCTTTGGGTTCAGGTGTTAGCCTGTACAACCAATCAGGTATGGTATGTTTAACCAACCTCGCTTTGATACCAATTGAAAGTGCAGCTAGATCTGATATACTCTAGAGGGGGGGGGGTGAATAGAGTATATGGTGCTTTGAAACTTTTTACAACAACTGTTGTAATAAGAGTGAGCAGGGAAGCAATAATAAATCTAATCACAGTACTAAGTTAAACAAAGCTAAGAACAGAAAAATCAAGGCCAGAAACAAAAATGAAAACAAGCAAAACCATAAGACACAAGGAAATATAGTGGTTCCCCTAAACTTGGGTACATCCACTCTTCTACCACCCTAGGTAGGAATCCACTGCAGGATGAGTTGATCAGGTGTCCTGGGCACCAATGAGCTTTTGATAAGGTGCTCAAAAACCAAATCAGATTTTTTGATCAGGTGTCTTGCCACCAATGAGCTTTTGATAAGGTGCTCAAAAGTCAAGTTCAAACTTTTGAAGGGAGTTTGAGAAACCCTTTACAGAGAGGGGGTGAGAGAGTGATGGAAGTCTTCTCTTTCTCAAACAACTGAGAAGACTATGTGGATTATTGATGTCAAAGCTCCCCCTGAATCCTTGAGATCTTCAGGAAGAAAAGCTTTGCTGAGGGTGATAGGCCTTCAAAGATTGAACTCCAGCAATAGATGATTTCAGCAATGACTAAAATGTTGAATGTTTGGAGTCTGGAAATATGTTGCCTTGAACACTTTGAAACTAAGGAGATCTGAAGATTTCTGGAAAGATTGATCTCCTTGGATGAGTGTTCTTGAGAATTCTTTGAGACAGTCTATGATGTCTAACTGTGTGTCTATCTCTCTGTAATCTGTATTCTATGTGAGATTCAAAAATTCTTCTCTATTATTCTCTGATACAGAATAGAATAACATTCTCTTTCAAGTATAGCCGTTGGCCTGCATTAATTGCATCCTTAATTGCACAATCTCTTCTGGAGGAAAGTCCACAGAAATATTCCTTGAAAAATCCCTTGAAACTTGGTACAGAAATGAATGAAAATGGCTAGGAAATCTCTGAATTAATTGCAGAATAACTCCTTAACTGATTTGAATTTGAATTTAGAAACATCCTTGAAGTTATCTGAAATCGTCGAACTGAGCTCTACTATCGTCGAGCTGAGCTCAGCAATCTAGAAATATACAGCAGCAAAATATCGTCGATCTGAGCTCAAAGATCGTCGAACTGAGCTCAGAGATAAAGATCCAAAGCAGAGTCAAAATCGTCTACCTGAGCTCACCGATCGTCGAATGGAGTTTGATGATATAATGAAGTTGAGCTCAGTGATCATCGAATGGAGTTCGACGATCTATCGAAGTTGAGCTAGATGATCGTTGATCGGAGTTCGACGAATCGTCGTGCTGAGCTCGACGATATGACTTAGTCTCTAAGCAGAAAATCTTGGTCTTCAGGGCAGCTTCCACACCTAGACTTCTAACCCTTAGACTCAATTCTAATTGACCTATTGGGCTATACAGGAGGTCAAGCATAGGTTCCTAGAGACATAGTGATCCTGACCCAAATTAGTAATAGGGTGTTCCAACACAGGACTTGTCATGTGCCACGCCCATGTCACAGGCCGTGTGCCCTGACACGGCTTTAGACACGCTCGTGTCCCGCCCGTGTTCACCAGGCCTCATTGCCTTGGCCAAATCCAGAGAAGGACACAGCCATATGACACGCCCATGTCACAAGTCATGTTCCCACTTGACTCACCTCTCGAGAAGCGTCGACTGCATTTCGTCGAGTGGAATTCGTCAACCTAGAAGATGACACTGTCTCGGACACACCCGTGCACAGGCCATGTTCCCTCTCGAGAACTCGTCGAGTGCATTTCGTCGAGCACTTGACAGGCTGCTCAACCATACAGAGCAGGACACGGCTTGGGACACGCCCGTGTCCCAGGCCGTATTGCCCAACCTTAGCTCAATCTTGGGATTTGGGGTGTTACAACCCTCCCCTCCATACAAGAAATTTCATCCCGAAATTTACACACAGTAAGGGAACCAGCAGTCAAAATGTTATAACTTCAAAGTTTATGTTACAACAAGATATGTATTGTACAACAATTAAACAATCAGCTCGGGAAATTCAGCTCGCATGGTTTGCTCTCGCTCCCATGTTAGCTCCTCACGGCCATAGTTGTCCCACATGACCTTGACCATCCCGATTGTCTTGTTCCGTAATTGTTTATTGGCTCTATACTCGATCCGAATGGGACTAACCTTCGTTGTTAGCCCATTTTAAACTGGTACGTGATCGCTCGCAATTACTTGAGCTGGATCTTTGATGGCTTTCCGAAGCACAGATATATGTAACACATCATGTAATCCACTCAATTTTGTCAAAAGAGATAGCTGATAGGCAGCTTCCCCAACTCGCTCCACCACTTTAAACATACCAAGATATCTCGGACATAACTTTTTCAAATGCTGAATCTTGGACACACCTTTTAAGGGCTTGATCTTCAAATATACCCAATCACCCATCGCAAACTCCACATTCCGATGCTTGGCGTTGTAGTATTTTTCTTGACGATCATGGGCTATCCGTATCCTCTCCCGAATAGAGCATATCGTCATGTTAGCTTCTTCGACTTCTTTATGCTTATAGAGTTTGGATTCGCCTGATTCTGCCCAAGCTAACGGTGTACGGCATTTACGACCATACAAAGCTTCAAATGGTGTCATACCGATACTCGCTTGGTAGCTATTGTTGTAGGCAAACTCCACCATATAGTGATGATCTTCCCATCTCTTACAAAAATCCAGGGCCCACATTCAGAGCATATCCTCCATTGTTCTGTTGGTCCTCTCAGTCTGGCCATCCAACAATTAATGGATTAGCCTCCAATCATTCGATGTGAATCGCACATCACGATCACTCACGATGCTACGGGGAACACCGTGCAATCGTACAATCTGCTCAACATAAAGTTTTGCCAAAATTTCCACTGAATCATCCTGCTTGTTCAGAAGGAAGTGAGCCACTTTAGTTAATCGGTCTACAATCACCCAGTTTGATTCATTCCGCATTGAGATCACGACAACCCATGCACAAAATCCACTGAAATATCATCAAAATTCCATTCCAAAATAGGTAACGACTTCAAGAAACCTCCGGACTTCTGGCATTCCGCTTTCACCAAAGCATAATTTTGACATTTAGCCATATAATGAGCTATGTCTTTCTTTAGTCCTGGCCACCAGGACAACTTTTTCATGTCCTTGAACATCTTTATGCTCCCAGGGTGAATTGAGTATTTTTTAAAGTGAGCTTCATACATAAATTCTTCTCTCAACTTACCCATACTCGGGACGCACAAACGACCCTCTTCCGCAAAAGGCCGTCATCCCAGGAGAATTGGCCATCTAGCTTATCCTTTGCATAGCATTGGAGACTTTCATCCAGCTCCGTTGCTCGTCGAAACCTTTCTGCAAGGTCATATTATACCTCCGTCCAGTTTAAGCATGCATCGGCTGTGGAATTCTTGTCAACACAAGAAATCTCTAGCCCTTCCCACTCCTGGATCAGATGCTCATCATGCATCTGCAACCAATTTTCCCTTGACAAAGTCCTACGACTCAAGGTATCAGCGACCACGTTTCCCTTCCCGGGAGTATAATGAATATCAAAGGTGTAGTCCCCAAGGAACTCCATCCACCTTCGTTGTCACATATTAAGATCTTTCTGATCTAAAAAATACTTTATGCTCTTATAGTCCTTAAAGATATCCACTTTTTCGCCATATAGATAATGTCGCCACAAATTAAGCGCAAAGATCACCGCCGCCAACTGCAAGTCTTGGACGAGATAATTTCACTCATGCACTTTCAACTGGCGTGATCCATAAGCAATCATCTTTCCAAATTACAGAAGAACACAGTCTAAGCCGCTCCCTGACGCATCACTATAGATCTCATGCCGTCTGTAGCACATGGCGATGTTAAAACAGATGCCTTGGTCAAACGACTCTTTAGCTCTTCAAAAGCTCGCACGCACTCTGGTGTCCAAACGAACTTCTGATCTTTCTGCGTTAATGTGGTAAGAGGCAAAGTGATCCGTGAGAAGTTTTCAACAAAACATCTGTAGTAGCCTGCCAGTCCAAGGAAACTCCTGACCTCGTCCACCGAAGAAAACACCGGCCAGTCTTGTATCGCTTTTATCTTTGACGGATCCACTGTTATGCCCTCTCCACTTGCCATATGGCCAAGAAAAGCCACCGATGACAGCCAAAACTCACACTTTGAGAACTTGGCATAGAACTTATTCCTCCGTAAGGTATGCAACACCAATCGCAAATAGTTTGCATGATCAGCTTCAGATTGAGAGTACACCAATATATCATCAATGAATACAATCACAAACATGTCCAAGTAATATCGGAACATTTGGTGCATTAGGTCCACGAACACTGATGGAGCATTACATAGCCCAAACGGCATTACAGTGAACTTATAATGACCATATCGTGTTCTAAATGCAGTTTTGGGAATGTCATCTTCCAGAATCCTCAATTGGTAATATCCAAATTTCAAATCCAATTTGGAATAGATGGTGAAAGATAGGGGTTAGATCTGATTTACTCTAGAGGGGGGGTGAATAGAGTAATAAAACTTTTTGATTGTTTAAGATATTTATCAGAGTGAATAGTATGCGATACCAATAAAAACAGAAAGGAAAAATAATCAAAATTAATCTACTCTAACACAGTACAACTAGCCTATCACAGTCACAGCAAGAACAACAAGAAAAAGGGTAATCAGACAAAACAAGAAATTTTATAGTGGTTCCACAACCTGGGTACATCCATTATTCTACCACCCTGGTAGAAATCCACTAGCAGGTTTTTGATCAGGTGACTGCCACCTTTGAGATTTTGATAAGGTGCCGAAAAACAAAAATAAACTTTTCAAGGGATTTAATAAACCCTTTATACAGGAGGGGGAGAGAGATTTGATGGTGTATTCTCTTTCTCAAACAACTAAGAAGACTAGTGGATTTGCTGTTGTCAAGTCTCCTTCAGAATCTCTAGGAGCCTTGCACAGTGTGTAGGTCTTTTGCCTTGACTTGAAATAATCCAGGAACTTCTGACTAATAGTGATTGTTGTCCTTGAAAGCTCCTGGAGTTGAAGTTGAAAAAGACTCTTGATTTTGTGTTTGTTGTTCTTCTTCTTCTTCAGAAAGATCAAGGTGAAAACAAAGTGTTTTCTACACTGAGAATGTCTGAGTGTTGTTTTTGTATTCTCCGTGCTGTGTTTTTGTCTTTCTTCTTCCTTATTACTGTCGACTGAAAAGAGAAAAATCTATTTTATATTCTCTGGTTGAATTCTCCTTTAAATTTTGAATTCTCTGCATTAATTGTTGACTTCCTTAAGAATAAAAATCGGCTGGAGAATATTTTCTTTAATGAGTTTCCCCAACTATCCCAATTAATTAAGCAAGTAATTAAACTGATTAAGACCATAATTAATGCTACCAATAACGGATATATTTAGAGAATATGTGCATTAATTACTCAGGAAAATATTGCTAAATAATATATGGAATATGGATAGAAAATGAGGAAAACTCTAAGTCTGGAACTGCAACAGAAATCATCGACCAAAGAAAAGATTTCGTCAACCTGAGATCTAAGTTCGTCGAGCTGAGAAATCCTGTTTGTCGACATGAGATCCAAGTTCGTCGACCTAAGCTCAGCGAAGTGCATTCTGTGAATAACTTGCCAATTCTACGCTCCAAGTTCATCGAGCTGATAATCTATCTTCATCGAGCTGAGTTCAGTGAAAGTAATCTGGAAAGAATGTGTTGAAGTTGAAATCCAGACTTCGTCGACCTGAACTCGAATATCATCGAGCTCAACTCAAAGAATTAACTCTGAGTTCGTCGATCAGCGATCGATGATCGTTGAGCTGAGTTCGACGAACGTCGAACTTATATACTGAACTTGATTTCTTCTAAGTCTTGAGTCAATCCGAGGTCTTCTGCTGGCTGGTCCATGTAAGGTTGAACCTAAAGACTTAGCCTAAACTCTAAGACTCAAAACATATGACCCTGACTATACATTGTGGGTCAGGAATCCTAATTAGTGAACTTAGCCCAAATTCAACTAGGGATCCAACAATCTCTCCCTATTTGAGTGAGGTCACTAATACAATTGAAAGAAAAACATTCACAAAGCAGAATAAATATATCTGGCAGAAAATTGAAATCATTCAGCAGATATGTACATAATCAAAAGCTTTGTGATAGTTCAAACAAATATAGTTCAGAAAATCAAAACTAAACATGATATTCATTTCTTCTTCTGCTTTTCCCTTTCAGGTTTGGCTTTCTCAGAGGGCTGTGTGAATTTGATTTCTCTTTTAGGATTGGCTGCATCTCTTTTAGACATGGTCATGTCAGCAGCACCAATTATGTTGAGAGAGGTAGCTCTGGGTACAACAGTCTTTGGATGCAGATTCATGTAAGCATCAACATTGAAATATTTGTTAGCCTTATCATACCTTTTCGATTCTTCTTTTATGTATGATGACATCGTTGAGTATTAAGAAGGGTCTCTGCCTTCAGCTTTAGCTTTATTAATCATTGATAGTCCAACTAGCTCCTGGAATCTGGCCATTCTTGAAGTTGTTCCTGTTTCGGGATCCACAAATGGAATAGGGGGTGATTCAGGCCTTTTTGAAATTTTAGCCTTTTCAGTTTCAGATGATTTCTGTTGAATGGCTTGTTGTTACTGCTGCTATTGTCTGCTGCTGCAAGAATACCTTTGCTGACTGCTTCCATGTGATCTTGAGGATCTATCAGGTTGTCTTTGATATGTTCTAGCATATGGAGTAGACCTCTGAGAAATGTTACCTGAAGCACCGGCAGCAGTAGGAGGAGGAGGAGGAGGGTCTCTCCAGTTCCTTTGAGAGGAAGAAGGAGGAGAGTATCTTCTACTCTTCTTCCTGGCTTTTTGCTCATTTTTAGAAAGCCACATCCATACTGGCATCCCTGGATATGGAGTGATATTCTATAGAATATAATATGGAGTATCATGAGTGTGATTTGGTTTAGGAGTAGCTTTGGGAACAACCTTTCTTTTCTTGGAAACTTTCTTCTTGGAAGTAGTATTATCATCATTAGAATCATCATCATCCTCTTCTTCATCAGAAGATCCCTGAGGATTGTCATATAGGTCATCAAGAGCCTTCAAAATGTCTTGGGAAATTTGTTTTTCAGCCTGAAGAGCCACTGAAAGTTCTGGAAGAGCTGGAATATCTGTCACTATAGTGCTTTCAACAACTATTTTATTTTCTTCTTCAATATCAGCAAGAATTATATCATCTAACTCTGGTACAGGACTATCATCCATCTTGTATATAGAAGGTGAGATATCCTTTGGAGGGGATGATACTTTTGTAGGCTCTATTCTTGCAAAACTTGCCTTAAGTTGCTTAGCAACTGTGGGGCTTATTGGTGAAGTGTATGGTACAATAGCCATAGAAGGCTGATGAGAATAACTAGGGAGCCAATCTCTGTAAACAAAACAGAAAGAATCTAACAAAGAATTCAAATTAACCGTATGATTTATAATATAATCACCAACAATATTTGTTTCTGTTGTAGCTGTGTCATCCATTTCTGTATCAGAATCAAGTAAATCAAATATATCTGTAGGAGGAGCTGTTTCTTCTGAGTCATCAGTCATTTCAGAATCTGCTGCTACTGCTTCTGCTGCTATACAGGGGGGAACTGTAGCTTCTTCATAGAGCATCTCCCCCTAACTGGTTTCAAGGGTCCCTGAACCCAATCATCCAGAAGAAGGTACTGAGGACAGAGCAGCAATTCTAGATATAGAGAAGTGATGGAAGCAGAGAGAGGGGCTATAACAGTGGCTATGAGTTTTTCAAGAGTGGGAGAGATAAATTCAAGAAGATCTTTAACTATATCAGAAAAATTTAAATATAGAGATTCTGGAGCAGTGGAAGAGTAAGGAGTATGATGTCCACAATTTGAACACAAAGAGAATAGACTGGAAAGATCTGTATGTGTGGAGTCTGGAGCAGTAGATGGTATGTCAGTGTGGGGAACTGAAGGGATATCAGTTGAAGGAGTTGCAGTGGTAGAAGGTTGGACTGTGGTTGTGGGGGAAGAGATGGTTTCCTGGATTGGAGAATGTTATGGAGATGGTTGAGGAGACATGAGGTTGAGGGATGGTTCTTGAATAGAGGTAGATGGTATTTCAGAGATATGAATTTGAGGTGAAGAATATGGAGGTGGAGATGGTGGTGGTGTGGTATGCTCTGGATATTGAACTGGTGAGGGTTGATGTTGTTGTTGATTTGGTGGGGTATGAACTGGAGAAGAAGATGGTTGTTGGTGAGGATGAGGTGAAGGAATGTGGGTAGATGGGAGGACATTCTCTGGAGGGGGGGAGTGGCTAGCACAACCATGGTGCTCTCAAAAGTCCTGGAAGAGGAAGAAGCCTTGGATGGCTTGGAGATGGTCCTCTCCCACCTTAAAAATAAGGCACAAGTCATACTCTTGGAAGCATTTATGAATATGGTCTGCGAGACCAGTGATTCAGATGCTTTTGCCTAAAGTAATATGCCAAGTATTCTTCCAAAGCAAAACCTCTTTCTTATTATTCTTTTTCTTTATCAAATCAAACAATAACTTTCCTCAGTTTACTCTTTTCTTTTCAACCAGAGCACCCATCACCAAGAACTGGTGCCTGGTGATGTAGTCGTGGGCAGTGTGCTTTCCCAGCAGAACTTTGTCAACTACATCGGCTAAGAACTTATACTCAGAGGATAATTTTTGCTTCAGTAGTTTGTTTGGGTTTTCTCCAGAATGATCCATCTTTATTAACATATTATCATACTCATCACTATCTATTTCTATATCTTCATGTCCATTCATCAAACCAAAACTTTCAGTAAAAATGGTAGGGGAAAGAGATATTGGGTTACCGGATATTATCCCTGTCACTCTATCTGCCTTTGATGTTGTAGATGTGAACACTCATCCCTTAATCTCAGTCATTGCTATCTTGATGTGGTTGGTCATGAAGTTTTTCAGATTTTGTTCCTCAAACAATTTCAGAATATCGTGAAAAATCTGGTCAGAGTGCTGAAATGATTTGAAGTCGATGTCAAATCTCATGTCGAATTTCATCACAACAAGAGTGTTCACCAGAATCGCCATTAGTTTGCCTGCAAAATAAAAACAGAGATCAAGTGCAAGGGAACAGAAAGCGCGGGACGGAGCTCGAAGAAAACCTAGATATATGGTTTTCAGAATATGAAGCGGTAGACTCCGTCCAACGTAAAGAAAAAATTCTTCGATCTTAGTTCGATGAAATATTTTATTGACAAAAGAATTCGTCGATCTCAGATAGAAGCAGTGAAAACATTTTGTCAATCTCAGTTCGACGAAAATTTTCCGAAGCAATATCATCGATCTCCGTTCGACGAAAAGTGCTTCACACACAGAGAGTTCGTCGATCTCCGTTCGACGAATTTCTCAAGAACTTTTCTCAGTTCGTCGATATCCGTTCGACGAATTTCTCAAGAACTTTTCTCAGTTCGTCGATATTCGTTCGACGAATTGAGGCAAATTCTTCGACCGCAAACAGAAATTTGAAGTAAGGCCTCTCCATTGATCATACCAAGCTAATTTATAAAGAGCAAATGATTCCTTTCATTAAAGGATTTGGTGAAGATATCTGCTTTTTGCAAATCAGTGTAGATGTAGACAAGCTTAATTTTATTTTTGTCCACACACTCTCTAATGAAATAATGTCTAATGTCTAAATGCTTAGTTCTACTGTGATGCACTGGATTTTGTGCAATGGAAATTTCACTTGTGTTGTCACATAGTAAAGTTGAATTATTTAAGTTGAACCCATAATCTAGGAATTTATTTTGAATCCACGGTATCTGGGAACAATAACTACCAGCTGCTATGTATTATGCTTCAGCAGTTGATGTAGATAGGATGACAGTTTTTGCAAAACCAAGACACTAGTCACATACCAAGGAACTGGCATGTCCCTGAGGTACTTTTTTTTGTCTACTCTAGATCCAGCAAAGTCAGCATCTGAGTATCTAGTCAACTCAAACTCTAACTCAGTTGGATACTAGAGTCCTAGACTAGGACAACTATTTATATATTTTGAAATCCTTTTTAAGAATATAAGGTGAAATTCTTTGGGGTTCACTTGGAACCTAGCACAAAGACATGTAGTAAACATTATATCTGGTCTACTTGCTGTAAGATATAACAGGGACCCAACAATGGCCCTATATAATTTCTGATCAACGTATTTCCCATGTTCATCAGAGTCAATTAAAATAATTGTAGCCATAGGTGTTTTCTTGGCTGAGGCATCTGAAATCCCAAACTTTTTTATTAGCTCTTTAGCATACTTAGATTGGGATATAAAGATGCCATCAGGTAGTTGCTTCACTTGGAGACCAAGGAAGTAGGAGAGCTCACCCATGCTACTCATTTCAAACTTTGAATGGATGACGTAAGAAAACCTCTTGCATAGTTTGGAATCTGTAGACCCAACAATAATGTCATCTACATATATTTGTACTAATAAGATTTGATCCTTATGTTGTCTAGTGAATAATATCCTATCTACAATGCCCCTAGAAAAATTATGCTCTTGAAGAAAGCTAGCTAAGGTTTCATACCAAGATCTTGGAGCTTGCTTTAAACCATAGAGGTATTTATGCAATTTAAAGACATAAGAGGGATGAATTGGAGAGATAAAACCTGGTGGTGGCTCCACATAAACTTCTTCTTTAAGTTCACCATTGAAGAATGCACTCTTGACATCCATTTGATATACCTTGAAATTTTTGTAGGCAGCATATGAAAGAAAGATTCCAAATGCTTCCAGCCCTGCAACAGGTGCAAAAGTCTGGTCATAATCATTCCCTTCCTCTTGTCTGTATCCTTGAGCAACCAGTCTTGACTTGTTCCTTATTATAATACCTTGGGTATTAAGCTTGTTTCTGAATACCCATTTAGTTCCAATGACTCGATAGTCTTTTTGTCTTTGAACTAAATCTCAAACTCTATATCTCTCAAATTGGTTGAGCTCCTCTTGCATTACAACAATCCAGTGGGTATCTTGCTCTGCATCTTTAATGGATTGGGGCTCAATTTGAGATATGAAGCAGACATGCATCAAGTCTTGGTTGGGTTGATGCCTGGTCTGCACACCAACTGAAATGTCTGCAATCACTTGAGATACAGGGTGATTCCTAAGTGTGATAAATTCAGTAGGTGGAGTTGGTTGAGCAACAGCTTGAGGAATAAATTCCTATTGTGGAATTATAGTAGCTGTTGGAGGTTCTTCACTGATTTCAGTGTTTTCCTCTTCACTGTCTTCATCTTCATTGTCTTCAGCAATTTATGGAGAGGGATGGCTAATAGCCTCATTGGTGAGGGTTAAATCATTCAGCTTCTCACACAAATATGGTTCCTGCAAAGAGTTACTGGTAGAAATTTCTTTCTCCTTGTAAAAAATGTTAGTTTCATCAAATGAAATATGTACAGATTCTTCAATTTTCATGGTAGATTTATTAAAGACCCTATAAGCCTTGCTTACTTGGGAATATCCAAGAAAAACTCCAATTTCAGCCTTGGCTTCAAATTTCCTAATGTGTTTCTTATTCTTGTTGTGAATGTAACATAAGCAACCAAAAAATTTGAAATAGTCTACTTTAGGTTTCTTCCTTTTAAGTAGCTCATAAGTAGTCTTATTCTTAAGTTTGTGTATAGGACTTCTATTTAGTGCATAATTTGTTGTGCTCACAGCATCTGCCCAAAAGGATAGGGGCAAATGAGCATCTGCAAGTAATGTACCTGCAGATTCAATTAGGGTTCTATTCTTCCTTTCAGCAACCCCATTTTGTTGAGGTGTTCTATGAGCTGAGAAACAGTGTCTGATACCTTTCTTCTCACAGAACTCATGCATAAGAAGAGACTCAAACTCAATACCATGATCACTTCTGATTAATGCAACTGGAATAGAGTACTCAATCTGCATGTTCTTGAGAAAATCTGTAAGAACCTTAAAGTTATCAGACTTAGATCTCAGAAAGAATACCCAAGTGAATCTAGAGAAGTCATCTACAATCACTAAAGTATAAGATTTCCCTCCTAAACTTTGTACTGCAATAGGGCCAAAAAGGTCCATATGTGAGTACAATATTCTAGGTGAGTCACTTTTTTACTAATTTAAAACTACTTTTAGTTTGCTTGCCTAATTGACAAGCCTTGCAAAGGCTTTCCTTCTTGTAGGGGCAAGAAGGCAATCCTCTAACGAGGTTATGCCTAGATAATTTGGCAATGTTTTTCAAATTTACATGACCTAATCTCCTATGCCAAAGGTCATTATTGTTACTACTTTGATTGAACAAACAAATTTTAGATTTAGTTGACTGGAAGTTAATTATGTAAATGTTTCCTACTCTAGTGCCAGTCAAAACTATATATTTATCTAAAGAAGTAATAATACAAGAAGTTTTATTGAATGATACATTAAACCTTTCATCACATAATTGACTTATAGAGATGAGGTTGTGCTTCAGTCCATTTACATAAGCTACCTTCTTGAAGGTGACAGCTCCAATCTTGACCTTTCCATAGCCCTCAGTCTGACCACAATTGGAGTCACCAAATATTACTTTTGGTCCTAACTTTGACTTGAAGTTGATTACATTGTCCTTGTTTCCAGTCATGTGTTTAGAACAGTCACTATCCAGATACCATTGTTGCTCTATGGTGGGATAATCTTTCACCTACAAAGTAACAGATTAGGTATTCTTGACCCAGGTTACCTTGGGTCCTTCTTTCTTCACATAATTAAAACTAGAGATGTAAGAATATGCAGGTTGGCATTTATAACCTAAAGGGTGATATCTTCTAGGTGGTATAATCCATTGATTAAAATGACTATAGAAAGATCTAGGTTTATTACGGGTTTTAAGAAAATTAAAATTTTTGTTAAGATCAACTGCGTTCGACGAATTCAAGTGAGTTCGTCGATCTGAGTTCGACGAATGGGGATGAGTTCGTCGAACTCCACTCAGAGAATGATAATATCCATTCTCTGGGCCCCAAAATCGTCGATCTTTGGTCGACGAACCATACTAGTTTCGTCGATCGTAGTTCAACGAATTATTATTATAGAAATCTGCGTTCAGAGTTTGTCGACTTGAGTTCGACGAACTGTATACATTTCGTCGATCGGAGTTCGACGAAATCTGCTGAACATTGTTGTAGTTAGGATTTTTCTTATTCTATTTCCTTTTCCTATTCTATGGTTTTAATTCAGTTGGTTTTGCATTTTTATCATTATCTATTTTCTCTTTTCCTTTTTCAGAAACAAATTTAATTGGAGTTGTCAGAATATTTTTCTGAATTAGTGGGGGTTGGCTTGATGATCCACCTAACCCCAGCTTACCATTTAACTTGGCATTAACTGTGCTAGGGATGTCAATAAACTTGATGCTTCTCCCATTTAGGGATTCTTCAAGTTTCCTAGCATCAGCTAAATCAGATTTTAATGATATTATTTGTTCTTGAGCTAATGTTAGTTCATCTTTTAATTTAATATTTTCAGAGACAAGATTTTCATGATCTATTAATTTATCCCTAAGTGTTTTAATTTCTTTTTCAGAGTTTATTAAATCTATACACATGGATTTAAATTCAGTTTTAAGGTAATCAGAATTGTAGTCAAAGGAAGATAGTACCTGATCTGCTTCTAATTCAGATTCCTCATTATCTGACTCTTCTGTTTGTTCCTCAGCATCTGATGGGCTGCAAGAGGCATTGATAGCCATAAGGCAAACTTCCCTTGCCTTTGCTTCTTCTTCATCTTCACTGGAGCTGGAATATTATGATTCCTCTTCACTATCACTCCAGGTCTCAGCCATAAAGCCATTTTCTTTTTTTTTGTGCTTGCTGGATGAAGGCTTGCTGTAGTGGTGCTTCCTGAGTCTTTTTCTCTCCTTTTCTCCTCTTTTGATTTTCAGGACATTCAGAAATGAAGTGTCCTAGTTTCCTACACCTGAAGCAAACAATTTCCTTAGTGGGTGTCTTGTCATACCTGGGTTTGTCATCCTACCTGGATGACTTTCCCCTAAAGTCCTTTCTTGTCATCTTGTATAATCTCTTTGCTAAGAGACTCAAGAGTTCTTCATTTGATGTTGGACCTTCAGTTTCTTCTACAGCTTTAAAAGCTATGTTTTGCTCCTTCCTTGTTATTGTAGGAGTCTTTTGTTCTGTAGCTTCCCTGGATTTGATCAGTTGCTCATATGATTTGAGCTTTCTCAGGAGATATTCTGTGGAAATCTCATTAAGACTTCTGGCTTCCTTGATTGGCCAAATTCTGGAATTTCAAGTGCTGGGGAAGCATATTAAGATTTTGTCATTCACCTCAGTGAGAGAGATGTCTTTGTCCAAAGTCTTCAGCTCACGGATAATTGAACTTAATCTATTATACATGTCACGAACAGATTCTGATTCTTCCTTCTTAAAGTTCTCATACTGGGAGATGAGAGTTGATCTTCTGTCTTTCCTCTCATCAGTTGAATTAGAAACCATCTGGTTTAGAGAGTCCCAGATGGCTTTGGTAGAAGTGCATTCAACAACTTTTTGAAAAATATCATCTGACATAGTCTGAGCCAGTATATTCATTGCCTTTGCATCTGCAATCTTTGCCTTTTTCTGAGCATCTGTCCACTCAGGTGGTGGAACAGCATGAGTGCTTGAAGTTGAAGTAAATGTAGTAGCAGCTATTGGTTGATTAGGACCTATCAAAATAGAATTATATATGTCCTCATCAATAGAATTCATATACAGCCTGATTCTTGCCTTCTAGATTGCAAATTTATTCGAGTTGCAGACTAGAGGTCTGGTGCTTGGATAATCTTTGTTCTATGCCATGCTGTGAAATAATCAAAACTAAAATCAGATCTAACAAAGGATCATTTGGTTCAAGTGTTAGCTTGTACAACCAAAGGAACCTGCTCTGATACCAATTGAAAGATAGGGGTTAGATTTTATTTACTCTAGAGGGGGGTGAATAGAGTAATAAAACATTTTGACTGTTTAAGATATTTATCGGAGTGAAGAGTATGTGATACAAATAAAACCAGAAAGGAAAAACAATCTAAATTAATCTACTCTAACACAACACAACTAGCCTATCACAGCAACAACAAGAATAATAGGAAAAATGGGAACCAGACAACACAAGAAATTTTTTAGTGGTTCCCTAACCTGGGTACATCCACTCTTCTACCAACCTGGTAGGAATCCACTAGCAGGTTTTTGATCTGGTGACTGCAACCTTTGAGATTTTGATCAGGTGCCGAAAAACCAAAATAAACTTTTGAAGGGATTTAATAAACCATTTATACATGAGGGGAGAGAGATTTGATGGTGACTTCACTTTCTCAAACAACTGAGAAGATTAGTGGATTTGTTGTTGTCAAGTCTCCTTCAGAATCACTAGGAGCCTTGCACAGGGTGTAGGTCTTCTGTCTTGACTTGAAGTAATCCAGGAACTTCTGACTAATAGTGATTGTTGTCCTTGAAAGCTCCTGGAGTTGAAGTTGAAGAAGACTCTTGATTTTGTGTTTGTTGTTCTTCTTCTTCTTGAGAAAGATCAAGGTGAAAACAAAGTGTTTTCTACACTGAGAATGTCTGAGTGTTGTTTTTGTATTCTCTGTCTATTCTCTGTGCTGTGTTTTTTTTTCTTTCTTCTTCCTTATTATTGTCGACTGAAAAGAGAAAAATCTCTTTTATATTCTCTGGTTGAATTCTCCTTTGAATTTTGAATTCTCTGCATTAATTGCTGACTACCTGGAGAATGAAAATCGGATGGAGAATATTTTCTTTTATGAGTTTCCCCAACTATCTCAATTAATTAAGCAAGTAATTAACCTGATTAAGACCATAATTAATGCTGTCAATAACGCCTATATTTAGAGAATATGTGCATTAATTACTCGGGAAAGTATTGCTAAATAATATATGGAATATAAATAGAAAATGAGGAAAACTCTAAGTCTGGAACTGCAACAGAAATCGTTGACCAAAGAACAGATTTCGTCGACCTGAGATCCAAGTTCGTCGAGCTGAGAAATTATGTTCGTCGACCTGAGATCCAAGTTCGTCGACCTGAGCACAGCGAACTGCATTCTGTGAATAACTTGCCAATTCTACGCTCCAAGTTCGTCGAGCTGATAATCTATCTTCATCGAGCTGAGTTCAGCAAAAGTAATCTAGAAAGAATGTGTTGAAGTAGAAATCCAGACTTCGTCGACCTGAGCTCAAATATCATCGAGCTCAACTCAGAGAATTAACTCTGAGTTCATCAATCAGCGATCGACGATCGTTGAGCTGAGTTCGACGAACGTCGAACTTATATACTGAACTTGATTTCTTCTAAGTCTTGAGTCAATCTTAGGTCTTCTACTGGCTGGTAAATGTAAGGTTGAACCTAAAGACTTAGCCTAAACTCTAAGACTCAAAACATATGATCTTGGCTATGCATTATGGGTCAGGAATCCTAATTAGTGAACCTAGACCAAATCTAACCAGGGATCCAACAAACGGTTGATCCCACCAGCTGATCGAATAATTCATCTATCTGTAGAATCAGATACTTGTTCTTCTCTATCAGCTTATTCAATTCATGATAGTCAATACATAACCACAAACTACTGTCCTTATTTTTCACAAAAAGAACAGGTGCGCTCCAAGGTGACATAGATGGGTGTATGTATCCCTGTTCCAACAACTCTTGCAATTGAACTTTCAATTCAGCCATTTCCTTTGGATCTACGCGATATGGCGAGCGGGACACAGGTTTCGCACCTGACACCATCTCATTAGTGAAGTCGATCTCCCGCTGGGGTGGTAGCCCAGGAAGATCCTTAGGAAACTCATCAGCAGACTCCGATACAATCGGAACATCACTCACACTGGCCTTTGGCTCAACAGCCTGAATCAGCATGAAGAATAACTCTGCGCCCTTCCGAACAGTATTAGTAACTTAGAGTGCAGACATCAGGGTACAGCTCACCCCTCGCATACCAGCAAACTTAGTCTCAAGCTCGGTATTCTGGCCCAGTCTGATCTCATTTGAATTGCAATCAATAAAGGCACGCTGTTCTGAGAGCCAGTCCATACCAAAGATCACAACAAATTCTGATATCGGTAGCACAGATGCATTCAAAAACAAATCCTGACTTCCTATTTGAACCTCCACATCGCAAGCCCCATCCGCAAGCATCAAACATCCATTCGGTAATAACACCTTTACACTATCTGTCATCACATGACTAGGTACTCCAATTCGAGTTACGAAGTCCTTAGACAGAAAGGAATGCGAAGCACACGTATCAAACAATGCTCTGGCCAGATTATTCCGAAATAGGACGAAGCCTGTTGCAAACACATCATACACAAGCTACAAACAAGGCATGCAATATATAAATAAATCAATATCTTAAATCGTACCTGTGACGACGTCACTTTGCTTTATGGCCTCCTGCTGGCCAAGATTATATGCTCGGGGCTACACCTGGGATGTAGAGGACTCCACCACTGCATTTCCCTTCTCAGCATAAGACGCTCCGTCTTCTTTTCACTCTTTGGTGGACCACCCCGACAGTCATGGACTATATGCCCCACTCTACCACAAGTATAACAGGTACGAGACTCCTTCTTTGACGTTGCACCCGACACAACTATTGAAGGAGCTTGCCTAGAAGGCTTAGACCTCTTGCCCCATTTCTTTTGATTGTACGATTTTCCAGGACGGGGTGTTTTGAAATCTAGCTTTCTCACCGCCAAGTCCTTTTTTCTTTGCACCCATTTCATATCCTTCTCCAGCGCACACGCAGTATCGACCAATGCCTGAAATCCTTGGTTTACCAAACTTGAGTGCAGGAATCGCAACTCATCCCATAATCCTTCATAGAACCTATTGGTTTTCTGTTGCTCATCAGCAAAGATAGAACCCGCATAACGTCCCAACCTTATGAACTCATGCAGGTAAGTATCAACACTACTTTCTCCTTGCATTAGTCGTTGGAACTCATTTTCCATGGCAATGCGTTGTGCCGCTGGTATGTGCTTTTCCAGGAATAGTCGCGCGAACTCCTCAATCGAGACTTGTGTTAATTGCCTGCCTGCTAAGTGGTGTAACTCTATCTCGTCCCACCATAGCCGATCATCTGCTTTTAATAAGAAGGTGGCCAAGGTGACCTTCTGATCTTCCACCGTCCTGATCGACGCCAATATACGCTTGACGCACGACAACCAATCCTCCGCCTGCGTTCGGGATCCTACACCCGTGAACATAGAAGGATTGAAGCACATAAACTTCTTCAACTGTCGTTCAGCTGCTCGAGGATCAACAGCCGCAACAGGTTCTGGCATTGCCCCAACCTGTTCTAACACCACTGCCGGTTGCGCTTGCCCACCAGGTTGTGTATGAAACATTGCAAACAACGCCTCAGTAACTAAGCGGACGGTTTCCGCAGAAGGGGAAGGTGTAGTCACCTCAGCTGGTGTCATACTCTCATCAGAACGCTGGGGCTCCGACTTCCCAACACCACTATGAGTCACCTATAGGTAAACAAGACTCACATTAGCAACCTCACACAAGCAATAACAACAATTTAGGAACGCGCAGGTTCCTCAAACAAGTGTATTTGCATTCCTAAGTGGACATTCAAGAGTTCATTAGTGTTAACGCGATTCGCACTGACACGTGCGCGCCACCCCACAAAATAATTCGACCATGAATTCGAAAGAGGAAGACCGAGACAACATGATACCAAAATGTCACGACTTCATCCCTCCTCATAGCATATAATAGAAGGTCTGGCAGGGCCCCACACCATTTTCCACAAAACAGGCAGCGAGGTTACAGGTTAATACCAATTCATAATAGCATCCTAACACAGAGCATGTAACACCCCCTATCCGTCGCATAGCATATAGCAGTAGGTCCGGCCGGGGCCCGACGCCATATACCACAGACAGACCGGGCAGTTACTCAATGGAAACCATCCAACCAATACAATGTCCTACACAGAGCATTCAGCGAAAGCAGTTTATAAGTTGCAATTAAGAACCCCGCACAAAGAGCACGAATGTCCACTAATATACCAAAATAGTAATGTAGTACATACACAAGTACTGGCCTTAAGGCCTTACAAAAATGGTTTATGATAACTCTAATTTTGTCCAACTTTTTACATTATTTTTTATTTAATAATTAGTTAGTTTATAATCATATTTTGTAATTTTATTATTGAATTTTTCTAATTTCTTATTTCAGGGCAATCTGGGCTGCAAATTTCAATTTGGAGTCTATATGGTTGACCAGGAGACAAAACTAGAAAAAAGAAGGAAAATTTCAAATGTACACGCCAAGTCACGGGCGTGACCAAAATGGTCACGGGCGTGACATCCTTTCGAGAACCCGGCGCGTGGAAGTATCTCTGCCACGTCAATTAAAATTACACGCCTTAAGGTCCCGGGCGTGACCATCATTACACGGGCGTGGCGATCATTACACGGGCGTGTACTCCAGGCATGACATCCAGTGCCCTGCCCTGACTTCCAGTCAACGGCAGTTTCACTTTGCAACAAGTCACGGGCGTGACACGTTTGGCACGGGCGTGACTAACCCCGTGACAGCCCGGCGTGCCGACTCAATGCTGCAGTTTCAGTCGCTGGGAGTTTTCTAAAGGCACGCCCACGGTCACGGGCGTGACCAGGGGCGTGACCCCTCCAACAACGGCCGGAGATATTCCCGCCGTTTCTGCTTCCCGCCGTTCTTCAACAACCGTCAAGACACGCCCTAGGTCACGGGCGTGACCTAGGGGCGTGACCCGCAAATTAACAACTTTTGGCGGTTTCGCGCCAACGTTCAGAAGACTTGAAGACGACGGTTCCGAGACCGACACGCCCTAGGTCACGGGCGTGACCTAGGGGCGTGACCATCCAGCAACTTTTTCTATAAATTCCAGACAGCTTCAGATGGCGAGGAGGAGATTTTTGGGGAGCTTAGTTCTGTTCTATTTACTGTTTTTCCTGCATTTTCAATTCCTAGTGTAATCTTTATTTTCAAGTCTCTTCTTAAATCATGTCTTTCTTTATGCTTTCATGTAATCCTCCCATCATGATGAGTAGCTAATTTTCCAATTAGCACTTGATCATGATGAACTTTGGAATGGAATAAAATTCTTATTTTTGTCTCAAATTAGCAAGCATTCTATTTTCTAAACTTTGGTTTATCTTTGATTTAATTTTTCTTCGAATTCATAAGTTGCAAATTATGTTTATTCGAGCTTAGATTCGTATCCTAGATTTACCGAGAGGTTGTGGATACGAGTAGATCACTCAAGGATAAAGAGAACTTCTTGCACCCCTCGAGAGAGGAACGCAAAATTCTTCCGCCTTGAAGTCAACTCCATTAGTGAGGTTCACCGCCTAAAGCAAGCTTAGGTCTTTCGACTGGCCGAGAGGTCTTAATCGATCTACCTAAGGTTAGTCGAGTGCGTATTCTCGAGAGAGGCGCTTCGTAGCTTTGGAACCTCCGCGGTCGAAGTTAATAATTTAGATGCTTGTGCTCTTTAATTTTGTGGAATTTTATTCTAGGTCAAAGGGATTCTAGATCAAGTGCTAGTCTTTTATTCATCGAATTTCTCCTCTTAATTTAACGTTTGTTTTCGTTTTCGCAAAAACCAATTTTCCGATCGATAAAATAATAGTTCGTCCTTGTGAGTACAAATACTCAACGGTCCCCGAGTTTAAATACGATATTTCCTATACTAATTTCGATAGGTGCACTTGCCTAGTTGAGAGTTTAGTTTGGATACTTTTCAAAACTTATAAAATCTTCATCAAGTTTTTGGCGCCGTTGCCGGGGAAATATTTTTGTTGATATTTTGAAAGCAAGGCTCTATTAATTTTATCATTTTCTTTTGTTTAAGAAATATCAAAATCAAAAAAATTTTGTTTTATTTTGGTGTATGACCCGAGGGAATCCGTCGCCTCTTTTTGATTTGGATCCGGAAATCGAGCGAACCCTTCGGCATCGCTTACGATTTCAAGTTCCGAATTTTCAAGATACGGACTCCTTAGGAGACACTCCTAATCCTTCATTAATCCTCTCTCCGTCACCGCCTTCTTCTTCTCCTTCTTCATTTAGTTCTTCTTCTCATTCTCCTAGATCTCCTTCTTCTGCTTCTTCCAATATGGGTGAGCCAAATGCGGTTGAACAAAGGACTATGTCCTATTATGCCCGTCCAAACTTGGACGAGACTCAATCTAGTATTGTTCGTCCCGCTATTGCCCCCAATAATTTTGAGTTGAAGCCAAGCATCATCCAAATGGTACAACAATATGTACAATTTGATGGGCTTCAAGATGAAGATCCAAACGCGCATATTTCAAATTTCTTAGAAATATGCGATACTTTTAAAATTAATGGTGTATCCGATGATGCCATCCGGCTAAGGTTATTTCCATTTACATTGCGCACTAAAGCCAAGCAGTGGTTGGGTTCTCTACCAAGAGGATCCATCACAACATGGGCTCAAATGACGGAAAAATTTCTTACGAAATACTTTCCGCCGGCTAAAACGGCTAAATTGCGCAATGATATCACTTATTTCTCCCAAATTGATTCAGAAACGTTATATGATACTTGGGAGCGTTTCAAGGAATTGCTTCGTCGATGTCCTCATCATGCAATTCCGGATTGGTTACAAATCCAAACCTTCTATAACGGCCTAAATTCTCAAACTAGGCAACATATTGATGCCGCCGCCGGTGGAACGCTTAATAACAAAACACCGGCGGCCGCACAAGAGCTTATAGAAGGTATGGCTTTGAATACCTATCAATGGAGTACACCTCGGTCTAAACCACCTAAACCGGCCGGGATGTATGAAATCGATACGGTTTCAAGTTTGTCTCTCCAGGTTGAGCAACTGCAAAAACAGATGAACGAGATGTCTGCTTCCTCGTCCAAATCTACCTGTGAGCCCCAATATTGGGAGCCTTCTACTATTGCCGAGCATGTGGATTACATGGGTAATCCGAATCGGCCACCTTATAATCCGGGTAACAATTTTGGCAATACCTATCACCCGGGTATAAGGAATCACCCCAACTTCTCTTGGAGTAATCCGGGGAACGCGGCGCGCCCACCGAACACGATTCCACCCGGCTATTTTCCACCGCAAGCTCCCAAAGCTCCCAATCTCGAGGAATTGTTCACTAAATATACAACTACAAATGACGCCAACATCCGGAATCTCACCGGATCTCTTCGAAGTTTGGAGACGCAAATCGGGCAAATCGCTAAAATGCTCTCCGATCGTCAACAAGGAGCGCTACCGGGCAATACGGAGCCCAACCCCAAGGAGCATGCAAAAGCCATCACCCTACGGAGCGGGAAGGAGGTAACCACTTCTCCAAATCCGGTTGATACTTCTCCAATTCCGGTTGATACGGAGGTAATAATTTCTCCATCTTCTCCTCCGTCTAAGCCTTCTACTCTTAATAAACCAAAAGCTTATCAACCACCTCTTCCCTATCCATCTAGAATGCAAAAAAATCGGGTGGATGAACATCACGGTAAATTTTTGGACATGTTTAAACAAATCCAAATTAATCTACCGTTTTGTGAAATAATCGCACAAATGCCGAAATACGCCAAGTACCTCAAGGATCTTTTATCCAATAAAAAGAAACTTGAGGATATCTCCACGGTTCAATTAAATGCGGAGTGTTCGGCAGTTTTACTTAATAAATTACCTAAGAAATTACCCGATCCGGGTAGTTTCTCCATTCCCTGTTTGTTTGGTGATTTATTAGTAAAACGTGCGTTAGCCGATCTAGGCGCCTCAATCAATTTAATGCCTTATTCTTTAGTTAAGAAGTTGGGATTAGGAGAACCTAAACCCACACGAATGTGCATTCAATTGGCTGATCGGTCTGTCAAGCTCCCTATGGGGATCATAGAGGATGTGCTTGTCAAAGTTGACAAATTTATCTTTCCGGTAGATTTCGTCATCTTTGACATCGAAGAGGACACCGAGGTCCCACTCATTCTCGGTCGCCCTTTCCTTGCCACCTCGCGCGCAATTATAGACGTTAGTAATGGGAAACTTCTCCTTAGAGTCGGAGATGAAGAAGTTACCTTTACTATTGATACGTCTATGAAAAACTCGCTCTCAAATGACGACTCATGTTATTATTTGGAGGCTTCTCCTGAAGAAGACTCTCTTCTTTTTTCTGAACAATCTTTATCTTCTATTGATCATGATGCCGATTTAGAACATTTAGATTTAATTGCTCATGAAAATAGTGATAATCTCTCGATCACGCACGCACCTATTTTTGAACTTTTAGACATTGGTAGTGATCGTTTGAAAACTTCTTATGATGAACCTCCCGCGTTAGAACTAAAACAATTGCCTGATCATTTAGAGTATTTATTCTTAGCGGAGGATTCAAAACTTCCGGTTATTGTGTCGGCCTACTTGACCAATGAAGAAAAAATTAAATTATCTCATATTTTAAAACTTCATCGCCGCGCAATTGCGTGGAAGATCACGGATTTGAGAGGGATTAATCCCTCCTTTTGCACCCATAAAATTTTTTTAGAAGAACACGCTCACAAAACTATTCAACCTCAACGCCGGCTAAATCCTAACATGAAGGAGGTAGTCAAGGCCGAGGTCATAAAATTATTAGATGCGGGTATCATCTATCCAATTTCGGATAGCTCTTGGGTGAGCCCGGTCCAAGTGGTGCCCAAGAAAGGAGGGTTAACGGTAGTGCCTAATGATAAAAACGAGTTAGTTCCCACTCGAACCGTTACCGGATGGCGGGTGTGCATCGATTACCGTAAATTAAATGATGCCACCCGTAAGGATCACTTTCCTTTGCCGTTTATTGACCAAATACTTGAACGGCTATCCGGGCACTCATTTTATTGTTTTCTTGATGGTCTCTCGGGATATTTTCAAATCCCAATCGCGCCCGAGGACCAAGAGAAAACAACCTTCACTTGTCCGTTTGGCACCTTCGCTTATCGAAGGATGCCTTTTGGTTTGTGCAACGCGCCGGCAACCTTCCAAAGGTGTATGCTAGCGATCTTTGACGAATTAGTGGAGGATATCATGGAGGTGTTCATGGACGATTTCTCCGTTTTTGGAGATTCGTTTGATTTATGTTTAGCAAACCTTTCCCGTGTACTCCAAAGATGTGAGGACACGAATCTAGTTTTAAACTGGGAGAAGTGCCATTTTATGGTACGGGAGGGTTTGGTCTTAGGCCATAAAATTTCTAGTAAGGGCATAGAGGTAGATAAAGCAAAAATTGAAACTATAGAAAAGCTACCTCCCCCTTCACATGTTAAGGCCGTTCGTAGTTTTTTGGGGCATGCCGGTTTCTATCGCCGGTTTATTAAAGATTTTTCTAAAATAAGTAAGCCCCTAACCCACTTGTTAGAAAAAGACGCGCCGTTCATTTTTGACGAAAATTGTTTGCGTGCTTTTTCTCTTATTAAAGAAAAATTGATTAATGCTCCTATCATGATCGCTCCCAATTGGGAGCTTCCCTTTGAGATAATGTGCGACGCTAGTAGTTTTGCCGTTGGCGCGGTGTTAGGACAACGCATAAATAAAAACTTTCATCCTATCTATTATGCAAGCAAAACATTAACCGCCGCACAGGAAAATTACACGACCACCGAAAAAGAATTATTAGCCGTAATTTTCGCATTTGATAAATTCCGCTCCTATCTCACTTTGTCTAAAATTATTGTTTTTACTGATCATTCGGCTTTGAGATATTTACTAGCAAAAACAGATGCAAAGCCGCGCTTGATTAGGTGGATCTTACTACTCCAAGAATTTGATTTGGAGATTCGCGACAAGAGAGGAGCGGAGAACTTGGCGGCTGACCATCTTTCGCGGTTGGAGAACCCAAATTCGGGGAGCTCATGGAGGAGGACATTGATGACACTTTCCCCGAGGAGCGCCTTCTCGCCATTCATAAGGTAATCACCCTCCCCACTCCTTGGTTCGCCGATTTCGCAAATTATCTTGTTGCGAGACTCCTCCCGAATGATTTTTCTTATCAAGAAAAGAAGAAATTCTTTTCTGATTTGAAAAATTATTTTTGGGAGGATCCCTTCCTTTTTCGTGTTTGCGCGGATCAAGTAGTGCGGAGGTGTGTTTCTCATGAGGAAGGCGCACAAATTTTAAAGCATTGTCATGAGGGACCCGCCGGTGGGCACTATAAAGCTAATCGGACGGCTCGGAAGGTACTTGAAGCGGGCTTCTATTGGCCAAGCATCTTCAAGGATGCTCACGCCCATGTAAGTCGTTGTGAACAATGCCAACGCTCAGGTAATATTTCCCGCCGTGATGAATTGCCGTTAAATACATTTTTAGAAATAGAAGTTTTTGATTTATGGGGGATCGACTTTGTTGGACCGCTACCAACATCGCATGGAAATAAATATATATTGGTAGCGGTCGACTATGTGTCACGGTGGGCGGAAGCGCAAGCCTTCCCCACTAATGACGCCCGAGTCGTGACCCAATTTCTCAAAAAACTATTTTCACGATTTGGAGCACCGCGGGCAATAGTTAGTGATAGGGGCACCCACTTTTGTAACGCACAATTCGCTAAGATTTTGTCTAAATATGGCGTTACACATAGGTTAGCCACCCCCTATCACCCTCAAACAAGTGGCCAGGTAGAAGTAGTTAACCGTGAAATCAAACGAATTTTGGAGAAAACGGTTTCTACTAATAGAAAGGATTGGTCGGTCAAGCTTGATGATGCTCTTTGGGCTTATCGGACCGCGTACAAGACCGCTATCGGTTGTACGCCGTACCGATTGGTCTATGGGAAAGCATGTCACTTACCGGTTGAGCTTGAGCACCGCGCCTTTTGGGCACTTAAATTTTTAAATCTAGATGAAAATTTGTCCTCCGAGCTTCGGAAATTCCAAATTAACGAGCTCGATGAGTGGCGCTCCTTAGCCTATGAAAGTAATAAACTTTATAAGGAGCGCACAAAATTTTATCATGATAAAAAAATTAAGCACCCTAAAGATTTCAAACCGGGAGACCAAGTCCTTCTTTACAATTCGCGCCTCCGACTTTTTCCGGGCAAACTCAAGTCCCGATGGTCCGGCCCTTTTATTGTAAAAGAGGTATGGCCATATGGGACAGTGCTTATCTCGCACCCGGAACAAGGCGAATTTAAAGTGAATGGGCACCGGTTGAAGATATTCCTCGCCGGTGATACTACTAATGAGTACCGGGAGGAAATTAACCTCCCGAACCCATAAACGAGTGCCCCGCTTGGGTCGAGCTCAACGACCATAAACAAAGCGCTTGTGGGAGGCACCCCATGCTTATCTTTTCCTCTTATTTTTTTTTTTAAATTAAATTTTCGCAGGTTTGAAGGACATCTTTTTCGGCGTGACGATCGAAGGAGTTGAGCGTCAAGTCTACGCGTTTCTTCAAGTCGGTAACTTTTGTTTTATTATTGTTTAGTTGACCATCAAAAAATTTTTTTTTTATAAACAAAAACACAAAAAAAAAATCAAAAGAAGAAAAAAAAAAAAAAAAAAAAAAAAACAACAACAAAAACAAAGAAAAAAATTTTCTGCTCCGACACGCCTCTGTCACGGGCGTGACCTATGGGTCACGGGCGTGACCGAGACGTGTTTAGTTCGTCGAGCGAAACCCGAGAGTGGTTTCGTCGTGCGCAGCGTTCCGTTCGTCTTTCGGTCCTATCACGGGCGTGACCATCATTGGTCACGGGCGTGTCTAGCCCGAAACTTCGTTCGACGAAGTGAAGCTGGAAAACTTCACTTCCTGCCCAGTCATGGCCGTGACAGTGTGTGTCACGCCCGTGACACTCACTAGTCACGGTCGTGACTAGTCCGAAAAAAAATTCCTAAAAAAAAAAAAATATATATTTACTCGTATTCAGATACACGCCCAAGGGTCACGGGCGTGACCCTGGGCCGTGTCGTCGAATCCGAGGCGTGACCCCGGGTCAACGCCTCGGATTCCTTTTAGTTGTTTTTTTTTTTATGAGACACGCCCATGGTCACGGGCGTGACCATGGGCGTGACCTTGGAATCCAATGCCAGTGCATTGGATTCCTGCGCCGATCACGCCTTACACGCCCAGAGTCACGGGCGTGGCTCTGGGGCGTGACCAGGGAATCCGAGGCAGGAGGCCTCGGATTCTCCTTTTTTTGTCCCGTGCTTGTCACGCCCCCTGTCACGGGCGTGACAGGGGGGCGTGACCAACCCGAAAACCCCTATAAATAGGGCTTTTCCCCCTCTTCTTCCTCCACACCATCCACCCTTCTCTTCTCCCTTTGCTAACCCGATTCCTTCCTTCTTCTCCCCTCTACCAAAATGCCTCGCCACCACCCTCGCTCCACCGCTTCCTCCTCCGAGCACCCCGCGGATCCCGCAGCAGCGGAAGCCATGCTTCTTTTCCAAAACCAAACCCAGCAGGAGCGCAGCGAGCGCCTACGCGCCAAACCCCTTGGCGTGTTCCGCATTTTAGATTGGGCGATCCTCGCCACATTTGGAGCTGCGGATTTGGTACGGGGATTTCTGTCCACCCCTGGATGGAGTTCTCTCTTCTCTATTTCCGAGCATGCCTTTCTTGAACTCACCGTTGAGTTCTTGGCTTCCTTCGAGTTCCGCTGGGCGGCCGATGACGACTTCATCATCTTTCGCATAGGTGGGATGGTGCATCAGCTCACCATCCGCCAGCTCAATGTCGTCATGGGCTTCTGCTCGGAGGCTTTTTCCCAATCTCCCGCCTATCTCGATTTACTTACTGATTTCCCGACCGATTTCAACCTTCTCGCCTTTTGGGCGGAAATCAGTAGTGACACCGCCCCATACACCCCAAAGAAATCCAAAGGCAGCCAACTCATTTCTCCCGCCTTACGTATTCTCCACAACCTCCTTACCTTCACTATTTCTGGTCGCGGCGATAGCCACGGGGTGGTGACTCGGGCAGACTTACTATATTTATATAGTATGTTTTACCGGGTTCCCCTCAACCTTGGTTATCTGCTCGCCATTTTCTTTCGGCACCAGGCCGAAAATGCGAGGTTGGGAGCAGTGCACGGCGGGAACTTCATCACTTTCCTCGCGAAGCAGCTCGGCATTTGGGATGCTCTTCCACGTCTCAGCTGCGTCCAGACGCCGCAAGTTATCCAGTTCCAGACCCTTCAGGCCCTCGGCCTAGCGCGGCGACGTGATGGAGAGTTTGAGGCTATTCCCCCCGCAGTCGTTGGTGGAGATCTTGGCCTTGATTACGGTGCGGGTCCCAGCGGCACTATTCACTCGCCCCAGATTCCTCCACCACCGCAGGACCCTTCTTCCGAGCTCGGCCCTCAGAACTATTGGGATCGTCAGTTTGCGTCTCTTCACACACGCTTAGATACGATGCAGGCCGATTTTGACGCTCGATTTGTGAGTTTTGACACTCGATTTACCACGCTAGCAACAAATCAAGCCTCCTCCATGGCACGTATTGAGCGTGAGTTTTCAGACCTCCGGACGCACTATCAGGAGCCGCGGCAGCATAGCGATGAGGATTAGCCGGCTTTCTTTTTCTTTGGGATTGTAGACCGCCCTCTTGTATCTTTTCTTTTTATCATTTTCTTGTCCTTTATCATGTATCCTTTCTTTTTCGTAAAATAAAAAAAAAAATATGTTTTGCTTCAGTTTTGTCTTCCAGGTACATTTTGGTGCTGCATGACCCGTTTCAGGGAAGTCTCCTATCTTTTCTCTTTATTTATTTATTTTTCATTGGGGACAATGTCTTGTTTAAGTATGGGGGGATATTTCTCAAGCAAAACATACAAAAATTATGCTAATTTAAAAAAAAAAAAAAAAAAAAAACAAGAAAAAAAAAAGGAATTTATTTCTTTTGTGTAATTTTGTTTTTTCTTATTTTACAAAAATACAAAAAAAAAATAATTTTTTTTTTAAAAAAAAAAAATATACAAAAAATAGGATTACTTTCAAAATTAGGGAGATCTTTATTTCTCTATTTACTCACATGCGACATTCTAGGTATTCAACTTTTACATAAGTTTAGAAAATTTTTGATGCTTTAAATTGAATTTTGAATTTTGTAGTAGAACTGTTGGTCATGCTGTGTTTCTAGTTAAGTGCACATGTTAGTAGAATTTGAGTAGAATTAAATATTCAGCATACAATTAGATTTTTCTTTTTTCTGAATGCGTAGAAATAGTTTATTTTACTTCTACTTGGAAACCGACAAAATCTAAAAATATTTTAGGAGAGTGTGTAGAAGTTTACTAGAGAGATATTTCGCGGATCAAGAAAGAGGTATTCTTTCTCGATGTCTAGAACTTGCCCTCTAGCTATTCTCAAGACTTTGCATAGGTTAAACTCATTAGCATGAAAATGATTTAGGCATTTCTTTTTGGCTAGTTTGAGCCTTTGCACCCGTACCTAACGTTTCTCCCTTGCTAAGCCAATTTGAGCCTCTACCCTTCCTTTTGATATAGCTCCATCAACACTTTACCAAAGCCTAAAAAGCATCCTAATTACACACCTAAAACCGAGCTTGAAATTATAGATAAAACAAGTTTATGTGTGATTAGGAGTCATTTTATTTTGGTGGCTTTTGAAAAAATATACAAGAGTTGTTCTATTTTTCACTTCTCCTCTAAAAAAAAAAACCAAAAAAAAACAAAAAAAAAAAAAAAAGAAAAAAAAGAAGAAAAAAAAAGAAGAAAAAAAAAAGAAAAAAGAGGAAGTTGAAAAAAATATTCAACATATTGAAAAAAAAAAAAACAAAAGGAATTGGCGAAGTTTTTCAATTTATTTTGTGCAAGCTCTCTTTAGGTTTTGGTGTATCTACCCATCGCATTTATCTTTGTTTTTCCAAACCAAGAACCTAAGCCTACATTCCAACCTACTTAAGTCCTACTGATTTGTGCTTATAAGTTAACCTAGTGCCGTGGCGAGAGTGTGAAAGGGCAAGCCTATGGCCATCGACATTGATGGATTTCTTTGGAGGGTATCCCGATCTTCGATTTGTGCAATGTTATCTTAGCAAACACGCTACTTTCTCCCTAAACATGATTCGAAGATTTTTCGTGTTTCCATCTTTGAAGTAAAAATAATAAGTGGAAACACATTTTAGAAAATTAAAAAACTAATTTGTATGCTGAGTAGGTTCTTCTACAATAATTACTACAAGCATAGGCATAAGACTTCGCATTCTACTCCTTATATTCAATTTTCGTTTTTAGCGTTAAAAGTTTTCTACTCTCCATGTGAAGTTGTTTGCTCGGGACGAGCAAACGAGTAAGTATGGGGGTATTTGATAACTCTAATTTTGTCCAACTTTTTACATTATTTTTTATTTAATAATTAGTTAGTTTATAATCATATTTTGTAATTTTATTATTGAATTTTTCTAATTTCTTATTTCAGGGCAATCTGGGCTGCAAATTTCAATTTGGAGTCTATATGGTTGACCAGGAGACAAAACTAGAAAAAAGAAGGAAAATTTCAAATGTACACGCCAAGTCACGGGCGTGACCAAAATGGTCACGGGCGTGACATCCTTTCGAGAACCCGGCGCGTGGAAGTATCTCTGCCACGTCAATTAAAATTACACGCCTTAAGGTCCCGGGCGTGACCATCATTACACGGGCGTGGCGATCATTACACGGGCGTGTACTCCAGGCGTGACATCCAGTGCCCTGCCCTGACTTCCAGTCAACGGCAGTTTCACTTTGCAACAAGTCACGGGCGTGACACGTTTGGCACGGGCGTGACTAACCCCGTGACAGCCCGGCGTGCCGACTCAATGCTGCAGTTTCAGTCGCTGGGAGTTTTCTAAAGGCACGCCCACGGTCACGGGCGTGACCAGGGGCGTGACCCCTCCAACAACGGCCGGAGTTATTCCCGCCGTTTCTGCTTCCCGCCGTTCTTCAACAACCGTCAAGACACGCCCTAGGTCACGGGCGTGACCTAGGGGCGTGACCCGCAAATTAACAACTTTTGGCGGTTTCGCGCCAACGTTCAGAAGACTTGAAGACGACGGTTCCGAGACCGACACGCCCTAGGTCACGGGCGTGACCTAGGGGCGTGACCATCCAGCAACTTTTTCTATAAATTCCAGACAGCTTCAGATGGCGAGGAGGAGATTTTTGGGGAGCTTAGTTCTGTTCTATTTACTGTTTTTCCTGCATTTTCAATTCCTAGTGTAATCTTTATTTTCAAGTCTCTTCTTAAATCATGTCTTTCTTTATGCTTTCATGTAATCCTCCCATCATGATGAGTAGCTAATTTTCCAATTAGCACTTGATCATGATGAACTTTGGAATGGAATAAAATTCTTATTTTTGTCTCAAATTAGCAAGCATTCTATTTTCTAAACTTTGGTTTATCTTTGATTTAATTTTTCTTCGAATTCATAAGTTGCAAATTATGTTTATTCGAGCTTAGATTCGTATCCTAGATTTACCGAGAGGTTGTGGATACGAGTAGATCACTCAAGGATAAAGAGAACTTCTTGCACCCCTCGAGAGAGGAACGCAAAATTCTTCCGCCTTGAAGTCAACTCCATTAGTGAGGTTCACCGCCTAAAGCAAGCTTAGGTCTTTCGACTGGCCGAGAGGTCTTAATCGATCTACCTAAGGTTAGTCGAGTGCGTATTCTCGAGAGAGGCGCTTCGTAGCTTTGGAACCTCCGCGGTCGAAGTTAATAATTTAGATGCTTGTGCTCTTTAATTTTGTGGAATTTTATTCTAGGTCAAAGGGATTCTAGATCAAGTGCTAGTCTTTTATTCATCGAATTTCTCCTCTTAATTTAACGTTTGTTTTCGTTTTCGCAAAAACCAATTTTCCGATCGATAAAATAATAGTTCGTCCTTGTGAGTACAAATACTCAACGGTCCCCGAGTTTAAATACGATATTTCCTATACTAATTTCGATAGGTGCACTTGCCTAGTTGAGAGTTTAGTTTGGATACTTTTCAAAACTTATAAAATCTTCATCAGTTTACTTAATATTACATGATTTACAAACCACGGCACACAGGCCGGTCATACATGAATAAAAGCAGTAAACACTACAATTAGGCCCTCGAGGGTCGGCTTCGCAATTTGGGCTTTAGCCCGCTATTGACCGCTTGGTCCAGCAGCACCTGCAAGCAACAAAACCACCGCACGGTGGCAAACAAAGGGCAGCGGTCAGCAATGCTGACCAAATTATAACGATCCCGCCCCGGCTTGGGTCGGCGATGCTCCTTCCCTGCACTTATTAGCATAACCATGCAGTATATAAATATACATTGCATCACAGGCGTTGGCACGCACTGCCACACTCCCCGTGCTCTCAGGGCACATTCTCGATGAATCGGTCGATGTCAAGTCAATTTAAGCCATAGACATTCTGATCACAACACCGCAACTTTGACGGCCACACTATGAGCATTTTGCCTTCTTGGCATGGTTCACGTCAATTTAAGCCATAGAATACCGAAGACCCTCATCCATGCCAATGGCAAGTGCCACGTACCCTTAGGTCTCTTTAACCGAACGGCATAGAACGGGTACGGTTCCATCTAACACGTGCTCACAATGCAACGACAATTTAAGCCATATGTGCGGGTCAAACTTCTCCCGAGTCCCGTTTCCAACACAAAATCACATAACCCGGTTATGTTTAAGTTGGCTCCCAGGCCACCAAGTTGGCAAGATCACGCATCCGCCCAGTTTTCCGGGTGCACCTTAGGGTTACTCCCAAAAGCTCCCTGTTGCAATCTACCATGTAGAAAACCCGAAGAACAAACAATCACACGGAGTCTTCTCCGGCATTTATGCAATGCAACATCACCGATCCAGACCAACATGTCTGGATAGGCTTCACACATCAGGCCTATGTCCGTTCTCGCTTACGGACTCTACACAATGGGGACTATTCATGTCTACTGGTAGGAATGACTCCAACTCACCGCAAACTCGCGAGAGCGGGCTTCCTATGCAAAGAAGGAGAGCTTCACATGCTCAAGAAGAGAATCGTTACCCTAGTGTTCTTCCTTGGCGCCATGGAAAAGTAAGCGGATGAAAAGCACCGCACTCTCCTTGCCTCTGTAGATCCGAAGTCGGCTCGTGATTTGGAGCTTCGAAGCTCCTCCAATGGCCGGATCTAGCTTCTTCTTCCTCCTTTGCTCTCACGTCTCTCTTGACTTAGAAAGAGAACCACTCAAGTAAAAATGAGGGTTTTAAGGGTCCAATCCCGTGTATATCCCATCAGGAATAACCCCCAGCCGTTGGATCCCAAATTAAAGAAATGAACGGCCTTGATTCGGGCCTGAAATATTAAAACTGGGCCAAACACGTCCTGCGACACGCCCATGTCCAGGGCCATGTCCCCCATTCGCCATCAAAATCTGAAAGATATTGTACCTAAACACCTAGAGGGGGGTGAATAGGTGACTTGAATCTTTTTAACTTTTTAGGCAGCAATCAGATAATATCACAGAATTCTAGCTACTTTATCACAGCATACATTCAGCAATCACAGAATTCCACAGCACACAGTAGACACACAGTTTTATAGTGGTTCCCCAAGATTTGGGTACATTCACTTTCCCCCTCCGCCTATCTTGTAGTGTACTAGATTCGGCCAAACTTCTCCACTATCTCAGAACCCCAAAATAGGTTCCTACACCTCAGGCCCAAGTCCCTAAAACTCAGCTTCTTCACAAAGCCTACACTCAGCCACCAAGGCCTACACTCAGCCACCAAGGCCTACACTCAGCCACAATAGGCCTACACTCAGAGATTCCAATCTCCTACACTCAGGCACTCAAGCCCTACACTCAGCCTTTATAATTACAGGCTTACAAAGACTCAGATCCCTAAGGATCCTACAAGATAATATGAATACAATAATTGTAACTCAACAACTCAGAGAAAAAAGAGAAGAGTTGTGAGTTTCTTGATGAGTTCTTGGAAGAACTCAGCTGAAATCAATCTGACTTGGCTTTCTTCAAATTTTCTTGAAAGTAGAACTCAATAAGATTGATCTCCTCTGCAGTTGATCCTTGATCTCTGCTACTTAAGATTTAGAATAAATCTGAACCCTTCTTCTCAGCCTGGTTCCAACGGCTGACTTCTTAGATGGAGCTCTCTCTCTCCAACTTCTTAGATCTTCACTAGATTCTTCAAGGAATAGCTAGATCTTCTTCTTGTTAATGATCACGTGAACATTAATTCAATCAATCTCTAACTGTTGACAGTATAAGCCTATTTATAGGCCTTCTTCATGGTAACCGGCTGGTCCGGTTCATAACTGATTTCTGACAACTCTGACAGGTGTACTAGACTGGCTGGAATGACAGCTGTCAAGTCATCCAGTCAGTTCTTGAAAATTCTGTAACTGTCTGCAAGTGTCGAGACTGTCTGTCTTAAAGTGTCAACACATATAGACCAAGTGTCAACACAAGTTGTCTAAGTGTCGACACATATAGACCAAGTGTCGACACAAGTTGTCTAAGTGTCGACACTAGCCTACAAGGTGTCGACACAACTCCTTGTGTTGTAGATTTTATATCTCGACACTGCTTCTTCTTCATGTGTCGACACTGATAATGTTTGTCGACACAAGTACTTGTACTTCAGTATATTGTTGAATTCTTGTAAGTGTCGACACATCTCCTTTGTGTCGACACATCTTCATGTGTTGAATCTGTTAAGTGTCGACACTTCTTCTAAGGTGTCGACACATGTCTTCAGTGTTGATACTTGTTGAGTGTCGATACAGCTCCTTGTGTCGACACATTCTTCTTCTGTCGAGACTCTGGCTGAGTGTCGACACAACTCCTTAGTGTCGACACTTGTACTTAGAATTTTGCTGATCTTTGCTAAGTGTCGACACAGCTCCTTATGTCGACACTTTCTGATGTAGACACAGTTCTTCTAGGTGTCAACACTGCTGTTAAGTGTCGACACTGCTTCACTGCACTTTACTTCATTGAGTGTCGACACTTTCTGTCTGGTGTCGACTCAGCATCCCTGGTGTCGACACAATGACTCCAAGTGTCGACACTGCTTGCCTGGGTGCCGACACAAATCTTCTTAAGTGTAGACACTTTCCATCTGGGTGTCGACACATGGACTTAGAAACTTTTCCATCTTTCCTGCAAATACTTAACCTGCACAAGTGAACTCAAAACACATCAGATACATTTTGATGTATATCATTGAGTGGGGTGAGGCTTCTTCAAATCAGCTACATTTAAACCAATGTACCCAACAATCTCCCCCTATTTGGAGAAGTCATAACCCTTAGTCAATGATATACACCATTCATAATAAAATTACAAAATGATGTAAAGCAGGGTTATATATCAGGGCAAACATAAACATGTATAAATTAAACATGTATACATAGACATTATCTCAGAACAATTATGAAATAAATTCATCACACAGCAAATTTATCACACAACGCATTGTTCTAATAACTTGTCATATTCATTTTCCAAAAGTTTACAGAATGTTTAACATCAAAATATTACATAGTAAACTTAAGAAAATTTCAATTCTATTTCTGTTCAGCCTCCTTAATTACTATGCCCTTCCCATATTGTACTTTGGCTTGTACTGATGCTTCAGTGTCTTCAGCAGCAGCAGGCTTTTTCCCTTTTAACTCCTTCTTCTTTAGCTCTTCTGCTTTGATCTTTTACCTCTCAAAGTAGTGATAAGGCTTGGGAAAGTACTTGCTAGGCTCCTGGGCAGTAGGAGGTAGCTTTCCCATCTTGGCCTTTCTTCTATATTGGACTATGGCTTCTTGCCTTGTCTCATGTTTCCTCCATTCTAGTTCAGAAAACCATTTATTTCTATCTTGAATATTATCTTTTGCAGCTTTCCATGCAGTTAAGATAATGTTCCTTGAAGTGGGGCTCCACTGCTCAAAGTCCGGTCTCTGTTCAGCTTGCTCCCTAAATCTCTTTTTAGATAATCTGGTTTCTTCTTCTTTCTGCAGAGCTTCTTGCATAGCTTCAGATATTGGCTGAACAACTTTCTCTATAATGACATTGTCCTTTCCCCCAGGTGGGCTATACATGGACTGTATATCAGCATGTATCATGTCAAAAATCTGAAGGAGGGTAGATGACTTGAGCCACTTCAGGTTGCTCCCCTCCTAGAAATGCAGGATTAATTCCAGATTCTGCCACAATATCATCATCACAAAGAGGAGGATATCCAAGAGTTGCTCTGATAGAATTAGATATCCACTTAGCATGATCAGAGCTGGCCTTGACTAACACTCTCTCCCCCTTTATGACTTCTCTTTCTATATGATCTCTTACATCATCTTTTTGAAATCTAACCTGGTTATCCAAATAATTGACTCTATCTTTAAAATAAGGTTTCAACCTTTGGAGTTTGTCAGTGATGATCTTCTGAGAGTCCTGTATGGCAGTCTTAACAGCAGTTATTTCTTCTTGGAACGCTTTGTCAAATTCTGCTTTAGCAGTAGCAGTAGAAGTAGTCAGTCCAGCAGCTATGTTCTGCATCTCAGTGATAATGGCATTGTGAGATTCTGTTAAGTTGTCATTCATTCTGATCTGATTCTCTAGTACATAGCCTTGTTTGACTTCAAGTTCATCTATTTGAGCTTTTATCTTTTCTTGATGAGTTGCAAGATAGACTACTGCATTCCCTCCCTTGTGGAAGCAATCAGTCATCTCCTTCTTATTGAAATTCATCTTCAATCTTATGGACTTAATATCCTGTGCCAGATCAAACTGCAATGATTTTTGCCCTTCATCAACATACTTCTCAATGGCCTGCCTGTGCTCATCAAGCTTAATTTGCATTGCAACCATTAGAGCACTATAATCAACAGTAGGTGCTGGCTGTGATATAGGCTGTGGTGCAATAGTTTGTAAGGTCTTCTTATAATTCTGACTCCTTCTCTTGAATACTTGAAATTTCTTTTTCTTAGCCCTTGTAGTCTCCTCATCTTCAGAAGCTGAGGAGCTAGCAATTTCTACCCTCTCCTTAGGGCTTGGGGGTAACTCCTTCTGCACTTCTGGTCCCTTCTCAGTCTCTTGCCTTGCAGGTTCTTCATGAATTTGTAGTTGCTCCCCCTCAACTGGAGCATTCTCCCCTTCAGTAGCAGCAGTTTCCTTATCAAAATCTTCTTGATCCAGATTAATAAATAAATCTTCCATTGTAATTTCTTGTGGAGAATGGGCAGGAGAAATTCTTTGCTCATCTACCACTGGATCAGATACAATTTGAACTTTAACAGAAGTGTCTTCCATGACAACATCTGGGACTTGACTATGAATCTGTGGTTGCTGATAAACATCAGACAAATCAGTATCCTCTAAAGGAAAATCTAAAGCATTAAGCTCAGTGATTACCTCGAGAATTGTGTTTGTAGCTTGCTCACTCTCAAGAGGAGTGGGCTCTTCCACAACTAGTGGCTCCCCCTGGATTTGATCCTGGTGTAAGGGGCTAGCTGGTGGTAGCTCCCCCTGCCTTTCAGCAACTACTTGTTGAGCTGGAGTCTTCTCAACAGTCCCTTCTTCATGCTCATCAGGTGTGAAGATAACTTGCTCTTCACTATCAGAGCTGCTAGATGAAACCTGAGTCACTGGGGCAGCTTTCTTCTTCTTCTTTTGAGGTGTTACTTTCTCAGATGTTACTTTCTCAGGGTTGGCATCTCCTTTGACAAAACCCTGTCCCACCTAGAGAATATCCTCAAGTCCATTTTCCTCATATGATTGATTTTACTCCCAGCAGCTTGACCCATAACCTCTGGTATGCTACCAGCTAGATATAAACTTAATATTCTACCCAAATTGGGCTTCTTTAGGCTTACCTTAATCTTCTCAAAGATCACTACAGACCAGTCAGTTTTCAGAGTGAAGATTATCCTTGTCATAATACTGAACATATGGGCTGATACCCTATCATGCCCTCCAGGCTTACTTAAGATTACCTTGCCAACAATTTCAGAAAGAAATTTTCCTTGGCTGTTCATGCCCTTCCTATTAAACACGAATCCAATTTTCAATTTTGAATCCAGTCCACACCAAGTTAAAGCTTCTCTGGTCTTAGTAGCAGTAACCTCATCCTCTTCTTTTGTCCTTGGCAGGTTTAGGACTTTTCTCAAACTTTTAGGTGATACCCTCATCTTTTCTCCATGGACCCTGGATTTGATCTTGAATCCAGATTCGTCGATCTTATCTCCATTCAGAAACTCTAGAACTTCCTTTTTCCAGATCTTTATGGGCTCTGAAACAAGAAATTCCAACCCCGAGTCTGCAACTAGGGTTATCACATTCTTGATTTCTTGGTCTGCATCACCAAACGCATCGCGCACCAATTCATAGCCTTCATTGACGTTCTTCTCAAGCTTTGGCGCCATTAGGGTTTGAAGAATTTGACTGAGAGAAGAGAGGTGTCGACACACAAGTTTGGTCTCGAAACTTTTGAAAGCGTGTCGACAGACAAAGGCAAAATCCTATTTATACCTTTCTAGGTTTGAAGATGAAAAGGCGGGCAGCTAACTTAAATTGTGTCGACACTGTCAATAAGTGTCGACACTGTCTTATAATGTCACGACACTTACGTGTCGACACAAGTTTAGTCAACAGATTATATGTGTCGACACTTGTTTATGTGTCGACACCACTGAACTCGACATTTAGTCGAGACTTTACTTAGAGAATTTTGAGTAAAACCTAAGTGTCGACACCACCTTGGATGTGTCGACACCTACTTGTCATGTGTCGACACTAATTTACTGAAGTGTCGACACCAACTTCCTAGATGAGTCAACACCTTTTCCCTGAAGTGTCGACACCAATTTTCTGTGTCGACACAGATATCTCTGTGTGTCGACACCTTTTTACTTAGCCATTTTTATAAACTTATTCTAAGTTTATCATGCCTAGTTCAATTTTAAACCTATTGAACTTAGTTTCTTCTAGGGGCTTAGTATACATATCAGCTAGTTGATTATCTGTTTTAACATATTCTAGTAAAATATCTTCTTTCTCTACATGCTCCCTAAGAAAATGATATTTTATTTCAATATGTTTGGTTCTACTATGAGAAACAGGATTATGTGCAATTGATATAGCACTGGTAGAATCACAAAAGAGTGGAGTTCTACTTACCTGAATTCCATAGTCCTCAAGCTGATATTGTATCCATAGAAGTTGAGCACAGCAACTTCCTGCAGCCACATACTCTGACTCTGCAGTGGAGATAGCCACACTTGTTTGCTTTTTGCTACTCCATGAAATCAGTCTTCCACCTAGGAATTGACAGGTCCCAGTTGTGCTTTTTCTGTCTTCTTTGCATCCTACAAAGTCTGCATCTGAATAACCTGTTAGTTCAAAATCTCCATTCCTAGGGTACCAGAGGCCTAGATAAGGAGTGCCCTTTAGATATCTCAATATCCTTTTGACTGCTGTCAAATGAGACTTTTTAGGGCATGCTTGATACCTTGCACATACACATGTAGAATACATGATATCTGGTCTACTTGCAGTCAAATATAATAGGGAGCCAACTATCCCTCTATACAAAGACTCATCTACAGGCTTCCCTGCATCATCCTTACAAAGAGACATACTTGACCCCATAGGAGTCTTCATGGTACTGGATGAATCCATACCATACTTCCTTATGAGTTCTAGGGTGAACTTAGACTGGCATATGGATAAACCATTCTCAGTCTGTCTTACTTGGAGACCCAAGAAGAACTTAAGCTCCCTCATACTACTCATCTCAAATTGTCCTTGCATTAGTTTTGCAAACTTTTTGCAAAGACAACTTTCAGTAGACCCAAATATTATGTCATCTACATATATTTGGACTAGTATAACTTTGCCTCTGGATTCCCTAAGGAATAGAGTCTTGTCTATTTTCCCCCTTGTGAACTTATTCTCAATAAGGAAACTAGACAGGGTTTCATACCAAGCCCTAGGGGCTTGCTTTAACCCATATAAATCTTTCCTAAGTCTATAGACATGATTAGGTTGAGTTGAATCAACAAAACCTGATGGCTGTTCCACATAGACTTCCTCTTTTAGATTACCATTCAAAAATGCTGACTTGACATCCATTTGGTAAACTTTAAATCCTTGAAAGGTTGCATAGGCCAGGAACATCCTTATGGCTTCCAGTCTGGCTACTGGAGCAAAGTTTTGATCAAAGTCAATACCTTCTTCCTGCCTATATCCTTTAGCAACCAATCTTGCTTTGTTCTTAATGATGACTCCATGCTCATCCATCTTGTTCCTATAGATCCACTTGGTCCCAATTATGTTGTGGTCTTTAGGTTTAGGAACAAGCTCCCAGACCTTGCACCTCTTGAATTGATTCAGCTCTTCTTGCATTGCCTCAATCCAATGAGGGTTTAGGATGGCTTCTTCAAACTTCTTTGGTTCAACTTGGGATAGGAAACTGGAGTAGAGTGCTGCATTCAGGTTTCTGCTCCTTGTTTGTACCCCTTGTCTTGGATCACCAATAATTTGTTATGCTGGATGATCGCTAAGATGCCTATTGGCTGGAGGCATCCTGACTTCAGGTTGAACTTCTTCAACTTCTTCATCTTGCTGTACTCCTTGTACTTCTTCTGCATTAGGTACATGTAGTACTCCCCCTGGACAACAGCCACTATCTTCTACTTGCTGTCTTACAGTAGGTTCTTCTTCCATAGTGAGCTTGTCCATCTTCTTTGTTATACCTGTGGGGCTGCACATACTACTAGACAACTCATTGTTAATAAGTCTAGTTTCATCAAATACTACATATACAGACTCTTTTACAACTTGTGTAGACAAGTTGTAGACTCTATAAGCCTTACTGTCGTTGCTGTACCCAACAAAAATTCCCTCTTGGGACTTGGCAGCAAACTTAGTCAAGTAAGACTTTCCATTGTTAAGTATAAAGCACTTACAACCAAAGATCCTGAAGTAGGATAGGTTTGGTTTCCTGCCTTTCACAACCTCATAGGGGGTTTTGTTGAGGCTTTTAGTTATGGTAGCCCTATTAATAACATGGCATGCAGTATTCACTGCCTCAGCCCAGAAGTATTCTAGTAGTAATGTATCACTTAATAGGGTCCTACCAGCCTCAATCAAGGTTCTATTCTTCCTCTCAGCAATGCCATTTTGCCGAGGTGTCCTTGGTGAAGAAAACTCTTGAAATATCCAAAATTTTTCACATAGTTTTGCCATACTGTCAGACTGAAGTTCAGTACCATGGTCACTTCTTATTTTGACCACTATACTAGCTAGTTCATTCTGAATTTGTTTGACAAAGCTATAGAAGACACTAGGTGTTTCAGATTTCTGTCTAAGGAAGAACACCCAGGAAAACCTTGAGTAGTCATCTACAACTACAAAGGTATAGACCTTCCTACCTAGGCTGTGAACTGGCATTGGACCAAAGAGATCCATATTCAAGAGGTATAAACACCTCACAGCATCTTTGTTTTCAATGCTTCTAAAGGTGGATCTAGTCTGCTTGCCCTTTTGACAAGCTGAGCAAATACCATCTTTAATACACTTAACTTGAGGATCATTCCTCACTAACTCTTTGCTAAAGAGTTTACCAATTGTCTTGTAGTTTAGATGGGCTAGCCTCTTATGCCATTTGACACAATGAGAGACTGTCTCATCAGCTACAAGACATACTAGAGAACCATTGTTCTCAACCATAATGTCTAAATAATAGACATTCCTTTTTCTATAACCAGTCAAAATGATCTCTTGATCATTTGACCTCCTGATATGACAACCATCTTTCACAAATGAGATGTCATATCCTACATCACTCAATTGACTTATACTAATAAGGTTATGTTTCAAACCTTTAACATAGGCCACTTGAGTAATTGTAATAAAGGAGTTAGATATGTTACCAAAACCCTTGATGATCCCTTTTTCAGAACCACCAAAGGTGACTTTTGGACCATCCTTTATAGGTGTGTAGTCCTTAAGTAAACCCCTTGTTCCAGTCATATGTCTGGAACATCCACTGTCCAAGTACCATATTGGGGCATGGCCACTTGGACTCACCTGCAAAACAGATTAGTGAACCTTAGAACCCAAAGAATTCTTGTGTCCTTGGTACTGGTTAGTTTTCTTCCTAACAAAGCTACCTGCAGGTTTTCCAACAGGCAGTTTGCTACTCACTTTGGCACTAGCATTGTGCCAACAGTCCATTGCAAAGTGGCCTACCTTGCCACAACACCAACACTCAAACTTATTGTATCTTTGCTTAGGTACTGTCTTTGCTGTTTTATCTACAGCTGACTTGTTGAGAGTTGGGGCTTTGCCCTTGGACTTAAACTTGGACTGAACAGTCCTAGCAGGTTTTGAAAACCCCAGTCCAGCTTTACCTTTATGATGAACAAATTCATCAATTATGGGTAAAACAGACTTTGGTTTAGAAAACCTAGCAACTAAGTCTTTCTCCTTCTGAAGATTAATCTCCAGACTCTTGATTTGATCATTCTTAAATGATATAGTCCCCATCTGAATCACAATTATGTGCTTCAGTCTGGCTATCTCATTAAGCTTTTGATCAAACAACTTCTCAAAATCAGTTGCAGCAGCTTTGAGATTAGCAATTTCCTTTGCCTGACTTTTGGCTAGGGACTTGCTCTTCTTATAAGCTTGCAACAGAACTTTATATTCATCTATCAACTGATGAATATCCTCTTCAGACTCAGATGCACTCTCATCACTTGATGATGATGAATCTGATTCTGTACTGGCACAAGAAATTGAACTAAAAGAACAATGTTGTACCTTACTAGGTCCTGGCTGCTCCAGGATTTTGTCACTTTCTGTCAATGCCATTAGCCCTTGGCACTGACTGTCCTCGTGTTCATATATAGAGTTCATAATCTGGATGAACTCTTCTTCTTCTTCCTCAGCAAACAGTCCTATATATGCCTCAGCATCTGACTCAGTTTCTGATGAAGAAATGTCTGATAGGCTCTTTTCCTTTTTGGCAACAAAAGACTTTTCCTTCTTGCCATTGTATTGAGTCCTTTTCTTGTCACTAGACTCCTTCCTTTTCTCTGGACAGTCTGCAACAGCGTGTCCTTGTCTATTACAGCAATAACATACTATTTTTGAAAGAGTTGCTTTGCTAGACTTAGTCTTTTTCCTGTCTTTCTTTGAAGACTTCTTATTCTGATAATAGTCTTCTTTACCCTGTGAAGTAGAAGGCATTGTCCTCCACTGTTTCTTCTTTAAGAACTTCTGAAAATGTCTTGTAAAGGCAGCAAAGTCCTCATCACTTTCACTGCTTTCAGACTTTCTGGTGGCTGACTCATCTGACTCAGTTTCAGCTGCTTTTGGAGGTGAAGTTGGTGACTTACTTCTGTACTTTCTGGGGGCTTCTGTTTTGAAGGCCACTGTCCTTTCTTTATTTTCACTTCTTGTTGATTTCTCCTCTTCTTTCCTCACCATCAACTGCATTTCATAGGACAACAGTTTGCCAAACAGTGTTGGTGGAGGAATTTCTGCCAACTTTGACATTTCCCTAATGGCACAGATCTTGGTGTCCCAATGTTTTGTTAGGGACCTTAGAAACTTATCATTGAGTTCATAATTACTGAACTCTCTGCCATAGGACATGAGCTCATTCACAATCCTGTAGAACTTCTTATAGCATTCAGTTATGCTATCAGCTTTTCCTTATCTAAAACTTTCATATTCTTGGTTTAGCAAGGATTTTCTGTCTTGCCTTACTTCTTCAGAACCCTCCATGTACACAATAAGAGTATCCCACATCTCTTTAGCTGTCTTACAGTGTATCAAATTCTGAAAAGTTGCATCATCTATGGCACTCACTATGATGTTCTGAGCCCTCTTATCCATAGTGGCTAGAACAATTTCATCCTTTGTCATTTCAGAGAAATCCTTAGGTGTTCTCTGATTTGCATCTAAGACTGACACCCTCATGGGCACATATGACCCTTCTTTCACTGTGATATAAATCCTAGGGTCTGAGGCTTCCATAAACAGTCTCACCCTTTCCTTCCAGATACCAAAGATCTCTTTTCTACATATGGGTAACTTCATGGATCCCAATTCCTTGTGATTCTCAGTGGAACCCATGGTTCTTGATTTTCTTGATTCTGTAATTGACTTAGACTGAATCTGCCAACAGGATCTACTCAGACAGTTATGTCCCTTTTTGAGTAACCTGGCTCTGATACCACTTGAAAGATATTGTACTTAAACACTTAGAGGGGGGGGGGGTGAATAGGTGACTTGAATCTTTTTAACTTTTTAGGCAGCAATCAGATAATATCACAGAATTCTAGCTACTTTATCACAGCATACATTCAGCAATCACAGAATTCCACAGCACACAGTAGACACACAGTTTTATAGTGGTTCCCCAAAGTTGGGTACATGCACTTTCCCCCTTCGCCTATCTAGCAGTGTACTAGATTCGGCCAAACTTCTCCACTATCTCAGAACCGCAAAACAGGTTCCTACACCTCAGGCCCAAGGCCCTAAAACTCAGCTTCTTCACAAAGCCTACACTCAGCCACCAAGGCCTACACTCAGCCACCAAGGCCTACACTCAGCCACAATAGGCCTACACTCAGAGATTCCAATCTCCTACACTCAGGCACTCAAGCCCTACACTCAGCCTTTATAATTACAGGCTTACAAAGACTCAGATCCCTAAGGATCCTACAAGATAATATGAATACAATAATTGTAACTCAACAACTCAGAGAAAAGAGAGAAGAGTTGTGAGTTTCTTGATGAGTTCTTGGAAGAACTCAGCTGAAATCAATCTGACTTGGCTTTCTTCAAAGCTTCTTGAAAGTAGAACTCAATAAGATTGATCTCCTCTGCAGTTGATCCTTGATCTCTGCTACTTAAGATTCAGAATAAATCTGAACCCTTCTTCTCAGCCTGGTTCCAACGGCTGACTTCTTGGATGGAGCTCTCTCTCTCCAACTTCTTAGATCTTCACTAGATTCTTCAAGGAATAGCTAGATCTTCTTCTTGTTAATGATCACTTGAACATTAATTCAATCAATCTCTAACTGTTGACAGTATAAGCCTATTTATAGGCCTTCTTCATGGTAACCGGCCGGTCCGGTTCATAACTGATTTCTGACAACTCTAATAGGTGCAGTAGACTGGCTGGAATGGCAGCTGTGAAGTCATCCAGTCAGTTCTTGAAAACTCTGTAACTGTCTGCAAGTGTCGAGACTGTCTGTCATAAAGTGTCGACACATATAGACCAAGTGTCGACACAAGTTGTCTAAGTGTCGACACTAGCCTAAAAGGTGTCGACACAACTCCTTGTGTTGTAGATTTTATATCTCGACACTGCTTCTTCTTCATGTGTCGACACTGATAATGTGTGTCGACACAAGTACTTGTACTTCAGTATATTGCTGAATTCTTGTAAGTGTCGACACATCTCCTTTGTGTCGACACATCTTCATGTGTTGAATCTGTTAAGTGTCGACACTTCTTCTTGGTGTCGACACATGTCTTCAGTGTTGATACTTGGTGAGTGTCGACACAGCTCCTTGTGTCGACACATTCTTCTTCTGTCGAGACTCTGGCTGAGTGTCGACACAACTCCTTAGTGTCGACACTTGTACTGAGAATTTTGCTGATCTTTGCTAAGTGTCAACACAGCTCCTTGTGTCGACACTTTCTGATGTAGACACAGTTCTTCTAGGTGTTGACACTGCTGTTAAGTGTCGACACTGCTTCACTGCACTTTACTTCATTGAGTGTCGACACATCTTCTTGTGTCGACACTTTCTGTCTGGTGTCGACTCAGCATCCCTGGTGTCGACACAATGACTCCAAGTGTCGACACTGCTTGCCTGGGTGTCGACACAAATCTTCTTAAGTGTCGACACTTTCCCTCTGGGTGTCGACACATGGACTTAGAAACTTTTCCATCTTTCCTGCAAATACTTAACCTGCACAAGTGAACTCAAAACACATCAGATACATTTTGATGTATATCATTGAGTTGGGTGAGGCTTCTTCAAATCAGGTACATTTAAACCAATGTACCCAACAAAATCGACGCACCTGGAACAACACACGGGCTTCCAACAGACCCGTGTTCGACCTGACACACCCATTTCCCAATTGACAGGGTCGTGTGGTCGGCCGTGTGCCTCCATCGACACAGCCCTGAAAACAACCCGAGACTCACACAGGTATTGGACACGCCCGTGTCCTAGCCCGTGTCTACTCGAACACGCCTGGGCTCCCGGCCGTGTTCACGGTCTCGACACTTCGTCGAGTGAAGTTCGTCGACCACATGACACGTCCTTGGACATGCCCGTGTCCTAGGCTGTGTGCCTTATCTCGACACATCGTCGAGCGAAATTCGTCGACTCCCCGGGCCGATCGTCGGCACAGGCTCGACATGACCTGAGACACGCCCGTGTATCAGTCTGTGTTCTCTGCTCGATGATCATCGACTCCAAAATCGTCGACCTCTTGACCAAATCATCGACTCCAGCTTGACACGCCCGAGGATATGCTCGTGTCCCAGGCCGTGTGCCTCCTGCCAGATTCCAAATTTGGCCTAAAACGTCTCCCGTCGCTCTTTTGAGTTTCGGGGTGTTACAACTCTCCCCTTCTTAAAAGAATTTCGTCCACGAAATTACATAAAGAAAGATAAGTACAAAACCAAAATTTGTACCTGAGCGGAACAACTCCGGATACTCTTCAAGCATAGTCTGCTCTCGCTCCCAAGAGAGCTCCTCACGCCCGCAATTGTCCCATCGGACCTTGACCATCCTGATCTCTTTATTGCGTAGCCGCTTGACTTCCCAGTCTTCAATTCGCACGGGCTTGACTCTTGTCGTCAACCCACTATCCACCGGCACTTGATCAATCGCGATCACTTGCGAAGGCTCTTGCACCGCCTTCCGTAGCACCGAAATATAGAATACATCATGTAAACCACTAAACTCCATTGAAAGCTTCAACCGATAGGCTGCTTCACCAACTCTCTCCAGAACCTCAAACGGCCCATGGTACCTCGGGCTTAGCTTTTTCAATCGCCGCACCCACGAGACACCCTTGAACGGCTTGATCTTTAAGTACACATAGTTGCCCACAGCGAACTCCACGTTCTTGTGCCTGGCATTATAGTACTTTGCTTGATGGTCTTGAGCGATTAGCAACCTCTCCCGAATGGTATGCACCAACGAAGTAGCATCCTCCACTTCTAATCGCTTATACAACTTTTACTCACCCGTTTCTAGCCAAGACAACGGCGTGCGACATCTTCTACCATATAGGGCCTCGAAGGGCGCCATTTGAATACTCGCCTGGTAGCTATTGTTGTACGCGAATTCCACCAAATAAAGATGGTCTTCCCATTGCTTTCCAAAGTCCAAGACACACATGCGGAGCATGTCTTCCATAGTTCTATTGACCCTCTTGGTCTGCCCATCCGTTTGCGGATGAAAGGTTGTGCTGAATTTTAATTTTGTTCCCAACATTTGCTGCACTAGCCTCCAATCATTGGACGTGAATCGCCCATCTCGGTCACTCACGATGCTGCAGGGCACACCGTGAAGCAGCATTATATTATCCACATATAGTTTTGCCAACTTCTCCACCGGATCATCCTTCCTATGCGGAATGAAATGCGTCACCTTCGTTAGCTGATCTACGACCACCCAGATGGCGTCGTTCCCCTTTTGCGACATTGGCAAACCGTGCACAAAGTCCATAGAGATGTCGTCGAATTTCCACTCCGGGATAGGCATGGACTTCAGAAATCCTCCCGGCTTTTGGCATTCTGCATTCACCAAGGCGCAAGTTTGGCACTTCGCCACGTAGAGTGCCACATCTTTCTTCAAACCCAGCCACCAAAACAGTTTCTTTACATCGCAGTAAATCTTCATGCTCCCCGGGTGAATTGAGTACTTAGTATGGTGTGCCTCGTACAACAATTCCACCCGCAAATTGCCCACACTTGGGACGCACAGACGACCGTCTTTCCAAAGCAATCCGTCCTCCACAACTAATTGTGAATTTGACACATCCAGAGCCTCTACCATGAACTACTTCATATGGACATCCATATTCAAAGCTTGCTGAATCCGATCAGCAAGGTCATATTGGACTTCAGTCCAATTCAGTACTGCTTCAGCACTTGATTGATTATCCACACAAACAATCCCCAGCGCCTCCAACTCCCGCACCAACCGCTCATCATGCACCGATAGCCAATTGGTTTGAGCTGGGGCTCGGCGACTCAACGCATCCGCAACCGCATTTAATGTATAGTCCCCCAGGAACTCCATCCATATACGCTGCCGCATATTCAGATCTTTCTGATCAATCAGATACTTCAGGCTCTTGTGATCGGTGTAGATATCAATCTTCACACCGTACAAATAATGCCTCCACAGCTTCAAGGCAAAAATCACGGCCGCTAACTCCAAGTCATGTACCGGATAAATCCTCTCGTGCACTTTCAGCTGTCTCGAGCCATAAGCTATCACACTTCCATGTTGCAGTAGCACGCAACCCAAACCACTGCCCGAAGCATCGCTATAAATCTCATAACCTTCGGTCCCACACGGCGAACTCAGCACAGGCGCTGTGGTCAACCGACATTTCAACTCCTCAAAATCTCGCGCGCACTCCGGCATCCAAACGAACTTCTGCTCCTTCCTCATCAAAGTAGTGAGAGGTAATGCTATCCGCGAGAAGTTCTCTACGAAGCGCCTATAATAGCTGGCAAGCCCCAGAAAGCTCCGGACTTCCGCTATTGTAGAAAGCTCAGGCCACTCGCGTATCGCAACAATCTTCGTCGGATCCACTGCAATACCCTCTCCACTCACTATATGACCGAGGAACGCCACTGAGGATAACCAAAACTCGCACTTCGAGAACTTGGCATACAACTGATTCCTCCTTAGCGTCTCCAAAACCAAATGAATATGCTTGAAGTGATCTTCCTCACTTTGCGAGTACACCAAAATATCGTCGATGAAGACGATCACAGAATGGTCCAAGTACTCCCCGAAGGTCCTGTTCATCAGATCCATGAATACTGACGGCGCATTAGTCAGCCCAAACGGCATGACCGTAAACTCGTAATGCCCGCATCTCGTACTGAACGCTGTCTTCGGGATACCACTCTCCCTCATTCACAGCTGATAGTACCCGGACTTGAGATCCAACTTTGAGTACAGCGTCGACCCGACCAACTGATCAAAAAGATCATCGATCCGGGGGATCGGGTACTTGTTATTTTCTGTCAACTTGTTGAGCTCCCGATAATGAATACATTGCCTCAAGCTTCCGTCCTTCTTCCTAACAAAGGGGACCGGCGCGCTCCAAGGCGAAGAACTTGGGCGCATATACCCTTGCTCTAACAACTCTTGTAGTGGAACCTTCAACTCCTCCATTTCCTTAGGCACTAGCCGATATGGAGAGCGTGACACAGGCTTTGCACCTGGTACGAGCTCTATCGTAAAATATATCTCCCGTTGAGGCGGGGCTCCAGGAAGATCTCTAGGGAACACATCAGGGTACTCCGATACCACTGAAATACTATCCAATGCGGGCTTCGGCTTTGCAACCTCCACTAGTGTAAAGAACAATTCTGCACCAGCACGAACCTCCTTCACCACCTGAAGAGCAGACATCAACATCTTGCTCGACCCCTTTAAGCCCGTAAAAGTCGTCTCACGACTTGCTCCTAACTTCACTTCCTTGCGACCGCAATTAATATAGGCTTGCTACTCCGAGAGCTAGTCCATACCAAATATAACGTCAAACTCCACCAACAGTAGTAACGACGCATGCAGATCGAACTCTTGATTCCCAATGCGAATCTTAACACCGCAGATTCTATTCGCGCGCATCGAACACCCATTGGGCAACAACACATCCAACTTATCCTTCACCATCGAAGAAGGGACTCCGATGTGTGATATAAATCCCTCGGATAAGGAGTGTGAAGCTCCTGTATCGAAGAGTGCTCTTGCCGGATTTTCACAAATCAAAACAAATCCTAAACAAGTAGTGGTAAGGTAATAGGTGCATAACAAGTATTTAAAGAAATTAACTTGCTATATATTAAACCGTACCTGTCACCACATCCGCCTGTTTGATGGCCTCCTGTTGGCCAAGATTATACACCCTCGATTGGGTCGGAGCATAATGGGACGTGGTTGACTCCACCGCCTTGCCCTTCTCTTCATAAGTCGCTCCCGACTTCCTTTCGTACTTGGGACGTCCGCTCCAACAAACTCGGGCAAAGTGCCCCGGCTTTCCACAAGTGAAACATGCACCCGGGGTTCGACCCGTAGTCACCCTAGAAGCACCAAAAGAAGGAGCTGGACCCGAAGTCCTATGCTTCTTGTGTAATCTTCGATAGCCAGACTTTGAAGTAGTCGGCACTTTGAATTCAGACTTCTTATCACCAAAGCTCTTCTTTGCCTGAACATTCTTCATGTCCGTCTCCAAGGATCGGGCCGTGTTGACCAAGGTCAAGAAACCCTGCATCATCGGCCCCGAGAGTAGTAACCTGAACTCATCTCTCAACCCTTCGTAGAATCGATTCGTCTTGCGCTCCTCATCCGCAATGGTGGAGCTAGCATATCGACTCAAAAGAGTAAACTCGTGGAGATATTCATCCACGCTACTGTCCCCTTGAACCAACTTCAGGAACTCGTTCTCCATCGAGATCCTCTGAGTAGAAGGGAGGTACCTTGCAAAGAAAAGTCCCGAGAACTCCTCCATCGAGACATCAACAAGTTGCCTACCTCTCAAATGATGCAGCTCCAATCCTTCCCACCACAATCTCGCTTCACCGTCCAAAAGGAACGTAGAAATGGTGGTCATTTGCCACTCCTCCGTCTCCGTTGCTGTCATTACTCTCTTCACCCTAGAGAGCCAGTCTTCAGCTTGATATGGGGTTCCCAACCCCGAGAATACCAGAGTATTAAAGCTCATGACATGTTTGAGCTGTCTCTCGGTTGCCCTCCTTGGCACCAATGGCTCCACTACTACCTGTTCCACTCTCCTCGGCTCAGCCGCTTGCAGCGGTACCTGCTCCATCGCAGGAGCGGGCTGCTGCATTTGCCTTACAGGATGCGCATTAATCATGGCCAACACTGCTTCGGCCACCAAACGCATGGTCTCAGTCGACGGAGGTGTTGTAGGAGCTTCATTAGGTGCACTACTAGCCTCAGAAACTCGACGTTCTGACGGCCCAGCACCACTTCTGGTCACCTATAGTGGTACAAAGCACCGTTAAGCGACCAAATAAAATTGCAAACAACAATTATAGGAACACGCAGGTTCCCCAAACACATGTATTTTCATTCCCAAGTGAACATCCATGGGTTATTTTAATGTTATAACGATGACGCACACACATGTGCTCACCACCCCTTAAAAAGAATTCGTCCACGAATTCATCTTAAGCGCGACCAAAACCAGTAGTCTGATACAAAATTGTAACACCCCCTATCCGTCGCATATCATATAGCAGTAGGTCCGGCCGGGGCCCGACGCCATATACCACAGACAGACCGGGTGGTTACTCAATATAAACCATCCAACCAATACAATGTCCTACATAGAGCATTCTAGCGGAAGCAGTTTATAAGTTGCAATTAAGAACCCAGCAAAAAGAGCACGAATGTCCACTAATATACCAAAATAGGAATGTAGTACATACACAAGTACTTGCCTTAAGGCCTTACAAAAATGGTTTACTTAATATTACATGATTTACAAACCACGGCACGCAGGCCGGTCATACATGAATAAAAGCAGTAAACACTCCAATTAGGCCCTCGAGGGCCGGCTTCGCAATTTGGGCTTTAGCCCGCTATGACCGCTTGGTCCAGCCGCACCTGCAATCAACAAAACCACTGCACGGTGGCAAACAAAGGGCAATGGTCAGTAATGCTGACCAAATTATAACGATCCCACCCCGGCTCGGGGCGGCGATGCTCCTTCCCTGAACTTATTAGCATAACCAAGCAGTATATAAATATGCATTCCATCACAGGCGTTGGCACGCACGGTCACACGCCCCGTGCTCTCAGGGCACATTCTCGGTGAACCGGTCGATGTCACGTCAATTTAAGACATAGACATTCCGATCACACCACCGCCACTTTGACGGCCACACTATGAGCATTTTGTATTCTTGGCATGGGTCACGTCAATTTAAGCCATAGACTGTCGAAGACCCTCATCTATGCCAACGGCAAGTGCCACGTACCCTTAGGTCTCTTTAACCGAATGACATAGAATGGGTACGGTTCCATCTAACTCGTGCTCGCAATGCAACGACAATTTAAGCCATATGCACGGGTCAAACTTCTCCCGAGTCCCGTTTCCAACACAAAATCACATAACCCGGTTATGTTCAAGTTGGCTCCCAGGCCACCAAGTTGGCAAGATCACGCATCCGCCCAGTTTTCCGGGTGTACCTTAGGATTACTCCCCAAAGCTCCCTGTTGCAATCTACCACGTAGAAAACCCGAAAAACAAACAATCGCACGGAGTCTTCTCCGGCATTTATGCAATGCAACATCACCGATCCAGACCATGTCCGGATAGGCTTCACACATCATGCCTATGTCTGTTCTCGCTTACAGACTCTACACAACGGGGACTATTCGTGTCTACCCGTAGGAACACCTCCAACTCACCGCAAACTCGCTAGAGCGGGATTCCTATGCAAAGAAGAAGAGCTTCACATGCTCAAGAAGAGAATCGTTACCCTAGCGTTCTTCCTTGGCGCCATGGAAAAGTAAGCAGATGAAAAGCACCGCACTCTCTTTGCCTCCGTAGATCCGAAGTCGGCTCGTGATTTGGAGCTTCTAAGCTCCTCCAATGGCCGGATCTAGCTTCTTCTTCCTTCTTTTCTCTCACCTCTCTCTTGACTTAGAAAGAGAACCACTCAAGTAAAAAATGAGGGTTTCAAGGGTCCAATCCCGTGTATATCCCATCAGGAATAACCCCCAGCCGTTGGATCCCAAATTAAAGAAACGAACAGCCTTGATTCGGGCCTGAAATATTAAAACTAGGCCGAACACGGCCTGTGACACGCCCATATCTAGGGCCATGTCCCCCATTCGTCGTCAAAATCGACGCGCCTGGAACAACACACGGGCATCCGACACGCCTGTGTTCGACCTGACACGCCCGTGTCCCAATTGACACGGCCGTGTGGTCAGCCGTGTGCCTCCATCGACACAGCCCCGAAAACAACCCGAGACTCACAGGGGTATTGGACACGCCCGTGCCCTAGCCCGTGTCTACTCGAACACGCCTGAGCTCTAGGCCGTGTTCACGGTCTCGACACTTTTTCGAGTGAAGTTCGTCGACCACATGACACGGCCTTGGACACGCCCGTGTCCTAGGCCCTGTGCCTTGTCTCGACACATCGTCGAGCGAAATTCGTCGAGTCCCCAGGCCGATCGTCGACACGGGCTCGACACGCCCTGAGACACGCTCGTGTCTCAGGCCGTGTTCTCTGCTCGACGATCGTCGACTCCAAAATCGTCGACCTCTCGACCAAATCGTCGACTCCAGCTTGACACGCCCTGGGACACGCCCATGTCCCAGGTCGTGTGCATCCTGCCAAATTCCAAATTTGGCCTAAAACTCCTCCCGTCGCTCTTTTGAGTTTCGGGGCGTTACGGAGCATTCTAGCGGAAGCTTTTAACAATAATACTGAAATCAAACCAGGAATGTCCACTAATATAAACAACCACATTTATATAGGAATGTACAGAAAATACAATAACGTTTGGCCTTAAGGCCTTATAGTTCCTCTTTACAAGCGTGGATTCTATACATCGGCGCGCAGGCCGGCCACACATGAACACAACACAAAAAGACTTTACTTAGCCTTCAAGGGCTAGCGCCAGCAGCAGCAGCAGGGACTTCAGCCCTTATATTTCCCGCTCGGCTCTCCAGCACCTGCACAGGGACAACCCACCAAGCGGTGGCAAATAAGACAACGGTCAGCATTCAGCTGACCAATTTATAACGACCCTACCCGTTTCCCGGGGCAATGGTATTCTTCCCTGCAGGCATAACAATTCATAGGCAGATATATCACACATTGTGCTCTCACGCACAAACAATACATCACAACCGTCAGCCACATAGCCCGACGATCCGTGCACTCAGGGCACATTCTTGGTGCGCTGGAAAACCAGGGCCAACACTACTATTCACGTTCCGAAACCCAATGACATTGAGCATTTAGTCTTAACGGCACTCAGGCCTAAGACTCTCATTATGCGCTCCAACTGACCCCACTTTCAGGTCTCCAAGTCGGACAGACATAACTCAGGTACGGATCAGCCACCCCCCGTTGCTCAAGTAGCCTTGCCATCATGAATACCAACGTACTCGAGGCCAAATCAAAGGCGCGGGTCGGTTTCACCTTTCCTGTTCGGCACGAAGCCTTTTTAAGAGCTTACAGCTCACAATAGCCATACTGTCCACCAAGGACTGGCTTCACAATAGCCACAATGTCCACCAAGTAGTGGCTTCACAATATCCACAATGTACACCAAGGACTGGCTTCGGTGGCAGTGGAGAGGACACGTCTACTCCTAGGAGGGTATACACACTACCAGGCTTAGACCTCCCATACGCCTTTGTACACATCCTAGGTGCACTTTAGAGTCTTTGGCACTAATTGTTGGCTATTCCGCCAGCCTTTATGGTCGAGTGTGCATTTTCGGGGATTTCCCTCCAGACCACAGTATAAAACAACTTACTGTCCCCTCAAACCATCACATATTACCAAAGTCAACGTACTACCATCCGTGTGATAATTGGCCCAGTACTGATGACCTGCCACTAATTTGTTCTTATGCACATGCAAGTTGTCGAAACCCGAGCCTCCAGCTCGTAAGACTAACCTGTTCTGATATAAAACCCTCGGGCATCCAACTCACAGGACTAACCCGTCCTCGTATAAAACTCCTAAGCCTCAAGCTCGCAGGACTAACTCATCCTATATCACTACAACCCTACACATGTGAGATTGTACATTATTCCTTCAACCTATTAGACTACTCTTATCTAATTTTTAGTTATGCATAGTGGTACTTTGAATTAATAGCACAATTTAAGAGTGGGCCCAGCCATGGATTGCTGAGCGCCACCTCCCTCAAAAAAGGACAAAGCAGCTTTCGGCGCTACTACAGCTTTCCCACAACGGCTTCATGTAATTTGACTTTGAAGACATCAGCAGTGGTCATCACCATCTGGACTTAGAAAATATTCCAGAACTTCATTATGCGTTGAGTGATGTTAAGTCACTCAATGTCATCTATCTTGGCTCTCAGCGCTTCTGGACTTGTGAATTTTCAATGGCTTTGTCTCAGCGGTTCTTTCTCAGCGCTCTCAGTGATTTCTTCTTAACAGCTGACACAAGATTCTGTCTCAGCACTTTCTTCTTCTCAGCTGAGACAGTCTTCTATCTCAGCAGTTTCTTCTCAGCGCTCTCAACTGTCTCAGTGGTTTTGCCTTAGTCAATTTGTCTGAATTTAGGTCGACAAATGTTGAACTTTGTTCGACGATCGGTGGGCTGAGCTCGATGAATTCTGAACTTCAAGCTTCTAAATTTTAGCTCAAGGAATGGTGAGCTGAGCATGATGATCTATGTGCTGAGCTCAACGAACTGCGATCTGAGCTCGATGAATTCTGAATATCAAGCTTCTGAGTTTTAGCTCAAGGAATGGTGAGCTGAGCTCGATGATCTGTATGCTGAGATCGACGAACTGCGAGCTGAGCTTGATGAACTGCGAGCTGAGCTTGATGAATTCTAAACCTCAAGCTTCTGTGTTTTAGCTCAAGGAAGGGTCAGCTAAGCTCGATGATCTATGAACTGAGATCAACGAACTGCGAGCTGAGCTCGATGAATTCTAAACCTCAAGCTTTTAAGTTTTAGCTCATGGAATGGTGAGCTGAGCTCGATGATCTGTGAGCTGAGCTCGACGAACTGCGAGCTGATCTCGACGAAATCTGAGACCCATACTTTGAATTGAGCTTGACAAAATTTGAATTCTCCAGCATATTCTTTTTATTGACCTGTCCAATCATGGATTACCTGCATGCATGAACTAGAGCACACTTCAAATACATTATGTGTGTATGTCATTGACCCGTTTGACTTCTTACAAATCTGGGATATTAAGATCAATAAATCCAACAATCTCCCCCTATTTGAAGAAGTCAAAACTTTGCTTGATCAATAGTACAGGTCATTGACAACACAGTATATTCATCATAAAAAAAAATTAACATTATTAGTTTGGAAATATTACCATATTTCTCCAGCATGTGGAGAATTACTTACTCCCCCTGGCATGCTGCCACCCTTACAATTCCACCTGCCTATTCTTCTTACCCCTTGACTATCCTCCCCCCTTTTTGACTTCTGCAATAGGGAGCATTCTGTGGGGTTTTGCTCCCCCTATCTGTCCGGAGTAGAACTTCCCACTTTGACTCAATCCAGTGCAGTTGTTGGGCTAGCTCCCCCGCAACAGTTGCACACTATCTTCATTATCTGGAGGAAGAACTTGTACTACCTGCAAAATGGACAGGGCAGCATTTGGTAGAAGTGAGAATTGAAGCTACACAAGATTCAGCATACCCAATTCAAACTTGAAGGTGTTGAACTTGGCTTCATCTAGTGGCTTAGTGAAGATATCAGGCACTTGCTTGTCTGTGGAGACAAACTCAAGGCTGATGTCTTCCCTTTCCACATGTTCTCTATTGAAGTGATACATAATTTCTATATGCTTAGTCCTGCTATCGGAGACAAGATTTCTAGCTATAGAAATTGCACTAGTAGAATCACAAAAGAGTGGAGTTCTACTTATCTAAATATTATTATCCCGAAGTTGATGTTGGATCCACAGCAACTGAGCACAGAAGCTTCCAGCTGAAATATACTCTGACTTTGTTGTTGAGATTGCAACACTCGTTTGTTTCTTGCTGTTCTAAGAGACATGCCTTCCACCTAGATATTGATAGGAGCCAGAAGTGCTCTTCCTATCCTCCTTATAGCCTGCAAAATCTGCATCTGAATAGCCTGTTAGTTCAAATTCCACATTCCTGGGGTACCATAGACCAAGATCTGGGGTGCCCTTAAGATATCTCAAGGTTCTTTTCACAGCAGTGTAGTGAGACTCTTTAGGGCAGGCCCGATACCTAGCACAGACACATGTTGCATACATAATGTTAGGCCTACTTGCAGTGAGGTAGTGAAGGGAGCCAACTATACCTTTATACAGAGTTGGATCAACAGGTTTCCTTGGATCATCTTTGCCTATAGGTATACTTGAGCTCATGGGAGTTCTTATGCTGGAAGCATTCTCCATGTCATATTTCTTGATTATCTCCCTGGTGAACTTTGACTGGGATATGGATAGACAATCATCAGTCTATCTAACTTGGAGTCCCAAGAAAAACTTCACCTCACCCATACTACTCATCTCAAACCTCCCCTGCATAAGTTTTGCAAACTTCCTGCAGAGGTTGTCATCAGTAGAGCTAAATATTATGTCATCAACATAAATCTAGACTAAGATGATCTTGCACTTAGATTCCCTTAAGAATAGGGTCTTTTCTATCTTCCCCCTTGAGAAATTGTTCTTAATGAGGAAGGTAGAAAATGTCTCATACCATGCTCTAGGGGCTTGCTTGAGTACATAAAGAGCTTTCCTAAGTCTATATACAGCAGTAGAAGAGTTGGAATCTACAAAACCTAGACGCTGCTCTACATAAATCTCTTCCTTCAAGTCTCCATTCAGAAAGGCAGACTTGATATCCATCTGGAAGACCTTGAATCCCTGGAAGGCTGCAAATGTAAGGAACAGTCTGATTGCTTCCAACCTTGCAACTGGGGAAAAAGTCTGATAATAATCAATCCCCTCTTCCTATCTATAAACTTTGGCAACCAGTCTAGCTTTATTCTTTATTACAATGCCATTTTTATCGAGTTTATTTCTGAAAATCCACTTGACTCTATTGACATTATTCCCATCTGGTCTGGAAACCAGCTTCCAGACCTTGAACCTTTTGAACTGGTTCAGTTCTTCTTGCATTGCACCAATCCAGAATTGGTCTTGATTTGCTTCTTCAAATTTCTTGGGCTCTTCTTGTGACAGGAAGCTGGAATATAGAGCTGTGTTGAAACATTTACTTCTGGTCTATACACCTTGGCTGGCCTCACCAATTATCTGATTTGGAGGATGATCTCTCAGATATCTAACTGTAGGGGGCAGCTTGACTACTTCTAGCTGAGCATCATTTTCTTCAACTAGTTGGTCTTCATCTCCAGGTAGACATTCCTGTGCTTCCTATCGATAGCATACCTCTCCATTTTCATCTGGCATAGCTGGGTCTTTATCTTTGATGGAGAGTTTTTCCCATCATGACTTCTGTACCTGCAGAACTAGTCAAGGAGCTTGATAGCTCACTGTTTATCATGCTTGACTCATCAAACACTACATTGATAGACGCCTCTACAATGTGAGTAGTCAAGTTATAGACTCTGTATTCCCTACTACTATTGTTGTACCCAACAAAGATCCCCTCATGAGATTTGGCAGCAAACTCAGTCACTTTTGACAAACCATTATTCAAGATGAAACACTTGCAACCAAAAATACTGAAATAGGATATGTTCGGTTTTTTGCTATTCAAAATCTCATAGGGAGTCTTCTTGTGGCCTTTGGTGATAGAAGCCCTATTAAGATCATGACATGTAGTGTTAACTGCCTCAGCCCAGAAATATTCAGGGAGAGAAGTGTCACTCAACAATGTTCTCCCTGCTCCTATGAGAGTCCTATTTTTCCTCTCAGCTAACCCGTTTTGCTGAGGTGCTCTTGGAGAGGAGAATTCCTGATGAATCCCTTGCTCTTCACAGAAAGAATCATGCTAGCAGACTGAAATTCAGTTCCATGGTCACTTCTCATTTTGACCACAGATCATATCAGTTCATTCTAAATCTGCCTGAAAAAATTCATGAGGACATTCAGGGTTTCATACTTTCTTCTAAGGAAGAACCCCCAAGCAAATCTGGAATAGTCATCAACCACCATAAGGGTGTAGACCTTCCTACCTAGACTCTGAACACTCATAGGATCAAACAAGTCCATATGTAGGAGATACAGGCATCTCACTGAGTCCTTGGTCCCAATTCTCTTGAAGGAGGTCTTAGTTTGCTTACCCTTTTGGCAAGCTGTAGAGATACCCTCCTTGGAGTATTTTATTTTGGGACCATTTCTAGCAAGCTCATCACTGAAGAGCTGACCAATGGTCTTATAGTTCAAATGAACCAGTCTCTTGTGCTATTGAACACAATATGAGACATTGTCATTTGCAACTAGGCATATAGGGGAACTATTTTCTAAGCAAGAAAAGTTTAAACAATAAACATTCTCATACCTACTGCCAGTTACGATGACGCATTGGTCAATTAACGTCTTGATGTGGCACTTATCCTTGTGGAAGGAAATGTCATAACAAAGTTCACATAGTTGGCTTATGCTTATGAGGTTTCATTGCAACACCTCCATATAAGCCACCTTTGTGATGGTGATTATGCCATTTGAGATATTACCATAACCTCTAGCTATTCCCTTGTCAGAGCCTCCAAATATGACCTTAGGTCCATTCTTTACTGGAGTGTACTCCTTCAACAGCTCCTTTGTTATAGTCATGTGCCTGGAACATCCAATGTACAAGTACCATTTAGGGGAATTTGTACCTGAACTAACCTGAAAAGAACACAAATCATCTCACCTTAGGACCCCAATTTCTATTGGGTCCTAGGTTCACATTGCCAGAAAATAATCATGCCTTCCTGCAGTATTTCTAACAGTTGGCAACCTCTGGACACAAAAGGATTGTGCCAGCAATCTACAGCATAGTGGCCCACTTTGCCACAGTACCAGCACTCATAGATATTATATCTCCTTTTCTGCTTAGGACTAGCACTTGGCTTAACTGCTCCATGAACAGTAGGAAGATGTGATGCTGTACATTTCTGTTTTCTTCCAGCAGTCGTTCGACTGAAGGAGAGTCTTTCAGCTGGCTGTTTTGGACTTTTCTGAGATCCACCAGCTGCATTTCTCTTTTCTGCTAACATGCATCTGATAGCATCAGAAACTGCCATCCCAGCCATGGCAGAAGACTCACCTTGGGTCATTACCTTTGCTGGTTCACTCAGATTTCCTGTAGCAGCAATATCCTTGAGTTTTGGGGTTGGGGCAGCAAAAACAAATGGACCAGGATTGTCCATTTTAAATTCCTCATGGGAGGCCTTAAAGGCTCTCATATGTCTGTATCTTCCACCTTGGATAGGGCCACATTGGTCCATACCGGTGGATCTGCCATTCTCCCAGTGACCAAGACAGCTTTCATGGTCATACCTATTAGAAGGCAACAAGACATTCTGAAAGGAAATTTGAGGCAATGAGGCTAGAGGCACTACTGGTGCATTTCCCTTTCCCTTTCCTTTTGTATTGGGAGGTCTAGCAGGTCCCTTAAATCCTAACCCTTTCTTACCGACTTGGGTAAGGTGGGTGTCAATTAAGGGAAGAACAGTGTTTGGCTTAGAAAACTTGGTCACCAGCAATTTCTCATTTAGGCGATCGTTTTCAAGTTTCTGGATAAGTTTCTCATTTGAGACTCTTACCACAGACTCCCTATCAATGGTCTCCTTGAGATGGGTTGTTTATGCAGCCATGTCAGTGAGGCCTTTTTCATGGTCTTCACACTTGCTTTTAAGATTGAGAAGCTCTTTTGCTTGTCTCTTGGCAAGGAGCTTGCACCTCTTGAATGCTTCAAGAAGTTCTTCATACTTGACAATTATGTAGTTGAAATCATCCTCAGAATCTTAATCCCCTTCATTTCTTGATGATTGAGCTTCAAAGTCTGAGCTAGCCTCATGACTTGAAATAGAAGGTTGAGATTTAGCATTTACCTGAGCTTGTCCAGGCTGAGCCTGGATGCTCTCTTCATCTATAATTGCCATTAGTCCATGACATTGAGGATCTTCTTCTTCATCTTCATCCACCTTTGAGTCACTATCTGAATGTGACAAAGGGTCCCTAATCCCTATCCTAGTAGCTGGATATTCTTCAGGTTCTCCTTCAGCAACAGCCATTAGCTCAACGTAGGCTTCTTCTTCACTGTCTGACCCAGAGGAAGAGTCAGGCCAGGTCTTTTCCTTCCTGGCCACAAAGTACTTCTCTTTCTTCTTTCCCTTATGTTGCTTCTTCACTCCTTCATCTTTCCTCTTCACTGGGTAGTCAGCAAATACATGCCCAAGTTTGTTGCATCAGAAACAAATAACATTAGAGGAAGTATGTTTGCTAGAGTTAGGAGCAAATCTATCCTCCTTAGAGGATTTCCTTTTATGCTATGAGGAAGAGGATGTCCTTCTGTTCTTCCAATGCCCCTTCGTCATGAGTTTTTGAAATTGTCTGGAGAAGGCAGCAAGGTCCTCATCATATATATGGCTATCAGAGGAGCTGGTTCTTGAGCTCTTAGATTCTGACTCAGCAGTTCTTCTAACTGGAAATATCTTCCTTCTGCTCCTGGTTGAAGCATCAGCTCTAAAGGCCACAGATTTCTCCTTGCCCTGTGACTTACTGCTCTTCTCTTCTTCTTCCTTCCTTGCAGCAAGCTGCATCTCATGAGATAGTAGCTTTCCAAACTGGGTTGGAGGTGGAGTGTCAGCTAACTTGCCCATCTCCCTGATGCCACAAATCTTTGTGTCCCAATACTTTGTGAGGGACCTGAAAAATTTGTCATTCAGCTAATATGTTCTGAAGACTCTTCCATATGTTCTCAGTTCATTTAAAATTCTGAAAAATCTTTCAAAGCTCTCAGCAATGCCCTCAGACTTTCCTTATCTAAGGGCCTCATACTCATGGTTGAGCATGGATTTTCTGTCATCCCTCACCTCTTATGAAGACTCCATGAACACAACTAGGGTGTCACACATCTCCTTGGAGGTTTTACTGTGCACCAGATTATGGAAGGTTGATTGATCTACTGCACTAGTAATAATGTTTTGAGCTCTCTTGTCCATGGAGGAAATAAGGAGCTCATCTTTGTTCATTTCTTCATAAGATTTAGGTGTCTGGATGTTGGCATCCAAAACTGAGATCTTTATAGGGATGAAGGGTCCCTCTTTAACTATGATGTATATCCTAGGGTCAGCAGCTTTTATGAATAGTTTGACCCTTTCCTTCTATAGTCCAAAGCCCTCCTTGCTGCAGATTGGTAATTTCATGGCCCCTAGTATATAGTAGTGTACACCAGACACCATTCTTATATCTTATAGCTAACATTGGAGGTGTACTCAGACTGTTAAATCCTTTTTGAGCAACCTCCCTCTGATACCACGTGAAAGTTGTTTAACTTAAGGTTAGCTAGTCATCTAGAGGGGGGGTGAATAGTTGTTTTAAATTTCTTATACCTTTTTGTTGTTTTCTTATTAAATGATCTAGAGCTTGTCCTTAATACCTGCAATACAAGAGAGAAACAAGCAACATATCAAGCACACAAATATTTATAGTGGTTCCCCAATTGGGTACATCCACTTTACCTCCCACCTATCCAACTGATTTGTTGGACAAGGCACACACTCCACCAATATACTCCTCGGAGCTTACACCTTAGGCCATCAGCCATACACACTGATTATTTTTAGAATCTAAACTCAGAACCACAAGGGTTCCTACCTCAGAGCCTTGCAGTGCTCCTACAGCTCAGTGGTCCACTGACCACCTACCTCAGCCATATCTCTAAGGCCTACAGCTCATGCTTCTCAGCCCTATAACTTCAGGCATACATCCCTACTCTCAGAGTGCTGCAACACTCCTACAACTCAGTACCTATCCAGTTACCTACCTCAGTGCCCTTCTAGGCACCTACAGCTCAGCATCCTCCAAGGCCTACAACTTAGTGACACACTTGTCACTTACAGCTCAGTGACTCACCATTCATCTACCTCAGCCTTATTTCTAAGGCCTACTACTCAGGCTGGGAGGACATCCATACTCTCAGATTCATACTTGGATCCTACCTCAGTACTCCAACAGGGGACCTACCTCAGTGACTAATTAGTCACCTACAACTCAAGCCAAATGGCCCTAAAGCTCAGATTCATATATACTGAATCCTATAGGAGTTTATACAAAATATTAAGTAAAAATAAAACAACTGACTCAGAGATTAATCTCTGATTCTACCTTGCTGGACTGAACAGATATCTGTCCAGCCCACTTACTGTATAAGGGATGAGTATTCTTCTACAGCCAACTTCTTCTTTGCTGCACAGGTGAGCAGCTATCTGCTGTTGAAGGCTGGTTGCCCCTTCACACAGCTAACTTCTTGCTAAATGGATGAATCAACTGCCTTTTTTTGGAGAGAGCAATCCTGATGAACTTGAAAGAGCTTCAACTTTCTTTCTTTGCCTTGTGGCTAACTTGCTGGACTTTTGCTTTCAAGCTTATTAGAGAAGATGAAGTCCAGCCGCCTCTGGTTTTCTTTGTATTTTCTGCGTTTGTTCTCCGTAACCCTAATGCCTTTTTCTTCCTCCTTTTTATATCTATTGATTTGAATCAATGACACAATTTGAGAGTGGGTGCAGCCAAGGATTGGTGAGCGTCACCTCCCTCAGAAAAGGACAAAGCAGCTTTCGACACTACTGTAGCTTTTCCACAATGGCTTCATGTAATTTGACTTTGATGATGTCAGCAATGGTCATCACTATCTGAACTTAGAAAATATTCCAGAACTTCATTAAACATTGAGTGATGTTAAGTCACTCAACGCCAGTTGTCTTGGTTCTCAGTGCTTCTGGACTTGTGAATTTTCACTGGCTTTATCTCAGCAGTTCTTTCTCAGCGGTTTCTTCTTAACAGCTAAGACAAGCTTCTATCTCAGCGCTTTCTTCTTCTAACCTTAGATAGTCTTCTGTCTCAATAGTTTCTTCTCAGTAGTCTCAGCTGTCTCGGCGGTTTTGCCTTAGTTTATTTGTCTGACTTTAGGTCGACGAATATTGAACTGCGTTTGATGATCGGTGGGCTGAGCTCGATGAATTCTGAACCTCAAGCTTCTGAATTTTAGCTCAAGGAATGGTGAGCTAAGCTCGACGATCGGTATGCTAAGCTCGATGAACCACGAGATGAGCTCGACGAATTCTTAACCTCAAGCTTCTAAATTTTAGCTCATGGAATGGTGAGCTGAACTCGATGATCTTTGTGCTGAGCTCGATGAACTGCGAGCAGAGCTCGACGAATTCTGAACCTCAAGCTTTTGAGTTTTAGCTCAAGGAATGGTGAGTTGAGCTCGACGATCTATGAGCTAAGTGTGACGAACTCCGAGTGGAGCTCGACGAATTTTGAACCTCAAGCTTCTGAGTTTTAGCTCAAGGAATGGTGAGCAGAGCTCCACAATCTGTGAGCTGAGCTCGATGAACTGTGAGCTAAGCTCGACGAAATCTAAGACCCACACTTTGAAATGAGCTTGACAAAATTTGAATTCTCTTACAAATTCTTTTTGTTGACCTGTCCAATCATGGACTACCTGCATGCATGAACTAGAGCACACATCAAATACATTATGTGTGTATGTCATTGAACTGTTTGACTTCTTACAAATCTAGGATATTGGGATCAATATACCCAATAAGGAAGTACAAGGATGTTGATCCCATGCCTCCTCCTCCACCAAAGTACTGTCTGAAACCCAAAGAATATCTTGAGAGACTGTTGTTGAAGAGAAAGAACAAGAAGATCTAAATTCTTATATATATTTCATTATTGTGTGTTGTGGGCTGCTCTCCCTAATATAAAATACTATATATATATATATATATATATATATATATATATATATATATATATATATATATATATATATATATATATATATATGATTTATCTATTGTCCTTAAATGAATGTCATTTCATTCTTATTATTCTTTCAAGTCTTAATTTAATTTTATTTGGTATGTGCAATTCACCTTAGCCTGTAAGATTTTGGCTTCTTCAAATAGGGGGAGATTGTTGGTTATTGTATCCACATTAACCCTGATTTGATGAAGTGTCCAGTCAAGGTAAGATGAATTGAGTTTCTATTTGATGTTGTATTATAGTTTGTACTTGCAGGTCTATGTTGCTAAGTACACACCAATGTCAGGTTATAGTGGGTCAGTAAATATAGGACTACACAATGTAATCCATCATTATGTAGACCATCGTGTTGACTCACGTGTAATCTCTCTATTAGGGTGTATTTTTATCCCAAGTATAGGAGAAGGTTCAAGGAAGGCAAAAGTCCAGGATTCAGAAATGAAGAATGTTACCTAAGTAAAATTCGGCGAGTATGGTGAGTCGTACACGTCAAATTCGTTGAGTATCCCCTTGATACTCATCAAATTCGTCGAGTATGCTTCCTGATACCCATCGAATTCGTCGTATATACTTACGGTAAATTCTCTGGAATTCCAAAATTTGTCCAAGGCAAATTCGTCGAGTATCACTGGTCTTACTCGCCAAATTCATCGAGTATCACTAGAGATACTCGCCGAATTCGATGAGTATCCCAGGCGATACTCGCCGAATTATTTAAAGCAAATTTTCAAACTTTCTGGAAATCAATTGAAGGCATATTCGGCGTATATCATCATAAAATTCGGCAAGTATCAATTCGATATTTGACGAATCTTGCCGAAAATGACTTATTGCTTTTTTCCGATTTTTTGTCTGGTTCTGATTTTGTCATCCATGAATAGTAAAAGCTAGAGTTCATTTTTGGAAACATTTTATAACCGTTTGTTTTCGAATCTCTATATATATACATAGGGAGATTTCGAAATCACAAGAATATCTAAACCTAATTACATTTTCGAATTTCAAAGCTTACAAAAATGTAACTGTCGGCCACACGCACGCTCGTTCGCGAAAATCTTTCGTTCGGCTTCGACTTCGCAAGATCTTCTTCTTCAACGTCTTCTTCGACTAGATCGTGTCTTCATTCAAGATCGAATCTACTCCAGTCCTTGTTGGTTGAAGATCAAGGTTCAAGATCCAAAGAATTCACGTTTCTGAGTTTTCTGAGATTCAAGATCAACCCTTCCAAGAATGTCGGATCATGACTTGTAATCATGTGTTATTTTGTAATATCACTTTAAATTGTGTAGGAGATTTTTCTCAGAGTTTTGTAGATCCATTTGTGGATCGAGAGAGTAGATCTGGTTGGGGATCAAGGTTGTCAATCTGGTTTGTGGATCGAGTTGTATGAGAGTTTGTTCTCCGAGTTGTAGGAGCGTCGTCTCCGAGTTGTAGGAGTTGTAGCTCCGAGGTGTAGGATTTGACGAAATTTGAGTTTGGTGAAGTATCTAAATCTACCCTTCGTGGGAGATAGGTGAGGCGGGACAGTGGGAGTACCTAACTTGGGGAACCACTATAAAATCTCTGCATTTGTGTGCTTATTATTTGAGATAATTTTTATTCCGCAAAAAGATGCAAACATCACCTATTCACCCCCTTCTATGTGATTTAGGTAGACGCCAGATCCTTTCATAGACCCATTTTGGATTATGGCTATGCAAGAAGAACTGAGCCAGTACAAGAGATGCAAGGTTTGGAAGGTGGTTCCCAAACCACAATGACATAACATCATTAGAACTAAGTGGATCCATGAAAATAAACTTGATGAGAATGGTGTTATAACAAAGAATAAAGCTAGCATGGTTGACAAGGGATACAAACAAGAGGAAGGTATTGATTTTGATCAAACCTTTGCACTAGTAGCTAGATTTGAAGCTATAAGACTATTCCTTGCATATGCTGCACTTGAAGGATTCAAGGTATTCCAAATGGATGTAAAGTCGGCTTTCCTAAATGGTGAACTAAAATAAGAGGTCTATGTTGAGAAACTCTCAGATTTTGTTAATTCTAACTCTCAAGATTATGTATTTATGCTTAGAAAAGCCTTACATGGGTTGAAGCAAGACCCTATGGTATGGTATGAAACCCTGTCTAGCTTTCTCATTGAGAACAAATTCTTAAGGAGAAAGATATACAAGATATTGTTCTGAAGGGAAGTCAAGGGTAAGATTATCCTAGTCCAAATCTATGTAGATGACATAATTTTTGGGTCTACTGTTGATGTCCTCTGCAAACAGTTTGTAAAACTTATGCAGGGGAAATTTGAGATGAGCAGTTTCGATGAACTCAAGTACTTCTTCCAAGTAAGACAGTCATAGGATGTTCTATCCATCTCTCATTCTAAGTTTACCAGGGAGTTGATTAAAAAACTTGGAATGGAGAGTGCCTCCACAATGAAAACTCCTATGGGGTCAAATGTGTCATTAGATAAGGATGAGTCGGGGAAATATATTGATGAAATCTTTTATAGGGGCATAATTGGGTCCCTCCTTTACCTGACTATTAGTAGGCTAGACATTATGTATGCTACATGTGTTTGTGCTAGGTACAAGGCTAACCCTCAGGAATCTCATTATTCTATAGTAAAAAGAAATTTGAGATATCTCCAGGGCACACCTGATCTAGGTTTGTGGTACCCTAGGAATAATGATGTTGAACTAATTGGGTATTCAGATGCAGACTTTGCAGGTTGTAAAGAAGACAGGAAAAGCACCCCTAGCTCCTATCAATTTCTGAGAAGAAGGCTTGTAACTTGTAGTAGCAAGAAGCAAACAAGTGTTACAATGTCAACAAATGAATTAGAATATATCTCAGCTGATAGTTATTGTGTACAACTACTGTGGATCCAGCATCAGCTCTAGGACTACAATCTCAAGCTAAGTAGAACTTCTATGTTTTGTGAATATACTAGTGCAATCTCTATTTCTAGGAATCTTGTGTCCTATAACAGGACTAAGCACGTAGAGGTTAGGTATTATTTTATTATAGAGCATGTGGAATGTGAGGACATCAGTCTTGAGTTTGTCCCCACTAACAAGCAAGTGGCTGATATCTTCACCAAGTCACCAGTGAAGCCAAGTTTAACACCTTCAAATTTGAATTGGGTATGATGAGCTTAGGATAGCTTCAGTAGCTCTTCATGCATTTTCTATTGCAGGTAGTATAAATTTCTGCAGGATAACAAAGATGAAATGGACTAAGTGTCCAACCTTCGAGTGCAATGAGTTTAAGCGTCGAGTGCATCGAGAGCATTCAACGCATACTCCCAGGGACTTTTATTTATAGCTATCTCTTAGGATTAATCTCAGCCGATAATTTCCTAGTGATTATCATGTTAGAGTCTTACTGCCATATCAGCAGACTAGTGAGAAGAAGAAATGAAGTTGTACTCATAATAGAGGAAAGCACATGAAGCAGCTCCTCTCAGGGCAGTAAGGAAGAGGCACATGATCCTCAATTGAAATGGTAACTGAAGGTATTGTGGACAGGATCTGTGCAAATCTTGAGGGGGAACTGACAAGCTAGATGCTCATGTTGAGGGGGAGCAAGTTCAGTCTGTTATGCTATATTGGAACCCTTTTACTGATTTGTGCTAGGATTACTATCATTTGTTTAGGATGATTAGTTTGACCCAATATGTATAGTCTAGGGTCATAGGTTATTCTTTCCAGGGTTGCTACTTTAGAAGAACTCCAGAGAAATGCAGGTAGACAAATGCAAAATTCAGTTCAACGAAAGCAGAGCTGCGTTCGACGTACACCGAGCTTAGCTCGATGAACTCAGAGTTCTAACTCTGAGTTCAGCTCGACAAAAGCTGAGTTTCGGTCAATGAACTCTGACCTCACTCTGTAGTTCAGCTCGATGAAAGCTGAGTTTCGGTTGACGAACTTTGACCTCAACTCTACAGCTCAGCTCGACGATATCCAAGCTCAGTTCGACGAATGACATATTTAGCTCGACGAAATCCAGGCTCTTATTGACGATTTCCAGGTTCAGTTCAACTAATTATTTGTAGTGTTTAGGCAGTTATATTTATTCAAAGGCAAAATGATTTCAGGCTTAATTTCAGTCAGTTATACTCTGGTATTTAATGCTAAATATTCTTAATGAATATAGTCATTTCTGATAGTATTAAATATGGAAGTATCACAGAGTTATTCTTCTAATCAATTACCAGGGCAGTTAACGAATGGTTTTAATTCCAAATATTTAAATATAGTCGTTACAAATCCTCAGAGATTCTTCAAATGTTTCAATGAATGTTTTTAAAATTCAAATATTTGAATTCTTCTCAGAATATATATTCAGAAAATTGCAGATACAAGTTTAAGAAGGGGATTACTGACTGAGACGTACACAGAGATTTTGGATAACTTGCCTCTGAATCTCCAAGAGACAATCAATTTCACATTAGTGTGAAATTTAAACTGGAGAGAAATAATATTCTTGAAGGCATATACCTTGAAGAAAAGTCCCCCTCTCCTGATCATATTCTCTACACAAATCAGGGGGAGCTTTTTGCATCATCAGTCCACTAAGTCTTCTCAGAGACTCTTAATAGAGAAGAAAATATCTTTTCTTTTAGTTTATTTCATAAACTGTATACAGGGCTTGTAAGTCTCTTCAAAAGATATCTTTTGGTTCCTAAGTCACTTAATCAAAAGACTTAAACTTGGTTTTTGGGCACCTGATCAAAAGCTCAAACGGTTGCTAGATCTCCCTTGGAAAATAGATCTTTTGGTGGCAGAGCACCTAATCAAAAACATGTAGTGGATTCCTACCAGGGTGGTAGAAGAGTGCACGTACCCAGATTTATTGGAGAACCACTATAAATTTCCTTGTGTCGTCTGTGATTGTTATTCTTCTTATTTGTGTGTTGTGGTTACTCTATATATATATATATATATATATAGACCACTACTTTTAATCCGCTGTAAAAATAAATTAAAGTTTTTAATATACACTATTCACCCCCCTCTAGTGTAAAGTAGATCTATCCCTCACTTTCAATTAGTATTAGAGAGTGGTTCTTTGGTTTTACAGGCTAACACCTGAACCATAAGATCTGATAGATTTTTTTTCACCTAAAAATATATCATGGCACAAAATAAGGAATATGCTAGCACTAGACCTCCTATATGCAATCTAAATAAGTTTGCATTATGGAAGGAAAGGATTAAATTATTTAAGAACTCTATTGATGAAGATATCTACAACTCTATTTTGACAGGTCCACCTCAACCATTAGCAAAAACTAGTACCAGTGTTGTACAACCTCTAGAATGGACAGAAGCCCAGAAGAAAGCTAAATTTGTTGATGCCAAATCAATGAACATCTTAGCTCAAATAATGTCAAATGACATCTTCCAAAAGGTTATTGAATGCACTTCAGCAAAAGCTATCTGGGACTCCCTCAATACAATGGTTGCTGAATCTACTGATGAGAGAAAAGATAGAAGATCACACCTTATCTCCCAATATGAGAACTTCAAAAAGGGAGAATCTGAATGTGTAGCTGAAATGTACACAAGGCTCAGTCTCATTATTAATGAACTGAAAACTTTGGAGAAGGACATCACATTGACAGAAGTCAATTATAAGATCCTAATGTGATTCCCTAGCACATGTGATTCAAGGATCTGGCGAATCAAAGAAGCCAGAAGCTTAAATGAGATTATAATAGAGACCTTGTAGGGGAAGCTCAAATCTTATGAGCAGCTCATCATAATAAGGGAAGCTGAACAAAGTACTTCACCTGTAGTAAGGAAAGAGAAGAGCATAGCTTTCCAAGCAACAGAAGAAGCAGAAGTTCTTCTAGAGAATGAAGATCTTATAGGTCTCCTGGCTAAAAGATTCTATGAAATAGCAAGAAAAGACTTCAGGAGAAGATCTTCCAGAAATAATGACAAACCAAGATATGAAAAAACACCCACTAAAGAAATTGTGTGTTATGGTTGCGGGAAAGCAAGACATATTCTTCCAGAATGTCTTTAGAATCAGAAGAAGGATAAGAAGAAGGAGAAAAACTCCAAGAAGCACTCCAACAAACCTTCTTCCAGTAAATATAAGAAGAAGGAGAGAGGTTTTATTACTGAAACCTAGAGTGAATCAGATGATGAGTCTTCATCTAGCTCAAGTGAAGATGGAGAAGAAGCAAAGGATAAGGAAATTTGCTTGTTGGCAATCAATGCATCATGCAACAATTCTGAGTCTGAATCAGAATTTGAAAAAGATCAATTAATCCCTGCCATTGAATTTACTTCAGAACAATTTTAAAAGGATTTTAAATTATTATGCAATGATTTGTTAAAGTCTGAGAAAGAAATAAAACTATTCAGAGAGAAATTAACTGAATTAGATAATCTATCTTCTGAAAACATAAAACTTAAAGATGATTTTAAAATTGCTTCTGAACAAATAGTATCTTTAGATAACAAATTTTCTGAGGCCAAAAAGTATAAAGAGTCTGCAAAAAGGGAGAAGCATCAAACTGAAGGATATCACAAGCACAGTTAATGTCATACTAAATTGTAAACTAGGTTTGGGAGCTTCATCTAGTCAGCCACAGCTGTTACAGAAAATATTTTATCTACACCTGTAAATTTTTTTTCTACCAAAGGAAAAGAATTATTACAAATTACAAATAATGCCCCTGAAATCTTACAAAACAATAAACAAAATCAAAGTAAAAATTTTCAGAAAAATTATGTTCAGAAAAATTCATCAAACCGAGCTCGACGAAATAATTATTATTCGTCAAACAGAGCTCGACGAACTATGAACACAGAACTTGAGTATAATTATTCAAATGGTGTTTGACGAACTCAATATGATTCGTCAAACTGCGATCGACAAATGTGGAACATAGAAAATGGAGATTATTTTTCTGTGAATGGAGTTTGACGAACTCACTTCCATTCGTTAAACTCAGATCGACAAACTCAATATAATTCGTCGAACCCAGCTTTTCAAAATAGAAATTTAAATTCTTTCCAAAAGTATAATCAAACTCAAAAATTTATAAATCCTTTTATTTAGTAGATTATCCCTCCTAGAATATATCATCCACTTGGTTATAAGGATGAACCGGAGTGTTCTTATATTTCAAATTATCTTGAAAGAAAAATAGGACCTAAGGTTACCTTGGTCAAGAACATCTAATTTTGTTCTGTGCAGGAAATGAACTATCCTACCATAGAGGAACTGTGGTATTTGGATAGTGGATGCTCAAATCATATGACAGGAAGCAAAGCAAACTTGGAGACTCTAACTGTGGACAGACAGAAGGCTATGGCAATATCAATGTTGGAGCAGTTACCTTCAAGAAGGTATCCTATGTGAAAGGTCTCAAGCATAATCTTTTTTCCATAAGTCAATTATATGATGAAGGTTATCAGGTATCCTTTAACAAATCTTTATGCTCTATTACATCTGATGATAATAAAACTATTTTAACTGGAGTTATATAAGGTAACATTTACTTAGTAAACTTTAACTCTACAAAATCTGAAATATGTCTGTTCAATCACATAAGTAAAACAAATGAATTATGACATAAAAGATTAGGTCATATAAACCTTAAGACTATTGTTAAACTATCTAAGCATAACCTTATTAGAGGACTACCTTCTGGTTTTTACAAGAAGGAAGAACATTGCAGGGCTTGTCAATTAGGCAAACAAACTAAAAATAACTTTAAATCCATTTCTAAAAGTGATTCACCCAGGATTTTGTATTTACTACATATGGACCTTTTTTGACCTATTGCAGTACAAAGTTTGGGAGAAAAGTCTTATACTTTAGTAATTATTGATGATTTATCTAGATTCACTTGGGTGTTCTTTCTGAGAAATAAGTTAGATAACTTTAAAGTTCTTACATACTTTCTTGGGAACATCAAGATTAAGTACTCTACTCAGATTGCATTGATCAGAAGTGATCATGGAACTGAGTTTGAATCTCTTCTGATGAAAGAATTATGTGAGAAGGAAGGTATTAGACATTATTTGTCTGCTCCTAGAACCTCTCAAGAAAATGGGGTAGCTAAAAGGAAAAATATAACGTTAATTGAATCTGCTGGAACATTACTTACAGATGCTCACTTGCCCCTATCCTTTTGGGCAGAGGCAGTAAGCACAGCAAACTATGTCCTGAATCGGAGTTTGATTCATAAACTAAAGGGTAAGTCTCCTTATGAATTACTTAAGAATAAGAAACCTAAAGTAAACTATTTTAAGGTTTTGGTTATAAGTGTTACATTCACGATAATGATAAGAGACATTTAAGGAAATTTGAAGCCAAAGCTACAAAAGGAATTTTCCTTGGATATTCTCAAGTCAGCAAGGCTTATAGGGTCTTTAATAAATCTACCCTTAAAATGGAAGAATATGTGCATATGTCTTTTGATGAGACTAATATGTTTTACAAGGAGAGAGATATCTCTACCAAAGAATCTTTTCAGGTACCAAATCTGTATGAGAAAATGGATGATTTAATCCTAACACAAGAGAATACAACACATCCTTCTCAACAGATTGCTAACGATGTCAGTGATGAAGATAATTCAGAAATTTATGCTGAAAATATTGTGACTAATGAAATTCCACAAGAGGAATTAGTAGCACAAGTAGCTATAGAACTAACTCTACCTGCTGATTTTATCACACTTAGAGATCACCCTAGATCTCAAGTGATTGGAGACATATCAGCTGGTGTTCAAACAAGGCATCAATTGAATAAAGATCAGATGCATGCTTGATTTATTTCTCAAATTGAACCTCAATCCATCAAAGATGTAGAACAATATCCCCACTGGATCATTGTAATGTAAGAGAAACTCAATCAGTTTAAGAGATGTACAGTTTGGGACTTAGTTCCAAGACCCAAAAATATCCAGTCATTGGAACCAAATGGGTTTTCATGAATAAGTTGGATGCTCAAGGAATCATTGTTAGAAATAAAGCATGATTGGTAGCTCAAGGATATTCACAGGAGGAAGGCATAAACTATGATCAGATATTTGCTCCTGTTGCAAGATTAGAGGCTATCAGAATCTTTCTTGCATTTGCAGCATTCAAGAGATTCAAGGTATATCAGATGGATGTGAAGAGTGTTTTTCTAAATGGACAGCTCAAAGAGGAAGTTCTTGTAGAACCACCAGGTTTTATCTCTCCAACTCATTCTAATCTTGTTTTTATACTTAACAAAGCTTTTTATGGTCTTAAACAAGCTCCAAGAGCTTGGTATAAGACCCTTGCTAGTTTTCTTCTAGAAAATAAATTTAGTAGGGGCATGGTAGATAAAACATTGTTCTTTAGACATCATAAATCTAAAATTTTGCTAGTTCAAATATATGTAGATGACATAATATTTGGTTCTACTGATTCCAAACTACGCAAAAGGTTTTTTGACCTAATGTATTCTAAGTTAGAAATGAGCAGTATGGGTGAGCTATCCTACTTTCTTGGTTCACAAGTGAAGCAAACTCCTGATGGTATTTTTATATCCCAATCTAAATATGCTAAAGAGCTAATTAAGAGATTTGGGATGTCAGACCTCAGCTATTAAAACACTATGTCCTCTATTATTGTAGTTGATAATGATGAGCATGATAAACTTGTTGATCAAAAAATATATAGGACTGTCATTGGGTCCTTAATATACTTGGCAGCCAGTAGACCAGATATAATGTTTGCTACCTGTATTTGTGCTAAGTTTCAAGTAAATCCTAAAGACTCTCATCTAATTTTATTAAAAAAAGATTTTGAGATATATAAAAGGTTGCCCAAATCTAGGACTCTGGTATCCAATAGAGTCAGAATTTGAATTAACTGGATTCTCAGATACTGACTACGTTGGATGCATAGTTGACAAAAAAACACATCAGGAACTTGTCAATTTCTTGGTGATAGGCTTGTGTCATGGTTTTGCAAGAAGCAAACTTCTGTGTCTACCTCAACTGTTGAAGCTGAATACATTGCAGCTGGCAGTTGTTGTTCACAGATTTTGTGGATTCAAAATAGCTACTAGATTTTGGATACAACTTAAATAATTCAACAATATTTTGTGATAATACCAGTGCAATATCAATTGCACAAAATCCAGTCCATCACAGTAGGACTAAGCATATAGAAATAAGACATCACTTTTTTAGAGATAATGTAGACAAAAATAAAATTAATCTTGTTTTCATTTCTACTTGATTTATAAAGGGCAGATATTTTCACAAAATCCTCAGATGAAAAGAAACATATTTTCTTCTTAAAATAGTTAGACATGATTAATGAAGAATCTTTAATTTGAGTTTTTGGTTGAGATCGACAAACTGTACACTTTCGTCAAACTGAGCTCGACGAACTGTGAACTCTTCGTGAAATATTCATCAAACGGAGATCGACGAACTTTCTTTGAGAAACTTTTGTCGAATGGAGATCGATGCATTAGGTTCAAGTTTTGTTTCATTCGTAAAACTTTCGTCGACCGGAGATCGACGAAATTCTTTTCTTTTGAGAATTTTTCATCGAACAGAGTTCGATGTTTTGTCTTGCGTCGGATGGAGTTCGCCTTTTCCACTTCTCAAAACCTTATATTTAGATTTTCATCGAACTCAATCCCTCGCTTTCTTCATTTCCTTTGCGCTTGATCTTTCTGTTTTTGCAGGAACATGACGATCTCTCAGGCGTGTCGCAGGCCGTGTCACCTGAATTTTCCTGTTTCAGAACTTTGGGCTGTTACACAGGCGACCCTCTTAGTGATGAAATTCGATGCAGGCTTCGACATAGACATTGAATCATTTAGACATTCTAATCAAATCTTTTAGGACATACTGAAACTATTTGAGGCTCAAAATCTGCGGTATTTTATGATTGCAAGGATCAAACTTCCAATTGCAGAGAACAAAGAATGGGTACATACTGCCAAGATTCAAGATACTTCAAATATTATTGGATCTATTTCAGGAAATCAGGTTCCACTCACTCCTGAAATTCTTTCTGAAGTTTTTGGTTTCATTAATGGTGAAGATGACATAGAGCAATCTAGTTCTGAGTTTGATGAAATGCTAGAAAGGTTGGGTCATTCACAAGTAAATCCTAACCATTTACTGAAAAAGAATTTATCAATTGAATATAAATTCTAAGTTGGCATTGTTTGTAAGGTTCTATTAGGCAAACATTCTTCTCATGAATATATAATCAGGCACCAGTTTCTCTTGATGTGTGCTTTAGTTAATCAGAAGTCTATGAATTGAGGATCAATCTTATTTTATTCAAATAAGAAAAAGATTAATAAAAAGGATGTTGGTAATGGCAGAATCCTGGGGATATTCTTACAGGCTAAGTGTACTGAACTCTTGGTCTCCCATGCCATTTATATTAATTCTTCAAAGAGGATAACCTCTGCCCTCTTTGGAAGATGGGAGAGGGTGATCCCTAAGCCATCCAAGGTTACCTCCTCCAGGATTACTTCTGAAGGCACAAGGGCTGTTACATCTACTCTCCCAATCCTCAGCAGAAGTTTTCGCTCCATCATTCTTCTCCTCAACCATCTCCACATCATTCCCCTAGACCCTCCAATCCACCTTCTCTATAATTATATGTATAAATTCCATCATCCACTTCACATAATGATTCATCTATTCCTCAGTCACCTCTACCACCTATTATATCTGAAGATATCCCATCCACCTCTTTTCATCCAGAATCACCAATTCATCAGTCACCACCTCAATCTCCACTACTTTCCTCTCCTCCACACTTCTCTCCACCACATTCAGCTCCACCTCAAATATCTCCACCACATTCATCCTTACCTCCATTATCTCCATCACACTCACCCATCCAGGAGATAACTCCATGATGACATTCCTCCTGTCATCAACCCTACCTCCATTCCTCAAGCTTTCTATGTCTGCTCCAACTGTGAAAACAATTTCATCCCTTCTAATTCCATCCCATCTACTTCTGCATCTACTCAGGCTCCATCTGAGTCTATGTATGTGGATTTTTCTTCCATTACTTCAAAACTTCTTGAATTCATTACTCCTACTCTAAAGAAACTCATAGATGAAGCAATGGCTCCTCTAGTTGCTTCTATCTCTACTCTATCTTCTCAGCTTGCCTCCTCCAATTTTGTCCCTTCTTCTGGGGGCCTAGATTCAGGTTTCCCTGGATCTAGGCAGGGAGAGATGCTTTATGAAGAAGCTCCAGCAGTTTCCAGCTGCAATATAAGTAGAAGTTCTAGATAGTCCAGCAGTAGTGTTTGATGTTATATAGGATACAGATATGATTAGTTCAGTTGAAGAAGAAGAAGCAGCAATAGTACCAAAAGTTGTTTCTGTTGGTGATGCCTCTATTCATCCCACAGTCAACTTGTATTCTTTATTATCTTATTTTCATAATATTCATAATGGTTTTCCAGTTTTTGAGCATGATCTTTCTAGATCCATAGTATGTTATACTGCCCCTATTGATCTTTCAATTTTAGAACAGCTAAGGAACAGCCTTAAGATTTTTCTACCAGTAATAATTTAGTCTTTGAGACTATAGTAGCTGATAATATAATAGATATTATAGAGCAAGTTTCTTCCCCTCCCACTTTTGCATGGGATGAAACTCCAATGCCCAATTTTGATGATATTCTTTTTCAAGACATGGAATAAAACGATGGTAGTGTACATATACAAGTTGATATAGATATTGTTCATACACAGCCAGAAGTTCAAGTTCTTGATTCAGTCTAATTTTCTTAAATTAGTTAAATGATTTATATGATATCCCTATTAGAAGAATCTGATGATGACTCAGAGTCAGATGACTCAGAAGATTCTAAATCTAAGAAAAGAAAATTAAACAAAAAGGCTCCTACAAAGGTTGCTCCTTAAACCTTCCTCTACAGTCAATATTCCTTATTATATTTTTCATGGAATACCCCTCACTCCAGACCTCCCCAACTGGATGAGGTTCTCTAAGAATGAACAAAAGAATAAGAAGAAGATGAGGAGATACTCTTCACCTCAAAGATATAGGAGAGGACCTCCTCCTCCTCCAGCAGCAAGAGCAACAGGAAATGTTTCTCATTTCTCAAAGGTCCTACTTCTTCTCATTATTCAAGATCCTCTCAAGACAAAAAAGGATAGACCTTCAAGGTTAGGCTCTCAAAGCAGTTAGCAGAAGCAAACAAATCAAAGCAGCCAGCAGTCAAGTTCACAGCCATCAGATCAAGAGAGGCCTCCTTCACCAGTTTATGATCCAGAGATGGATCCAAATTTCAGAATGGCAAGGTTTATTGATCTTGTTGCTCTATCACAAATTAAGAAAGTCAGAGCAGAAGGTAAAGGACACCTCTCAGTTCTCCACCATATCATCTTATAGACAGAAGGAGCTTGATAGATATCAAGTGAAGAACTTGTTTAATGTGGACAAGTACATGAGCTTGCTTCTAGATGTAGTTTTGCCAAGGACTACCTCTCTGAAGACCATTGGAGATCATGATTTAAAGATGAGACAAAGGAAAGTTGTAGATCCTAACATGAAGTTAATCTTCACTAAACCATCTTCAGAATCTTCCTCAGATATTCCTAAGAAAGACACTTGATTTTTGATTTTATGTCTTTAAGACTTTGTTTATATTTTTGAACTCTCAAAGCACTTTAGTTTATATCTACTGAAAGTTTTTTTTTTGCTAGTTATTTTCTGCTTTGTGTTTTTCTATTATAGATAGTATCCTCACCCAAATAGGGGGAGATTGTTGGGACCCTTTTAATGATTTGGGATAGGATTACTATCATTTGTTTAGGATGATTAGTATGTCCCAATATGTATAGTTTAGGGTCATAGTTTATTCTTTCTAGGGTTGCTACTTCAGAATAACTCCAAAGAAATGCAGCTAGACGAATGCAGAATTCAGTTCGATGAAAGTAGAGCTGCGTTCAACAAACGCTGAGCTCAGCTCGACGAACTTAGAGTTCTAACTTTGAGTTCAGCTCGACGAAAGTTGAGTTCCGGTCGACAACTCTGACCTCACGCTGCAGTTGAGCTCGACGAAAGCTGAGTTCCGGTGGACAAACTTTGACCTCACTTTGCAGTTCAGCTCGACGAAAGCTGAGTTCCGGTCGACGAACTCTGACCTCAACTTTGCAGCTCAGCTCGATGATATCCAAGCTCAGTTCGACGGATATATTTAGCTTGATGAAATACAGGCTCTGATCGATGATTTCCAGGTTCAGTTCGACTAATTCTTTGCAGTGTTTAGGCAGTTATATTTATTCAGAGGCATAATGATTTCAGGCTTAATTTCAGTCAGTTATACTCTGGTATTTAGTACTAAATATTCTTAATGAATATATCCATTTCTGGCAGCATTAAATATGAAATTATCATAGAGTTATTATTCTAATCAATTACCAGGGCAGTTAAAGAATGGTTTTAATTACAAATATTTGAATATAGCCATTACAAATCCTCAGAGATTCTTCAGATGTTTCAAGGAATGTTTTTAAAATTCAAATGTTTGAATTCTTCTCAAAATATATATATTCAAAAAATTGCAGATACAAGTTTAAGAAGGGGATTACTGATTGAGACACATATAGAGATTTTGGATAACTTACTTCTGACTCTACAAGAGACAATCAATTTCACATCATTCTGAAATTTCAAATGGAGAGAAATAATATTCTTGAAGGCCTACACCCTAAAGAAAAGTCTCCCTCTCCTGATCATATTCTCCACACAAATTAGGGGGAGCTTTTTGCATCATCAATCTACGAAGTCTTCTCAGGGACTCTTGACAGAGAAGACAACATCTTTTCTTTTAGTTTATTTCATAAATTTTGTACAGGGTTTTTAACTCCCTTCAAAAGTTATCTTTTGGTTCCTAAGTCACCTGATCAAAAGACTTAAACTTGGTTTTTTGGCACCTGATCAAAAGCCCAAAGGGTTGTTAGATCTCCCTTGGAAAATAAATCTTCTTGTGGCAGGGCACCTGATCATAAACCTGTAGTGGATTCCTACCAGGGTGGTAGAAGAGTGGAAGTACCCAGATTTTTTGGGGAACATCTATAAATTTTCTTGTGTCATCTGTGATTGTTATTCTTCTTATTTGTTTGTTGTGGTTACTCTATATATATATATATCTATATATATATATATATATATATATATATATATATATATATATATATATATATATATATATATATATATATACACCACTACTTTTAATCCGCTATAAGAATAAATTGAAGTTTTTAATATACACTATTCATCCCCCTCTAGTGTAAAGTAGATTTATCACTCACTTTCATACTGCACAAGCTTGAATATTACCTAGAGAATCTCCAGCACAGGATAGATCAGGTCAAACCCTCCCTGACTGCTGAATAAGTTATAAAGGGGGTGAGGGAAATGATCAAGGGGCAGAATGTTGTTTGGGGTTACTAATGTAATCAGAGGAATCATCACATCCTGAGCATGATGATCAAAAGGACCAAGAGAAAAGTTCACCCATGATCCTTTCTCCACCTTCAATAGATGAATGCCTATTAAAGATGTCAGAAAGGAGGAGGAGTGTAATGACTTGACATGTTAAGTCAGTGTTCAATACTGGGGAACTTTTAACAAGTTGTATGAGTAGTGCAATGACTTGACATGTTAAGTCACTGCATTAAACTGGGGAACTTTGAGCAAGCTACGTTTGCTAGCGTACATTTGCTAAATTTATATGTTTTATGTATTAACGCACATTAGTATTATTGTGAGTTTTCCTTCTCCAAATAGGGGGAGATTGTTGGGAATATTACCCTTCAATGTTCCCTGAATTTGAAGAGGCATCACCATCACTGCTAAGTGCATAATTATATTAAATGTATGTTTAAGTTCAATGTACGGATGTTGTGTACTATACAATGATTAGACATGATGTCAGGGTCACAATATTAGTTAGACTCAAGACATGATGCTGGAAAAGCAGAAATCTAGCTAATTTCAGAAATGTCGAGTGAAGGCGGTTCACTCAATGCCAAGAGGCTAAAAGCATTGACAGTAGCTCAAGTAGTCAAAGCCTTGGAGGTGCAGAAAAGAAATCTGGCTAAGTCCAGAAGCAATGAGTGAAGACAGTTCACTCAATACCAAGAAGCCTAAAAGTATTGACAGAACTACATGCAGATTTTCTGGTCCAGTCCACGGGAGCTGAGTCACAGCAAAAATTCAAATATCGCGGGTTTTGCTTGTAAGACAAAAGGCACTGCTTCCCTTTAGTGTTGCAGTTAATGCAAAAGTTGTGTACTACCAACTCTGGTGGTCCATAGTGCCTAAAGAGTTGTTAGACAGCGGTATACAAAAGTAGAGTCCCGACAAAGAAGAAGGTACATTTTGGAGAAAGAGTTTTTGGGGTCATCTTCTTTCTCTCGACGAAGGAGAAGTTTTCGAAGAACTTGCACTATAGTTTGTTTGTGATTCATAGACAGATTTGCTATTGAAGAACTAACTCATTGAAGGTTCAACTAAACTTCAACAGTAGATCAGAAATTCCATGTCTGAAGAAGGAGAAGCAGAGCAAGCTTACAGCAGCTTCTCATCTTTAAGGCCTCAGCTTTAAACTCTATTACATTCCAAGTGAAGTAGAAGTGCTCTGTAGTTACTTCGCAACACAAATAGAACATTCCTGAAGATCTATTCTTGGTACTATGGAGAAGATAAGGCTGAGCTCACTCAGTCAAGAGAGAAGGCTCATAGAACACCTTCTTTGGAGCAAGAAACTCACTCTAGGTCTTAGGGACAGAAGTGTTGAGTGAATACAGGCCACTCAATGCCTTATTAAGAAGCCAGGCCAAGGAGAGAAGCATTGAGTGAAGAAGCTGCACTCAACGCCTTCATATAGAGAAATTCTAAACTAAGTCAAGAAGTGCCGAGTGATGACGGCTCACTCGACACCTAAGTTGTTATACAATAAATTCTATATGCGTTGAGTGATACTAGTAACAAGTTGTTTGTCTTGGGTGTGAACCTGAGCCTGAGGCACGTGTGGCATACTATCGATATCAAGTGGCGATAGTGATATATCTGGTGATAGGTCCCAAGGATATTTCTTTATGATTATGAGGAATGTCTCTTGGAGACTATGGGGCACACATGTTGAGTTGTAAGCCTGGAGTGCCCAGCTAAGGTGGTCATGAGTGCCAACTTTGGAACATAACATGGTTATGTATGTTGTGAATGGGTAAGGGGAGGCTGACCCACATTGTGTCTTGTTGTGCCTGGCGATTTGTGTAACGGGCTGTGGTTAAACTATACCCTCCCTATAGCATTAGACTTGGAGTGAGTCAATGACTTGAATCTAAATGAAGGAGAGTGACTTTTACTTTGTCGTAGCATAGGAGAGAGTCTTTAGCTACGGGCCAAAAAGAATAGATAGATCAAATGTTGAACCATCACTAAGTATGGTGGTGGGATAGGGAATCCAGTACACCGATAATGTGCACTGAGTGCACGAGATGTGTGACCATAGACACCAATATCTGTGATGAATGGTGCTTAAATTGCACATTCTTATGTCAATATATATACATGTTGCATACCTGCAAGGAAGGAGCACCGTCATCTCGAATGATGGGTGGGGTCATTATAAATTGTTCAGTTAAAGCTGATTGTTGCCTTATTTGCCACGTCTTGGTAGATTATCCTTGTGCAGGTGCAGGAGAGCCGAGCGGGAAGTAGCAGGCTGAAGCTCCTTTATGCTATGTCGGCCCTCGAAGGCCAAGAAAAGCGTTTTCTAACTTTTTATGTGTTGTTGACCTGCGTGTTGATGTATGCAAAACACTTGTTTATGCAACCAGTTATAAGGCATTAAGGCCAAAATAATTTGTGTATGTAATTCCTGTGACTTCGTTAGTGCACATTCCTGGTTGTGGGTTCTTCTAATTAAAAGCTTCAGCTAGAATATAACTCTGAGTTAGGATACATGTATGTTTTGGTTTCAATGCGTACCTCCACTAACTATTCGTGGAATATGGCGTGGGGCCCCAGCCAGACCTTCTGGTATATTCTTTGTAGCAAATGGAGGTGTGACATGCATACAATGATTGAAAGAGAAAAGGACGGAGCTTAGTGTCCACACCTACAACGTGGCAGGTTCTGGACTAAGTAAACATGTCCTTTCCAAGTACCCCTGGTCCCCCTTTTATACTAGAGGATAATCTGCATAGACGGTTAATGAACCGGCATGCAATTAATATTGTTGGGAAAAACTCTAATGATTTACCTTAACAAATAACTTTAAGTTATTTTACATTCTAGGTTTATTACCCATGATGTATAGAAAGGGTAATATGGTCTTATAAGTCCTAGTGTGTCATTGGTATAAAGGACATAAGAAAAGCACACTCGATTTAAGAGGAAATTCATAAAATACCAACATGCATCGACTAGAAGTCGCGTTAGTTTGAGTACAAGTCGGAGTAATTAAACATGATAAGTCGACATTAATTAAAGGATCAAGTCGACGCATACTCTAATATGATATTGATGTAACATCGATTATAGAATGTAATTGACAGATTGTCTGAATAAAGCCAGAACTCGATGCTATGTCTATATGAACTCGACATTACGTTGATTAATCTTCTAAATGTGAATTATTTTGAGGATTAAATCAGAATTGCTTCAAGAAGGTTTGATTGCTATAACTGATTCTTAGAAATGTTGGATGATGTTGCTTCTCAGCTATATATATATATATATATATATATATATATATATATATATATATATATATATATATATATATATATATATATATATATATATATATATATATATATATATACATTTGAACATCCATGAACAACAACAATCATCATATTCACATCAAAATGAATTTTTGAGAGATAGATTTTGACAAAGAAAGATAGGAAGATTATCACCTGAATTTGAAGTGCTTCCTTAAATTAGTCGATCATCATCTTGTTGTTGAATCTGTAGAGAATCAGTTTTTCTTCTTCTTAATAGCAAATTAATTGATGCATCAAATTCAGTAGAGATTAAAGAGAAATCTAGATTAAGGGCTTATAATCTTTGATATTTTCGTATTTAAAGATTCATCAGATTTTAGATTCACTTAGTACCATACATTCCTCATGATTATATTGAGAGGACTCATCAAGAAGATCATTATGTCCACGGCGCTTTGAGAATAGAGTTTTGAGAAACCCTCTTCAAAGGATTCAGTTAGAGGTTCTTAGAGTCTCCTTGAGAAAAGACTCAGTTTGTGTTGGTTCTCCTTATCAAAATATATGGTGTTTGGTTCTAAGAGTCCCATGATCAAAGGGCTCACACTGTGATAGTAAATTCCTACCGAGGAGGTAGAAGAGTTGATGTACCCAAATTTTGGGGAACCACTATAATTTTTTAGTCTTTTGTGATTTTGCATTTATCTGTGTTTATCTTGTTGTCGTGCTGTGATTTTATTTATCTACATCTATTTCTGGTTGATAGATGATGTACATGTAAATTTTGTGCATTATTCTTAGTATTTGAAACAAAATTTTAATCTATATTCACCCCCCTCCACTCTTGAGAAAGCTCTGAGGTATTTAGCAATTATTCTCCCATTTTAATTGGTATTAGAGGGAGGTTAATCATTAAAGGGTTAATATAGAGAATATTATAAATAAATGTTTAGTGCCTTGATCAAATGATCATATCAGTTGCATCATAATATTTTCTTTTAATTTTAATTTTTCAAAAATGTCTTTAAATACATTCAAATGATTTGCATCTACTAGGCCACCAGTTTGTAATCTTGAAAACTTTACACTCTGAAAAACCAGAATTAGATTATATATGAATTTTATTGATGAAGTTATATTTGAATCAATTTTAATAGGACCACCAATGTCATATAGGAAGGATTTAGAGGGAAATATAGCTGCAGAACCTGTACCAAGAGGCGAGTGGTCAGATGTGAAAAAGAAAATAAAAGATTAGGATGCAAAAGCTATGAACATACCAGTCTTAACCATGTCTGATGTTGTGTTTCAAAAGGTTGTAAATTGTCAATCAGCAAAATAAATATGGGAATCACTTTCAAGAATTTTTGATGGATATTCAGATGAGAGAAAAGATGGAAGCTCACTCTTAATCTCTTAATATGAAACTTTTCAGAAGTAAGCTGATGAGTTAGTAGCTAAAATATATGATAGGTTCAGTATGATTATAAATGAGCTGAAAAGGTTAGATAAATATATATCTCTTATTGAGATAAATGATAAGTTACTTATGTGCTTCCCAAGTACAACATATGCATTACTAGGAAAAGTCAAAATTCCTTCAACAGATGCATCACTGAAGATGAACTATCTGTATAAGAACAAGAGATGTTCAACCTTCTGGCAAGGTGATTTAGAAGATCGATAAAGTCAGAAAGCTCAAGATAAAAGGATAGAAATATGAGTACACCTAAGTTTGATGAGACTCCTAATAAGGAGATAATCTGCTTTACATGTAGAAAACCTGGACATATATCATTAGAATGTCCAGATCAACAAAAGGATAAATACAACAAAAAGAATTAGAAGAAATTTCTGAAAATAAAAGATAAGAAAAAGAGGAAAGTTTTATAGCAGAAACCTGGAGTGATACTTGTTCTAAGTCAAGTTTTTCATCCGGATATGAAGGAGAAGATGATGTTGATGAAACATGCTTGATGGCTCTATAATTTAATTCAGACACTGAAGAAAATCATGTAAATTATTTTGATAATATTGATTTTTCTTCTCAAGAATTTATGCTATGTTTAAAAGAGTTTTGTAAAGATCAGATTAATGCTGAAAAAGAAATTAAAAGTTTAAGGAGTCAAATATAGCTAATTAAAAAATTATACATATGATAAAGTACAAACTGAGCAGGATAGATTGTTAGAGGATGAGGTAAAAAAATAAAAAAAAAACAAGTTGCTACTCTAACACAATAAAACTTTCACTAAATGAAGAGCTAATAAAGGCAAAAGATTTTGAAGATTCTTTGAATGGAAGGAGTCAACAGCTAAAAAATATTACTGAAAACCTTAAGAAAAAGTTTGATCATTTAGATTTAATATCCACAGAGGATTGTGGTAATTAATAATGCACATGTTTGGAAAAATTTTGTATCATTCACCAAAGCAAATGAAAGTCAACCTAATAATTACTCATGAAGAGTAACAAATAATGATAATATGGATAAATTCAAAGGAAAAAAAAAGTATTATAAATAAACAGGCAGTAATAAATAATAAGGAAAAAATCAGTAATTTTAGTTAATCAGTAACATGCGTCAACTTCAAATTGATGCAACACATATGAAATGTCAACTACAAATCGACGCATCCAGAATATTACATCGAATGGTACTCAACACATATCCCTGAATAATAGTTTTTCTTATTCATATAAAAATAATGTTTGCACAAAGTGTTTTATTAAGGGACATGAAATCGAAAATTGTGGGTTTAATAGACCAACACTCTTTTATCATAAGGGATATTATGAAAGACCATCTTATACTTTCATTACACCTTATAATGGAAAAAAAAGAAGTAATTGGCCCAAGATAACATGCATCCTAATTGATGTTTGATTTCATGTGCAGGAAAAAGATGCCCTTATACAAACTAGCTTGGTATTCGGACAATGCTTGCTTCCAACATATGACTGGACATAAAGAATTGCTAGAAAATTTCAAGGCCAAAAATGGCCCTAAGGTAATTTTTGTGATTCCAAATTATGGTCAAACCAAATGTTATGGTATGATTGGAATTGGAGATATCACTTTTTAAAATGTAGCGTATATTGAAGGACTTCAACATAATTTAATTAGTCTTAGTCAGTTGTGTGTTGGAGAACACAAAGTTGTATTCAGTCACAACCTATATCAAATAGTCAACTCCATAACTAATATTATAGTATTATCTAGTTATAGAAAAGGTAATACCTATGTATTTGATTTTTGCTTAACCGCAGATGAAATGTATGTTTAATGATAATTAAACAGGAATGAGCTATGGCACATAAGGTTTGGTCATGTCAATCACAAGACCGTAACTAAGCTTGCAAAGGATGATTTGGTAAAAGGCTTATAAAAAGGTAAGTATAGAAAACTTAAACCTTGTAGGGCATGTCAGCAGTGTAAGCAAGTTAAATCATCATTCAAACCAATTGGTAAGAATGATTCCCCTAAGATTTTATATCTACTATATATGGATTTATTTGGTCCTCTTACTACTCAAAGTTTAGGAGGAAAGTCTTATATTCTAGTAAGAGTGGATGACTACTCAAGATTTAGCTGGGTATTCTTCCTAAGGTTAAGCCTAAAACCTTATTAGTCCTCCCACGATTTATCAAACTTATTCAATCTAAATATAGTACTGAAGCATCTTTGATCAGAAGTGATCTTGGCACATAGTTTGAAAATCAAGTGAGTTGTCGATTCTATGAGGATGAAGGAATTATATAAATTTTTTCAGCTCCTATAACTCCTCAATAAAATGAAATGGTTAAAAGGAAAAAACAAAACACTTATTGAATCTGGTAGAACATTATTAGTAGGGTTAAATCTGTCTAGGTCCTTTTGGTATGAAGCAGTAAACACTGCTAATTATGTTCTTAATAGAAGTCTAATTTACAAAACCAAGTTAAAGACCCCTTATGAACTTTTGAAAGGTAAAACACATATAGTCTCTTATTTTAGAATATTTGGTTGTGCTTGCAAAAGTTATCTTGCCGAATTTGACAAGAAATTGATGATGGAATATTTTTTTAGGATATTCTTTGACAAGTAAAGATTATAGGTGTGATAATAAAAGAACCCATAGAATTGAGGAATCCATGCACGTAGTATTTCATGCAACTTTTTCTTGTTCTAAGGGGGAGGAAAATTCCGCAAAGAATCTTTTGCAGGAACAAGAATCTTTAAATGATGATTTTAAAGAGTTGATGATTGAAGAGATTGCAGAAAACTCATCTAATAAGCTTATTCATCAATCAGAAGATATTGCAGAAAGTTCATATGATGAAGCACCTATTGAAGGGATGCTTAGTCCACTTGTTATTACAAATCAAATTAATGACCAAATGATCGATATTCAACACACAAAAGAAATTGTTGAATAGCAAGGGGATCATCGTCAACTTGTTCAAGATAGAATAAACCTAGAGAGATCAATTATTAGAGACCATCCATCAACTCAAGTGATTGGAAATGTGAATCAAGGAGTGAAGACTAGAAAGTAATTATCTGCATAAGTTATGTTACAGTGTTTTCTTTCACAGTATGAACCTAAAAAGTTCGATGAAGTATATAATGATCCATATTGGATTGTTGTTATACAAGAGAGCTTGCACAATTTGAAAGAAATAACGTGTGGACACTAGTGGAGAGACAAAAGTATTACCTAATTATTGAAACAAAGTGGGTATTCAAAAATGTAATGGATTATAATGGAGTGATAAAAAGAAATAAGGCTAGACATGTTACTCATGGCTATAGAAGGGAATAAGGGATTGATTATAATCAAATATTTGCATCAGTGTCCAGGATTGAAGTAATTAGATTATTTTTGGCCTATGCAGCATACAAAAGAATCAAGGTTTATTAAATGGATATAAAGAGTGTTTTTTCTTAATGGAAATCTTCAAGAGAAAGTTTAGTTGAACAACAACCAGGTTTTGTCAATCCAACTCACCCATCTTATGTTTATAAACTAAACAAAATACTTTATGGTTTAAAGCAAGGTACAAGAACTTGGTATGAGACCTTATCCAATTTTCTCTTAGATCACTCTTTCACAAGAGGAAAGGTGGATGAAACATTCTTCACAAAAACACATAAGCATAAGTTATTTATTGTCAAAATTTATGTTGATAATATTATTTTTGGCTCAACAAATTTTAGTTTTTGCAAAAGGTTTGCTTACCTCATGCAATCCAGGTTTGAAATGAGTAACATGAGAGAATTATCCTTCTTTCTTGGTTTATAAGTGAAGCAAAGTGGTGCAGGCATTTTTAAATCACAATCTAAGTATGCAAAGGAATTGATAAAGAGATTTGGTATGAAAACTGCCTCCATCATGAAAACTCCCATGGCTACTAATGTTGTTTTAGATAAAGATGTCTCTGGTAAATCTATTGATCAGAAAAATTATAAGGCAATTATTGGAGATCTTCTTTATCTTACAGCTAGTAGGCCAGACATAATGTTTGTCACAGGTGTTTGTACAAGGTTTCAGGTAGATCCTAAAGAATCCCATCTTTGTTCTATAAAATGAATTTTAAGATATCTTAAGGATACACCTGAGATGTGATTATGGTATTCGTGCAGAATCAGAGTTTGAATTTTATGGATATTCTGATGATGATTATGCAAGATGCTGATTAGATGGAAAAAGTACCTCTGGAGCATATCAATTATTAGGTGCTAGACTGATATCTTGGTTCAGTAAAAAAGCAAAAATCAGTCTCCACTTATATAGCAGAAGCTTAGTATACTGCTGCTAGAAGTTGTTGTTCACATATTTTGTGGATGTATAATCAGTTACTTGATTATAAATTAACTTTCACAAACTTAACCATACTTTATGATAGCTCAAGTGTTATTTTAATTGCCTCAGTCTTGTTTTACACAGCAGGAAAAAGTATATAGAAATTAGGCCACACTTTCTCAGAGACAATATGGAAAAAGGGGAAATTGCCCTGGAATATGTGACTTCTGAAAATCAAAGGGCATGTATTTTCACAAAGCCTGGGTATGAAATCAAACACAGCTACTTTATCAATGTTATGAGCATGCTTGATAAAGCTCAGTAATTGATTTTAAAACTTTCAATTTTTATATCGCAATATTGTTGAGAAAACTTGAAAAAGACTTAACACAATGTCTAGAGATGGTGTCTATGAAGTGTTTTGGATCTTGTCAACACAACGTCGACATCACTCAACACATGCGTCGGCTATGATATTTTGCATACGTTGAAAAGAAATTGACGTCACGTCGGCTAAGAAAATATTTATGCCCTAATTTTTCGATGTTTGGTCTATTTATTTAGATTTCATATTTTCTCCAAACTCTTCATCTTCCCCGCTCTATTTTTTCTTTACTCGCTCTCTCCACTTTTCTATGTAATCTTTACATGTACTCTGGTATTAATCATAATCAAGTACATTTAATGTTGACTGAGAAAGAGGTATTGGATGTTCTTGTTCAAGCCCTAACGATACTAGTTATTGGATTCACCATAGAATTCATGATTTTCAAAGATGAATGAAATGGTAAATGTATGATACTTCAAAATAGGATACATGAGCTATCATGTTCCATACATCTTCTTGATCAACAAGTTGATCAAAGTATACTCTTTGCTAAAGTCTTTAAATCATTCTTTCAAGATTTAAAGAAGGGGGGAAAATCGAGGCATGGATGGCTGGATTCAAGAATTAGACTACATTCAAACTTATAATAAAGATATCAAAGAAATTTCAAAAAGTATAAATAAGGACATGGTTTTAGACATAGTTTGTGATGATGTAAATGAAGAAACTTTTAAAAAACTAAGTGTGAGCATGGTTCAAGAAATAAAGATGCGTGATAATATTGTCTTGCCCTTAGAATCAGAAATGGTTTAGATGTCTGCTGAGTATGAGATTCTAAAATAATTCAGATGTCTATTATATAGGAGGAGAATCCATCAGTCTTAATGACAAGTATTCAAGGGTAGGAAATGGTAGAAGACATTGAGCTAGAGAAAGCTTTTAAATTAATTAGAGAAAGAGAGGGAGCTAAGTTCAAAGCATCTGAAGATGACTTGCTGATAAGAAAAGAATTTTTCTAGCAAAATTACAAGCAAAGGAATTAGGGAAAAGAAATGTTTCTGATTTATCAATCTCTCTTCCAGAAATAATCTTTGATCACAATGAATATGCCAAGAAACATCCAGCTGCTCAGATTGTGGATAGTACTGGACATTGTCACAAAAGGATAGTAGGTTTGGGTAACAATCATGATAAATATAATACCTATGAAAGTGTAAATCAAAGAATGATTAGCTTTGTAAAAGCCTCAAACAATGAAATATCAATAACTAAAGAAAAGCAGAAAGATACTTTTGCTGACAATCTATTGGAATCTATAAATGAGATATCTACAAAAAATTTAAGCAAAAAATATACACTCAACATAATATCACATAATACAGAGGCAGAAGTTTAAAATTTGTTTAATGTTTATCAGGAAATATATAGTCATCCAAATAAGGCAAGAAGGGCTCAATTTGAATTTGTTGAAAAGATGTCAAAAAATTTGTACATTGCATTTACAACTTTTCTTGCTGACAAGAATAAGAAGTAATACAACTTTCGACACCAAAATTGTTATAGTATATTCATTTGCCTCTTATGTTCCTTTCTCAATTTAATTTGTGTTCATTATATGTTATATGTATGTCAAATTTCTGTAATCCTACTGATTTATCTATGCAAAATTACATTTGAAATTTTGTAAAATTTGTTAAGTTAAATAGGGGGAGATTGTTGGGAAAACCACTTATGATTTACCTTAACAAATTATTTTAAGTGATTTTACATTCGAAGTTTATTACCCATGATGTATAGAGAGGGTAATATGGTCTTAGTAGTCCCAGAGTGTCATTGGTATAAAGGATATGAGAAAGGCACACTAAATTTAAGAGAAAGTCAAGAAATGCCAACATACATCGATTAGAAGTTGATGCAACTTTGACTAAAAGTCGATGCTACTTCGAATACAAGTCTGAGTAACAAAATATGGTAAGTCAATGATAATTAAAGGATCAAATTGACACATGCTATGATATGATATCGACACAACATCGATTACAGAACTTAATTGACAGATTGTTTGAATGAAGCCAAAACTCAATGTTATACCTATATGAACTCGATGCTACGTCAATTAATCTTCTGAATGAGAATTATTTTGAGGATTAAATTAGAATTACTTCAATAAAGGTTTGATTGTTACAACTGGTTCTTGGAGATGTTGGATGATGTTACTTCTCAACTATATATACAGAGATACACATGAACATCCATGAACAACAACGATCATCATACTCACATCATATCTAAGTTTTGAGAGATAAATTTCGAAAATGAAAAACAGGAAGATTATCATCTGAATTTGAGGTTCTTCCTTGAATTATTCGGTCATCATCTTGTTGAATCTGCATAGAACAATTCTTCTTCTTCTCAAAAGTAAATCACTTGCTGCATTAGATTCAGTGGAGATTAAAGAGAAATCTAGATTAAGGGTTTATAATCTTTGAGATTTTTTATTCAAAGATTCATCAGATTATAGATTTCAAATTCACTTAGTGCCATACAGTCCTCAGGATTCTATTGAGTGGACTCATCTAGAAGATCATTATATCCACAGATCTTCAACAATGTTTTGATTTAATTATCATTTTCTATTTGTGAATAGAGTTTTGAGAATCCCTCTTCAAAGGATTCAGTTAGAGGTTCTGAGAGTCTCGTTGAGAAAAGACTTGGTTTATATTAGTTCAAGATCTCCTTATCAAAAGATCTTGTGTTTGGTTTCAAGAGTCTCCTGATCAAAAGACTCATGCAATATGATAGTGAATTTCTACCAAAGGGGTAGAAGAGTGGATGTACCCAAATTTTGGGGAACCACTATAATTTTTTGTGTCTTCTCTAATTTTGCATTTATTTGTGTTTATCTTGATGTTATGCAGTGATTTTATTTATCTACACCTATTTTTGATTGATAGGTGATGTACAAGCAAATATTGTGAATTAGTTTTGCTATTTGAAACAAAATTTTAATCTATATTGACCCCCTAGGGAAACCTCTGAGGTATTTAGCAACTATTCTTCCATTTCAAATGCCTTATTAGTAGTGACATTAAATGCACGACCACCTGAGGTAAATGAAGAGTCAGGAGGCAGAAACTAAAAGAAGAGACCGTATGAAACTATGCGGCGATGCTTGAACTCGATAAAAAGGAGTATGCACGGACTTGGCCACAGTGTCAGTGCGTACTTCGGATTGAAGCTTCCAGACTATATCTTGAAAATTCACTTGAAGGTCGCATGTTGACTGCCTGCATCAGACCCTATCATGCCCCCAAGTGGGTGTCCACGAATACTCTAGAGTGTCCACCTGAGAGATCAGTGGACACCATGAAAAACTTCCCGGCAAATACTCTTTGCTTCTTCTGGATGCTCCCCGTCGTTGTAGCAAGATTTGGGTTAACATAAACACCGCACTATTTTGGCAGACTGCGTGGGCTCCGAAAAAGTTGACAGGTAACCACAAAGACTGAGACCCACACTTAATGCCTTGAGTGGTCTTTAAATAGTGCAGGTCCCCTCTTAAATAGGTCATCCTTTTAACTCATTAGCTTCCCCTTGCATCTGTTCACCATGAGCATGAACCAATCTTTGTGTGTAGGATTGGATATTAATGCGGACTCCACCAAGAAATCAGATCTAAACAGACCAACATAGCCTATTGGGTTCCCGAGCAGTTCTTCTAAGTAAGTACTACCAAATAAATATTCATAGACAAAACCTAATTCAATCCCACTCTTTTTGAGGTCATCCAATTTTTGGACAACAATCCTGGTATGGGGATTCTAACCGCACAAAATTTTTGACGGATATCCAAGATCTCACACCATCTTCCAGCACCTCATAGAAAGAAAGAGTTTGGCACTCAGAGGCTAAAGGTTAGTAAGGCTGTCATTTATTTGGACACCACACTCCCCCCGAAGATCGCAAAGGTAGTGGTGAAAAATTCGCAGGACCTCTAAGAGAAGTTGACCGCCATGAAAGATCTGGATTCCTTCTACCATCAGATCCTGTCGGAAGAGATAAGTCATCTAAAATCGACCGTATTGGAACCCTATTACTAATTTGGGCTAGGATAACTATGATTTGTTTAGGATGATTAGTTTGACCCACTTTGTATAGACTTGGGTCATAGGTTATTTCCAGGGTTATTGGTGGGCCAAAACCCGAACAGGTAAGCGTACCTGTCGAATCGTAGTACCAAGGTCGTATTTAAACACGGGGCTGTCAATTACTTCTACTCACGCTCTAACTATTATCCTACCGGAAAACTAATGGGATTTGAGAATTTTTTTAGAATAAAACAAAAGACAACTTGCGAGACGAAAAACTTATAATAAAAAGCTAGCATTCAATCAATGATTCACCATGAAATTAGATGAGAGAGATAAAAATAAAGATAGTTTTAATTTTGCAAATCATACTCGACCGTGACGGATCCGAAAATAAGACAAAATCTCGCTAGAGCATTAGGTCTCCTAACTTATAGACTCTTCGATCGAAATCTCTTTACAAACCAAAGAAGCCTAAAGTTGCATTATCGAGGTGATCCGCACTATTGGATTTGACTCCAATCCGGAGGATTTACGTCGTCCTATCTCTAGGATTGCATTCAACTCCTTCCTTCTTTGAGTGATTTTTCACATTCATGAGCCTCTCAGCTACTCAAATATGAGATCCCAAGCCTACTACTGTATACCGGAAATACGGAGTCGACAAAAAAAATAAATCAAAGAAGGATCGAGCATGAAATAACAAAAATAAAACTAAGAAAGAAAATAAACTCTCATCTCACTTCATGGATCCTCACGATCGAATGCTATAGGAAATTAGCTACGCATAATTGAAAGGGAAGACAAAACAAAATAAGAGAGAAACATTTTCATTACTTGCAAACAAAGAGAGTACACAAAATATTAAAAAGACAAGACTATGTTAGGAAGAAAAACTCGCAAAAATGGAAAAGAAAACTAATACAATAGTGAAACTAAAAACAACTCACAAGTACTCTCCACTCTCCACTCAACACTCACATTCAACTTGAAACTTTACTTCTCAAAATTTTCTCCCTTTGGCTTGAGGGATGGGTGGCTTTTATAGGAGATGGAGAAGGATCTAGAATGAAATGAAGAGGAGGAGGACAAGGGGGGTGGCCGGCCATGTAAGGAGAGAAGTGCATGCATGGCAATAAATGAGGTGGAGAGAATTCATGCATGATATTTAATTAGGTGGAGAGAAAGAGGTGGGTTCAATGCATGGACTTTAAGGGAATGATTTGGAAAATATAAAATAGAAAAGGGGAATGAATAGGAAATAAAGAAAGAGAGAGAGAGGGGTTGAATGTAGAATAATAAAAACAAGAAATAAAAGAGGAGGAAAGAGTGTGGCCGGCCATGTAGAGGGATTCATGCATTTGGAAATTAATGAGGAGGGGAGAGAGAGAGAGCATGAGGTGGCCGGCCATACATGGGCCTTAAATGGACCCAACAATGGAGAGAGTGGGCTGCACTTGAAGGGGACGGGCTGCTCCAATGTGGGTTGCATCTTGAAGTTGGGAAGAGGCCGGCCATGCAATTTGTGGGCTGCTCCAATGAAGAGGGCTGCATGGATGTTGAAGTGGTTGGGCTGCATCATGTAGGCTGCATGGTTGTTGACGGGCTGCTTGGGTTTCACTTGAAGGAGGCTCGGCAAACATGAAATGGGTTGGACTTGAGCTTGAGGGCTGCACCAAATTGAAAACTCGGGCTGCTCTTGATGTGGTCTTGAGTGAAATAATTCAAGGGCTGCATGTTGAGCTCGGGTAGGATGTAGAGTGGGATGCTCCTTGTTGAAAGCTCGGGCATGAACCTACAAAAAAGAGACAATACAATCATGGATTACTCTACATAAAATAACAAAGTTAAAACAAGATTTTAAAACACAATAATAATAAAAACATTACAACATTAAAATTAAAACATTAAGACATATCATTAACTATAATTATTATACATAACATGACATAACATATAATAAGACTATATAGATTTTTATATCAAAACTCTAATAACACTAGGAATTAAAATATTGTAAAGAGACATTAAAACATGAAATAACAATCATAAAATATAAATAAAATTAGGCACTTTGAATACTAAATTTCCCCCAAAAAGGATGACTAAAACTAGTCATCAAATTCCCCCATGCTTAGACATTTGCTTTCCCTCAAGCAAATAGAAATAAAAACTAGGGAGGAGCAAAAAGAAAACAAAAGATATATATTTTTAAGTTCCATAGTTAAGAAAAACAAAACATGAAAAATTAAACTATCCTAATATTCATATTATCAACTAGTGGGGTGAGAAGCGCACAATAGAAAATTTGAAAATGGAACCCTAAAAATCTCATTAAAACATAAGAAAAGCCTACTAATTTCTAAATCTTAAAACAAGGCATCCAAAATAAACGAAAATAAGGAAAACAAAAGTAGAGGTTCTAAATAAACGGCGCATTAACAAACTACTCGGTTGCTAGATAAACATTAACCCTAAAACACTCCAAGATAACCTCCAAAGAAATCCATCAATGATGGTGGCCATAGGCTTGTACGGTCACACTTTCTCCACTACGCGAATTTACGTTCTAAGATCAATAGGACTTCTACTAGGCATTAAAACTTGGCTTAGGTAAATGATTAGGAAGTGGAATCAAAGATAAACATGAAGGTTTTAGGCACTAAACCAAGGTGAGTTCAAAAATAAACATAGCATAAAAAATGAGAAATAACGAGTATGTCATTTCTCCAATATGAAACTACAAAAACAAGGCCATGAAAATTTTTCTTTTATAAACTTGGCCAAACATAAACTTTTTGCATTCATTTTTTTTTTTTGATTTTGTAATGATATATTTTTTTTCTTTCTCAATTTTTTTCCTTTTGAATAGCATTTGATAAGAAAGCTCCAAAAATAAGCTTGAGAATTTCCTATTCATTTCAAAAATAATACCCTTCCCACAAAAAATAATTTTTAAGCTCAAATTTATAGTGCAAAAATAGGAAAGATTTTTGGCTTTGGTGAATATAATTAAATGAAAGGTGGAGCAAAAACAATGAAAAAAAGGAAAAGGCCCAAAATTGTTTTGCAAGGGTTTTGTTTTTGGTGGGCAAGAAAAGCTCAAATATTCAAATGGTGGCCTCAATCATTTCTTAAAGAATGTAAAAACGGCGCAAATGCTTCGAGAGTAGCTTGGTACAAGTTCTAGACACCAAGAAAGACTACCTCGCAAGTGAAAAATAACTAATGATACCTAGAAACCATTCATAAGCAACTAACCGAATAAAAAGACATAACTACACGTTGCTAGCTTATAACGTAAAAACCGGATGCCTATATTTAAAAAAAAGAAACTAGTAAAACTAAATTATGCTAAAATGATAAGTTTAGAAAACATTTTCAAAGGAATCTATATAGAACTACAAAAACCGCACGGGCCTACACTTCACTAGAAGAAACATGAAAATAAAGATAGAAATAATTTTAGATTTTGTTTTTCAAATCGATTTAAGCACAATGTTTTTTTTAATTCTTGTTTTTCTAATTTTTTTGGGTTTTATATTTTATAATTTTTTTTTGGATTTTGATGTCATAACATAAAATACTATACTAATATAAAACATAATATTATTATTATTTTTTTTGAAAGAAGAAAAACAGAAAGGAAAGACCAAAAGAAACTAGACCCCCCCCCCCCATGCTTAAATTCTTCATTGCCCTCAATGAAGAAAACATAAAGAAAAAGAGAAGGGGACTGAGAAGAAGAGAAAAAGAAAAATGCAGGAAAAATAAATAAATAAGAACAGGACTTCCCCGGGTTCGTGAGATGAAGGCGGATGTCGCTCCCCCATGCTTACTTTTTAGAGTACTTGATCGTCAGCAGGTATGACTTGATCCATCTGATATCAGCAGCGGCGGAGCGGCGACCATGATCATGGACTTGATTGGCCTCCGGTAGAAAGAGCAAAATAAAAGAAAACTAGATAGATTCCATGGGCAGATGCCCGATAATGTTTTTTTATTACAACAGTCCAAATAAAAGAGTTTCATAAAAAAATAGTAGTCCAAAAATAAAAATGTCCATCAGAAAATAATAAACTAAGAATCAAAAAGAAGATTCTCCTTGGCAGGAGTCACAGAATCATTAGAGAAATAGAGTTTAAGTCTATGGCCATTAACTTTAAAATCACCCTTATCGGGGTGCGAAAGCAACACAGTTCCATCAGAATAAACTTCCTTGACCGTAAACGGTCCAGTCCATCGAGATTTAATGTGTTCGAAGAAAATACGTAAGTGTGAATTAAAAAGAAGAACTTGATCGCCAGGTTTAAAAATTTTATGTTGGCCCAAGTTCTTATCGTGATCGACTTTCGTTTCAGGGTCGGGTGATTTTGCATATGAATTTTTCAGATTTTTGTCTTCTTCAAAAATGAGATTTTCAAGAGTCTTTTGTTTAAAAACAGTTTAATTTTCAAAATTTATTTGCATGGGCATAACCGTATTTTTAAAAACAATTGGAGAAAGTTCAGCAGAAGAAGACGAAAAATCATTTGGAGAAATATAGGAGTCTTCTTTTAATTCATCAAGAAAAAAACAAGTGTCATCATTTTGCAAAGAATTTCTCATAGATTGATTAATATCAAAAGTAACCTCTTCATCTCCCACATGCAGAGAAAGTCTTCTGTCACTCACATTTATGATTGCTCGAGCGGTGGCTAGGAAGGGACGACCAAGGATAAGAGGGACCTCGACGTCCTCTTCAATGTCAAGAATGACAAAATCCACCGGGAAGATGAATTTGTCGACCTTCACTAGCACATCCTCAACGATACCTAACGGATACTTAATCGATCGATCAGCCAATTGAATACTCATACGCGTAGGGCTGAGAGTGCCCAATCCTAGCTTTTTAAACAATGAAAAAGGCATCAAGTTGATGCTCGTACCTAGATCCGCTAGTGCATGTTTAATAAAAAGATCACCAAAAACGCAAGGAAATGAAAAACTACCCGGATCGTGTATTTTTTTAGGCAAGTTAGAGTTTTTAAAAACTGCCGAGCACTCTTCATTTAACGTTACGTGAGAATGATTTTCCAATTTCTTTTTATTCGTTAACAGGTCCTTAAGATATTTGGCGTATTTTGGCATTTGGCTTATTGCTTCATGAAATGGAAAATTTATATGAATTTGTTTAAACATTTCAAGAAAACGTGAATATTGGTCATCTAATTTTTCTTTCCTAAGTCGAGCCGGATAAGGAGGTGGCGGAAATTCCTTTATAATTGTCGGAGCATCATTTTGAAACTCGTTAACTTCTTTTTCAAAAATAAGCTTTTCTTTTTCAAAATTAGATTTGTCTTTTTCTTTTTCAAAAATTTTATCATTCGATTCCGTAACGATAATATTTTCAGTAGTAGGAGAGGCAATCACCTCTGGCTCTTCCCTTGTGGTGGGCTCGTTAATAACTTTACCGCTCCGAAGGGAAATCGCATTCACATGTTCCCTTGGGTTAGGTTCAGTGTTTGAGGGAAGAGCCCCGGGTGGCCTCTCGGAGATGACCTTGGCAAGTTGCCCGACCTGGTTCTCTAAATTTTTCACGGAGCCAGTTAGACTTCTAATGGTAGCATCATTCGAGCTTATATTTTTAGAAAGTATTTCCTCCAAAGATGGAGTTTTTTGAAAATTTTGGTTTTGATATTGTGGTGGTGGTGGTGGTACGAAATCGTGTGGTGGGCGTGCAGCATTAGCAGGGTTACTCCAAGAAAAATTAGGATGGTTACGCCATCCAGGATTATAAGAGTTCGAAGAAGAATTAAAACCAGGAGGTGCAGAAAAATTAGAAAAAGCAGAAAAATTATTGGCAGAATTATTTTGAGCAGGCCTGGGTATGTTCCCCAGATAATCCATCTGCTCGGCAGCAGCAGCATTCACATTTTCATATTCCTTAGCGGCGGAGGAAGCAGTCATCTCCGAAATCTTCTTGTTCAACATTTCCACTTGCAATTCCAGTTGCGAAACCGAGTCCACTTCATAGATACCTGCAGGTTTAGATGGGCGAGTCCTAGACGAATTCCATTGATAAGTGTTCATCGCCATGTCCTCGATAAGCTCAAGAGCGGCTTCCGGAGTTTTGCGGTCTAAGGAACCAGTGGAAGCAGCATCTATCATTTGCTTAGTTTCTTGATTTAGCCCATTGTAAAATGTCTGAACCTGTAACCATACAGGCAGAGCATGATAAGGACATCTTCTCAAAAGTTCTTTGAACCTCTCCCAAGTGTCATAGAGGGTCTCAGAAGCAATTTGAGAATAAGAAGTTATATCATTTCTTAACTTAGCAGTTTTAGCGGGAGGGAAATATCTAGCAAGAAATTTTTCAGTTAAAATGTTCCAAGTAGTGATTGAGCCTCTTGGAAGAGAACTCAACCACTGTTTGGCTTTAGTTCTTAAGGAGAAGGGGAAGAGTCTTAGCCTTATAGCATCGTCTGAGACACCATTTATATTAAAGGTGTCACAGATTTCAAGAAAATTGGCAATATGCAAGTTCAGATCTTCATCTTGTAATCCGTTGAACTGTACATATTGCTGCACCATTTGTATGATGCTAGGCTTAAGCTCGAAGTTATTGTTCGCAATTGCAGGTCGAACAATACTCGTTTCAGTCCCCTCCAGGTTGGGTCGAGCATAATCGGACATGGTCCTTTGCTGAGCCAATCCTGGGTTGGGATCTCCCATTTCAGAATAATTACAATCCCCGAAGGAATCCTCAACCGCTGTTTGAGAAGTGGAAGCCCCGAATCGTAGTTGTCTCCGAAACGAGCGTTCGATTTCCGGGTCCAAATCAACAAGTAGAGACGGATTCGCTCGGGTCATGCACTAGCAAAGAAAACGAGGGAAGATGAAAATGAAAGCTTGGAAAAGAAAGAAAAAGAGGAAAAGAAAGGAAAAAAAATTTTTGTTTGTTTTTTTTTTTTGAAAAAAAGATATTTTTTTCTTAGACGGCTTGGCCCTCGAACTTCCCGAGGACTACCCGGTGAAGGGTTCGCCCGGTACTAGGTAAAATGGTGACGCTTAAAGCCCCTTACCCTTTTCGAGAGATTTTAGGTGGGGTAGAAATAAGGTGAAGTGGGTTGATTATAAATATTTAAATATATAAATTATAATTTTTTGATTTTTGGAGAAGTAATAGCGCAAGCGTTTTTAAAATATTGACGAAGAAAAGTCCCCGGCAACGGCGCCAAAAACTTGGTGGGCCAAAACCCGAACAGGCAAGCGTACCTGTCGAATCGTAGTACCAAGGTCGTATTTAAACACGTGGCTGTCAATTACTTCTACTCACGCTCTAACTATTATCCTACCGTAAAACTAATGAGATTTGAGAATTTTTTAGAATAAAACAAAAGACAACTTGCGAGACGAAAAACTTATAATAAAAAGCTAGCATTCGATCAATGATTCACCATGAAATTAGATGAGAGAGATAAAAATAAAGATAGTTTTAATTTTGCAAATCATACTCGACCGTGACGGATCCGAAAATAAGACAAAATCTCGCTAGAGCATTAGGTCTCCTAACTTATAGACTCTTCGATCGAAATCTCTTTACAAACCAAAGAAGCCTAAAGTTGCATTATCGAGGTGATCCGCACTATTGGATTTGACTCCAATCCGGAGGATTTAAGTCGTCCTATCTCTAGGATTGCGTTCAACTCCTTCCTTCTTTGAGTGATCTTTCACATTCATGAGCCTCTCGGCTACTCAAATATGAGATCCCAAGCCTACTACCATATACGGTAAATACGGAGTCGACAAAAAAAATAAATCAAAGAAGGATCGAGCTTGAAATAACAAAAATAAAACTAAGAAATAAAATAAACTCTCATCTCACTTCATGGATCCTCACGATCGAATGCTATAGGAAATTAGCTACGCATAATTGAAAGGGAAGACAAAACAAAATAAGAGAGAAACATTTTCATTACTTGCAAACAAAGAGAGTACACAAAATATTAAAAAGACAAGACTATGTTAGGAAGAAAAAGTTGCAAAAATGGAAAAGAAAACTAATACAATAGTGAAACTAAAAACAACTCACAAGTACTCTCCACTCTCCACTCAACACTCACATTCAACTTGAAAATTTACTTCTCAAAATTTTCTCCCTTTGGCTTGAGGGATGGGGTGGCTTTTATAGGAGATGGAGAAGGATCTAGAATGAAATGAAGAGGAGGAGGCCAAGGGGGGTGGCCGGCCATGTAAGGAGAGAAGTGCATGCATGGCAATAAATGAGGTGGAGAGAATTCATGCATGATATTTAATTAGGTGGAGAGAAAGAGGTGGGTTCAATGCATGGACTTTAAGGGAATGATTTGGAAAATATAAAATAGAAAAGGGGAATGAATAAGAAATAAAGAAAGAGAGAGAGAGAGGGGTTGAATGTAGAATAATAAAAACAAGAAATAAAAGAGGAGGAAAGAGTGTGGCCGGCCATGTGGAGGGATTCATGCATTTGGAAATTAATGAGGAGGGGAGAGAGAGAGCATGAGGTGGCCGGCCATGCATGGGCCTTAAATGGACCCAACAATGGAGAGAGTGGGTTGCGCTTGAAGGGGACGGGCTGCTCCAATGTGGGTTGCATCTTGAAGTTGGGAAGAGGCCGACCATGCAATTTGTGGGCTGCTCCAATGAAGAGGCCTGCATGGATGTTGAAGTGGTTGGGCTGCATCATGTAGGCTGCATGGTTGTTGACGGGCTGCTTGGGTTTCACTTGAAGGAGGCTCGGCAAACATGAAATGGGTTGGACTTGAGCTTGAGGGCTGCACCAAATTGAAAACTCGGGCTGCTCTTGATGTGGGCTTGAGTGAAATAATTCAAGGGCTGCATGTTGAGCTCGAGTAGGATGTAGAGTGGGCTGCTCCTTGTTGAAAGCTCGGGCATGAACCTACAAAAAAGAGACAATACAATCATGGATTAGTCTACATAAAATAATAAAGTTAAAACAAGATTTTAAAACACAATAATAATAAAAACATTACAACATTAAAATTAAAACATTAAGACATATCATTAACTATAATTATTATACATAACATGACATAACATATAATAACATAATACATATAATAAGACTATATAGATTTTTATATCAAAACTCTGATAACACTAGGAATTAAAATATTGTAAAGAGACATTAAAACATGAAATAACAATCATAAAATATAAATAAAATTAGGCACTTTGAATACTAAATTTCCCCCAAAAAGGATGACTAAAACTAGTCATCAAATTCTCCCATGCTTAGACATTTGCTTGCCCTCAAGCAAATAGAAATAAAAACTAGGGAGGAGCAAAAAGAAAACAAAAGATATATATTTTTAAGTTCCATAGTTAAGAAAAACAAAACATGAAAAATTAAACTATCCTAATATTCATAATATCAACTAGTGGGGTGAGAAGCGCACAATAGAAAATTTGAAAATGGAACCCTAAAAATCTCATTAAAACATAAGAAAAGCCTACTAATTTCTAAATCTTAAAACAAGGCATCCAAAATAAACGAAAATAAGGAAAACAAAAGTAGAGGTTCTAAATAAAAGGCGCATTAACAAACTACTGGGTTGCTAGATAAACATTAACCCTAAAACACTCCAAGATAACCTCCAAAGAAATCCATCAATGATGGTGGCCATAGGCTTGTACGTTCACACTTTCTCCACTACGTGAATTTACGTTCTAAGATCAATAGGACTTCTACTAGGCATTAAACTTGGCTTAGGTAAATGATTAGGAAGTGAAATTAAAGATAAACATGAAGGTTTTAGGCACTAAACCAAGGTGAGCTCAAAAATAAACATAGCATAAAAAAAATGAGAAATAACGAGTATGTCATTTCTCCAATATGAAACTACAAAAACAAGGCCATGAAAACTTTTCTTTTATAAACTTGGCCAAACATAAACTTTTTGCATTCATTTTTTTTTTTTGATTTTGTAATGATATATTTTTTTCTTTCTCAATTTTTTTCCTTTTGAATAACATTTGATAAGAAAGCTCCAAAAATAAGCTTGAGAATTTCCTATTCATTTCAAAAATAATACCCTTCCCACAAAAAATAATTTTTAAGCTCAAATTTATAGTGCAAAAATAGGAAAGATTTTTGGCTTTGGTGAATATAATGAAATGAAAGGTGGAGCTAAAACAAGGAAAAAAAGAAAAAGGCCCAAAATTGTTTTGCAAGGGTTTTGTTTTTGGTGGGCAAGAAAAGCTCAAACTATTCAAATGGTGGCCTAAATCATTTATTAAAGAACGTAAAAACGGCGCAAATGCTTCGAGAGTAGCTTGGTACAAGTTCTAGACACCAAGAAAGACTACCTCGAAAGTGAAAAAGAACTAATGATACCTAGCAACCATTCGTAAGCAACTAACCGAATAAAAAGACATAACTACACGTTGCTAGCTTATAACGTAAAAACCGGATGCTTATATTTAAGAAAAAGAAACTAGTAAAACTAAATTATGCTAAAATGATAAGTTTAGAAAACATTTTCAAAGGAATCTATATAGAACTACAAAAACCGCACGGGCCTACACTTCACTAGAAGAAACATGAAAATAAAGATAGAAATAATTTCAGATTTTGTTTTTCAAATCGATTTAAGCACAATGTTTTTTTTTTAATTCTTGTTTTTCTAATTTTTTTCAGTTTTATATTTTATAATTTTTTTGGATTTTTAAGTCATAACATAAAATACTATACTAATATAAAACATAATATTATTATTTTTTTGAAAGAAGAAAATAGAAAGGAAAGACCAAAAGAAACTAGACCCCCCCCCCCCCCATGCTTAAATTCTTCATTGCCCTCAATGAAGAAAACATAAAGAAAAAGAGAAGGGGACTGAGAAGAAGAGAAAAAGAAAAATGCAGGAAAAATAAATAAATAAGAACAGGACTTCCCCGGGTTCGTGAGATGAAGGCGGATGTCGCTCCCCCATGCTTACTTTTTAGAGTACTTGATCGTCAGCAGGTATGACTTGATCCATCTGATATCAGCAGCGGCGGAGCGGCGACCACGATCATGGACTTGATTGGCCTCCGGTAGAAAGAGCAAAATAAAAGAAAACTAGATAGATTCCATGGGCAGAAGCCCGATAATGTTTTTTTATTACAACAGTCCAAATAAAAGAGTTTCATAAAAAAAAAATAGTAGTCCAAAAATAAAAATGTCCATCAGAAAATAATAAACTAAGAATCAAAAAGAAGATTCTCCTTGGCAGGAGTCACAGAATCATTAGAGAAATAGAGTTTAAGTCTATGGCCATTAACTTTAAAATCACCCTAATCGGGGTGCGAAAGCAACACAGTTCCATCAGAATAAACTTCCTTGACCGTAAACGGTCCAGTCCATCGAGATTTAATGTGTTCGAAGAAAATACGTAAGCGTGAATTAAAAAGAAGAACTTGATCGCCATGTTTAAAAATTTTATGTTGGCCCAAGTTCTTATCGTGATCGACTTTCGTTTCAGGGTCGGGTGATTTTGCATATGAATTTTTCAGATTTTTGTCTTCTTCAAAAATGAGATTTTCAAGAGTCTTTTGTTTAAAAACAGTTTAATTTTCAAAATTTATTTGCATGGGCAAAACCGTATTTTTAAAAACAATTGGAGAAAGTTCAGCAGAAGAAGACGAAAAATCATTTGGAGAAATATAGGAGTCTTCTTTTAATTCATCAAGAAAAAAACAAGTGTCATCATTTTGCAAAGAATTTCTCATAGATTGATTAATATCAAAAGTAACCTCTTCATCTCCCACACGCAGAGAAAGTCTTCCGTCACTCACATTTATGATTGCTCGAGCGGTGGCTAGGAAGGGACGACCAAGGATAAGAGGGACCTCGACGTCCTCTTCAATATCGAGAATGACAAAATCCACCGGGAAGATGAATTTGTCGACCTTCACTAGCACATCCTCAACGATACCTAACGGATACTTAATCGATCAATCAGCCAATTGAATACTCATACGCGTAGGGCTGAGAGTGCCCAATCCTAGCTTTTTAAACAATGAAAAAGGCATCAAGTTGATGCTCGCACCTAGATCCGCTAGCGCATGTTTAATAAAAAGATCACCAAAAATGCAAGGAAATGAAAAACTACCCGGATCGTGTATTTTTTTAGGCAAGTTAGAGTTTTTAACGACCGCCGAGCACTCTTCATTTAACGTTACGTGAGAAAGATTTTCCAATTTCTTTTTATTCGTTAACAGGTCCTTAAGATATTTGGCGTATTTTGGCATTTGGCTTATTACTTCATGAAATGGCAAATTTATATGAATTTGTTTAAACATTTCAAGAAAACGTGAATATTGGTCATCTAATTTTTCTTTCCTAAGTCGAGCTGGATAAGGAGGTGGCGGAAATTCCTTTATAATTGTCGGAGCTTCATTTTGAAACTCGTTAACTTCTTTTTCAAAAATAAGCTTTTCTTTTTCAAAATTAGGTTTGTCTTTTTCTTTTTCAAAAATTTTATCATTTGATTCCGTAACGATAATATTTTCAGTAGTAGGAGAGGCAATCACCTCTGGCTCTTCCCTTGTGGTGGGCTCGTTAATAATTTTACCGCTCCGAAGGGAAATCGCATTCACGTGTTCCCTTGGGTTAGGTTCAGTGTTTGAGGGAAGAGCCCCGGGTGGCCTCTCGGAGATGACCTTGGCAAGTTGCCCGACCTGGTTCTCTAAATTTTTCACGGAGCCAGTTAGACTTCTAATGGTAGCATCATTCGAGCTTATATATTTAGAAAGTATTTCCTCCAAAGATGGAGTTTTTTGAAAATTTTGGTTTTGATATTGTGGTGGTGGTGGTGGTACGAAATCGTGTGGTGGGCGTGTAGCATTAGCAGGGTTACTCCAAGAAAAATTAGGATGGTTACGCCATCCAGGATTATAAGAGTTCCAAGAAGAATTAAAACCAGGAGGTGCAGAAAAATTAGAAAAAGCAGAAAAATTATTGGCATAATTATTTTGAGCAGGCCTGGGTATGTTCCCCAGATAATCCACCTGCTCGGCAGCAGAAGCATTCATATTTTCATATTCCTTAGCGGCGGAGGAAGCAGTCATCTCCGAAATCTTTTTGTTCAACATTTCCACTTGCAATGCCAGTTGCGAAACCGAGTCCACTTCATAGATACCTGCAGGTTTAGATGGGCGAGTCCTAGACGAATTCCATTGATAAGTGTTCATCGTCATGTCCTCGATAAGCTCAAGAGCGGCTTCCGGAGTTTTGCGGTCCAAGGAACCAGCGGAAGCGGCATCTATCATTTGCTTAGTTTCTTGATTTAGCCCATTGTAAAATGTCTGAACCTGTAACCATACAGGCAGAGCATGATGAGGACATCTTCTCAAAAGTTCTTTGAACCTCTCCCAAGTGTCATAGAGGGTCTCAGAAGCAATTTGAGAATAAGAAGTTATATCATTTCTTAACTTAGCAGTTTTAGCGGGAGGGAAATATCTAGCAAGAAATTTTTCAGTTAAAATGTTCCAAGTAGTGATTGAGCCTCTTGGAAGAGAACTCAACCACTGTTTGGCTTTAGTTCTTAAGGAGAAGGGGAAGAGTCTTAGCCTTATAGCATCGTCTGAGACACCATTTATTTTAAAGGTGTCACAGATTTCAAGAAAATTGGCAATATGCAAGTTCAGATCTTCATCTTGTAATCCGTCGAACTGTACATATTGCTGCACCATTTGTATGATGCTAGGCTTAAGCTCGAAGTTATTGTTCGCAATTGCAGGTCGAACAATACTCGTTTTAGTCCCCTCCAGGTTGGGTCGAGCATAATCAGACATGGTCCTTTGCTGAGCCATTCCTGGGTTGGGATCTCCCATTTCAGAATAATTACAATCCCCGAAGGAATCCTCAACCGTTGTTTGAGAAGTGGAAGCCCCGAATCGTAGTTGTCTCCGAAAGGAGCGTTCGATTTCCGGGTCCAAATCAACAAGTAGTGACGGATTCGCTCGGGTCATGCACTAGCAAAGAAAACGAGGGAAGATGAAAATGAAAGCTTGGAAAAGAAAGAAAAAGAGGAAAAGAAAGGAAAATTTTTTTTTGTTTGTTTTTTTTTTTGAAAAAAAGATTTTTTTTTTCTTAGACGGCTTGGCCCTCGAACTTCCCGAGGACTACCCGGTGAAGGGTTCGCCCGGTACTAGGTAAAATGGTGGCGCTTAAAGCCCCTTACCCTTTTCGAGAGATTTTAGGTGGGGTAGAAATAAGGTGAAGTGGGTTGATTATAAATATTTAAATATATAAATTATAATTTTTTGATTTTTGGAGAAGTAATAGAGCAAGCGTTTTTAAAATATTGACGAAGAAAAGTCCCCGGCAACGGCGCCAAAAACTTGGTGGGCCAAAACCCGAACAGGCAAGCGTACCTGTCGAATCGTAGTACCAAGGTCGTATTTAAACACGGGGCTGTCAATTACTTCTACTCACGCTCTAACTATTATCCTACCGGAAAACTAATGGGATTTGAGAATTTTTTTAGAATAAAACAAAAGACAACTTGCGAGACGAAAAACTTATAATAAAAAGCTAGCATTCGATCAATGATTCACCATGAAATTAGATGAGAGAGATAAAAATAAAGATAGTTTTAATTTTGCAAATCATACTCGACCGTGACGGATCCGAAAATAAGATAAAATCTCGCTAGAGCATTAGGTCTCCTAACTTATAGACTCTTCGATCGAAATCTCTTTACAAACCAAAGAAGCCTAAAGTTGCATTATCGAGGTGATCCGCACTATTGGATTTGACTCCAATCCGGAGGATTTATGTCGTCCTATCTCTAGGATTGCGTTCAACTCCTTCCTTCTTTGAGTGATCTTTCACATTCATGAGCCTCTCGGCTACTCAAATATGAGATCCCAAGCCTACTACCGTATACCGGAAATACGGAGTCGACAAAAAAAATAAATCAAAGAAGGATCGATCATGAAATAACAAAAATAAAACTAAGAAAGAAAATAAACTCTCATCTCACTTCATGGATCCTCACGATCGAATGCTATAGGAAATTAGCTACGCATAATTGAAAGGAAAGACAAAACAAAATAAGACAGAAACATTTTCATTACTTGCAAACAAAGAGAGTACACAAAATATTAAAAAGACAAGACTATGTTAGGAAGAAAAACTTGCAAAAATGGAAAAGAAAACTAATACAATAGTGAAACTAAAAACAACTCACAAGTACTCTCCACTCTCCACTCAACACTCACATTCAACTTGAAACTTTACTTCTCAAAATTTTCTCCCTTTGGCTTGAGGGATGGGGTGGCTTTTATAGGAGATGGAGAAGGATCTAGAATGAAATGAAGAGGAGGAGGCCAAGGGGGGTGGCCGGCCATGTAAGGAGAGAAGTGCATGCATGGCAATAAATGAGGTGGAGAGAATTCATGCATGATATTTAATTAGGTGGAGAGAAAGAGGTGGGTTCAATGCATGGACTTTAAGGGAATGATTTGGAAAATATAAAATAGAAAAGGGGAATGAATAAGAAATAAAGAAAGAGAGAGAGAGAGGGGTTGAATGTAGAATAATAAAAACAAGAAATAAAAGAGGAGGAAAGAGTGTGGCCGGCCATGTAGAGGGATTCATGCATTTGGAAATTAATGAGGAGGGGAGAGAGAGAGAGCATGAGGTGGCCGGCCATGCATGGGCCTTAAATGGACCCAACAATGGAGAGAGTGGGCTGCACTTGAAGGGGACGGGCTGCTCCAATGTGGGTTGCATCTTGAAGTTGGGAAGAGGCCGGCCATGCAATTTGTGGGCTGCTCCAATGAAGAGGGCTGCATGGATGTTGAAGTGGTTGGGCTGCATCATGTAGGCTGCATGGTTGTTGACGGGCTGCTTGGGTTTCACTTGAAGGAGGCTCGGCAAACATGAAATGGGTTGGACTTGAGCTTTAGGGCTGCACCAAATTGAAAACTCGGGCTGCTCTTGATGTGGGCTTGAGTGAAATAATTCAAGGGCTGCATGTTGAGCTCGGGTAGGATGTAGAGTGGGTTGCTCCTTGTTGAAAGCTCGGGCATGAACCTACAAAAAAGAGACAATATAATCATGGATTAGTCTACATAAAATAACAAAGTTAAAACAAGATTTTAAAACACAATAATAATAAAAACATTACAACATTAAAATTAAAACATTAAGACATATCATTAACTATAATTATTATACATAACATGACATAACATATAATAACATAATACATATAATAAGACTATATAGATTTTTATATCAAAACTCTAATAACACTAGTAATTAAAATATTGTAAAGAGACATTAAAACATGAAATAACAATCATAAAATATAAATAAAATTAGGCACTTTGAATACTAAATTTCCCCCAAAAAGGATGACTAAAACTATTCATCAGTTATTGCCTTAGAAGAATTCCAACAGAAATATAGTTCGACGGATACAGAAAATCAGTTCGACGAAAGCAGAGCTGCGTTCGACGAACATCGTGCTCAGCACGACGAATTAGAGTTCTACCGCTGAGCTCAGCTCGATGAAAGCTGAGTTTCGATCGACGAACTCTAACCTCAACTCTGCAGCTCAGCTCGACGATAGACTAGCTTAGTTCGACGAAAGACATTTTCAGTTCGACAAACTCCAAGCTCAGGACGACGAAAGGTTTGCTGAGCTCGACTAATTCTTTGTAGTATCCAGGTAGTTTTATATTCATAAGAAGAATAATTTTAAATGGCGTAATTTCAGTCAGTTATACTCTGGTATTTATTGCTAAATATTCTTAATGAATAAGGTTTTTTCTGGCAGCATTAAATATGGGATTTTCATAGAGTTATTATTCTAATTAATTACCAAGGCAGTTAAGGAATGATTTTATTCTAAATATTTGAATACATCCATTACAAATTCTCAGAGATTCTTTAGACTATTCAAGGAATGTTTTTAAAATTCAAATGTTTGAATTCTTCTTAGAAAATATATATTCAGAAAATTATTGCCAATTCAAATAGTGATATATTCACATAGACAAAAATAGATATTCAGACATACACAGAGATTCTGGACAATTTGCTTCTGACTCTCCAAGAGACAACAAATTCTACATTAGTATGAAATTGCTACTAGAGAGAAACAAAATTCTTGAAGGCCTACACCCTGAAGAAAAGCTTCACCATTGATTACAAACTCTACTCATCACAGGGGGATCCTTTTTTGCTTCAACATCAATACACTAGTCTTCTTAGAGAATCTTGACAGAGAAGACATCATCAACTTTTAGTTTATTTCATAATCTGTGTACAGGTTTTTTAACTCCCTTTAAAAGTTAAACCTCTTGGTCCTTAAGTCACCTGATCAAAAGACTTAGATTGATTTTTGGACACTTGATCAAAAGCTCAAAGAGTTGCTAGATCTCCCTTGGAAAATAGATCTTCTGGTGCCAGGGCACCGGATCAAAAACCTGTAATGTATTCCTACTAGGGTGGTAGAAGAGTGGATGTACCCAGATTTATTGGGGAACCACAATATTTCCTTGTGTCGTTTGTGATTATTTTACTTTCTGTATTTGTGTGCTATGATTCTACTTTATATATATATATATATATATATATATATATATATATATATATATATATATATATATATATATATATCATATACTTTAAATCTGCTATAAAAATAAATTAATGTCTTTAACATACATTATTCACCCCCCCCCCCCCCCTCTAGTGTAAATCAGATCTATCCCTCACTTTTAAACTGGAAAGACTGCAGAGTTAGTGGAGTCAGAAGAGGAGATCGGTAATGATGACAACATCCATGAGGACCTTGCTAACGAATTTGATGAGGAGTTGGAGAGGCTGAAAGCGGATTCTGTGTCCACTAAGATTGTTACCACGTCGTTGTCTGGTTCGTACACTCTGCTAGGGAAAAGAAGAAGAGGAGAGGATGAGCTGGAGGAGATGGTCTTCCAAGAAAGTGACATGGCTGCAGGTATTTACTGGAAACAACTTGTTATAATACCTTGGTTAGGAAAAAAGAAAATTCTAACTTTCTTTGCTTTCCAGAGAACACCACAGTAATTGAGGCCCTTTAAAAAGGACTAGAGGACGTCATCGCGCACATATCCCATCTAGAAAAGGGGATTGAGGTGCTGAGGCAAAACTCTGAATGCGAGAATGTGCTAGGTCCACGGCTTGAGACATAAGCAATAGCGTAGGGCTCAGCCCCTCTGGCGGATGACATACAGAAGTATGCCTGAAAGGTTGAGGAGGACATTTGCACCCTTTGTGACGTAATCACCAAGTTGAGCAAGTATCATGTGGGCACATCTATCATGCTCGTCGAGATCACTAACAACTTGGCATTCGTGGGTGTGGAGTCGGCGTCCAGCAAGGAGGCTTTTTAGAATTAAGGGAAGAAAAATAATTATATGTTTGTAATAAACATGTTATGGATAGACAGAGCGCATATATGCAAACACTCACATACTAACACTTTTATGTGTCCACCATACTTTTTGTGTGGATGTCTCTATTACTCTTTGTGGTGTGTTACTTACAAGAAACTTACTTGCCAATGAGCGATCACATGATACCTTTCTTTTTTGCATGACGGGAAATGATGATGTGCAATGGTCGCCGCGAACATCCTATGTGGACAACAAATGTCTGCGACATTTCGCGTTTTGAGAAAACAAGATAATTCCTATAATTAGGTTTGTAGAGCTCTCTTTTTTGCAGATCCCTTTAAACACCATGGAGAATGTGCGAGCTCCTCAATTTGGGTCTTCCAGCGCAGACACCATCATGGTCTTCATATTGCATGAGCCCCCTACGATCAACCCCCTTCCATCATGACCTTTCTATTTGAAAGTGAGGGATAGATCAGTCTTAACTCTAGAGGGGGGTGAATAGAGTATTTTGAAAACTTTGATTAGTTTTTATGGTGGAATTAAAATAAGTGATATCTATATGAATAATGAGAAATAAAAACAAAAACAATCACAGCACAACAAATAAAAAATAGAGCAATCCAGGCAACACAAAGATTTTATAGTGGTTCCCCAAAACTAAGTACATCCACTATTCTACCACCCTAGTTGGAAGCCACTAACAGGTTTTTGTTTAGGTGCCCTGCCACCACAAGTTTTTGCTCAGGTGCCCTGTCACCACAAGATCTATTTCAAGGGAGATCTCACAAACATTTGAGCTTTTGATCAGGTGCCCAAAAACAAATCCAAGTCTTTTGATCAGAATACTTGACAACCAAAGGGGTTAAATTTTGAAGGGAGTTATAACCCTGTACACAGTTGGAAAAAGAAAAGTGATTGGTGGGTATTACATCCACACTAACCCAGATTTGATGAAGTCACCCTAGAACTAAGATGAATTAAGTTGTATTTGATGCTTGGTTTGAGTTATATGTTTGCAGGAATTTCACTGGGAAGTGTAGACCAATGTCAGTCCACAGTGGGTCACCAAACATAGGAACTGTGCAATGTAATCCCTCATTGCATATTCCAAGGTGTTGACTCATGTGTGGTCTCTCTATTGGGATACACTTCATATTCAAGCTATTGGACCTTGGGAAAAGGATTGGAAGTTGACTACATTAGAAGAAAGAGTGTCCAACAACAAAATTTCTCTAAGTCTTTTACTCGAGTAGGTCCATAACTACTCGAGTAGATTGGTTATAATTTACTCGAGTAAAGAAGCTTTATACTCGAGTACGTAAGTGTATATCTCGTGTAGATAAGTCATATACTCGAGTAGACTTAGTCATATACTCGAGTAGCATGTTTATATACTCGAGTAGATCATTTATTATACCCGAGTATTAAAGGCTTCACTCGTCAAAATTCTTCTAAGTCATGAACTCGAGTATAAACACTCAAATACTTGAGTAAGTATACTTACATACTCGAGTAGATAGAATCATACTCGAGTAGTTCATTATACCTACTCGAGTAGATCGTGTTTCACTCGTGTACTTTGAAATTTTCCTAACTCCAGAATTTTCAAAGTCTTTTACTCGAGTAGAACTTTCACTTACTCGAGTAGATCACTTCCTCTCAAGTAGTTTAGTTCAACAACTCGAGTAGCTGCTTGCTGACGTCTTCAGAATTTATTCCATGTATTCCACTCGAGTAGTCCTTCATGTACTCGAGTAGTTTATGTAATATACTCGAGTAGTTTTTCTTGTACTCGAGTAAATCCTTTATGTACTCGAGTAAGTCACTATACGTACTCGAGTAGTTCTTTCTACTTACTCGAGTAGTTGATTTCTACCTACTCGAGTAGCCTATCTTTATATACCCGAGTATATTCTCCTTCATGCACTCGAGTAGTTATTCAACTACTCGAGTAGCTCTTCTCTTACTCGTGTATATGGCTGAACTTTCCTGAAATTTTGTCTAAGTCTTTTTCTGACGGGATTTTCAAATCACGTGACATGACTGGTCCACATGTACATCATTATGACCGATTATGACTGGTATTCTCCCCAATATAAAGTCTTATCAGAAAATGACAAACCCTAAGTATTCTCCAAGCCTTCTTGTCATTTTATTTTGAGAAAGTTTTCAGCCGACTACTCTCTATTTTCACGAAACGGAAGCCGCCGCTGCCGCCCTCTTCTCCGGCCATGCTTCTAAGTTCAGAGAATTCATTCTGAAGAAAGTTACAGATCGAGATCGACATCACTGTTCATCTTCTCTCTCTGATTCTGTAAAAGCAAAGAAGATCCAGATCTGGGCCGAGATTCTCTTCACTGATTTCTGGTAGTGCTACAAAGTCCATAAGAAGAAGTTTTCTGGCCGTTTCATCAGATCTGATTGGATTTACTGTTTGTATTATTTTTCCAAAACTTTATTAATCTTGTAGGAGAAAGTTTCTCCGAGTGTAGGAGTTTTTCACTCCGAGTTTGTAGGAAGTGTTATCTTCCGAGGTGTAGATCCCTTTGTTTGGATCGAGTTTGTAGGAACTTTGTTCCGAGGGTAGGATCGGTTTTTCGATCCGAGATAGTGGAGTAGCCGATTCTAGTTTATTGCTAGATCGGTGAGGGAAAGTGGATGTACCCAAGGTAGGGGAACACTATAAATCTTGTGTCATCTGTGATATTGGTAGATAGTTCTGTGCTATGCTCTAAATATTTTTTTTATTCCGCAAAACACGCACAACTCACCTATTCACCCCCCTCTAGGTGATTTAGGTTGACAACCGTTTTCTTTCAATTGGTATCAGAGCGAGGTTGATCGTCAAAAGGATAACACCTTGATCAGATCCAAATCTGTTGTCTGAAAGATTCTACCATAAAATGGACAAGGGCAAAGATTTCGCCAAGCTTCCACTGTGCAACAAAAATAACTTTCCCATGTGGAAAGAAAGGATAAAATTTTTCATGGAAGCTGTGGATCCAAGGATCTTCATGATCATTGAAGAAGGTCCTTACGTTCCCCTGACTGTGTCCACTATCGACCCAACCAAGAAAGTTCCCAAAAAGCTAATGGATCTCGACAAAGACGAGATTGCACTTGTCTTCCTCGACAAGAAAGCTAAGAACATTATAGCAAGTGCAGTCAATGACTCGATGCTGCAGAATTTGATTCACTGTCAATCGGCTAAGGAGATGTGGCATTCCTTAGTCACCTTGATGGAAGGAACTGAAGAAGTAAGGGATGATCGGAGATCCCTTCTCAACCAAAAATATGAAGCGTTCCGACAAGGGAACAAGGAAACAATTGCCGACACCTTTGAAAACTTCTTCAAAATTGTGAATGGCATAAAGGTGTATGGCCGTGTCTTCACCAACGGAGAACTAAACGACAAATTCTTGAGATCCCTAACCAAGGAATGGGATAACAATGTATGCGCCATCAGGGAGTTCGGGAAGCTAGCTGAAACGGACCCGCAAAATCTCTTTGGAAAGCTTATGTCTTATGAACTCCAAATCAATACATGAAAAGCTGAAGAAGAGAAAGGCAGGTCTGCACTAAAGGAGAAATCTGTCGCTCTAAAGGCAGACACCTCCAAAAAGACTAAGGCAGCCTCCCCCGCTCTAGCTCCAAAAGTTGATGAAGAAGAAGAAACATCAGAACCTAGCACCTCAGGCTCTGAACTATCTGAAGGAGAGTTCTCCTTACTCTCAAGGCAATTCAAAAATGTTTCTTAATAAAAAGAAATAATGGAAAGGAAAGGATGCCTCATACAGAAGATCGCGGCGCGATGACGATCGATAAAGAAAAGGCTCAAGCAGCCACGAAAGGTACAATACTAAACAGAACAAATACGTTTCAACTGACATCATTTGTTATTGCTGTAATAAGACAGGTCACATCATTGCTGACTGCCCTCATAAGAAGGAGGGTGGTAGAAGAGAAGAAAAGAAATCCTCACACAACAAGAAGAGGAAAGAGAAGAGCCTCATAGCCAAAAAGAGCAAGACTCTTAGCGACTCCGACTCATCCGAGTCAAGCGAAGAAGAAGAAGCTTACTTTGGGCTAATGGCTCAAACAGATGATGAACAAGAGCCCCAGTTCACTGGGAAGTTAAACTCTCATACCCCTCTTTCAGATTCTGAAGTCTCTGAACATGATTGCGAGGGTAGCTCCTCTGACGATGAGTCAGAGTTAATGGCCCAGTACAAGGGGTTAATCATGGCTTACGACAAATGTCGTCGAGTCGTGAAGACTTAGGCTAAAGAGATCAAATCTCTAAAAGCCGAAGAGAGCATCTTGAGAGAGAAAGTCGCAAAGACTAACTCCCTCGAAGAAAACTTCAATAATGCTATTAAAGAATATAACAAGGCTCTTGAGCACCTTGACCTTAAGGAGAAGATCATCAAAGAATTGGAAGCCGAACTTGCGGCTGAAAGGAAACTTGTTGAGAGTTTCTCGAAGCCCAAAACAGTTCTTCCATTCATTGCTGAATTCTCAGCAAAGGCCAAGGGAGCTGGACTAGGCCATGAAGAAGCTCCTAGTAAATCCTCTAGGAGAAACAAGAATAAACGGAATAATAAGGCCGCCAAAAAGGCCATAGTGAAAGAGAAGGGGAAAGCCCCTCAAGATCAAACTACATTCAAGAAAGTCATCTTTCCGACAAATGAGTTTGATTTTGACTCATCCTACGGGCACTTTGCTAGGCCTACCTATGTAGAGCCAAAGTCCCGCTATCAAGGATGGACTTGACCCCGAAACTTTAGCAAAAGTGTCTTTAGGGCACCTTATGAAGACGTTATTCTTCAGAGCTATGGCCCTTTCAATCATGGGCATAACTTCAAGAAGGCACCAAAGACAAAGCCTGTTGTAGAGAAGCCCATAAAGGAGAAGAAGACATGTGATTGCCATCATCATGAGGCATCTTCCTCCAAGAATGCTACCCCTGCTAGACCAAAATTCCAAAAGGTCAAGCAGGAGATCTTGAGGCAAAGGTACAACAGATTTAACTGTTGGTGTTGTGGCAAGGTTGTTCACTTCGCCATAGATTGCTGGTTCAATTCCAGAAATGTTGCAACCCCTCATGTCGGCAATATGAGAAAGACTACTCATAATGCTAACACTCGTAGGGGGAGTACTCTAACCCGAGACCAAGGACCCAAACGTGTTTGGGTTCCTAAGGCAAATTGATTATGATTGCAGGGATGTCCAAAGGCCAACAAAATGCCCATCTGGTACTTGGACAGCGGATGCTCTCGGCATATGACCGGGACTAGAAGCCTCATTCAGAACTTTACTCCAGTCGTGAACGGACCAAAGGTCATCTTTGGAGGTTCACACCGTATAATTACTAGAGGCTATGGTATGATTACTAACGGTAGTGTATCCTTCTCGGATGTGGCCTATGTCGAAGGATTGGAACACAATCTCATTATCATAAGCCAACTCTGCGATAAAGGATACATAGTTGAGTTCCATGCTGATAAGTGCTTGATAAAATTCGTTGACAATATGGAAACGATTCTATCCGGCACTCGAAGCAGGAATATTTTCTGTTTAAATTTCATCTGTATAGATTCCTCTACACCAGTGTGTCTTTTAGCAAAAGTTAGTGCGTCTCTTAGTGACCAATGGCACAAGAGACTAGCACATATTAATTTCAAAACCATTAATAAACTATTTTCAATGAACTTAGTACGTGATGCCCCAAATGTCAAATGCGTCAAAGACAGGCCTTGTCATGCATGCGTAAAAGGCAAGCAAACAAGGGCTACCTTTAAAAGCATTATTAGCAAAGACTCTAACAGATGTCTCCATTTACTGCACATGGACTTGTTTGGTCCACTACAAATTAGAAGTTTGGGAGGTAAGGACTATACATTGGTAATTGTTGATGACTACTCGCGCTTTGCATGGGTGTTCTTTCTGAAACACAAGTCAGATACCTTCAACATCTTTACTAATTTTGTCAGGCAAGTCCAGAATGAATACAACTGCTCCATAGTCAAAATCAGAAGTGATAACGGAACAGAGTTCAAATCTGGGGCCATGACAGAATTCTGTGAAAGCTTAGGTATCTTTCATGAGTTTTCATCTCCTCGTACTCCACAACAGAATGGAGTGGATGAGAGAAGGAACAGAACACTCATAGAGGCCTGCAGGACCATGTTGAGTGATGCTTCACTACCAGAGTACTTCTGGGCTGAAGCCGTCAACACTGCATGCCACGTGCAAAATCAAGCACTCATAAACAAAGACCACAATAAGACACCTTACGAACTTCTGAAAGGCAGGAAACCAACAGTCTCATACTTTAGAATCTTTGGTTGTAAATGCTTCGTACTTAACAATGGTAAGTATCATACCACCAAGTTCAGCGAAAAGAGCTTTGAAGGTATTTTTGTAGGCTATAGTAGCCATAGTAAGGCATATAGGATATTTAATAGAAAAACCCTGGTGGTGGAAGAATCGATACATGTTGTATTTGATGAGATGAGCTTGCTGCAAAGCAATCCGTCTAGTGTGCTCATTGAAGATGCATGTGAAAAGCTGAAAGAAACTAGCTTGGATGATCCGTCCGAAGACAAAGGCGAGAAGTTCATTAAGATCACCACTCCAACTCCTATTGGAGAGGCTGATGATCAAAATGAAGAAATCATCCAGGATGAAGAAATCACTCCAGTGATTGAAGATAATCCAGATACAAGAACTCTAGAGCTCAGACATCTGAAGGATCACCCCATGGACCAGATCATAGTAGATCCCCGGGATGGTGTCAGAACTCGAAGAGGTACAACTAATGAGAATCTTCATTTGAGTTTTCTCTCACAGGTTGAACCAAAGAAATTTGAGGAAGCAAACTCAGACGCATCATGGATAATGGCAATGGAAGAAGGGCTAAATCAGTTCAAGCACTGCAATGTGTGGATGCTTGTTCCAAGACCCAAAGGAAAGAACATCATTGGAACAAAATGGGTCTACAAAAACAAGATGGACGAAGATGGAACTATCATAAAGAATAAGGCCAGACTCGTCGCTAAAGGCTATCGTCAAGAAGAAGGAATCGACTTCGACCAAACATATGCTCCAGTGGCGAGGCTGGAGGCAATAAGGTTATTCCTAGCATATGCTACTTTCAAGGGCTTCACTGTCTATCAGATGGACGTGAAGCCGGCCTTCCTAAATGGTAACATAAAGGAGGAAGTGTATGTGGAACAACCTCCATGTTTCGTTGATCCTAACTTTCCTGATTATGTCTATTTTTTGCACAAGGCCCTATATGGTCTGAAACAAGCTCCTAGAGCTTGGTATGAAACGTTCTCTACCTTTCTACTTGAGAACATGTTCACAATGGGAAAGATAGACAAGACATGATTTCTTAGGGAAATAAAAGGCAAGATTTTGTTAGTGCAAATCTATGTCGACGATATTATTTTTGGCTCTACAGACGACAACCTCTGCAAAAAGTTCTCAAAACTTATGCAAGGGAAGTTCGAAATGAGCTGTATAGGCGAGCTGAAGTATTTCTTAGGGCTTCAGGTGAAACAATCTGAAGATGGAATTTTCATCTCACAGGCCAAGTTCACCAAAGAGCTAATTAAGAAATTCGGAATGGAGAACACAACCTCTATGAGGACTCCAATGGGCTCAACTATGTCTCTGGACAAGGATGAAAAAGGGAAACTTTTTGATGAAACCAAGTATAGAAGCATAATTGGATCCTTGCTCTACCTTACTGTCAGTAGGCCTGACATAATATTTTCAACATGTGTCTGTGCTAGATTTCAGGTGAACTCTAAGGAATCTCATTACGCTGCTGCAAAGCGGATCCTGAGATACCTTAAAGGCACACCTAATCTTGGCTTATGGTACCCAAGAAGTAATGACAGCGAACTAATTGGGTTTTCAGATGCAGATTTTGCAGGTAGCAAAGACGACCGGAAAAGTACCTCAGGGACTTGCCAATTCTTCGGAAGAAGGCTAATCTCCTGGAGTAGCAAGAAGCAGAACTGTGTCGCAATCTCAACAGCTGAGTCAGAGTATATCTCTCCAAGCAGTTGTTGCGCACAGTTGCTATGGATAAAGAATCAGATCGAGGACTACTACCTGCAGTTCAAGGATATTCCTTTGTACTTTGACTCATCCAGTACAATTGCAATAGCCAACAATCCAGTCTCCCATAGCCGGACAAAGCACATCGAGCTAAGGTATCACTTCATCCGGGAACATGTGGAGCATGGAGACATAGATCTCCAATATGTGCCTACAGATAGGCAAGTTGCAGATATCCTCACAAAGCCGCTGGACGAGACCAAGTTCTCGTTCTTCAAGACTGAGCTTGGGATGCTCAACAAAGAGGACTAAAGAAGGCTGGATGACTAAGAAGCAAGTAATTCCAAGGGGTTAGTCAAAATCTACATTTTCTATATTTTTTCAAAGTTTGACTCGAGAAGCATAAGACTTACTCCAGTATGTGAATTCACCTACTCGAGTCACTGTAGACCTACTCGAGTAACTACTGACATACTCTAGTACGTTAATTTACCTACTCGAGTACTCTTCTTTACTTACTCGAATATAAGAGTGTGCCTACTCGAGTAACTACTTACCTACTCGAGTAAGTCACTTACCTACTCGAGAATTTTTCTCCACCTACTCGAGTACTTTCTGCAGACCGACTCGAGTAATTTCTGAAGATCTACTCGAGTAACCTCTTACCTACTCGCGTAGTCTATATCTTTCTCATGTAGTGTTTCCCAGATTTTGAAATTTGTTCTATTCGCCACCCAAGGCTAAATGCCGCCTCTTCCCTCGATTTAGTTAATTTCCTTCAAATTAATTAGATGTAATTTAGGGTTATATATATGAATTTCCGAAAACCCCAACCTACACGAAATCATTTTGTTCTCTCGAGTACCATCTGTCGCTTCGCCTACTCTGCCATTTCGCCTACTCGCCACTACCGCTGTTGCAGAGCCGCTTCCCTCCTCACCACTTCCAGTCAACCGCAGCCATGGCCGCTTCTTCCAAGATAGGCGTCGGATCAGAACTCGTTACCGCAGGTATTGCAGAGCTCTCCGATGACTTCCACAACCTTCTCATCCTTCTCGACACCGCCGGCCTCTCCTTCATCCTCCAGGAACCCTGTCGAATTTTATTCCTAGAATTTGTCGAATTCTTTTCCAATCTAAAGGTCAGAAGGAATGGGAAAGTCCTGAAATCCAAAGTGAAGGGTTTGAAAATTAAGTTCACCAAGACCTCTGTCTCTCAGCTTCTCCGATTGACGCTTGTCGATGAAGAAGATCACTTAGTTGCTGAAGACTCTGACAGAATAGCCCTTTTCTGCGGTTTTTCAACTGATGCTCAGTACTTAAAAAGGTCAGACATGAATGCAGAAGGCAAATTTTTGGTTGATGTTATTGGCAAAATTTTACTGTGCAAGACACACTCCATCAGAGACATTCCATCATATTTCTTCGACATAATGCAACCAATTGTCTGCCGCAAGAAATACCAATTTGGTATGCTGATTCTGCATAAAATCAAGGACAGTTTAAAATCTTCCAACTACGCCAGAATTATCTCTCTACTCCTCCATGAAACAAATCCTGAGGTCTTCAACTTCTCCAAAGGGACCCCTCTTCACCACATGAAGAAGGTCTCCATCTCTTCCATTCAGAGATGGGATCTCAAGCTAAAGAATTCTGCCCAAGCTACAAAGATCTCAGAAGTTCCAGAAGTTCCAGCTATAGAGGACAAGACTCCATCTCCCTCTCCTCATCATGTGGCCAGCTCCTCTGGTGCACTAAGTGAGGGGGAGCCTGCTCCTTCTAGCCAAGTCAGGCAGCCCTCTCCTCAGCCAGAAATTCCTTCCCTACCTCATACTCCACAAAGTCCAGCCACTCCTTCAGATCAAATACCTCAAGACTCTCTTATGTCCACAGCTGCTGCCATAGATGCTATGATTGCAGAGCTTTCTGAAGAAGTGATGCCCATTCCTCCTCTATCTCCTCCAGCTCCAACCTCTGAATGTCACAAGGACTCCACTCCAACATAGTCTCCTGCCCATTCTCCAGCCAGGACTCCAACACCATCTCCAGATCCCCCAAAAGACAAGCAAGACACCATTCTTATTTCTGATGAGACCTCTCCAGAGCCAGCTGAGGCCCCTCTCAGAAACCTAGATTTCTCCATTACCCATGATACAGAAGAAAGGGATGCTATAATTCCTACCACCAGAGCTCTCTGCTCTGTCATCATTGAAGAAATAGCTCCTTGGGTAACTCCTCCTATCCCTACTGCTGCTACCTCTGCTACTGCTACAGTCTCTTCCTCCGCAGATATGCTGAAAAATATTGCACTTCTTCTTCAAGAATAGAGAAATTATTTTGACACCTCTCTAAAGGTAGTCACTGAGAAGGTAACTGCTCTTGAGACTGAGATGAGCAGAGGCTTTGCTGAAATTCAGCATAATACTGACAACCTCAAGTATTTATTTCAAATTGGTGGCAAAGCCCTTGACCACACTATCACTAGTGTTGGAAATGTTATGGAACAAGGTGTCACCCTGGCCAACAATCAGATAGAACTAGACAAGAGAAATAAGGCTAACAAAATGAAAATCTGTGAAGAAGTGGGTATTTTCAAAGATGATGTTATAGCCCAGCTATCTGTTGAAATCAGAAAGGGGGAGGATTTGGTCAAAGAACTCAAAGAACAGGTAGAAAAATCTGCTGCTCAGAAGACAGATGTATGGGAAGCTCATGTGAAGACCATTCATGATGATGTGCTAGCCCAGATACAGAGTGTCAAATTTCACACCTATGATACTACTATCTGGATGCACAATCAGATTTTGCCAGACCTTGCAGTTGATCCCAACATCATTCCCCATCCTCTCAACCCTCTAGCTACAGATGTCACTGCCCCAGTTGTTCCTCTGCAACCTACCTTCTCTCCCAAGCCTAGAGACTCAGTTGCTCCTCCAGATACTTATGTTTTAGGCTGGGAAGAAGAAGACCCTGCTGATATCTTCCTTCAAGCTCCTCCAGAGATCAGAACCTACAAGAAGAAAAGGAAGTATGGTGAAGGTCCCTCTGCTAGCAGGACTGCTCCTTCCAAAGCCACTGAATATGCATAAGCTTGGTCTCCAACTTCCAAGTCTCTAATTTTGGACACACTCAGACTAGTTATGGATCTTAATGAGAACAGAAACATTCATTACAGTTCCCAGGAATGGGAGTTATATGAGAAATCAATGCAAAAAAGGAAGATCCATGACAGAGAGTTTGGGAGAAATAATCCTGCTGCTCCTCCAAGGCCTCCTAAATATTTCCCTAAGCCTTTCAGCTATCTAAGAAGATAGCAAGAAAAGATGAAAAAGCAGCAAACCCAAGCTTAAACCTAAAAGATGTTGAGAGATTGAAATGACAAGTTGTAGACTTGATGTTTTTGGAAATTTACATATATACAATTCTAAATTTCTGTCTAATTATCTTTTTCATTGTCTATTGCTTACCTGCTCATGTTTTTCTACTTAGTTTCTTTTATGTCTATTATTCACCTTAGTGTAAAGGGTTCTGACTTCAATAAATAGGGGGAGATTATTGGGTATTACATCCACACTAACCCAGATTTGATGAAGTCACCCTGGAACTAAGATGAATTAAGTTGTATTTGATGCTTGGTTTGAGTTATATGTTTGCAGGAATTTCACTGGGAAGTGTAGACCAATGTCAGTCCACAGTGGGTCACCAAACACAGGAACTGTGCAATGTAATCCCTCATTGCATATTCCAAGGTGTTGACTCATGTGTGGTCTCTCTATTGGGATACATTCATATTCAAGCTATTGGACCTTGGGAAAAGGATTGGAAGTTGACTACATTAGAAGAAAGAGTGTCCAACAACAAAATTTCTCTAAGTCTTTTACTCGAGTAGGTCCATAACTACTCGAGTAGATTGGTTATAATTTACTCGAGCAAATAAGCTTTATACTCGAGTACTTAAGTGTATCTCTCGTGTTGCTAAGTCATGTACTCGAGTAGACTGAGTCATATACTCAAGTAGCATGTTTATATACTCGAGTAGATCATTTATTATACCCGAGTATTAAAGGCTTCACTCGTCAAAATTCTTCAAAGTCATGGACTCGAGTATAAACACTCATATACTCGAGTAAGTATACTCATATACTCGAGTAGATAGATTCATACTCGAGTAGTTCATTATACCTACTCGAGTAGATCGTGTTTCACTCGTGTACTTTGAAATTTTCCTAACTCCAGAATTTTCTAAGTCTTTTACTCGAGTAGAACTTTCACTTACTCGAGTAGATCACTTCCTCTCGAGTAGTTTAGTTCAACTACTCGAGTAGCTGCTTGCTGACGTCTTCAGAATTTATTCCAAGTATTCCACTCGAGTAGTCCTTCATGTACTCGAGTAGTTTATGTAATATACTCGAGTAGTTTTTCTTGTACTCGAGTAGATCCTTTATGTACTCGAGTAAGTCACTATACATACTCAAGTAGTTCTTTCTGCTTACTCGAGTAGTTGATTTCTACCTACTCGAGTAGCCTATCTTTATATACCCGAGTATGTTCTCCTTCATGCACTTGAGTAGTTATTCAACTACTCGAGTAGCTCTTCTCTTACTCGTGCATATGGCTGAATTTTCCTGAAATTTTGTCTAAGCCTTTTTCTGACGGGATTTTCAAATCACGCGACATGACTAGTCCACGTGTACATCTTTATGACCGATTATGACCGTTATTCTCTCCTATATAAAGTCTTATCAGAAAATGACAAACCCTAAGTATTCTCCAAGCCTTCTTATCATTTTATTTTGAGAAAGTTTTCAGCCGACTCTTCTCTATTTTCACGAAACGGAAGCCGTCGCTGCCGCCCTCTTCTCCGGACACTGCTTCTAAGTTCAGAGGATTCATTCTGAAGAAAGTTACAGATCGAGATCGACATCACTGTTCATCTTCTCTCTCTGATTCTGTAAAAGCAAAGAAGATCCAGATCTGGGCCGACATTCTCTTCACTGATTTCTGATAGTGCTGCAAAGTCCATAAGAAGAGGTTTTCTGGCCGTTTCATCAGATCTGATTGGATTTACTGTTTGTATAATTTTTCCAAAACTTTATTAATCTTGTAGGAGAAAGTTTCTCCGAGTGTAGGAGTTTTTCACTCCGAGTTTGTAGGAAGTGTTATCTTCTGAGGTAGATATCCCTTTGTTTGGATCGAGTTTGTAGGAACTTTGTTCCGAGGGTAGGATCGGTTTTTCGATCCGAGATAGTGGAGTAGCCGAGTCTAGTTGATTGCTAGATCGGTGAGGGAAAGTGGATGTACCCAAGGTATGGGAACCACTATAAATCTTGTGTCGTCTGTGATATTGGTAGATAGTTCTGTGTTGTGCTCTAAATATTTTTTTTATTCCGCAAAAGACGCACAACTCACCTATTCACCCCCTCTAGGTGATTTAGGTTGACAACTGTTTTCTTTCAGTGATGATGTTCTTCTTTGTCAACAGTCTAAGAGAATTCTAGTGGATTTGATGTTGTCAAATCTCTCCCTGAGATGTAGAATGGTTCAGGAGAAAGAGAGCTTTGCTCAGGGTGTAGGCCTTCAATTTGGAGGAAGATATTCAGGAAACTTTTAGACTGATGAAGATTGTTTGTATCTTTGAAGATTCCTGAAGCAAAACTGATGAAGAACTTGATTTTTGTGTGAAGTTGTTCTTCCTTCAGTTTTCTGTAAAATAATCCTTTTTTTCTTTTGTAATCTGTAAACATTGTGTCTATTTTGCGTGTCTATGTGTGTATGTTATTCTATTGAAGAGAGAAGAATTGCTTTTATATCCTGAGAGATTTCAGCCTTTTGAAATTTGAATAAAATCCAGAATTTACTGCTGAGATTCTAAGAGTTGAACGACTGAATTTTGGCTTTTAATAAGTTTCCTCAACTGTCCCAGTAAATAAGCCAAGTAATGAACTCTGTGAAAACCATAATTAATGTTGTCAAGAAACGGCTATATCAACGAAAATATGAGCATTAATTATTAAATAATTACTGTCTTAGAACAATACCAATTAAAGTCAAAAAATCAAACTGAGACAGAAGGAAATTAATCAAACTCAGGATTGATTTCATCGAACAGAAGTCCAAGTTCGTCGATCGAAGAAATCTCCTTCGTCGAGCTGAGCTCAGAGATAGTTGATCTGGAAGATATCTGTCAACGTTGAGTTCCAAGTTCCTCGACAAATGAATCTGAGTAGAAGAAGGAAGATCATCGACGTGAGCACGTATTTCGTCTAGCTCAGCTCAGAGTTGACACTCTGAGTTCGTAGATCTGCGATCGACGATCGTCGAGCTGAGTTCAAAGAACTTCAAACTGATTTTCTGAACTCTTTAAAACTATATTTCTTCTAAGTCTGAATCTTTGAATACTTCTGAGGGCTGGATCAAAGATGTCTATCTTAGTCAGACTGACTTAAACCTTAGAACTAACAAATTGACCCTAGGCTATACATGGTGGGTCAATAACCTAATAGTGAACCTAGCCCAAATCAAAACTAGGGATCCAACAATCTCCCCCTATTTGGGTGAGGTCACTATGAACAACGGAAAGGGAAAAATTATAAAACATAAAAAGATATCTGGCAGAATTATAATTGTTCAACAGATATATAACAATAGTGCCTTGTGAAGAATTATAATAAATAACAGTTCAAATCAAATATAGAAAGAAAATTGTCAGGCTTTCTTTGAATCTTTCTTCTTTTCATCTGAAGCTAATCTGGTGAAAATGATTTCTCTTTTAGGATCAGCAGCTTGCTGCTTTGTCATCTTCATATCATTTACTCCAAGAATTGTCACAGAAGCAGCTCTTGGTACAACTGCTTCAGGATGTAAGGACATATATGTATCAACATTAAAATGATTTTGTACCTGATATTTGTCTAGCTCTTTCTTTCTTTAGGAAGACATAGTAGTATATTGAGAAGTGTCTTGTCCTGCTTCCTTAGCTTTCCTGATTTGAGAGAGCTATTAGTTCTTGGAATCTGGCCATTCTAGAGTTATGGTCCATTTCTAGATCACAAGCTAGAGATAAAGGCCTTTCTGGACTTGCTTTATCTTGCTGATTATCTTCAGATGTCTTCTGCTGTCTGCTTTGCTTCTGATATTGTTGTTGTCTGCTGCTACTGCTGGAACTGTGTTGCTGTCTACTATAGGAAGCTTTGGAATGATGAGAGTAAGTAGACTTATGAGCTTGAGCAACACTTCCTGATGATCCTGCTGTAGGAGGAGAAGGACCTCTCCTGAATTGAGGAGGTGGACAGTATCTCCTGCTCTTCTTCCTAGCTTTCAGTTCATTTTTAGAATAACTCATCCAGTTGGGGGTGTCTGGAGTGAGAGTTATATTGTGTAGGATATAATATGGAGTTTCAGTAGATGGATTAGGCTTTGGAGCAGCCTTTGGAAGAGCGGCCTTCTTCTTTGCTTTTCTTTTCTTAGAACTTGTATCTTTAGAGTAATCTGATTCAGCATCATCATCAGAAGAATTTGCTGGATTATCATAAAGAGCATTTATTTGTTTTAGCATTTCATCAAAAAGAAGTGGATAAGCCTTTGGTTGTAATTCTTTAGCCTGAGGCTATTCAGTTAGAGCTTCTGATATTGGAACTTCTTGAACCTGAGAGCTGGTGACCTCTGGTTCCATATCAGCAAACATAATATCATCAAGATCTGGCATTAGGGATTCACACAGCTAAATGTTGGTGGAGAGAATGCATGTGGCTCTGAAACAGTTATTGGCTCTATAATACTATCAAGAACTGCAAAACTTGTCCTAAGTTGTTCCAAAACTTCAGGACTTATTGGAGCCGAGTAACATACTATGACTTTTGACAAATCTGAATCAACAAATGGTAAAGAACTGCTATGAAGTCCATCAAAAGAATGAAGTATTGAAAGAATGTCAACTGTGGGATTTATGGTGAAACCACCAACAGTATTTATTTATACAGTAAAGACTAGCTCTTCTGCTAAACAAAATATCTCTGTATCATCATCAATTATTTCAATAAGCTCTACAACTAGAACATCTGCTACTGCTGGAGTTGGAGCAAGAGCTTCTTCCTGGAACTTCTCCCCCTTCCTGGATTCAGAGGGTCCTGAACCCTGGCCCTAGAAATAAGATGGGATAGAGGAAGAGGAAGAAAGTAGAGTAGCAAGAGAGGTTATGGAGGCAGTTAGAGGAGCAATTGCCTTCTCTATGAGATGCCTGATAGTTGGAGAGATAAGTTCCAAGATAGTGGAAATGGGGGGAAAATACAGTTGCATAAACTCAGGTGGTGTCTGAGCAGATATAGATGGATGGATGGAGGAAGAGGGAGGAATGAAATCTGGCATGACTTCATCCTGAGATGGAGATTATTGATGTTGAGGAGATGATGATGGAGATGGTAAAATATCAAAAGTTGGAAATGATGGAGAAGATTGAGGAGGTATGTCATCAAGGTGACGTGGTATAGGAGATTGTGGAAGTAGGGAATGAGGTTGTGATGGTGAGGCAGTAGGAGTTTGAAAGGAAGTCGATGGTTATTGGAGGGGAGTTGATGAAGGAACTGTGGATTGTGGTGAAGATGGAGGAGGACTAGGAGCTTCTTCTTCAGGTGATAGAGTGACTGTTACTGTCCTGGTGTTCTCTGAAGCTTTGGAAGAGGAGGAAGGCCTGGATGTCTTAGAGATGGTCCTCTCCCAACTACCAAATAAGGCAGAAGTTAGCCTCTTGGAGGCATTGATGAATATGGTCTGGGAGACCAAAACTTCATGAGCCTTTGCCTAGAGGAAAATTCCCTAAATCCTCCCAAAACATACTTCTTTCTTTGAATTTTTCATCTTGATTAATTCAAACATTAACAAACTCCAATTTATGGATTTCTTATTAACCAGGGAACACATCACCAAGAATTGGTGCCTGATAATATAATCATGGGTTGTGTGCTTTCCTAGCAAGATTTTCCCTACTACATCATCCAGAAACTTGTATTCTACAGACAGGTTTTTCTTTAACAATTTATTAGGGTTTCCCTCTGAGTGACCCATCTTAATCAGCATAGAATCATACTTAGAACTGTCTAATTATATATCTTCTTCTCCATTAACCAAATCAAAAATCTCAGTTAAAATAGTAGGTGTTAGAGTAACCTGATGTCCTGCGATGGTATCAATCATTATTTCTTCATCTCGGGAAGTTGAAGTGTAGACCCATTCTCTTATCTCAATCGCTGGCAGTTTGATACTGGTTGTCATAATTTTCCTCGGTTGCTGTTCTTCAAATAGTTGGAGAATGCCAATGAATATCTGATCGGTATGGTTGAATGAATTGAAGTCGATGTCGAATCCAGTATCATATTTCATGCTGGAGAGAGAAATCATCGGAATCGCCATTATTTTCCTGCAAAAATGAGAGAGAGAGATCAAGTGCAAGAGAACTAGAAAGCGCGGGATCGAGCTCGAAGAAAACCTAGTTATAGGTTTTTCAGAATATGAAGTGGCGAACTCTGTCCTGCAAAAACAAATCTTCGTTCTCAGGTCAACGAAAAATTTCATGAAGAAATGATATCGTCGATCTCAGTTGGAAGAGGGGAAAAAACATTTCGTCATTCTCTGCTCGACGAAAACTTTTTTGAAGCAAGATCGTCGATCTCTGCTCGACGAAAATAACTACACATAGAGAGTTCGTCGATCACAGGTCGACGAAATTTCTCAAGAATAGTTCTAAGATCGTCGATCTCCGTTCAACGAACTGTGACCAATTCTTCGACCTCAGACAGAAATCAAATTAAACTTCGCCATTAATCATACCTAGTTGATTCAAGAAGAACAAATGTTTCTTTTCATCTAAAGGTTTAGTGAAGATGTCTGCTCTTTGTAAATCAGTAGAGATAAATACAAGATTAATTTTCTTTTTGTCCACACAATCTCTAATGAAATGATGTTTAATCTCCATATGCTTAGCTCTACTATGCAGTACTGGATTTTGTGCAATAGAAATTGTAATTGTATTGTCACAAAATATAGTTGAATTATTTAAGTTGAGACCATAATCCAGGAGTTGGTTTTGAATCCACAATATTTGTGAACAACCGCTGCCAGCTGCAATGTATTCAGCTTCTGCAGTTGAAGTTGACACAGATATTTATTTCTTACAAAACCAGGACAAGAGTCTGTCACCAAGGAACAGGCATGTTCCTGATGTGCTTTTTCTATCCACTCTGCATCCAGCATAGTCAGAATCTGAGAATCCAGTTAAGTCAAATTCTGACTCTGTTGGATACCAAAGTCCTAGATTAGGACAACCCTTTATATATCTCAAAATTCTTTTAAGGAAAATAAGGTGAGATTCTTTAGAGTTCACCTGGAACCTAACGCAAATGCATGTAGCAAACATAATATCTGGCCTACTAGCTGCGAGATACAACAAAGACCCAACAATAGCCCTATATGTTTTTTGATCAACTGGCTTGCCCTATTCATCAGAATCAATCACAGTATTGGAAGCCATGGGTTTTTCATAGCAGAGGCATCAGACATCCCAAATCTCTTAACTAGCTTCTCAGCATATTTAGATTGGAAGATGAAAATGTCATAAGAGGATTGCTTCACTTAGACACCAAGGAAGTAGGAAAGCTCACACATGCTACTCATTTCAAACTTGGAATGCATCAGGTCAGAAAACCTTTTGCATAGTTTATAATCAGTAGACCAAAAAATGATGTCATCTACATATATTTGTACTAATAATATTTTATCTTTATGATGCCTAATGAACAAGGTTCTATCTACAATGCCCCTAGAGAACTTATGCTCTAAAAGAAAGCTAGCTAGGGTCTCATACCAAGCACTTGGAGCTTGCTTTAAACCATAGAGAGCTTTATGTAATTTGAAAACAAAAGAGGGATGAGTTAGAGAGATAAAACTTGGTGGTTGCTCGACATAGACTTCCTCTTTGAGTTCACCATTTAAGAAGGCACTTTTGACATTCATCTGGTATACCTTGAACTTTTTGTAGGCTGCATAAGCAAGAAATATCCTGATAGCATCTATTCTTGCAACAGGGGTAAAGGTCTGATCATAGTCAATTCCTTTCTCTTGTGAATATCCTTGTGCTACCAGTCTTGCTTTGTTCCTTATAATAGCTCCTTGTGCATCCAATTTGTTTTTAAATAACCATTTAGTTCCAATGACTGGGTAGTCTTTGGGTCTTGGAACTAAATCCTAAACTCTGCATCTCTCAAATTGATTGAGCTCCTCTTACATTGCAAAAATCCAGTGTGGATCTTGCTCTGTATCTTTTATGTATTGGGGCTCAAGTTGAGATATGAAGCGAGCATGCATCAAATCTTGGTTGGGTTGATGCCTTGTTTGCACACCAACTGATTTGTCTCCAATCACTTGAGATATATGGTGATCTCTAAGTGTTACAAAATCAGTATGAGGAGTTGGTTCAGAACCAGCATTGGGAATTAATTTCTCTTGTGGAATGATGTGAGCTATTGTAGGTTCAGTAATTATTTCAATAATATCTTCTTCACTGTCTTCATCAACTTGATGAGAAGGATGTGATATAACCTCTTAGGTGAGGTTTAAGTCATCTAATTTCTCATGCAGTTGGGGTACTTGCAATAAATCTCTAGTAGAAGAATCCTTCTCCTTGTAAAACATGTTAGCTTCATCAAATGTTACATGTACAGATTTTTTCCATTTTTAAAGTTGATTTATTAAAAACTCTATAGGCCTTGCTGACTTGGGAATATCCAAAAAAAATTCCCTTTGCAGCTTTGGCTTCAAACTTTCTAAGATGTTTCTTGTTATTATTGTGTATATAACATTTACAACCAAATACTTTAAAATAGTCAACTTTAGGTTGGTTCGCTTTGAGCAATTCATAGGGAGTCTTACCCTTAAGTTTATGTATTAAACTTATGTTCAGAACATAGTTTATTGTGCTAACTGCCTCTGCCCAAAAGGATAGAGGTAAGAAAGCATCTGCAAGTAATGTCCCTGCAGATTCAATCAGGGTTCTATTTTTCCTTTCTGCTACCTTATTTTGTTGAGTTCTAGGAGCAGAAAAATAGTGCCAGATACCTTCCTTCTCACAGAATTCTTGCATGATAAGAGATTCAAACTCGGTGTCATGATCACTTCTGATCAATGCAGCCAGAGTAGAATACTCAATCTGTATGCTCTTAAGAAAATCTGTAAGAACTTTAAAGTTATTAGACTTATTTCTCCGAAAGAACACCCAAGTGGACCTAGAGAAGTCATCTACAATAACTAAGGTATAAGATTTCCCTCCCAAGCTCTGTACAGCAATGGGTCCAAATAGATCCATGTGTAACAGGTACAGAATCCTGGGTGAATCACTCTTATTAATATATTTAAAACTATTTTTGGTTTGCATGCCTAATTGACAAGCCCTGCAAAGGCTTTACTTCTTATAGGGGCCAGAAGGCAATCCTCTAACAAGGTTGTCCCTAGATGATTTAGCAATATTTCTAAAATTAACATGTACTTGTCTTTTATGTCATAATTCATTATTGTTACTAATCTGATTGAACAAACAGATTTATGAACTAGTTGACTTGAAATTAACTAAGTAGATATTTCCTTATCTAAGTCCAGTTAAAACAGTTTTGTTATCTATAGAAGCAATAATACAAGAAGATTGGTTAAAAGATACATGATAACCTTCATCAAATAACTGGCTTATGGATATCAGGTTATGTTTTAGACCACTCACATAGGCAACTTTCCTGAAGGTGACAACTCCAATCTTGACATTCCCATAGCCTTCTGTTTGGCCATACTTGGAGTCTCCAAAGATCACCTTTGGTTCAAGCTTTGACTTGTAGTTGGTTAAATTGTCCTTGCTGCATGTCATATGCTTTGAACACCCACTATCCAAGTACCATTGTTCCTCTATGGTAAGATAGTTCTTTACCTGCAAAATAAAAGATTAGGTGTTCTCGACCCAGGTAACCTTGGGTCCTTGATTCTTTTCAAACTTAAAACTAGAAATATAAGAGCATTCAGGTTGGTTCTCATACCCTAGAGGGTGACATATCCAAGGTGGAATTATCCATTGGGTAAATGGGTTAACAAATTCTTTTGGTTGATTAAATATTCTAGGATAATTAAAGTTTTTGTTAAGCTGAACTGGGATCGACGAATTTTGATAAGTTCGTTGATCTGAGTTTGACGAATAGGGATGACTTCGTCGAACTCCACTCAGAGAATGGAAGTATTCATTAACTGTGCCCCAATATCATCGCTCTCGGCTCGATGAACCATATTGGTTTCGTCGATCACTGTTTGAAGAATAATTATAATAGAAATCTGTGTTTAGAGTCCGTCGACCTGAGTTCGACAAACTGTATACATTTTGTCGATCTGAGTTCGACAAAATCTGTTGAACATTTTTATGACAAAGGTTTTTCTTGTCCTTTCTCTTTTTCTTGGGTTTCTGATTAAGTTTAGTTGGTTGTTATTCTCATCTGTCTTTTCTTTGCCCTTTTCTGATATGAATTTAATGGGGGTTGAGAGAATGTTTTTCTGAATTAGATGAGGTTGGCTTGATGAAGAACCTAAGCCCAGCTTGCCAATAAGCCTAACATTTACAGTGCTTGTGATGTCCATCAATTTGATGCTTCTCACATTTAGGGATTCTTCAAATTGATTTGCCTCATTCAATTTAATTTTTAAAGAAGTAATTTGTTCTGAAGCTATAACTAGTTCATCTTTTAACTTAATGTTTTCAAATAGCAGATTATCATGTTCAGTTATCTTATCTCTGAAAAGTTTGATTTCCTTATCAGATTTGATTAGATCATTACATAATAATTTAAATTCAGCTTTAAAATGGTCTGAATTAGAATCAAATGAGGATATTACATGATCCTCTTCTGATTCAGATTCTTCATTTTCTGAATTTTCAGCTTCTAAAAGGTTGTCTGATGCATTGATAGCCATCAAGCAAACTTCTTTTGCTTTAGCTTCTTCCTCATCTTCACTGGAGCTAGAAGATGAAGATTCTTCTTCTGTCTCACTCCAAGTTTCTGCAACAAAGTCTTTCTCCTTCCTCTTATGCTTGCTTGAGGAGGGATTGATATACTGCTTTCTGGAGTCCTTGTCTCCTCTTTTCTCCTTATTCTGATTCTCTGGACACTTAGGAAGAATGTGTCTAGATTTTCTAAAACCAAAGTAGTAGATAATCTCCTTGGTAGGAGTTTTGTCAAATCTTGGTCTGTCATCATGTCAGGATGACTTCCTTCTAAAATCTTTTTTGGCCATCTTGAAAAATCTTTTGCCAAGCAAGCTTAGGAGTTCTTCATTTGCTGATGGAGCTTCTGATTCTTCAGATGCCTTGAAAGCAATGTTTTGCTCTTTCCTTCCTGAGGTATAAGTCTTCTGTTCAGCTGCTTCTCTTGTCTTTATAAGCTGCTCATATGATTTGAGTTTGCCAAGTAAAGACTTAGTGGATATTTCATTTAGGTTTCTGTCCTCCTTGATTGGCCTGATCCTGGAGTCCCATGTGTTGGGTAAGCACATAAGAATCTTCTTATTTATCTCAGTCAGTGAGATATTTTTATCTAGATTATTCAGCTCATTGAAAATTAGGCTGAGTATGTTGTACATGTCAGCTACTGACTCTGACTCTTCTTTCTTGAAGTTCTCATATTAGGAAATGAGATGAGAACACTCAGCAACCATTGCATTTAGGGAATCCCAGATCTCTTTGGCTGAAGAACACTCAGTAACTTTCTAGAAGATATCATCAGACATAGTCTGAGCTAGGATGTACATAGCTTTTGCATCAGCCATCTTTAACTTCTTTTGAGCCTCTGTCCACTCAGGTGGTGAAACTGCTGAGTTACTTATTGATGTTGTTGCAGAAGGAGTAGGAGGACCTATTAAATTGAATTATAGATGTATTCATCAATTGAATTCATATACAATCTGATCCTTGCCTTCCAGAGAACAAACTTATTTAAGTTGCACACTGCAGGTCTGGTGCTAGAGTATTCCTTATTTTGTTCCATGATATAAAATAGACACTTGAGAAAAAGAAATCTATCAAAGATCTTTTGGTTCAGGTGTTAGCCTGTGAAACCAAACAACCTTACCCTCTGATACTAATTGAAAGTGAGGGATAGATCAGTCTTAACTCCAAAGGGGGGTGAATATAGTATTTTAAAAACTTTGATAGTTTTTATAGCGGAATTAAAATAAGTGATACCTATATGAATAAAGATAAATAAAAACAAAACAATCACAGCACAGCAAATAAAAAATAGAGCAATCCAGATGACATAAAGATTTTATAGTGGTTCCCCAAAACTGGGTACATCCACTCTTCTATCACCCTGGTAGGAATCCACTAACAGGTTTTTGTTCAGGTTCCCTACCACCACAGGTTTTTGCTCAGGTGCCCTGTCACCACAAGATAAATTTCAAGGGAGATCTCACAACCTTTTGAGCTTTTGATCAGGTGCCAAAAAACCAATCCAAGTCTTTTGATCAGGAGACTTGACAACCAAAGGGGTTAACTTTCGAAGGGAGTTATAACCCTGACACTGTTGGAAAAAGAAAAGTGATGATGTTCTTCTCTGTCAACTATGTAAGAGAAGACTAGTGGATTTAATGTTGTCAAAGCTCCCCCTGAGATGTAGAATAGTTCAGGAGAAAGAGAGCTTTGCTCAGGCTATAGGCCTTCAATTGGAGGAAGATCTTCAGGAAACTTTCAGACTGATGAAGATTATATGTCTCTTTAAAGATTCCTGAAGCAAAACTGATGAAGAACTTGATTTTTTGTGTGAAACTGTTCTTCCTTCAGTTTTCTATAGAATAATCCTTTTTTCTTCTGTAATCTGTAATCACTGTGTCTATTTTGTGTGTCTCTGTGTGTATGTTGTTCTATTGAAGAGAGAATAATTGCTTTTATATCCTAAGAGATTTCAGCCTTTTGAAATTTGAATAAAATCCTGAATTTACTACTGAGATTCTAAGAGTTGAACGGCTGAATTTTGGCTTTTAATGAGTTTCCTTAACTATCCCAGTAAATAAGCCAAGTAATTAACTCTGTGAAAATCATAATTAATGTAGCCAGGAAACAGCTATATCCTTGAGAATATGAGCATTAATTATCAGAGAATTACTGCCTTAGAACAATACCAATTGAAGTCCAAAAATCAAACTGAGACAGAAGGAACTTAATCGAAATCAGGGCAGATTTTGTCGAACAGAAGTCCAAGTTAGTCGAGCTAAGAAATCTCCTTCATCGAGCTGAGCTCAAAGATAGTTGATATGGAAGATATCTGTCAATGCTGAGTTCCAAGTTCGTCGACCAAAGAATCTGAGTAGAAGAAGGAAGATTGTCGACCTGAGCTCGTATTTTGTCGAGCTCGGCTCAGATTTGAAACTCTGAGTTCGTCAATCTGCGATCGATGATCGTCGAGCTGAGTTCAAAGGACTTTGAACTGATTTTCTGAACTCTTTAAAACTGCATTTCTTCTAAGTCTGAATCTCTGAATACTTCTGAGAGTTGGATCAAAGATGTCTAACCTACTCTGACTGACCTAGACTTTAGAACTAACAAGTTGACCCTAGGCTATACATGGTGGGTCAATAATCTAATAGTGAACCTAGCCCAAATCCAAACTAGAGATCCAACACTATTATTTGTGTATCTCTAGAAAAATACATCATACGGCTTATTGATCCTAGCGAGCACCTCCACGTTGTGTTTATCGATGAACTAGCCCTTGCCTTCGAACATTTCGATGTTAGATGGACCTTTCCCATCTTCCCAAAGATGGTGGAAATGCTCAATCATTACAACATAATCCTCATACAACACACTCCAAATTCCATCGTAGTGGTGACCGTCTTTTTTGTCTTCCTGTAGCTTCAAAGAGTTTGCTTTAGCTTGACCATTTTCAATCAACTATTTTATATTAGCTCACTTTCGAAGGGGCAACTATATGTCATGTCTTACAAGCTTCGAGTTTTGAACCTTGCAAACAAGTTTCACGAATGGAAGGCGAGGTTCTCCATATCCAAAGCGGGTCTTGTAGAACTAAGCCCCTACCCCACCCGTGAATGGAGTACTTCCAGAGCCCGTCGGTCGATGGAATAAAAAAGAACATCGTGGAGTTCTTCAAGAAGGCTCCTCTTGACTTCCCACACTATGTCGCTTATCTGGGAGAGGTGGTTGATATGGGCACCACAGAATGTAAGTTTAAAACTGCAAAAATTTACATACCTACAGGCTCTAATATTCTTGCCTACAATCATTCTGCAGGTTCCTGCGGAGAGACCCCATGAGCCATAGGATAGGGTCCTAATCGCCATGGAGAAGAGGAAAGTGGCCACCTTAAGGAGGTCTGTAACTCAGTAGGAGCAGCTGACCCCCCCCCCCCCCCCCCCCCCCGCACACACACACACACACACACAAGGGTCACACGAGCTCTCCCACAAGGAGAAATATGATGTTAGTGAGGAATCCCCGGCTGGGCTGCAAGACCCTCCTCCATATGGAGAGTCCTTGATAGATAGTCTTGGTCACCCGCTGATGCTCCGAGATGTTGATGAGGTTACATTGAGCACAAGCCTTCCACTCTGGAGGGAAAACCAAGAAACAACCACGCACGCCCTGATAATCTCTTTTGCAGTAGTTGGTGATGAGGAGGTCTCATATATGAGGGGAATCTGCCAAGACCAACTAGCATAGAGGGTGGTCACGGCCTCCTTGAGAGCATTGTCATACAATACTGTCTACGGGCGGACTCTAGGGGAAACATGGCATGCCCTTCTACAATCAATCTCAGGAGGAATTCACCCGCCTGCAAGATCAGTTGAAGGTACTCCTGACAAATTCAAAACTGTGAGTTCATGTACCTTGAGCATGATTGCCTAATCAATCTTTTTTCCCGCCATGCGAGCATGTCTGCGGAGAACCCGCCATTTGTATGGGAGATGCTGAAGGAGGGAAAAGTTTCTGGAAAGATCGTCCTAGAGCGTGCGTAAGATCTAGACCTCTTCAAGTCAGAGTTTGCGAACATTCAATATGAAGAGTTGTTCCCGTAGGACATGTTGCCCGATTCTACAAAGTCCTCCCCTCGACGATCCCTATCCTACGGGTACACTCAATTAGAAAGCTCAGGGAAGAGATTATGTTCTTCCAGCAACCTCGATGACTCAGAAGAAGATGCTTAGCTAGTAGATATTTTTTTCTTTTCCTTTTGAATGCGCGCTTGCGCGTTATTTTTGTAAAGATCGCATATAATTATTTTTGACACATGATTTTTCGTGGCCATAGTAGATGTATGTTATCTCTTTGTGTATTGATTCCTTGGTCACACATTGCTTGTTGATAATTTGCACGACATTAATTGAGGCATTCGCGCATCTAGGGATTGAGTCTTCACGTGGATTAAGAGTGTTCGGAGTGCTCATTCGAACAGGAACTTAGGAAATTTGATTATGTTATAACATTGGCTAGGTCCACTGTCAAAGGTTATGGTCACTATTTCTAGCACAAGACAATCACAGGGCTCACATCTGCATGCAGCTTTAAAGAATGTCAGATGGGAATAAACGCATGTTTCCCAGATTATGTCCACATAAAGGAGACCAGTAACAATAACAATGCCTCAATCAATGTGTGGCTGATCAACACATCCGGACCCTCCAATTATGCCACTCAAGAGTATCTCCCAAGAGCAATTATGGCATTTTTATGGTAGGGGAAGTGTCCTATACTAGAAGGAGGTTTGGAGGCTCGATGTGTGCCTCCTGCTAAGAATGTTTGGATTCGTTCCAGGGGGTCTATGCAAGCTCTAGGACACACCAGACTATAGGTTGCATGCGCCGTATATTCCTGTTAAGATGTTCTCTTATGCTGCGTTGTGCTAAGGGTTTCCAGTGGAAAGTGGGGAAAACATTGTTTCTATGAAATTGACTCTACTTTGAAGGGAAAGAAATGCACCTTGCTTTATGAATAATAGATACTCAGGTCATCTCTACTCCCGGTGTTGGATAAATCATCGCCTTCATATGACTACAGCCGATAGGCCCCATTCTTGAGCTCCTCTTTGATGATGAGAGTTCTATCCCAATTAGGCTTAAGTTTTCCGACCGAGACTGCTCTCCCAGCATCATCGACATTGTTCAGCACAAGATCTCCCTTTTTGAACTGCTCTACCTGAATATTCTTGTCAAAATATCTTACCATCCTTTGCTTAGTCTCCTCCTGCTTGATCAGTGACTGATATCAGAGTTCTTCGATCAGGTCGATACTACACCTCTACTCTTCATTATTGACTTCCATCCAATCGGTGTTGCCTTGTCTGGCCAACAGCACTCAAGGGCTCTGTTGAAATTTGTGAAGTGGAAGTGGGTGAAGGGACAGGCCGCGCGGCCTGTGGCGGACAGCCTTGGCGGACTGGGCGGACTGGGCGGACTGAGGTTTGCGGCCTGGTGAAAAGTCTGGTGGAAGCCGGCTGTGTTCTGAGCGGGTTGTTGCATGGAGTCCGCGGTTTGGTGCGGCCTGGTATCTGCGGATAGAGAGGCTTGCAGACTAGTGCTTTTCTCAGTGGTCGCGGGTGCAAGCTTGTGCTGAAAGGCGGGTTGGCTCTTGTCCGCGGGAGGCTTGCGGACTAATGTGTCCGCGGTATTGGCTGTTGCGGACTAAGCTTAGAGCTTGGCTGAGGCCTTGTCGAGCTCTGGTGGCACAGCAGGCGAGTTGCTGTGGAGATCGTTGTGGCGGCCTGGTTTTGGAGTCCGGGATTAGACCGCTGTGATAGGGTAGGAGTGCGAGGAGCTCGCGGACTATGGCGGTCTGCGCTGTGGTGTTTTGGCGGACTGGAGTTTTGCGTCCGCCAAGCTCGCATTAGCCCCTTATGGTTTTGGGCTTGGTCACACTTGGTGCCGAGTTCAGTGTGTCCGCCGTATCCGCCGAGTCCGCTGTGACCGGGCGGTCTGTCTTTAGCTGCCTTTGGTCGTGGACTTATGGCGGATTGAGGTGTGTGTCTTGCGGACTGCCTCGGGTTGGTGCGGACAGCCATTGAAGGGGGTTTGCTGTCCTGAAGCGGTTGGAGCTTTGTGGGCTGATGCCTTGTCCGCTTAGCTTAGGCGGACTGGAGAGGGTTCGTCAATGGTTGCCTTGCTCCTGGCGGTTTTCCTTAGTAGCCGGCTAAGTCCATGCGGACTCGGCGGACGGTGTTTTTGCTATCGCGCGGGCTGGGGTGGTGACGCTATCTCTCGGGTGGTGACCACACTCCTCACCTCACCTATAAATAGGACCCCCTGGCACATCTACAGAAACTTGAGTGAACAGTAAGTTGGGGTGTGCGAAGTGCTGCGGTCTGTGTTTGACAGTCCGCACGGATTGTTTCAGGCTGACGGTTTGCTGTGTGCAGGTCGCGCAGATAACTTCAAGGAGCCAGGAGTTTGGCTGTGACTTCGGTCAAGTGCTTGGAAGTGTGCGGTCTCTGCGGACTCAGCAGGAGGTCGCTCTGCGGCTTGTCAGTTCTGTTTCAACTTTGCCAGCTTCAATAACCTGTCCGCCGGCTTCAGGCGGGTAGGAGTGTTCCTCAGTTCGGGTTCAGCAGGAGGCGAATAACGGTGTGTCCGCGCGGCCTCGCGGCTTCGGCGGACTCCGTGGTATTCGGCGGATTGCAGCATAGTTCGGGCGGCTTCGGTGACCTCGGCGACCTCGCGGTCTCGGCGGACTCGGGTGCTGTCCGCCCGGCTTGTTTTTTGGTGCTTCTGTTTTTCAGCTGTTATACTAGCGAAATCATGTCTCGCTATGTATGCCTCGCATTGTAAAGAAGTGAATGAATAATAGACCTGCTTGTGCTTCCATTGTTTGTTGTGATTTATCTTTGTGCCTCTAGTCCTTGGTTTCCGCTGGTTCAACGTGCGAACTGGGTAGTTCCGAAGATATTAATTTGGCGTTTGGGCTATCTTGCTGACCACGTTGAGAAAATTTAACATGGTATCAGAGCCAGGTTTCTGAGGTTCATTTGCGTGAGCGGAAGTCAGCCAGTGTTGTTACTCTGTGATTGAGTGGTGATCAACCTGTGTTGTTGCTCGGAGCTGCTGAAAGGTTGCCAACAGGTGTTGCAATGGAAGGGAGCTTAGCAAGAGGTCTGGGCATTGAACTCTTAATGCCGACTAACTTTAAGAAGTGGAAGTCGTGCATGAAGAGTTATCTTCTTGGAGAGGAGCTGTGGGATGTCGTTGGTGGAGACGACAGGCAGGAATTCACTGCTGCTTTCGGTACTGCTGAGCAGGTGAGGCTGTGGAGAAGAACAAATGCTAAGGCGGAGTTCGTTCTGAAGAGAGCTGTGTCTCCAGAACTGTTTGATCACATCATTGGATGTGAGTCGGCTGCTGATATTTGGACAACCATTGATGAGTTGTTCAATAGGAAGAATGTGGCGCGGCTTCAGTTCCTGGAGAATGAGTTGGCCAGGGCAACTCAGGGAGACCTTTCCATTTCCAAGTACTTCTTAAAGATGAAGAGCTTGTGTGCTGAGCTGTCGGCACTGGATCCTGATGAGCCTATCTCTGAGGCAAAGATGAAAAGGCACATTATCCGCGGCTTGCGGAAGGAGTATGTGGCCTTTGTCACATCTGTTCAAGGGTGGGCTACTCAGCCGTCGTTGCTGGAGCTGGAGAATCTGCTTGCCTCGCAGGAGAGCTTAGCAAGGCAGATGGCTGGAGTGAACCTGAATCAGGAAGGCAGCAAAGCTCTCTTCTCAGGAAAGAAGAAAGGATGGGAAGGGAAGAAGAAGAAGGTACAGGCCGCTGTTGAGAAGGAGACTTCAACTTCATATCCGCCAGAGAGGAGCAATGCTCCTAAGGACTGGAAGAAGAATCTGAAGTGCTACCGGTATGATCAGCATGGGCACTTCAAGCGGGACTGCAAGGTCAAACTGCAGCCTGGGCATGCTGCGGGAAAGGAGGAAGCTTGTTCGAGAAGTGAAGAAGCAGAATGGGGCGGAGCTTTCTTGACGGGCACTTGTGTCCGGGCCTTGTCTGCTGAGGACTTCAACGGCGAGTGGATCGTGGACTCCGGGTGTGGTCATCACCTCACCGGAGACAAATCGATGTTCACCTCCATGCAGGCTTACTCAGGTAATGAAGTTATTATCACTACTGATAATACTGTTTATGCAGTAGAGAAAGAGGGGGTCGTGTCATTGGGTAGTGATCAGGGGCCACTTACGTTAAGGAGTGTGTATCCCGTACCGGGCATGAAGAAGAACCTCTTCTCGGTGACCAATGCGGTGGACGCTGGGTATCACGTTCTGTTTGGGCCAACAGACGTGAGGTTCCTTCGCAACGTATCAGCGGTGAAGGCTGATGTTGCTCATGTTGGGAGAAGGGTGAAGAGCTTGTATGTTCTTTCCACCAGTGCTTATGTTGATAGAATGAGGGCCAATGATAGTGCGGCTATCTGGCATGAGAGGCTGGGGCATGTTGTCATGGACAAGCTAAAGGCAATGGCGAGTAGAAGTCTGGTGAGGGGTTTGCCGAAGTTGTCCTCCTTTGGTGATGGGCATGTTTGTGCGGGCTGTCAATACGGTAAGGCACATCGCCTTCCGTTTGATAAATCACAAACAAGGAGCAAGAAACCATTGGAGTGTATTCATGGCGACCTGATGGGACCGACTGTTACTGCCAGCCTTGGTGGAAGCAAATACATGCTTGTCTTGGTTGATGACTACTCAAGGTATACTTGGGTGTACTTCTTAAAGGAGAAGTCGGAAGCCTTCCGGTTGTTCGTGGAGTTCAAGGAGTTGGTAGAAGGCCGGCTTGGCTTGCGGTTTAAGAAGTTTAGAACTGATAACGGGGGGGAGTTTGTCTCTTCCGAGTTTTTTAACTTCTGCAGGAAGCACGGGATCCAACGGGAGCTTACTTGTGCTCACACTCCACAACAAAATGGGGTAGCGGAGCGGAAGATCCGTCATCTGACGGAGACCTGCAAATGCTGGCTTCATGCGAAAGATATCCCAAGGTCCTTTTGGGCGGAGGGAATGTCTTGTGCTGCTTATGTTATCAACCGGATGCCCCTCAGCCCTATCAACATGAAGACTCCTATTGAGCTGTTGCTGAAGGAGAAGCCGAGTGTTGGACACCTTAGGGTGTTTGGTTCAACTTGCTATGTGCATGTCCCGGATGCCTCACGGACAAAGCTGGATGCGAAGGCAAGGAAACTTGTCTTTGTTGGCTATGATGAGCGGAAGAAGGGATGGAAGTGCATGGACCCTGTGACGAAGAAGTTCGTGGTGTCAAGAGACGTTGTCTTTGACGAGCTGACGTCATATGGAGGTGGCTCGGTGGAGCTAACCGGAAGTAGCAAGGTTGATGAAGCACCGGTGGAAGCTGCTGAAGGCTTGGAAGAGGAGCTTGCTGTTTCACCAGCAGCTCCTGTTGCTTCGAACTCCGAGGCTGAGCCTTCTGGCTCAGGAAGCAGGGGGAGCACTGCTCAATGCTTGCCTCAGGTAGGTGTGGAGCCCGAAGAAGCAACGGAAGCCGTGAGCAAGGAGTCGTGTCTTCGGAGATCGAAGAGGGTGATTAAGCCACCGGCTCGGTACTGTGATGGGAATGCAATGAGCTTTGTCTCCTACTTCTTTGCAGGTCCTCTGGATGAGCGAGAGCCTGCAAACTTCAACGAGGCCACTGGAGTGAAGGAGTGGGATGATGCCATGAAGGAAGAGATTGATGCTCTGAAGAAGAATGAAACCTGGGACCTTGTGCCAAGGTTGATGGCGTTACTCCGGTTACTTGCAAGTGGGTGTATAAGTTGAAGAAGAAGGCTGATGGGAGCATTGATCGGTTCAAGGCTCGCCTGGTCGCTAGAGGATTCTCACAGCAGTATGGAGAAGACTATGAGGAGACATTCAGTCCAGTTGCGAAGATGACTTCTGTAAGAGTGGTGATCGCCTTGGCTGCTAGCAAGGGATGGAGGTTGTGGCAACTCGATGTGAAGAATGCCTTTCTTTACGGAGAGATTGACAAGGACATCTTCATGGATCAGCCGCTTGGTTTTGTCTCTGAGAAGCATCCGGACTATGTCTGCAAACTCAGGAAGGCTCTCTATGGGTTGAAGCAAGCTCCTCGAGCGTGGTATGGGAAGATTGCAGAGTACTTGCAATTCTGTGGATACCTGGCTTCTAACTCGGACTCAAGCTTATTCGTCAAGAAGAAGGGAGAGCTACGAGTCTTGTTCCTGCTGTATGTGGATGACATGATCATCACAGGGAACTCGGAGGAGGAAGTAGCAAGGCTCAGGGCAGAGCTTGCTATACGCTTCGAGATGAAAGACTTGGGAGAGTTGCATCACTTTCTTGGTCTGGAAGTGGAGAGGAAGGAGTGCGGGGTTCTCATTAGCCAGAAAGGATATGCTGATCGCATTGTGAAGCGGTTTGGCATGGGCGAAGGGAAGAAGTGCTCTACTCCACTGGAATCTGGGCTGAAGCTTCGACGAGATGAGGGAAGGGTTCTTCATGATCCATTGGTGTTCAGGGCTCTTGTTGGGAGCTTGATTTATCTGACGATTACAAGGCCGGATATCGCTTATGCTGTTGGCCGAGTAAGTCGATATATGGCTGAACCAAGGCAATCTCATCTAGTGGCGGCGAAGGGAATTCTGAAGTATGTCAAGGCTTCTTCTAATATGGGACTCCTCTATAGAAGGGACGCGGAGGTTGCGTTGCTCGGGTACACGGATGCTGACTATGGCGGTGATTCGGATGATCGAAGGTCTACTTCAGGTTATGTGTTCACTTGCGGTTCAGCTAGCATCTCGTGGTGTAGCAAGAAGCAGGACTCGGTGTCGGTTTCAACCACGGAGGCGGAGTATAAGGCTTCGGCCTTGGCTGCTCGGGAAGTCGTTTGGTTGAGGAGGCTTATAGAGGATGTTCATGAAGAAGTGCAAGGGCCTACTTTACTCCGGGGTGACAATGAGAGTGCTCTCAAACTGGTAATCAATCTAGTGTGTCACGCCAGGACCAAGCATATAGAGATTGATCACCACTTCATCAGGGAGAAGGTGTTGGAGGGGTCTCTGCTGGTCGGGCATGTTCGGAGTGAGGATAATCTTGCTGACATCTTCACAAAGCCACTGTCGAAGGGGCCCTTTGAACGCTTGCGCAGCTTGCTGGGCTTGGTCACCACTTCTCACTTCAAGGGGGAGTGTTGAAATTTGTGAAGTGGAAGTGGGTGAAGGGACAGGCCGCGCGGCCTGTGGCGGACAGCCTTGGCGGACTGGGCGGACTGGGCGGACTGAGGTTTGTGGCCTGGTGAAAAGTCTGGTGGAAGCCGGCTGTGTTCTGAGCGGGTTGTTGCATGGAGTCCGCGGTTTGGTGCGGCCTGGTATCTGCGGATAGAGAGGCTTGCGGACTGGTGCTTTGCTCAGTGGTCGCGGGTGCAAGCTTGTGCTGAAAGGCGGGTTGGCTCTTGTCCGCGGGAGGCTTGCGGACTGAAGTGTCCGCGGTATTGGCTGTTGCGGACTAAGCTTAGAGCTTGGCTGAGGCCTTGTCGAGCTCTGGTGGCACAGCCGGCGAGTTGCTGTGGAGATCGTTGTGGCGGCCTGGTTTTGGAGTCCGGGATTAGACTGCTGTGATAGGGCAGGAGTGCGAGGAGCTCACGGACTGTGGCGGTCTGCGTTGTGGTGTTTTGGCGGACTGGAGTTTTGCGTCCGCCAAGCTCGCATTAGCCCCTTATGGTTTTGGTCTTGGTCACACTTGGTGCCGAGTTCAGTGTGTCCGCCGTATCCGCCGAGTCCGCTGTGACCGGGCGGTCTGTCTTTAGCTGCCTTTGGTCGTGGACTTGTGGCGGATTGAGGTGTGTGTCTTGCGGACTGCCTCGGGTTGGTGCGGACAGCCATTGAAGGGGGTTTGCTGTCCTAAAGCGGTTGGAGCTTTGCGGGCTGATGCCTTGTCCGCTTAGCTTAGGCGGACTGGAGAGGGTTCGTCAATGGTTGCCTTGCTCCTGGCGGTTTTCCTTGGTAGCCAGCTAAGTCCATGCGGACTCGGCGGACGGTGTTTTTGCTATCGCGCGGGCTGGGGTGGTGACGCTATCTCTAGGGCGGTGACCACACTCCTCACCTCACCTATAAATAGGACCCCCTGGCACATCTACAGAAACTTGAGTGAACAGTAAGTTGGGGTGTGCGAAGTGCTGCGGTCTGTGTTTGCCAGTCCGCACGGATTGTTTCAGGCTGACGGTTTGCTGTGTGCAGGTCGCGCGGATAACTTCAAGGAGCCAGGAGTTTGGCTATGACTTCGGTCAAGTGCTTGGAAGTGTGCGGTCTCTGCGGACTCAGCAGGAGGTCGCTCTGCGGCTTGTCAGTTCTGTTTCAACTTTGCCAGCTTCAATAACCTGTCCGACGGCTTCAGGCGGGTAGGAGTGTTCCTCAGTTCGGGTTCAGTAGGAGGCGAATAACGGTGTGTCCGCGCGGCCTCGCGGCTTCGGCAGACTCCGTGGTATTTGGCGGATTGCAGCATAGTTCGGGCGGCTTCGGCGACCTCGGCGACCTCGCGGTCTCGGCGGACTCGGGTGTTGTCCGCCCGGCTTGTTTTTTGGTGCTTCTGTTTTTCAGCTGTTATACTAGCGAAATCATGTCTCGCTATTTATGCCTCGCATTGTAAAGAAGTGAATGAATAATAGACCTGCTTGTGCTTCCATTGTTTGTTGTGATTTATCTTTGTGCCTCTAGTCCTTGGTTTCCGCTGGTTCAACGTGCGAACTGGGTAGTTCCGAAGAAATTAATTTGGCATTTGGGCTATCTTGCTGACCACGTTGAGAAAATTTAACAGGCTCTCTATGTCAAACTCCACGAGAATAAGGGCCTCGAATCACTATGAAGGCTTGAAGGGAGTTTCACCAATTGCTGAGGAAGAATTTGTATGAAGGTTCCATAGAACTCCTAGTAACTGCTCTCCTCAATTACAGCGAGCATTTTCCACCTTCTTCTTAAGTAAATTTAAAATCTGCTTGTTGCCCGACTCTACCTGATCGTTGCTTTGTAGGTGATGAATGGTTGAGAATCGAAGCTCAGTTCCTAGCTGGTCACAAAAGTCGGACAGTTCTTCACTTACAAATTGAGGGTCATTGTGCGTCATAAAGGTGACTAGAACTCCGTACAAGCAAAAAACCTCCGCCCAAATCAAATTTTTTATTACTTGAGTAGTTGTTTGGTCGAGCTCCTTAGCCTTTATCCACTTACTAAAGTGGTCGATCATTATTAGGATAAAGAAACACTGCCCACTTGCCATCAGGAACGGACCAATTAGGTCCATTACCTAGATAACAAAAGGCTCGGGAACCGAGATAGTCTTGAGCTACTGTGCCGGTTAGACCTAAAGTGGGGCAAACTTTTGGCTCTTTACGCACTTTTTGGCAAAATCCGCACAATCATTCTTTATTGTTGGCCAAAAGTGTCCATGGTCGAGAATCCTCTTCTCATGGGTCCTGGCTCCGAAGTGGTTGTCGTACTCTCCCAGTGGCGGGAGAAGAGCCTTTCGACAGAGGATTCCAGACATTAGAGTTAAGTGTGTCGCCTTCAGCTTGAATATCCACGTATCGCTTACCGTAGGGTGAACCTTCCCCATCATGAAGTAATGAACAAAATAATCTATCCATGATGAATGCTGGTCTGTCTCCATGACATCCACTTCTTCTATTGCAGGACAAAACAACTCTATAAGAGTCCCTCTGGCAGGACTCTCATACTTGTCCAATTCGTCGGCCTCCGCAATTTCCTCCCTTAGAATATGGTATATACTGAATGTTCATAAGCACCCTAAACACTGCTTGACAAGGGATAAATACTATTGTATGAGCGGTTCCTTTGCCCCGAAAACCCCATTGATCTGTGACATCAAGACTGAGGAGTCAGTCCTTGCTTCTAGATATTTGATTCCTATCTTTCGGGCCAAGTTCAATCCTGCTATCATAGCTTCGTCCTTAGCCGGGTTGTTCATCACTGGAAAATGCAACTTTATAGCATGCTCAATCCTGATTCTATAGGGGCTAACTGGGATGATTCCTGCTCCTACAAATTTCAAGTCGAAGGCACTGCCCACAAACTTCTTCCAACTCAATGGTCCCGGACCTTCTTCTCTGGCATCATTATTTATTGTGAAGTTAATAAGGAAGTCAGCCAAGACTTGTGCCTTGAGGGTGACCCTTGGGATGTATTTTATGTCAGACTCACTGAGTTCGATGGCACACTTGGCCAACCGCCCAGAATATCAATTATAACTCACAGTGAGTTGTTTTAATAAATTTGAAAAATTATAGTTTTATTTATTTAAATAAAATTATAACCCTTGATTATATTTAAAATAAAAATACCAAATCAACTCCAAAAACTCCCAAACTTTTTTAGAGGTTTATTTAGGTCATATTTGACCTTGGTTATCAATTTAAACTTATGGTGACTTGTTTTAATAAATTTGGAAAACTATAGCTTTATTTATATAAATAAAATTATCACCTTTGTTTATAATTAAAATAAAAATATTAAGTCAACTCCAAAAAATTCCTAAACTATTACAGAGATCTATTTAGGTCATATTTGACCTTGGCTATCAGTCTGAACTCATGGTGACTTGTTTTGAGAAACTTGGAAAACTATAGCTTCAGTTATTTAAATAAAATTATCACCCTTGTTAATAATTAAAATAAAAATACCAAATCAACTCCAAAAATTCCAAAACTATTTTAGAGGTCTATTTAGGTCATATTTGACCTTGTTTATCAATTTGAACTCATGGTGACTTGTTTTGATAAATTTGGAAAACTATAGCTTTATTTATTTAATAAAATTATCACCCTTGTTCTTAATTAAAATAAAATATCAAATCAACTCCAAAAAATTCTCATACATTTTCAGGGGCCTTTTTAGGTCATATTTAACCTTATTTAACAATTTGAGCTCTCTGTAAAGTGTTTGATATTTTTGCAAATTTACAGCTTTAAATATTTCACAATATTATCGGTTATGTTTTTCCTTTTCGATATACTCTGGGTTTTACATACTTCTACTTCAATATTTTATCTTACTTACTTAAATACCACCAACATGGTCATACTTCATCTTTAAATGGTTATTCGCAAGTGTTATACAATAAACTGGTTTTGGTGTGAAAATTTTACTTTCAGTTCATCTTAACTGGTCAAACTAGGAGTAAAACTTAATTTACGTCGAAGAGTCCTACTTTTAAGGTACCTAATTGGTGCCTGGGAAAGTAGTTAGGGGTGAGCTAATATCCCCCACAAAGAAGGTGGTGTATAACAGTACACTGCATGATCACCAACCTTATCCTTATCTCGCCAGTTGGTATCTTCAATTAGATACCATAAACGTACTATTAAGGAGAACCCTAGATTATTCCCAGGTTGAGGGTTGTCATTTTTCGAGTCTGCAATGAGGCAAAGGTTTGCTAGGCTAGTTGGTAGGCCCATTCTGAGGGTTCTTAACAAGTAACTAATTAACTAATTAATAAGTGGCGGGTCAAACCACTCTACCTAACAACACACACTATCGGGGAGACTTGCGTGTTAAACTCTTTTGACTTAAGGGGCAATTTATCTTGTAGTTAAATTCTCGGTGGGCAAATCCCCCTAGCATGTTCTGTTTACTTGTAGCTTTTAGGGCTAACGAGCGGAGTACAATGCACGGGCAAGTGTTGTACTTGAGGCCTAGGATGGTGGTGTGCACCTACCTAGGAGTGGAGAAGTCTGGTTTGTTGTTATCATCTGCCACAATGATAAGACATGTGTGGTTAGCTACCCACTTAACAATTGGACAGGGCAAGAGTTTAGACATTGGGACTATTTCATCATATCATTCTAATTTAATATATCTTGCATTTAGATATTCTTTATCTTACAAGCTTGTATGTGCATCATTGTAAGATAATATCATGCTATGAAAAAAATCTTCACTTATAAGTTATATGGACATTCATATAAAATAAGTTATTTTCAGTACCATACACTGTTGTGTATCAACTTTATTCAACCTTGATTAATTGTGTACTCACTACTACACAAATATACTACGAACAAGAACCTCAAGTTATAAGGATGTATGAGCATTCTTATAAGCTGAGTTACTTATATCTCCCTCATTTCTTCAATCTGCTTCATAACACAAAATACTCTACCATCACTCGGTTTACTCATATTATCGCTTGTGTGTTTGCCCTATTCTAACCCCCAACTCTTGGATATATTGGGTAAAATGAGGTAATTTTGTTGGATATTGTATCCACAATAACCCTGATTTGAAAAGGGGACTCATTAAGCTAAGACGAATTGAGTTTGTATTCGATGTTGTGTTCTAGTTATGTGCTTGCAAGACTGTATTGGTAAGTACAACCAAATATTAGGCTACAGTGGGTCATGAAACACGGGACTATACAATGTAATACTTCATTGTGTAGATCAATGTATTGACTCACGTGTAGTCTCTCTATTCGGGTGTACTTCTATCCTAAGTGCATGAGAATGATCAAGGAAGTTCAAGGAATGGAATTCAGAAGAAGAGGAATTTTACCTAAGTAAAATTCGTCGAGTATCGTAAGACATATTCGTCAAATTCATCGAGTTTACTCATTAATGCTTGTCGAATTCGTCATATATACTTAGTAGCACTCGACGAATTCATCATCTGTACATAGGATAAAATATTTGTAAGTAGGAAAATCAGTCAAGTAAAAAATCGTCGAGTATCATCATGTGTACTCGTCGAATTCAACGAATGTATCTATTGAAGCAAAAAAACTGGCCTCAACGAGAGTTCGGACCATGGGGTATAGCCAACACCTACTTGTCCCAAACCTCGACTCCTGACTAATGACAAAGAACCTAGAACTGACCCTAAGCCGCAGCTGAGAGGTCCCTCCTCTAACCTGAAAGCTCTCCGAGCGCTTCCCCTCAAAAGCCAATTGCTGGGCTAGGATTACCTCAGAGAGCACTAGAAGGAATTCTGGAAAGTCGGGAAAAACATGCCTTCTGAGGTATCCTGTGGGTCTATTTATAGATTTTCAATATCTGGCCTGCCAATAGAGTAATTCCGCTGTGCAAAAAGACTAATTGTAGACCCGAGGGTATTCTGGTAATTTTACCCGTGGGTAATCTGGTAATTTTACCAGAGGGTAATCTGGTAATTTTACCCGAGGGTAATCTGATAATTTTAACCCCGGACCGCAGTGGGTGGAAGCCTTTCTGCCGCTCTATAAGTTTTTTGCCTACCTCAAACCAACCTTGAGGGGATCCCACCTACCCTAGCACAAGCCCTCTCGCATACCCTGGGTGGAGACCATCTCGCCTACCAGGGGCGAGAACCCTCTTGCCCACCCGCCAGTTGACCCTACCTCTAGGCTGAAGCTAACCCAAGGCTAACCCAACCCTAGTCCTTTGGGAATCTAGGTTCCACCCAGCGAATATGGGGTTGTACAGTATCTATCGATACTCGCTGAATTTGTTGAATATACATGTCGATACCCACTGAATTCGTCGAGTCATTTCGACTTTACTTGTCTGGATTTTCAATTCATTGAGTACGACTTCTGTCGGGCATCGAGTGCATCGAGTCAGTTAGTCAATACTCGTTGAATTCGTCGAGTATGACTTCTATCAGGCATCGAGTGCGTCGAGTTAGCTAGCTGATACTCTTCGAATTCTTCGAGTATGACTTCTTTCAGGCGTCGAGTGTGTCGAGTCAGCTAGCCGATACACATCGAATTCGTCGAGTATACTCACTGATACTTGTTGAATTGATCGAGTTATTCTTCTGCATTGCGTCAAGTTTTAAGATTCGATTGGGATGAATTTCTCCAATTAAAATTTGTCGAATTTCATTGTTGTTCGGCGAGTATCCTCAACGATACTCGATGATACTCGATGAATATTGCTTAGGGTTATTTCTTCTTCCCAATTTCAAAATCCAATTCGCTCTTGCCGACACCCATGTACAGTGACCCGCGAGTTTTCCAGCATGCATTAACTTTCTAACGATTGAAATTGAAGATATCTTTATATATATAGGGTGAGTTAATCAAAAACCCTAATCGTGCTAATCGAATTTTTTTTAAGAACTTCTCGATCAAGAAATCAACGTCTGTTTCCGTACGATTCGCACGACAACACACGGCCAACGCAAGCTCTGCACGATTCTATCTTCATCTTCCGATTTGACCAGATCTTTGCAATTTGAAGGTTTATATTCTCTTAGATATAGTCGATCCAAAATTCAAGATTCAAAGTACTCAAGGTCTCTGATTTTACGTGTTCTCCAAGTTATTCAAGTTCAACCTAGTCGAAAAAAGGCAGATAGAAGACTTCAGATCTTGTCAAGATTATTTGTAATACTTTTGTGTAAATCTTCTTTCACATTTGTAGGATATTTTATCTCCAAGTTGTAAATCCATTTGTGGGTCAAGATGTAGATTCGGTTCTGGATCGAGTTGTAGGAGAGGTTGTTCTCTGAGTTGTAGGAGTGTCGTCTCCGAGTTGTAGGAGTTGCGGCTCCGAGGTGTAAGATTTGTTGAAATCTGAGAAAGGTGAAGTAGCCGAATCTAGCTCTTTGTGGTAGATAGATGAGGCAGGATAGTGGACGTACCTAACTCGTAGAACCACTATAAATCTCTATGTTTGTGTGCTCTCTTTTTAAAGTATTTTTATTCCGTGAAAAGACACAGACATCACCTATTCAACCCCTATTGGGAATTGTGCCCTACACTGTTCCTCAGGATTTGAAGAGGCATCACCAATCATGCTAAGGGGCATAATGTATTTGATGTGTGCTTAAGTTCATACATGCAGGTTGTCATTCATTGGACAGGTGAATAAAACGAGTAAGCTGGAAGTCAGATAATTTGACTAAGGCAAAAGCGTTGAGACTGCAGAGACAGTTGAGACAGCTGAGAAGAATGTCTCAGCATAACCGCTGAGACAGCTGAGAAGCTCAATGCAAAGCGTTGAGAGAAGTGTTGGTCTCAGCAAAACCACTGAGACAAGAGATAGTCTAAGATGTGAATAAGAAAGCATTGAGACAGTTGAGAAGAAACCACTAAGACAGGACATAGTCTCAGCTGTGAAGAAGAAACCACTGAGACAGTTGAGAAGGAATCGCTGAGACAAAGACAGCAGAAATTCTCTAAGTACAGAAGCATTGAGTGAAGCGGGTTCACACAATGCTTCTAATGAAGAGCCAAGTCAGCATGCGCTGAGTGACTTAACATCACTCAATGCTTAATGAGTTCTGTAATTTTTCTAAGTCCAGAAAGTGATGACCACTGCTGATATCACCAGAAGTCAACAAGTCAATGTATTTCATGCCATTGCGGGAAAGCTACAGTAGCACCGGATGACCACTGCTGACGTCACCAGAAGTCAACAAAGTCAATGTAGTTCAAGCCGTTGCGGGAAAGCTACAGTAGCGCCAGAAGCTGCTATTTGTCCTCTTCTGAGGGAGGTGGCGCTCACCATCCTTGGCTGGGCCCACACTCAAATTATGTTGTTGATCCAAATCAACAGATATAAAAAGAAAAGATAAAAGGGGATTAGGGTTAACGAACGAATGAAAATTAAAAATAGAGGCGGTTGGACTTCATCTTCTCCGACGTACTTGAAAGCCAAGTCCAGCAGTGCAAGCCAGCAGCTAGAGAAAGATAGCTAAAGCTTTTCCAGTTCAGCTTGTTTGTTCTCTGCAGAACAAGGTGGAAGATTCATCTAATCATCAAGGAGATATTACTGTGTGAAGGTTTGTCAGACTTCAACAGCAGATAGTTGTTCTTCAGTGCAGCAGAGAAGCAGTTAGCTGTAAAAGAAGACTAATTCCTTCTATAGCAAGAGGGCTGGAATGATATTTACTCAGTCCAATAAGGTAGACTCAGAGATTTATCTCTGAGTCAGTGTTTTAATTTATTTCAACTTCTTGATTAAATTCCTGTAGGATTCAGGTTGTCTGAATCTGAGCTGTAGGGCCTTTTATGCCTGAGTTGTAGGTGACTAATTAGACACTAAGGTAGGTTCCTCGCTATGGTACTAAGGTAGGATCCAAGTGTGGATCTGAGAGTAGGGATGTCCTCCCAACCTGATTAGTAGGGCCTAGTTCCTGAGGTAGTGAGTGTTGAGTCATTGAGATGTAGGTGACAAGTGTGTCACTAAGTTATAGTCCATGGAGGAGGCTGAGCTGTAGGTGCCTGGAAGGGCACTAAGGTAGGTACATGGAAGGGTACTGAGATGTAGGAGTGTTGCAGCACTCTGAGAGTAGGGCCTTGTGCCTAAAGTTGTAGGGCTGAAAAGCCTGAGCTGTCGGCCTTATAGATAAGGCTGAGGTATGTGGTTTGTGGACCACTAAGCTATAAGAGCACTGCAGGGCTCTGAGGTAGGAACCTGTATGGTTCTGAGGTAGGGTTCTGAAGAGAACCTGAGTGTAAGGCTAAGGGCCTGAGGTGTAATCTCTGAGGAGCTTTTTGGAGGAGTTTGTGCCTTGTCTAACATAAGTTAGAAAGGTGGGAGGGAAAGTGGATGTACCCATTTGGGGTACCACTATAAATATATATATGCTTTACTGTGTTGCTTGTTCTTCTCTTATATTGCAGGTACTAAGGACGAGCTCTAGATCACTTAGTAAGAAAACAACAAAAAGACTTGAGAAATTTCAAAGACCTATTCACCCCCCTCCCTCCCTCTAGGTGACTAGCTAACCTTAAGTTAATAACTTTCAAGTGGTATCAGAGGGAGGTTGCTCAAAAAGGATCTAACAATCTGAATATACCTCCAAGGTTAGCTATAAGATATAATTATGGGGTCAGGAATGAACTATATGGATCTAGGATCCATGAAACTACCAATCTATAGGAAGGAAGGATTTGGCCTCTAGAAGCAAAGGGTCAGACTATTCATGGAAGCATCTGATCCTAGGATATTTGTAATAGTGGTGGAAGGTCCTTTTATCCACACAAAGGCTTCCACCATAGATCCAACACTGAGAGTGCCCAAGGCATATACAGAGATGGACAGAAATAAGGTAATTCTTCCTATCATGGACAAAAGGGCACAAACTATTATAGCTAGTGTCATTGATGACTCAACCTTCCAAAATCATGTACACTGCAAGACCTCTAACGAAATGTGGGACACTCTTGTGGTCTACATGGAAGTCTCCGAGGAAATTAGAGATGATAGGATGTCCATGCTCAACCAAGAATATGAGGCTTTCAGACAAAGCAAATCCGAAAAAGTAGCTGAGTGCTTTGAGAGGTTCTTTAGGACTGTTAATGAACTAAGAAATATATAGGGTCTTCAGCAACTATGAACTGAATGACAAGTTCCTTAGATCTCTCACTAGAGATAGGGACACCAAGATTTGTGTCATTAGGGAAATGGCTAAGCTGGCAGGCACTCCTCCACCAACTCTATTTGGAAAGCTATTTTCCTATGAAATGTAGTTGGTTGCTAGACAAGAAGAGGAGAAGGGCTGTCAATCCAAGGCCAAGAATAACATAGTGACCCTCAAGGCAGAAGCCCCAAGAAGGAGCAGAAGAAAGACTCAATCTCCACCAAGGAGAGAAGCTGAGTCCAGCACAGAATTATCTGGGACTAGTTCCTCAGACAACCACATGTCTGATGAAGAGTTTGCAGCCTTCTCCAGGAAATTTCATAAGTTCATGAAGAAGAAGCACTGGGAGAGCAGACCTTCTTCGTTATATCATCACAGGAAGTCCTCCAAGAAGGACAGGTATAGCCCTAAATTGAGTAAACAGATTTCATCTAATGTTATTTGTTATTTTTGTAGAAAGACTGGACATATCATTGATGACTGCCCAGTCAGGAACAAGGAAGAAGATGAGGATAAGAAGAACCATCACCATCACCACAAGGACAGGAAGAAGGAGAAGTCCTTTATGACTAAGAAGGAGAACAGTTGGACAGATTCTTCCTCCTCAGAATTAGAAGATGATGAAGAAGAAGCCTATATAGGGCTGATCTCTGTTAGTGCAGATCTAGAAGAAGAAGAGGAATATCATGCTGCTGGGATAGGAATAAGGGCCCGTCTATTACATTCTGACAGTGACAATGACGTGGATGAAGAAGACTATGGATGCCAAGGGCTAATAATAATAACTGAAGAAGAAAGAAGTGAGGTACATACAGAATCATTCAAGGTACATCCTCTCTCCATTTCTTCATCTTCATCTGACTATGAAACTAGTCCAGATACTGATGCATCTTCATCCTGTGATAAAGATTGCTCAGAATCTGAGACTGATGTCAATCAATTGATTGACAAGTATGGATTGCTCCTAGATGCTCTAAAGAGGAGCAGAAATCTTGCCAAAAGGCAAGCAAAGGAGATCAAAGTCCACAAGCCTTATAAAACTCTTTATAACAATAAATTTATTGATTTTTATAAGAAAAGTCATGAGGTGTCTGAACTCAAGAAAAACCTTGAGTGTCAGACCAAGGTTCTAGAAGAAAAATATAAACATATTAGATATCTAGAACAGAAATTAACTGAGAGATTAGGGATTGTGATTAATCCTTCTCAATCTCTTAGTATGTTGCCAAAAGCTACAACTTATCAAACCTCTGAGAAGCTGGGTATTAATCACACAAATTATCAAGTCAAATCAAATATCCATGATAAGTTGACAGTATTTCAAAGGGTGAATTTACCTTATAAAATTGTCAAGTTTACACCTCCCCTTAAGGGTCAATCTAATATGTGCTCTATCAGTAGGGTAAAGATAAATGATCTTAGAAGGAGTGATGTTGTCCACTCTAGTCATAAAGTTCAGGATAAGTTCTTTAGATTTGGATCCAAATATCCTTTATCTAAAGAGATGAGAGAGACCACTAGATGGCATACTCCAAAAATACAATTGGCCCATCCTAGACCTGCTGTATTTAGTTCTTCAGCACCTTCACTCAGGAATAAGGAAGCAGCATCATGGAATGCTAATCCAGTAAAATCTGGAGCTGATCGCATCTCTTATGGACAACAATTCTATGTTGTCCTGAAGAGAAGGTACAACATTCATAAATGTTGGTGCTATGAGAAGGTGGGCCACTTTGCCATTGATTTTTGGCACAACCTGAATGTGGCTAGTGGACATAAAGGTGCTCAGCCCAGGCAGAGAGTTGGGCAAAAGTTTTATAATACTAACAAGAACCTAGCACCCAATAAATATTGGGTGTCTAAGGGTAAATGAATTTTTTTTGCAGGATAGTCCAAATACCTGTCTAGGTAAGACTTGGTATTTGGACAATGGATGTTCCAGGAAAATGTCTGGGACAGGATGATTGCTCAAGAAATATGCTCCATGTAAAGCAATAAAAAAAGATTGAGGCTGTTAAGTGTGTAATTCCCAAAAGCTAGGGGCAGCAAGCCTAATGGTAAGTCTCACTCTCCTGTATATAGACTAAGTTTGCAAATTCATGAATTAAGTTAGATGTGCTTAGGATGAACCTAATCAAGCACACCAGTTAGAAAATAATAATTCAATTATCCTTCATAATTATTTGCATTGTTAACTTATGCAGCTTTTTCTCTCAAGCCCAAATAACATGTAAATTAGTGCATAATTAGGTTGCTAATAAAACTAGCTTATTAGCATGTTAGGTCTCCATTATATTTAGAATTTATAAAATATTTGAATAATGGTGTGACAAATAGAATGTATATCCAGACAGTGAGGGAAGCTATAAATTAATCAGGCATTAAGTGAATGAAAGAAAAGCTGAGAGCTATAATAGAAGCACTAAATGCCCTGTATCATAACAAGAAGCGTAAAGCAAGCCGTAAGACCTAAAAGTACCAATATAAGCTAAAAATATTTAATTGGTTAATCTAATGATAAGGTAATTAAACTTTTTCATTATAAATATAAATGCGACAAGAAACGAAAAGCCACACCACTCTTAAAAGCCTTAACCCTAGCCGTCGAGACCGAAACCTTCTTGGCGTCTTGCTGCACGGGTTCAATGGTGCCAAAAATCACCAAGAAGCTCCAGGAGGGCTATGAAATTGTGAGGAATGGATTCAGTCATGCCTTGCCAGAGATTAAAGCAGTGTTAAGGATGATTGAGACCACAGGTTTGGAGTACACCCTTTCTGAAACCTCCACCATTCTTAGAGGAGAGGTAGTAGAATTCTTCTCAAATATTAAAGTGTCTTCTTCTCAAAACTCACTTAAGTCTAAGATTGAGGACATAAAGATTAAGGTAAACCATAAGAGACTTGGAAAAGCCCTTCATCTGCCCTCCATCAACCTTAACAAGGAAGAAGAACCAACTGTCAGGGACAGAGACAGAGCTCTCAGCTGGTGTGGATACATTGATGCCAAACCTTGGTCTCTTAAGAGGAAATTCTTCAATCAGAGAGGTAAACTGCTAGCAGATATTGTAGGGAAAGCCATTATTAACAAACTTGGATCACATGACACAATCTCCTGGTCAATGTTTGATGTCATGACTAGGATAATCTTCAATAGGAAGACCTCTTAGTCTTCTCTCATCTACCAGAGAATAGTAGACTGTCTACACACTCCAAACATGAGCAGAATTCTTTCTTTGTACCTATTGAACACCTATCTTGATACATTCAAGCAGGAGCATGGAGTGAAGATTCACTACCTGAAAAGAATGGATATAAATACATTGTATAGATTCACTAGGATCCTACCCAAAAGCCAACCTTCAACAACAAAGCACTCCACATGGGATAAGGGGCAGCAAGTTGCTGAAATAGACAGTTCCTCCTGCTCTGAACCTGAGTTAGGAACTTCCCTCCCTGCTAATGTTGGTCTGTAGACAGACATCCCTGATTATTTCCTCAACAAACACTCAACTCCAAGGATATTATTGTGTATGTTGATAAAATCCATGCCAGCCCTAGGTCAAGACAAGCTTAAAAGAATGCTACTGAAGAAGAGGTTGTTGTATAAGATGAGACAGATATGGTTGATACTGATGATGTAGCTGCAGTTGAAGTTATCCCTACTATAGATGATAATTGTGAGCCTCCTGGGGCATTAGATACTTATCTTGATGGGTCAAACCTAGAGAAGGATGCTCGGTCTGAGGGGGAGCATAATCAGATGGATTTGACAACCTTGGACCAAGTTGTCAACAGATTGGTTGAGTCTGCACCGACTACAGGTAATACTCATTCCCTCTTAATTAGCAGTGCTAATACAACTTTAGATAAGTAAATGGATCCTTCTATAGGTGTTGTAGTTGAAGGGGAGTCTTCACAGTTCCCTACTCAGGATGATGTCCCTCCTCCATTAAGCCAACCACCGACTACTCAAATCTCTAATGAGTTACTCCTAAACCATATCAAAGCACTCCTGAATGCTCAGACCACAACCCTCATGGAGTATGTTGACCAATCAGTTGCCAAGCTAAGGGATGAATTATTAACTGAAGTCAAGGAAAGTAAAGAAGAAACCTCTCACTTAAACAAACAGGTCACCACCTGGTTTGATATGGCTGGAACTGCTGGCATAAAGCTGACCACCCTCATAAAATCCTTGGAAACAAGCCAAGAATTCTCTACAAATGACATTGGATATGTCAAGAATTATGTGAGTGCAACTGATGAGGTGATCAGGGATGCAGCAATCATATTAATCAGCATGTCACCAATGTTGTTGTCCACTCTCTAGAGCAGGCAATACTTCTGGAAAATGAGCTGCTTGCTGACAATGAGAAAATATTTCAATCTATATCAAGCAAAAATGAAGCCAAAACCACCTTACTGCAAAAGACCATCTTTGAAGAAGGCGGAAAGGGGGATAGCAGCCATGCTAAGATAGCAGCACTCATTGAAGATCATTCCTTCAACGTAATTCAAGGCACCAGGGTGGCACTGCACCTGCCCCTCCTGGATAAAAATAGGTCAGAGGACCGAGACTTCCCAACATAAGCTAAAGTTGCACAGGATGCACAACTTACTGCCAGAAGAAAAAGGGAAGGAACTCGGATGGCTGAAGAGTTAATGGCAAAGAGGAGAGCTAAGAATAGAGATGATTCAGATCATGAACAGCTAAGTGATGCCTCTGAATCTATCATTATCAATGTTTGGGTAAGCCATGGACAAATCTTAAAGAATATTGATAGTGTATATCCTTCTGAGGATTGAATAAAGCATTTGGAAAGAAATTTCCTAAGGGAAAGAGTATTCAAAGAAAATCTGGTAAGGAAGAGCAACCGTAAGAAAATGCCTCCCAGATATATTCCAAAATCTTTTCTTTACTTCAAACGGTAGGAGAACAAAGCTGAAAACTTGAATAAGACTGCTGCTACCATGGATGTTGATTCAAATTCATCAAAGAAGAGCTGATATGAGGCTACAAGACTTAGGGTTCTTTAAATATTTAATCAATGTCTTATAATGAATATCAATAGTATAGCAATATCAAATCTTTATCAATGAAATTAATATGAGTTGGCCCTGACTATTTTGATGTGATAAATGTGCATGCAATTCTCATTTATATATCTATGATTAATGAATATGTTGTTCTTTTATAGATATCTTATAATCACCAAGTTTTGTCTACTGTTGTTTGGCTAAGGCTCTATAAATTAGTTAATGATTAGGTATATCTTAATCATAATGTTTACCTTGTTAATTATTAATAAAGCTTTTTTTGTTAATCATACTATTACATTGTTAATGATTGATAATTCACCAGTACTATTGGTTATTCAATCATAGTGTTAAGCAGTCTCTTCTATGGGGGTTATCCTATACTAGGATGGCTAGTTGTCATGATAATGTCTCATCAGGCCTATCATGATACTTTTTTCTATTGATGCACCTTAGCATGGATGGGTGTTCTGCCTTCTTCAAATAGGGGGATTGTTGGGAATTGTGTCCTATAATGTTCCTCAAGATTTGAACAGGCATCACCAATCATGCTAAGGGGCATAATGTATTTGATGTGTGCATAAGTTCATGCATGCAGGTTGTCCTTGATTAGACAGGTGAACAAAAAGAGTAAGCTGGAAGTCAGATAATTTGACTAAGGAAAAAAGCATTGAGACTGCTGAGACAGCTGAGAAGAATGTCTCAGCATAATCGTTGAGATACCTGAGAAGCTCGATGCAAAGCGTTGAGAGAAGTGTTAGTTTCAGCAAAACCACTGAGACAGGAGATAGTCTCAGCTATGAAGAAGAAATCGTTGAGATAGTTGAGAAAAAACCCCTGAGATAGGAGATAGTCTCAGCTGTGAAGAAGAAACTGCTGAGACAGTTGTGAAGGAACCGCTGAGACAAAGCCAGCAAAAATTCCCTAAGTCCAGAAGCGTTGAGTGAAGCAGGTTCACTTAATGTTTCTAATTAAGAGCCAAGTCAGCATGCGTTGAGTTACTTAACATCACTCAACGCTTAATGAGCTCTGGAATTTCTCTTAGTCCAGAAAGTGAGGACCACTACTGACGTCACCAGGAGTCAACAAGTCAAAGTATTCCATGCAAATACGGGAAAGCTACAGTAGTACCGGATGACCACAGCAGACGTCACCAGAAGTCAACAAAGTCAAAGTAGTTCATGTCATTGCAGGAAAGCTACAGTAGCGCCGAAAGCTGCTATTTGTCCTCTTTTGAGGGAGGCGGCGCTCACCATCCTTGGCTGGGCCCACACTCAAATTGTGTCATTGATTCAAATCAACAAATATAAAAAAAAGAGAGAAAAGGGGATTAGGGTTAACGAACGAAAAAAAAACAAAAAATAGAGGCGGCTGGACTTCATCTTCTCCGACGAGCTTGAAAGTCAAGTCTAGTAATGTAAGCCAGCAGGCAGAGAAAGATAGCTAAAGCTTTTACAGTTCAGCAAGTTTGTTCTTTGCAGAATAAGGTGGTTGATTCATCTAATCAGCAAGGAAAGATAGCTATGTGAAGGGCCATCATCCTTCAACAGTAGATAACTATTCTTCAGTGCAGCAGAGAAGCAGTTAGCTGTAGAAGAAGACTAATTCCTTCTACAGCAAGAGGGCTGGACTGATATCTGCTTAGTCCAACAAGGTAAACTCAGAGATTTATCTCTGATTTAGTGTTTTAATTTATTTAAACTTCTTGATTAAATTCCTATAAGATTCAGGTTGTCTGAATCTGAGCTATAGGGCCTTTTGTGCCTAAGTTGTAGGTGACTAATTAATCACTGAGGTAGGTTCCCTACTATGGTACTGAGGTAGTATCCAAGTGTGGATATGAGAGTAGGGTTGTCCTCCGAGCCTGAGTAGTAGGGTCTAGTGCCTGAGGTAGGTGATTGTTGAGTCACTGAGCTGTAGTTGACAATTATGTCACTGAGTTGTAGGCATTGAAGGAGGCTGAGCTATAGGTGCCTGGAAGAGTGCTGAGGTAGGTACCTGGAAGGGAACTGAGCTGTAGGATTGTTGCAGCACTCTGAAAGTAGCGCCTTGTGAATGAAGTTATAGGTCTGAAATGTCTGAGTTGTAGGCCTTAGAGATAAGGATGAGGTAGGTGGTTTGTGGACCACTGAGCTGTAGGAGCACTATAGGGCTTTGAGGGAGGAACCTGTGTGGTTCTGAGGTAGGGTTCTGAAGAGAACCTGAGTGTAAGGCTACGGGCCTGAGGTGTAAGCTTTGAGGAGGATTTTGGAGGAATTTGTGCATGTCTAACATAAGTTAGAAAGGTGGGAGTGAAAGTGGATGTACCCATTTGGGGAACCACTATAAATATTTGTGTGCTTTGTTGTGTTGCTTGTTCTTCTGTTATATTGCAGGTACTAAGGACAAGCTCTAGATCACTTAGTAAGAAAAAAAAACAAAAAGACTTAAGAAATTTCGAAGACCTATTCACCCCCCCCCCCCCCTAAGTGACTAGTTAACCTTAAGTTAATAACTTTCACCCACCCTACCTAAGGGATTTAGGTAGACACTAAATACTTTCAATTGATATCAGTGGGAGGTTGTTCGACATAAGGTTAACACCTTGAGCAACATCTCCCATCTAGTGCCAAGAGATTCCGCTTCATGTCTATGGATAAGAGCAAGGACATATCTTCTATGAAGTTACCTGTGTACACGAAAGAGAACTTCCCTATGTGGAAAGAGAGAGTCGGATTCTTCATGGAAGTAGCAGATCCGAGAACATTTTAGATTGTGGAAGAAGGACCTTATATTTCTACACAAGCCACTGCTCCGAATCCTTTAGTTATGATCCCTAAGAAAATGATGGATCTAACCGAAGATGAAATCACCCTTATCTTCTTGGACAAAAAGGCAAAGAATATTATAGCCAGTGTAGTGGATGACTCAATGCTTCAAAACTTATTCCACTGTAAATCTGCCAAGGAGATGTGGGACTGTCTGGTTATGCTCATGGAAGGTACCGAAGAAGTTTGAGATGATTGCAGAACGTTGCTCAATCAAGAATATAAGGCTTTCAAGCAAGGATCAAATAATACTATCGCAGACAGCTTAGAGAAATTCTTCAAGATTGCCAACAGCCTTAGAAAATATGGTGGCAAATTCACTAATGGCAAGCTCAATGAAAAATTTCTGAGATCCCTGACAAAGGACTGGGACACAAAAGTTGTAGCCATTCAAGAGTTTGGGAAATTACCGAAGAATGATAACCTTTTTAGAAAATTGCTCTCCTATAAACTCCAGATGAATACTAGAAAGAAGGAGGAGAAAAGCAGTCGGACTTCAAGAAAAGAGAAGTCGGTAGCTTTGAAGGCTGAAGGTTCGAGAAAGTCTAAAATTATGTCATCAAAAAGGACACGTGCTCCAGACACCTCAGAGGACTCTAAGCTAAGCAAGTTGGGCTCTGAGTTATCTGATGGAGAGTTCTCCCTCATATCTAAGCAGTTTAAAAGATTGCTCAGCAAGAGGATATAAATGAAGAATCAATCATCCTCCTCTGATTTCACAAGATCACATTGTTATGGTGATCGGGCGAAGAAAAGGTACAACCGAGAGGAAATGTATAAATCTAAACCGAATAAACATTCTTCCCCTGACGTTGTGTGTTATTATTGTAATAAGACATGACACATAATTTGGAGTGTCCATACAAAAATAAGGAAGGATCCAAGAAAAAAGAGAAGAGATCTTTCAAGGGCAAGAGGAAGGAAGAGAAAAGTTTCGTCGCTAAGAAGTCAAAGACTCTTAGTGAAAGCGACTCAAGCGAATCCAATTCATAGAATTAAGAAGCTTACTTCGTACTTATGGCTCAATTAGACAAGGAAGTTGGTAACTCCGAGTATCACAGGATGGTAAACTCGCAAATGATACTCTCTGAATTTGAAATGTCAACTAATGGTCATGAAGGCTATTCTTCTGAGGAAGACAATTTCGACTTGATAGCTCAGCATCAGGAACTTTTGAAAGCTTTTAACAAACGCCACAATGTTGTCAAAAAGCAAGCAAATGAGATTGCCTCCCTCGCGGTAGTGGAAACAAGCCTGGAGGAGGAACTTGCAAAATTACTTCCTCTCAGAGATGAAGTCCACTACTTGAAAGAGGAATCGAAATGCTTGGCTGAGACATTAAGACTAACGGAGAAATACTTAGATGAGTTAGAAGAAAAGCTATTGGTGGAGAGAAAATTTGTTGAAAGCTACTCCAAGCCGAGAACTATTCTCCCTCTCATCGATGAATCTTCCATTCCAAAGAAGGGTAGTGGTCTTGGCCACATAGCTGAAAAAGGTAAGGTTGCTAAGAGAGCCGCCTCCAAAGGTAAAGGGAAGGAACCTCAGAGTCAACCCTCCTTTAAGAAGGCTATTTTCCCCAGGAACAAATATGACTCTGAGACGTCCTATGGGCACTTCGCTAGACCTACCTATGCAGAGCCTAAGAAGTGCTATCAAGTATGGACCCATACCCAAGACTTTGGCCAAGTGTTTTCAAGGCTCCTTATGGAGAGGTAGCTCTAAAAGAGTATGGTCCTTATGTTCATGGACCTAATTATAAGAAGGCACTGAAAGCCAAAAGTATCATACCTAAGGCTAAGGTAACAGAGAAGCCTTGTGTGTGCTGCAATCAGGAGGCTTCCAAGTTTGTAGCCCCTGCTAGACCTCTTGTATAAAAGGTAAAGAGGGAATACAAAAGAAGGTAAATCAGGTTTAACTATTGGTGATGCAATAAAATTGGTCATTTTGGCACGGATTGTTTGTTTAACCCTACTAATTTTTAAGCTCCATGAGTTAATAGTATGAGATCGACCACTCGCAGCATTAATGTTCCTAGTGGTGTCAAACTAACAAAGAACCTAGGACCCAAATATGTTTGGGTTCCTAAGTGAAAGTTAGGGGATAGACCTGATTTACTCTACAGGGGGGTGAATAGAGTAATTAAAACTTTTTGGCTATTTTTAAATATACCAGAGTAAAATAGGTGATAATATAGTAGTATAACAGGAAATGCAAACTAAGCTAAACTATCACAACACAGTATGAACAAAAATAAAATAGGCAACCAGACAACACAAGAATTTTATAGTGGTTCCCCAACCAGGGTACATCCACTCTTCTACCACCCTTGTAGAAATCCACTATCAGATTTTGGATCAGGTGACTGCCACCACAAGATCTATTTCCAGGGATATCTCACAAGCCTTTGAGCTTTTGATCAGGTGCTCAAAAACCAAGAATAAACTTTTGAAGGGATTTAATAAACCCTTTTATAGGAGATGAGAGAGGTGATGTTGTCCTCTCTTTTCTCTATATAACAGAGAAGACTAGTGGATTGCTGTTGTCAAAGCTCCTTCTGAAATGACTTGGAGCCTTGCTCAGGGTGTAGGTATTCAGCCTTGACTTGAAGTGTTCCAGGAACTTCTAACTGATTTAGAGTTTGTTGCCCTTGAATATTCCTGGAGTTGAAGTTAAAGAAGACTCTTGATGTTTGATTGTTGTTCTTCTTCAGTCTTCAGAAAGTATAAGGGGAAAACAAAATGTTTTCTGCACAGGGATTTTCTTGTGTTACTGCTTGTCTGATGTCGAGACTCTATATCTCTGTCTTAGTACTGCTATCTGAAATGAGAAAATCTCTTTTATATTTATGCTGTCAAAAATTCTCCTTTGAAAATTTGAATTCCAAACATTGATTGCTGATCTGTTTGGAGAATGAAAACGGCTGGAGAATATTGTCTTAAATGAGTTTCCCCAACTGTCCCAATAAATTAAGCAAGTAATTAACCCTGATGAAGACCATAATTAATGATGCCAATAACGGCTATATTCAGGGAAATATATGCATTAATTACTCAGAGAATTACTGCTAAATAGTATAAGAAATTAGGACAGAAATAAGGAAAAACTTCTAAGTCTGGCCCGAGACAGAATTCGTCGAGCTCTAAACAGAATTCGTCGACCGGAGATCCAAGTTCGTCGAGCTAAGAAATCTTGTTCGCCTACCTGAGCTTAGTGAACTACAATCTGCAAATAACTAGCCAATTTTACGCTCTAAGTTCGTCGACCAAAGAATTTGGCTTCGTCGAGCAGAGTTCAGAAAAACTAGACTGGAAAGAATATGTTGAAGTTGAACTCCAGAATTTGTCGAGCAGAGAATCTGTTTAAATGAAGAGATCGTCGACCTAAGCTCGAATATCGTCGAGCTCAACTTAGAGAAGTAACTCTGAGTTCGTCGATCTGCGATCAACGATCGTCGAGCTGAGTTCGAAGAATTTCGAACTGATAATTTTAACTCTGAATTCTTCTAAGTCTTGAGTCAACTGAGGTCTTCTGCTGGCTGGTCCATGAAGGTTTAATCTATTGACTAGCCTAAACTCTAGGACTCAAAGACTTGACCCTAGCTATACAATGTGGGTCAAAACTCAACCTAATTAGTGAACCTATCACAAATCCAAGCTAGGGATCCAACAATCTCCCCCTATTTGTGTGAGGTCACTAATATAAACAAAAGAAAAACAATCACAAAGCATGATAAAATATATCTGGCAAAAAATTAAAACATCCAGCAGATATATATACAATAAGAGCTTTATGACAGATTAATCAAATAGAGTTCAGAAAATAAAAACTAAACAATCATTTGTTCTTCCTTGGCTTTTCTTTCTCAGCTTTGTGTGATTTTTCAGAAGGCTGTCTGAATATAATTTCTCTGTTTGGATTAGCAGCTTCTCTTTTAGACATAGTCATGTTTGATGCTCCAAATTTATTGACAGAGGTTGCTCTTGGAACTACAGCCTCTAGATGAAGATTCTTATAATCATCTACATTTAAAAACTTGTTAGCTTTGTCATACCTTTTTAATTCTTCTCTCCTGTAAGAAGACATTGTAGTGTACTGAGAAGGATCTTTCCCTTCAGCTTTAGCTTTGTTTATAATAGAGAGTCCAACCAGTTCTTGAAATCTAGCCATTTTAGCAGTTGTTTCTTGTTCAGGGTCAACAAAGGGAACGGGTGAAGAGTAAGGTCTTTTAGAACTAACATATTTTTTAGATTGAACAATTTAAGATACTGTCTATTGTATGTCTTGCTTCTGATGTTGTTGTTGATGTCTGCTCCTGCTTGAAGGATGTCTTTGCTGACTGCTTCCTTGGAAATGAGATCTTGATGGTTTGCCTAGTTGTCTTTGGTAAGTTTTTGTATAAGAGGTAGATCTCTGAGACACATTCCCTGAAGCACCTGCTGCTGGAGGAGGAGGAGGAGGAGAGTACCTTCTACTCTTTTTCCTTACTTTTTGCTCATTTTTAGATAGCCACATCCATGAAGGCATCCCGGGGTAAGGAGTAATCTTTTGTAAAATGTAGTAGAGAGTGTCTGCATTAGGATTGGGCTTTGGAATAGGCTTAGCAGGAGCTTTTCTTTTCTTAGCAACTGAAAGTAATTAAGTTGTCTACCTAAATCACCTAGAGGGGGGTGAATAGGTGAGTTGTGCGTCTTTTTGCAGAATAAAAATTTAGAGATCAATGCACTCAAAAATCTACCAAGCAATCACAGACGACAAGAGATTTATACTGGTTCCCCAACCTTGGGTACATCCACATTCCACTCACTGATCTAGCAAAGCACTAGACTCGGCTACTCCACTATCTCGGATTGAAAACCAATCCTACGCCTCGAAACAAAGTTCCTACAATCTCGATCCACAACACAGATCTCCACTCGGAAGATAAAAACTTCCTACAACTCAGAGACAAAAGCTCCTACACACGGAGATAAATCTCTTACAAGAATAAATTGAGAATAATGAAATACAAACAGTAATTTCTCATATCTGGAATCTGTCGGCCTAGGTCTTCTTCCTTGATCTTTGCGGCTTTGTCAGAAAATGTTGAAGAAGAGGCTTGGCAATATCTGAATCTGGAATTTCTTTGACTCACACGATCCGAGAGATGATGAGTTCAAGAGAAATCTCGATCTGTAAGTCAACCTTGATCTGAATCTTCTTGAGTCGAAAACCCTAGCCGATTTGCACGATGAGTAGGGCGGCGGCTTCCGTTTTTAGAAAGTGAAAATAGGATTCAGAAAACTTAGAATAATTCTTGACAGCTTGTTAGGGTTAGTCGTTTTGACAAGTCCTTATATAAGATCTCCTTAACGGTCATAATTAGCATTAATGGCGTACACGTAGACCAATCACATCAAGGCATATGAAAATCCCATCGGTCATGGACTTAGCGAATTTCTGGAAAATCTAACTGAAATACTCGAGTGAAATATAAGCTACTCGAGTACTAATATGATTACTCGAGAGGATAGAAACAGACTACTCAAGTAGAAGTCCTTAAGAAAATTCAGAATAGGATGAGTAATCACTCGAGTAGAAAAAGGCTTACTCGAGTGCTAATATGATTACTCGAGACGTGGAGATGAACTACTCGAGAGGTAGAAATAAACTACTCGAGTGGTAGAAGGATTACTCGAGTCAAAGACTTAGCGGATTTTCTGGGAGATGAAATCTGGTTACTAGAGTACTGGAGCTGGACTACTCGAGAAGTAGAAAGACTACTCGTGTACATGATCAACTACTCGAGTGGTGTAAATACATCACGAGAATCTTCCTTCTGTAACTCGAGATAAAAGACTTAACTACTTGAGTACTAATATGATTACTCGAGAGGATAGAAAGAGACTACTCGAGTAGAAGTCCTTAAGAAAATTCAGAATAGGATGACTAATCACTCGAGTAGAAAAAGACTTACTCAAGTGCTAATATGATAACTCGAGACGTGGAGATGAACTACTCGAGAGGTAGAAATAAACTACTCGAGTGGTAGAAGGATTACTCAAGTCAAACACTTAGAGGATTTTCTGGGAGATGAAATCTGGTTACTAGAGTAGTGGAGCTGGACTACTCGAGAAGTAGAAAGACTACTCGACTACATGATCAACTACTCGAGTGGTGTAAATACATCATGAGAATCTTCCTTCTGTAACTCTAGACAAAAGACTTAACTACTCGAGTAGTTGACATGACTACTCGAGTAAAAGACTTAGAATAAATTTTAAGAGGAAAAACTGATAACCTTAGAATAAAAGAAAGTCTACTCGAGTAATGGACTTGGTGACTCAAGAGCTATGCTCAGACTACTCGAGAGCCATTTCCCTTACTCGAGGACAGATAGATTTACTCGAGTATTTCCTAAGTGTTCAACTCAAGTACTTAAGTAACTACTCGAGTGAAAGACTTAGAAAAATTTTCCTTCTTTAGAAATTTCCCTTCTTCAATAAAATCATCAACACTTCTTTCTCCAATCAATCTTAGTGCTTGAAACATGAAGTATATCCCAATAGAGAGGCTACACATGAGTCAACACCATGGATCACACAATGAGGGATTACATTGTATGGTCCTGTGTTTGGTGACCCATTGTAGACTGACATTGGTCTACACTTGGCAATTTACTCCTGCAAACACATAACTCAAACAACACATCAAATACAACTTAATTCATCTTTGTTCAAGGGTGATTTCATTAAATCTGGGTTATTGTGGACACAATACCCAACAATCTCCCCCTATTTGTAGAAGTTAGAACCCTCTACACTAAAGTGAATTATATAGACAAATAAGGTACTAGATATGCGGGATAGAAATCAAAGTAATAAGCACACAGAATATAAACAAAGAGGAAATGATCAAAGTTAAGAATTATATAAATAAGATTGTCCCAAAGTCATTTCTACATAATTCTTAACCACACTCTTATAACTTCTTCATGCTTAAGTTTGAGGTTGCTGAGGTTGTTGTTGTTTATCTTTCTTTTCCTATTGTCTTCTCTGATAACTGTAAGGCTTAGGATAGTACTTTGGAGGCCTTGGAGGAGCAGCAAGATTGTTTCCTCCATGTTCCCTATTATATAGTCTTCTCTTTGTCATAGACTTCTCATACAAGTCCCATTCTTGGTAGCTGTAATGATCATGTCTATTTTCATTAAAATCCATGATTAGCTTGAGAGTGTCAAGAATGAGTGACTTTGAACTAGGAGACCAAATCTCTGCAAATTTGGGAGCTTTCCTTTTCTCGGTATATGGTACTGGAATAGATCTACTGGCAGAGGCTCCATCACCATACCTTCTCTTATTTGGTATGTGAATTTCAAGAGGAGCTTGAAGAAATATGACTGCTGGATTAGCCTCCCAAACCTGAGCATAAGAGTCTGGAGGAGGGCCTTCAAAGCCTTCAGGTATTAGAGAGAAGGAAGGTTGAGGAACTAGAGCTGGAGCTAGGGGATTCAAATTATGAGGAATGACATTTGGATCAACTGGAAAGTCAGGAAGTATCTGGTTATGCATCCATATAGATGTATCATAAGTATGTAATTTGACACTTTGGATCTGACCCAGCACATCATCATGAATTTCTTTCATCTTTTCTTCCCAAAGTGTTTGCTTGTTGGCATCTGATTTCTCTAAGTATTCCTTGACTAAATTCTCCCCCTTTCTGACTTCTACAGTCAGATTATTTATAGCATATTATTTTACAGTCCTTACCTCTTCACAGATCTTGAAGGTGTGAGCTTAATCATTCTTTCCTAACTGAATCTGGTTGTTGACAACAGTAACAGCTTGATCCATGACATGACCAACACTTGTGATTGTGTGATCTAGAGCTTTGCCACCTATCTGGAATAGCTGTCTTAATTGATCAGTATTGTGCTGAATCTCAGCAAATCCTCTGCTCATCTCTTTCTCAAGAGCAGTAAATTTGTCTTGAACAACTTTGAGAGATTCATCAAAATACTTTTCTTGTTCAAGAAGCATGTGTTCAATCTTACCAACAATATCATTTGCAGCAGCAATAGAAGGAACTGGAGGAAGAGGAGCAGACCATGGAATGACTTCTTCAATGGTGACTGAGCTCTTAGCTCTGGTAGTATGAATCATGGCATCCCCTTACTCAGTGATAAAGGTGGGGATAGTGAAGTCCAGGCTCTTCAAAGGATCTTCCACTAGTTTTAGAGATTATTCTGGTTCATCAGAAATCAAAATGGTGTCATCCTGCTCTTGGTCAGTAGCAGGAGACTGTGGAATGGGGGATACTGGAGATGGAATATGAGTGGGAGATGGTACTGGTGTTGGCTGCGTGGATGCTTCAGTAATTTATTCTTTTTGAAGTGGGGGAAGAGGTTCTTCAGAAGTGAGTTCTTCAATCATCTCATTGATGGCTGCTTTAGTGGAGAGAAGGGTTTCTTGGAGTTGAGCATCTGTTGGAACTTCTTCAGGAGTGGATGGAGGGAGAGAATTGGCAACTGGAGGGGTAGGGACTCTGTCTTCTAAAATAGAAGGAGAAGGCTCCCCCTCAGCAACTGCACCAGATGTGCTGGATATATGAGGTGGAGAGGGAGGTAGGGTCCTGTCCTCTACAGCAGGCTGATCATGGGCTATGGTAGCCTGAGCAGTATTATGCAACTTTAACTCCCATCTCTGAATGGATGAGAAGGAGACTTTCTTCATGTGATGTAGAATTGTTCCTTTGGAGAAGTTGAAAACCTCAGGATTGATCTCATGTAGCAGTAGAGAGAGAATCCTTACATAATTTGGAAGCTTGATGCTTTCCCTGATTTTGTCCAGAATTAACATACCAAATTGATATCTCTTCCTGCAGATAATAGCTGTCATTATGTCAAACATGTTGAGAGAAATGTCTCTGATTGAACTGGTCTTGCACAGAAGGATCTTCCCAATAATGTCAACCAAGAGTTTGCCTTCTGGATTTAGTTCTGATCGACGGATGGTGAGAATATCTGGAGAGACACCACAGGACATACATGTTCTGTCAGAATCCTTAGGACCTAGGTCAACTTCTTCATCAACCACTGGCAGTCGAAGAAGAGTTGAAACAGAGGTTTTGGAGAGCTTTATTTTGATTCCCTTTACTTTGGACTTAAGAACCGTGTCATTTCTCTTTACCTTGATGTTCTTGAAGAATTCTTCGACCTCTGGAAATAAAATCTTACACGGTTTCTATAGAATGAATGTGAGGTCGGCGGTGTCAAGGAGGATCAAAAGATTGCAAAAATCATCTGATAGGTCGGCAATCCCTACGGGGATGAGTTCAGAGCTGATTCCAATCTTGGAAGAAGGTGCCATGATCTAGAGATTTGAGAGAAATCTACTGCGGGGAAGAAAATGGTGCAAGTTCTGCGACAATCGGCGGAAGGCGAAGTGTTTTTCTTTTACTCGAGTGAGAGGGCTTTGATTCGTGTAGAGAAATGAATTCCGGACTTTTCTATTTATATAACCCTAGTTTATGATGATTAAGAAAGTAAATTAAGCTAAACATACCTTGGAAAGTGCGGCATAAGCCTCGGGTTGCAAATAACGAAATTTGAATCGAAGTAGAAAATTGACTTCCTAATACTCTAGTGGATCGGCAGTACTCAAGTAAGAAGAAGATAGTACTCGAGTGAGAGAAACTGGAAGTACTCGAGTAATGTCTTTATATGTCTCGAGTGGCAACTTAGTACTCGAGTAGGTTGAAGAGGTACTCGAGTAGGTTTACTCGAGTTGCTGGCGGAGTACTCGAGTAGTTCAAGGAGCTACTCGAGTGACTTACTTCTTACTCGAGTGGTATTTCTCTTACTCAAGTCATAAAGTCTGAATTTGAAAAATTTCAACTTTTTACAGATTTCTTGACCTTTGAGATTTGTTGTAAGTCCACCTTCTCTAATCTTCTTTGTTGAGCATTCCAAGTTCTATTTTGAAGAACGAGAACTTGGTCTCGTCTAGCGGCTTCGTGAAAATGTCTGCAATCTGCCTGTCTGTAGGGACATACTGTAGATCTATGTCCTCATGCTTCACATGCTCCCGGATGAAGTGGTACAGTAGATCTATGTGCTTTGATCGGCTGTGAGAGACTAGATTGTTGGCTATTGCAATTGCGCTGGAAGAGTCGCAAAATAATGGAATGTTCTGAAACTTCATATTATAATCTTCAAACTGGTTCTTTATTCATAGCAATTGTGCACAGCAACTTCCTGTAGAGATATACTCTGACTCAGTAGTTGAGATTGCAACACAGTTCTGCTTCTTACTGCTCCAGGATATGAGCCTTCTTCCAACGAATTGGCAAGTCCCGGAAGTGCTCTTCCTATCGTCTTTGCTACCTGCAAAATCTGCATCTGAAAAACCAATTAGCTCGCTATCATTACTTCTTAGGTACCATAAGCCAAGATTTTGTGTACCCTTGAGGTATCTCAAAATCCGCTTTACAGCAGCGTAGTGAGATTCCTTAGAGTTCACTTGAAATCTAGCACAGACACATGTTGAGAACATTATGTCTGGTCTGCTGGCAGTAATGTAGAGCAAGTATCCAATTATGTTTCTGTACTTGGTTTCATCAAAAAGTTTCCCTTTCTCGTCCTTGTCCAGAGACGCAGTTGAACCCATTGGAGTCCTCATAGAGGTTATGTTCTCCATTCCGAATTTCTTAATTAGCTCTTTGGTGAACTTAGTCTGCAAGTTGAAAATTCCATCTTCAAATTATTTCACCTGAAGCCCTAAGAAATACTTCAGCTCACCCATACTGCTCATTTGAAACTTCCCTTGCATAAGTTTAGAAAACTTCTTGCAGAGGTTGTCGTCAGTAGAGCCAAAAATAATGTCATCGACAAAGATTTGCACTAGCAAAATCTTGCCTTTTATTTACCTAAGAAATAATGTCTTATCTATCTTTCCCCTTGTGAACTTGTTCTCAAGAAGAAAGCTAGACAATGTCTCATACCAAGCTCGAGGAGCTTGTTTCAAACCATATAATACTTTATGTAATAAATAAACATAATCGGGAAAGTTAGAATCAACGAAACCCAAAGGTTGTTCCACATACACCTCTTCCTTTATGTCATCATTAAGGAAGACAGACTTCACGTCCATCTGATAGATAGTGAATCCCTTAAGAGCGTCATATGTTAGGAATAACCTGATTGCCTCCAGCCTTGCCACTGGAGCGTACATCTAGTCAAAGTCGATTGCTTCTTCTTGATGATATTCTTTGGCAACGAGTCTGGGCTTGTTCTTTATGATCGTTCCATCCTCGTCCATCTTGTTCTTGTAGACCCACTTTGTCCCAATGACATTCTTGCCTTTGGGTCTTGGAACAAGTTTTCATACTTGACTGCGCTTGAACTGATTTAGTTCTTCTTCCATCGCCATTATCCAAGATGCGTCTGAGTTTGCTTCCTCAAACTTCTTTGGTTCAACCTATGAGAGAAAACTTAAATATAAATTCTTGTTAGTTGTACCTCTACGAGTTCTGACACCATCCCGGGGATCTCCTATGATTTGGTCCATGGGGTGATCCTTCAGATGTCTGAGCTCTAGAGTCCTTACATCTGGAATGTCTTCAATCACCGAAGTGAATTCATCAACTTGGACGATTTCTTCATCTTGATCATCTACCTCTCCAATAGGGGTTGGAGTGGTGATTTTGATGAACTTTTCACCTTTATCTTTAGCCGGTTCTTCCAAGTTAAGTTCATTCGACTTTGTACCTGCATCTTCAATGAACACACTAGAAGAGTTGCCTTGCAGCAGACTCGCCTCATCAAACACAACATGTATGGATTTTTCTACGACCAGAGTTTTTTCTATTAAATATCATGTATGTCTTACTATGGCTACTATATCCTAAAAAAATACCTTCAAAACTCTTTTCGCTAAATTTGGTAGTATGATACTTGCCATTGTTGAGCACGAAGCACTTACAACCAAAAATTCTGAAATATGAGTCAGTCGGTTTCCTGCCCTTTAGAAGTTTGTAAGATGTCTTATTATGGTTCTTATTTATGAGTGCTAGATTTTGCACGTGGCATGCAGTGTTGACGTCTTCCGCCCGAAGTATTTCGGAAGTGAGGCATCACTCAACATGGTCCTGCAGGCCTCTATGAGTGTTCTATTTCTTCTCTCAGCCACTTCATTCTTTTGAGGAGTTCGAGGAGAGGAAAACTCATGAAAGATATCTATGCTTTCACAGAATTCTATCATGGCCCCAAACTTGAACTCTGTTCCATTGTCACTTGTGATTTTTACTGTGGAACAGTTGTATTCATTCTGGACCTGCCTGACAAAATTGGTAAAGATGTCAAAGGTATCTGACTTGTGTTTCAGAAAGAACACCCACGCAAAGCGCGAGTAATCATCAACAATAACCAACGTATAATCCTTGCCTCCGAAACTTCTAACTTGCAGTGGACCGAAAAAGTCCATATGAAGCAGATGTAAACATCTGTTAGAATCTTTGCCAATAATGCTTTTAAAGGTAGCCCTAGTTTGCTTGCCTTTTACGCATGCATGACAAGGTCTATCTTTGACGTACTTGACATTTGTGGCATCACGTACTAAATTTAGTGAAAATAATTTAATAATAGTTTTGAAATTAATATGTGCTAATCTCTTGTGTCATTGGTCACTAAGAGACGCACTATATTTAGCCATAAAACACACTGGTGTAGAAGAGTCTATACAAATGAAATTTAAACAAAATATATATTTTTCTCTGAGTGCCTGATAGAATCATTTCCATATTGTCAACAGATTTTATCAAGCACTTATCAGCATGAAATTCAACAATATATCCTTTATCGCAAAGTTGGCTTATGCTTATGAGATTGTGTTCCAATCCTTCAACATAAGCCACATCTGAGAAGGATACTCTACCGTTAGAGATCATACCATAGCCTTTAGTAATTCCACAGTTTGAACCTCCAAAGATGACCTTTGGCCCGTTCAAAACTGGAGAGTAGTTCTGAAGAAGGCTTCTTATCCCGGTCATGTGCTGAGAGCATCCACTGTCCAAATACCAGATTGGAGTTTTGGTGGCCTTTGGACATACCTGCAATTATAAATCAATTTCCCTTAGGAACCCAAACATGTTTGGGTCCTTGGTCTCTTGTTAGAATACTCCCCCTACGAGTAATAGCATTATGAGTGGTCTTTCTCATATTGCCAATTTGAGGTGTTGCAAAATTTCTGGAATTAAACCAGCAGTCGAACCTGTTGTATCTTTGCCTTAAGTCCTCCTGCTTGACCTTTTGAGATGGTGGTCTAGTAGGGGCAGCATTCTTGGAGGAAGAAGCTTCATGGTGATGACAATCACAATATTTCTTCTCCTTCAGTGGCCTTTCCGCAATAGGCTTTACCTTTGGTGCTTTCTTAATGTTATGACCATGATTATAAGGGTCATAGCTCTGAAGAGTGATTTCTTTATAAGGTGCCTTAAAGACACTCTCACCAAAGTTTATAGGGTGAGTCCATCCTTGGTAACAAGACTTGGGCTCTACATAAGTAGGCCTAGCGAAGTGACCGTAGGATGAGTCAAGATCAAACTCGTTTGTTGGAAATATGACTTTCTTGAACGATGTTTGTTCTTGAGGGGCTTTCCCCTTCTGTTTGGCCAAAGCCTTCTTGGCCGCCTTATTCTTTCTTTGAGTTTTATTCCTCCTAGAAGATTTACTAGGAGCTTCCACATGGCCTAGCCCAGCACCTTTGGCCTTAGCTGAGAATTCAGAAACGAAAGGAAGAACAATCTTGGGCTTCGAGAAACTGTCAACAAGTTTCTTTTCAGCAGCGAGTTGTTCTTCCAACTCTTTGATGATCTTCTCTTTTAAGTCTAGGTGCTCGAGAGCCTTGTTATATTCTTCAATAGCAGCATTGAAGTTTTCTCTGAGTGAGTCGGTCTTAGCGACTTCCTCTCTCAAGGTGCTCTCTTCAGCTTTTAGAGACTTTATCTCTTTACCTTGAGTTTTCATGACTCGTCGATATTTGTCATAAGCCTTGATTAACTCCTTATACTGGGTTATGAGTTCACACTCATCATCAGAAGAGCTGTCCTCATGATCATGCTCAGAAACATCAGATTCAGATAGGGGAGTGTTAGTCTTTACCATCCTAGTGAACTGGGGCTCTTGTTCATCATCAGTCTGAGCCATAAGCCCAAAGTAGGCTTGTTCTTCTTCACTCGACTCAGATGAGTCGGAGTCGCTGAGAGTTTTGCCCTTATTTGCTATCAGGCTCTTCTCTGTCCTCTTCTTATTATATAAGGACTTCTTTTCCTCTCTCTTTCCACCCTCATTTTTATGGGGGCAGTCAGCGATGACATGACCTGGATTATTACAGTAGTAACAAAAGATATCAGTAGAAATATGTTTGTTCGGTTTAGAAGTATACATGTTATGGCTGCTTGAGCCTTTTTTGTGTCGATCACCATCATGTCGTGATCTTCTATAGGAGACATTCTTTCCTTTCCATTGCTTCTTTTTGTTCAAGAATTTCTTGAACTGTCGTGAGAGTAGAGAGAACTCTCCGTCAGATAGCTCTGAGCCTGAGGTACTTAGCTCTGAGGTTTCTTCTTCACTTACTTCTTGTGCTGGGGCAGGAGAGGTGGACTTGGACTTCCTTGATGAGTATGCCTTGAGAGAAACAGACTTATCCTTGGATGAGGACCTGCTCTTCTCTTCTTCAGCTTTTCTTGTATAGAGTTGCTGCTCGTATTGTTAAAATTCAACAAACCTGCAGAGGCCTCCTCGGATACCTTGTTGAAACTCAACAAACCGGAGGACAACACTCCACTTATAATGTTGAAAGTTTTTCCGGATCTTGGAGTTAGCAGGGGTTATCTCAACAAAGCAGTAACAACCAGCAACACATGCAGCACAAGCTTCTTTATTGATTAAGAGCAAACTTCTTTACCAGGCGAGACATACATGGCGAGACATGCTTCACCAACAACCCAAACCAGGAGAGCGGAGACAGTTACAAAGACAAGAAACAAAACAAGCCGTGCGGACTCAATCAACAAGCCGCCGGTCTACTGCTGTGGAGTTTGCTCAGTCCGCCAGGTCGCCAAACCGCAACCCAAGCCACGCGGACTCACCCCTTTCCAATGCTAGCTCTTCACCGTCGATTTGCAGGCCGCCTGACCGCGAGGTCGCCTAACCGCCAGACCGCACACGCTGCGCCACCGAATGGAACAGTCCGCCTGAAGTAGGCGACTTCCTGAACTCCGAACCAAGTTGCCAAAGAGAAGACTGCCTAGTCGCTATCCGCGACTTGCTGTTTACCGCTTGTTGCTTACCGCAGAGTCCGCACTATTCCTGACCCTCAATCAGAGCCAAGTCCTGGCTTTCCAGCGCTATCCGCACAACCTGCACAGCACAACCAAGTCAACTCTCAAACTGCGCGGACACCAAGGTCTAGTCTACAGCAACTTACGCGAGCTCAATACTGTTCACTTACTTCGGTTCCGTCTATCGAGGTTAACACCTGATGTGACATGGGTCCTATTTATAGGCACGATGATGAGTATGGTCACCGACCTAGCTGATAGGATCACCGCCACATCCCGCAGCAAGAACAAGTGTGTCTGCTAGCCCGCAGACACACACTCCAGTTCACCGCTCCTGAGCAGATAGCCAGTCCGCCCCATCTTCCCCAAGGCCGGACTCCAATATCCAGCCCGCCTTGCCGCCAAAGGCCAAGCTAGGACCACCACAGCCGGACTCCACAACAGCTATGTCCGCCAATCCGCGGACTCAGCACCAGCCCGCATAACCCGAGCCCGCAGCCTTGCCATCAAGGCACCTGCCAGACTCAGCGGACACCCAGCTTCCGTCTGCACATCCCGAGTCCATTGTCTCAATTTCCAAGGCACCGCCGGACTCAGCGGACATGCCGATCCAGTCTGCTTACATAGCAGACTCCAGTCCGCATTCCTGAATTCATAACCTCATCACAAGGCTAAACCGAACTCAGCGGACTCCAGCTCCAGTCCGCACGCTCTTGCACAAGCAAGCCTCCAGTCCGCATATCCCCAAGCTAGCAATCAAGGCAACAGCACTTCTACTAAGCTTGGCGGACTGAGAAAGCAGCCCGCTCTCCACTGCGCGATCTCCCCGGACTGTGCCACCCTGGACTTGGTTCAGAACCCACCAAGTCTAGCCTACTGGCCATAAGGGCCAGTACGCACTTACTGGCGGATACTGGATCTAGCCCGCCATATCGGGCGACCTCCAGCTTCAGTCTGTACTGACCGGCGGTCTCCACAGCTTCCACTTGCCGCTTCACTAGAGCAAGACCAAGGCAACTGCCAGACCGGTCTGCCGAGCTCTAGTTCTTCAGTCCGCTTTATGACGGACTCCGCGGATAAGGTTTCCATCCGCCTGGTTACTTCCTGGGATCTAACTTCCAGCTGAGCACGAGCCGTCCTGGCTGACCGCAACTGCTGTCCATGTAGTCCGCGCGAACAGCCTACCCAGGACGCTACAGAGCAAACCGCCTGCAACATCCCTGCCGACTTTGCAGTCCGCCACACCTGTCCGCGTAGTCTGCGCAGGTAGGTTTTCCAAGTGCTCCATTCACCCACTTTCACTTCACAATTCTCAACACTCCCCCTTGAAGTGAGAAGTGGTGAATAACTCCAGCAGCTCCCGTAACCTTGCACCTGGTCCCTCCGATAGCATCTACGAAGAAATGTCCAAGACATAGTCCTCGTCCCGCATATCATGGACCATGAGGGAGCCCTCCAGCATCTCCCAAAGGGAGCCATGCTTCCCTCTACCTTCCTGAGCTTCAACCTCCTCTCATGCATCACAGGAGTATCGCTGACTACCTTGGGCACAGAGGCCCAAGCCTTGTTATCTCTGAGAGAAGTCACCTCTTCAGCCTTGGTGTCAACCACCTCCTTGATTCTAGTGGGGTCATCACAGCCAGAGGTACCTTGCTCGACCTGAGGGCTAACAAGGAAACACGGGACCAATTCCGTCGTGTTCCCTTCGCTATATCAAGCTGGTGGCTTATTGATCCTCTTCGATCTCTGAATAACCTGATCATGGCTAACCCCCTCCGCTGCTCCTGAACTAGCTCCATTCCCGGGCAAACCCGGAACAATGCTCCCCTTGCTTCCTGAATAAGACGCCTCCTTACTGGAACTAGAAGCACCTGGAGCAACGCTCCCCTTGCTACCTGAACCATAAGACTCGCCTCTTGAACAGGAACTACCTGGAACATCGCTCCCCCTGCTTCCTGACCGGAAGTCTCCGCCTTCGAGCCAGAAGTTCCTGGAGCATCGCTCCCCCTTCTTCCCGACTCTGACGCCTTTGCCCCGGAGCTAGAACAGCCTGGAGCACCTGGTGACTCAGGCAACTCTACTTTCTTAGCAGCAGCCTCCTTCAGCCCAACATCTAACCTGCTCATCTCTAGCTCCACATGAGAGCTACCCCAATACGGCGTCAACTCATCGAAGATAATGTCTCTCGACACTATGAGTTTCTTCATCGCGGGATCCATACACCTCCATCTTCTCTTTTGCTCATCATACCCAACAAAGACTAGCTTTGTCTTGAGAGCACCCGGAGAGTGTATGTAGCAGGTAGATCCAAACACCCGAAAGTGATTCACTGAGGGCTTCACTCCGAACATCAGCTCATAAGGAGTCTTCACTATAATCAGACTAAGAGGCATTCGGTTGATGACATGAGCAGCACAGGCCATCCCTTCCGCCCAAAGATCCTTCGGAACGCCTTTACTCTGAAGCCAACACTTGCACGTCTCCATTAACCAACGGATCATCCGAGCTGCAATACTGCCTTGTTGTGAAGTATGTCCACAAAAAAGCTCCTTCCGGATCCCTTGCTTCCTACAAAAGTGTGAGAACTCGGTTGAGCCAAACTCACCGCCGATGCTTGTCCTCAACACCTTGATCCTCCAGCCAAGTTGGCCTTCCACAAGCTTCTTGAACTCCACAAACAAGTGCACCATGTTGGACTTCTTCTTCATGAATTATACCCAAGTATACCTTGAATAGTCATCAACCAATATCAGCATGAACCTGCTGCCTCCAAGACTGGCCGTGACAGTCGGTCCCACCAGAGCATAATGGACAACCGCCAATGGTGCTTTACATCTGGATTGTGCTTTATCAACCATGAAGCGATAGGCTCCACTTTCCTGACATCCTGCACACCCCCGACCATCGCCATAGGATGACAATCTAGGCAAGCCTCTTACGAGTCTTCTTTCCGCCATTGCTTTCAGCTTGTCCATCCCTACATGCCCCAGTCTTTCATGCCAGATAGCTGCACTATCACTGGACTTCATCCGATCAGCTTCAGAACTTGTTGAGAACCCAACAATGTTCTTCTCCTTCCTCCCTACTTGAGCGACGTTCGCCGAGAGTAAGACAACCTTGCACTCTTTCCGGAGATGACCATGTTGCTTGCATTTATAGCACCTTGGTCCCTCCTTCCTCTTCCTATCACGCCTAGGAGAACCACTCCTTTCTTCCGGATAAGAAGTAGAAGGACCATCTTCCGCAGCAACCTTCACCCCCTTCCTGAACAACCCATCAAGGGAAGTCCAAACCTCCGCAGCTGACAGACATCCACTGATGTGGTCCAAGTGCTCCGATGAGATCACCTGCTTGAGAATAGACTCCGCTTTCGCATTTGTCTCCTTTCAAGCTCTCATCACCTCAGCATTGCCAGCAGTAACCTCTTGTCTTCCTGCTCCGCATACAACCTCCCAAAGGTCCTCGCCAAGAAAAAAGCTCTTCATACAAGACTTCCACCTTTCAAAGTTCGTCTTTGTAAGAAGATCAATTCCCAAACAACTTGCATCTTCCACTGCCATGGTTCTACCACTGGTTTCCTCTTCAACCGAGCAACTACTTCTGTTGACCACTCCAACCTGGCTCTGATACCATGTTAAAATTCAACAAACCCGCAGAGGTCTCCTCGGATACCTTGTTGAAACTCAACAAACCGGAGGACAACACTCCACTTATAATGTTGAAAGTTTTCCTGGATCTTGGATTTAGCAGGGGTTATCTCAACAAAGCAGTAACAACCAGCAACACATGCAGCACAAGCTTCTTTATTGATCAAGAGCAAACTTCTTTACCAGGCGAGACATACATGGCGAGACATGCTTCACCAACAACCCAAACCAGGAGAGCAGAGACAGTTACAAAGACAAGAAATAAAACAAGCCGCGCGGACTCAATCAACAAGCCGCCGGTCTACTGTTGTGGAGTTTGCTCAGTCCGCCAGGTCACCAAACCGCAACCCAAGCCGCGCGGACTGACCCCTTTCCAATGCTAGCTCTTCACCGTCGATCTGCAGGCCGCCTGACCGCGAGGTCTCCTAACCGCCAGACCGCACACGCTGCGCCACCGAAAGGAACAGTCCGCCTGAAGTAGGCGACTTCCTGAACTCCGAACCAAGTTGCCAAAGAGAAGACTGCCTAGTCGCTATCCGCGACTTGCTGTTTACCGCCTGTTGCTTACCGCAGAGTCCGTATTGTCCCTGACCGCAATCAGAGCCAAGTCCTGGCTTTCCAACGCTATCCGCACAACCTGCACAGCACAACCCAGTCAACTCTCAAACCGCGCGGACACCAAGGTCCAGTCCGCAGCAACTTACGTGATCTCAATACTGTTCACTTACTTCGGTTCCGTCTATCGAGGTTAACACCTGATGTGACATGGGTCCTATTTATAGGCACGATGATGAGTATGGTCACCGCCCTAGCTGATAGGATCACCTCCACATCCCGCAGCAAGAATAAGTGTGTCCGCTAGCCCGCGGACACATGCTCCAGTTCGCCGCTCCTGAGCAGATAGCCAGTCCGCCCCGGCTTCCCGAAGGCCGGACTCCAATATCCAGCCCGCCTTGCCGCCAAATTCCAGGCCAGGACCACCACAGCCGGACTCCACAACAGCTATGTCCGCCAATCCACGTACTCAGCACCAGCCTGCATAACCTGAGCCCGCAGCCTTGCCATCAAGGCACCTGTCGGACTCAGCGAACACCCGGCTTCCGTCCGCACATCCTGAGTCCATTGCCTCAATTTCCAAGGCACCGCCGGACTCAGCGGACACGCCGATCCAGTCTGCTTACATAGCAGACTCCAGTCCGCATTCCTGAATTCATAACCTCATCACAAGGCTAAACCGAACTCAGCGGACTCCAGCTCCAGTCCGCACGCTCTTGCACAAGCAAGCCTCCAGTCCGCATATCCCCAAGCTAGCAATCAAGGCAACAGCACTTCTACTAAGCTTGGCGGACTAAGAAAGCAGCCCGCACTCCACTGCGCGATCTCCCCGGACTGTGCCACCCTGGACTTGGTTCAGAACCCACCAAGTCCAGCCTACTGGCCACAAGGGCCAGTCCTCACTTACTGGCTGACACTGGATCTAGCCCGCCATATCGGGCGACCTCCAGCTTCTGTCCGCACTGACCTACGGTCTCCGCAGCTTCCACTTGCCGCTTTACTAGAGCAAGACCAAGGCAACTGCCAGACCGGTCTTCCGAGCTCTAGTTCTTCAGTCCGCTTTATGCCGGACTCCGCGGATAAGGTTTCCATCCGCCTGGTTACTTCTTGGGATCCAACTGCCAGCTGAGCACGAGCCATCCTGGCTGACCGCAACTGTTGTCCGCGTAGTTCGCGCGAACAGCCTATCCAGGCCATTACAGAGCAAACCGCCTGCATATTATCAACTACTCGAGCTGGACTACTCGAGAAGTAGAAAGACTACTCGAGTACATGATCAACTACTCGAGTGGGATAAATACATCACGAGAATCTTCCTTCTGTAACTCGAGACAAAAGACTTAACTACTCAAGTGGTTAACATGACTACTCGAGTAAAAGACTTAGAATAAATTTTAAGAGGAAAAACTGATAACCCGAGAATAAAAGAGAGTCTACTCGAGTAATGGACTTGGCTACTCGAGAGCTACGTTCAGACTACTCGAGAGTCATTTCCCTTACTCGAGTACAGATAGATTTACTCGAGTATTTCCTAAGTGTTCAACTTGATTACTTAAGCTACTACTCAAGTGAAAGACTTAGAAAGATGTGTTGCTGATTTTAGTCCAATCAATCCTTGTGCTTGAAATATCAAGTGTATCCTAATAGAGAGGCTACACATGAGTCAACACCATGGATCACATAATGAGGGATTACATTGTATGGTCCTGTGTTTGGTGACCCATTATAGACTGACATTGGTCTACACTTGGCAATTTAGTCCTTCAAACACATAACTCAAACAATACATCAAATACAACTTAACTCATCTTAGTTCAAGGGTGACTTCATCAAATCTAGGTTATTATGGATACAATACCCAACAGCAACCGTATTTTTAGCTTTTTAATCATTAGAATCATCAGAGTCTTCATCATCATTGTCATCATCAGATGATCCTGGAGGATTGTCATATAAAGCATCAATTGCCTTCAAGTCTTCCTTGGAGATTTGCTTTTCAGCTTGAGGAGGCACTTGAGGTTCTGCAACTTCTGGTGGAGCAATAATATTTTCAGAAACTGTCTTATTTTCTTCTGCTATATCTTTAAGAATAATTTCATCCAGGTCTGGTAAAGTACTATCATCCATTTTATAAGTAGGAGGGGAGATAGCCTTGGGAGGGGAAATAGCCTTGGGGGCTGATACTGTGATTGGCTCTGCTTCTGCAAAACTTGTCTTTTGTTGATTAACAACTTCATGGCTTATTAGGTAGCAAACTATAGCCATAGAGTGCTCTGGGCAGACTTCTTGAAGATAATTTAAATAAACTGTATCAAAAGAATGTAACAAATTATAAATGTCTACTATGGGATTGACAAGGCAATCACCAGCAGTGAAAACTTCTGCCAAGTTTACTTGCTCAACTATACAAAATATATCAGTTGTTGTTGTCTCAGTATCTATAAGCATATATACATATGTATCTGCATCTGCAGGCTCATCCATCTACAAAACTGTTGCTGTTGCTGGAGCTGCTTCTTCATCGAGCATCTCCCCCAGCCTGGTTTCAGTGGATACTGGAATCGGGCCCCTAGAAGAAGAAGAGACAGAGGGGGTGATGACTAGTTTTAGTCATCCTTTTTGGGGGTAATTTAGTATTCAAAATGCCTAATTTTATTTATATTTTATGATTGTTATTTCATGTTTTAATGTCTCTTTACAATATATTAATTCCTAGTGATTATTAGAGTTTTGATATAAAAATCTATACAGTCTTATTACATGTATTATGTTATTATATTTTATGTCATGTTATGTATAATAATTATAGTTAATGATATGTCTTAATGTTTTAATGTTGTATTGTTTTTTATTATTGTTGTGTTTTAAAATCTTGTTTTAATTTTGTTATTTTATGTAGACTAATCCATGATTGTATTGTCTCTTTTTTGTAGGTTCATGCCCAAGCTTCATAGCCCACCTAGCCTCCTACCCGGCCACTTATGGTGCAGCCCCTACATGCAGCCCACAACATGGTGCAGCCCCTACATGCAGCCCTCTTCATGAAGCAACCCGAGCCCATGCAGCCCCTAGCCTCTACCCGAGCCTATTTAAAAGCCCAAAGCAGCCCCCCTAGCCTCTACCCGAGCCCATGTTATGTCCCTCTCTCCTCCATTTAATACATGCATGAACTTTTTGCCTACACATGGCCGGCCACCTTTCATGTCATACATGCATGTTCTCTCTCTCTCTCCCTTCCATTTATTGCATGCATGCATTCATTTTTTCATGCTTGGCCGGCCCCTCTCTTTCCCCCCCCCCTCTTTATTCCTCATTCATCCCTTTTTTCCCTCTCTCTCATTCTCATTTAAACTCATACATTCCCCTTTTCTTTTTATTATTATTCTCCTTTTTATTTTCCCAAAAGAAAGTGCATGAATTCTCTCCACTTCATTTATTGCCATGCATGCACTTCTCTCCCTACATGGCCGGCCACCCCCCTTCCCCCCTCTTCTTCATTTCATTCTAGAACCTTCTCCCTCATCTATAAAAAGAACCCATATCCCATACTTTTGAGGATTGAATTTTGGAGAGCAAGTGAAGTGCTAGTTTAAGTGGAGAGTGCTTGTGAGTGTTAGTTTTATTATTGTATTAGTTCTCTTTTCAATTAGTGCAAGTTTTTTTCATTAGTGCAAGTTTTCTTTATAGCTTAGTCTAGTCATCCTTTTAATATTTTTGTGTACCTCTTTTTAGTAATATCAATGAAATTCTCTTCTCTTTATTTTGTTGTTTCCTTTTGCAATATGCATAGCTAATTCCCTCTTAGCATTTGATCATGAGGATCCATGATTTGAAATGAGAATTATTTGTATTTCATAGCTTTATTTTTGCGTAATTCTACTCGGTCCTTCTTTGAATAATTATTGTGTCGACTCCGTATTTCCGGTATACGGTAGTAGGCTTATGATCTCATATTCGAGTAGCCGAGAGGCTCGTGGATGTCAAAGATCACTCAAAGAAGGAAGGAGTTGAACGCAACCCTAGAGATAGGACGACGTAAATCCTCCGAATTGGAGTCAAATCCAATAGTGCGGATCATCTCGATAATGCAACTTTAGGCTTCTTTGGTTTGTAAAGAGATTTCGATCAAAGAGTCTATAAGTTAGGAGACCTAATAGTTAGGCCGAGTTGGATTTGCAAATTTAAAGTTATGCCCTTTTATTTTCTCTTTTCATTTCATGGTGAATCAATGATCGAATGCTAGCCTTTTTTATATAAGTTTTCGTCTCGCAATTTATCGTTCATTTTACTTTAAAAAAAATTCTCAAAATCCCAATAGTCTTCCGGTAGGATAATAGTTAGAGCGTGAGTAGAAGTACTTGACAACCCCGTGTTTAAATACGACCTTGGTACTACAATTCGACAGGTACGCTTGCATGTTCGGGTTTTGGCCCACCAAGTTTTTGGCGCCGTTGCCGGGGAGTTTTCTTCGTCAATATTTTGAAAACGCTTGCGCTATTACTTCTCCAAAAATCAAAAAAAAATTATAATTTATATATTTAAATATTTATAATCAACCCACTTCACCTTATTTCTACCTCACCTAAAATCTCTCGAAAAGGGTAAGGGGCTTTAAGCGCCACCATTTTACCTAGTACCGGGCGAACCCTTCACCGGGTAGTCCTCGGGAAGTTCGAGAGCCAAGCCGTCTAAAAAAAAAAATCTTTTTTTCAAAAAACAAAACAAAAAAAAATTCCCTTTCTTTTCCTCTTTTTCTTTCTTTTCCAAGCTTTCATTCTCATCTTCCCTCGTTTTCTTTACTAGTGCATGACCCGAGCGAATCCGTCGCTACTTGTTGATTTGGACCCAGAAATCGAACACTCCTTTCGGAGACAACTACGATTCGGGGCTTCCACTTCTCAAACAGCGGTTGAGGATTCCTTCGGGGATTGTAATTATTCTGAAATGGGAGATCCCAACCCAGGAATGGCTCAGCAAAGGACTATGTCCGATTATGCTCGACCCAACCTGGAGGGGACTGAAACAAGTATTGTTCGACCTGCAATTGCGAACAATAACTTCGAGCTTAAGCCTAGCATCATACAAATGGTGCAGCAATATGTACAGTTCGACGGATTACAAGATGAAGATCTGAACTTACATATTGCTAATTTTCTTGAAATCTGTGACACCTTTAAAATTAATGGTGTTTCAGACGATGCTATTAGGCTAAGACTCTTCCCATTCTCCTTAAGGACTAAAGCCAAACAGTGGTTGAGTTCTCTTCCAAGAGGATCAATCACTACTTGGAACATTTTAACTGAAAAATTTCTTTCTCGTTATTTTCCCCCCGCCAAAACTGCTAAGCTTCAAAATGATATAACTTCATATTCTCAAATTGATTCTGAGACCCTCTATGACACTTGGGAGAGGTTCAAAGAACTTTTGAGAAGATGCCCACATCATGCTCTGCCTGTATGGTTGCAGGTTCAGACATTTTATAATGGGCTAAACTAAGAGACAAAGCAAATGATAGATGCCGCTTCCGCTGGTTCTTTAGACCGCAAAACTCCGGAAGCCGCTCTTGAGCTTATCGATGACATGGCGATGAACACTTATCAGTGTAATTCATCCAGGTCTCGCCCATCTAAACCTGCAGGTATCTATGAAGTGGATTCGGTGATGCAACTGGCGATGCAAGTGGAAATGCTGAACAAGAAGATCTCGGAGATGACTGCTCCCTCCGCCGCTAAGGTATATGAAAATGCTGCTGCTGCCGAGCAAGTGGATTATCTGGGGAACATACCCAGGCCTGCTCAAAATAATTCTGCCAATAATTTTTCTACTTTTTCGAATTTTTCTTCTCCTCCTAGTTTTAATACTGCTACGAATTCTTATCATCCTGGATGGCGTAACCATCCTAATTTTTCATTGAGTAATAATGCTAACGTAGTATGCCCACCGCACGATTTTACACCACCACCACCACAACAACAAAATTTTCAAAAACCTTCCCCTTTGGAAGAGATCTTTGCTAAGTATATAAGCTCAAACGATGCTACTATTAGAAACATAACGGGATCAATTAAAAATTTAGAAAATCAGGTCGGCCAACTCGCCAAGGCTTTTTATGAGAGACCACCTGGAACTCTTCCCTCGAACACTGAGCCTAACCCAAGGGAACACGCAAATGTGATTTCCCTTCGGAGCGGTAAAGTTGTTAACGAGCCCACCACAAGGGAAGAGCCAAGGGTGATTTTCCCTCCTGTTTTTACCCCCATGGAAAATGACAACTTAGATCTTGAAAAAGAAAAATCTACACTTGAAAAAGAAAAGGATAGCTCTATTATTTCTGATTCTGAAAAAAAAGACAAATGGTTTTCAAAATGATGCTCCAATTGTTCTAAAGGAATTTCCGCCACCTCCTTATCCGGCTAGACTTAGGCAAGAAAAATTAGATAATCAATATCAACGCTTTCTTGAAATATTTAAACAAATTCATATTAATTTGCCGTTTCATGAAGCGATTAGCCAAATGCCTAAGTACGCCAAATATCTTAAAGATTTATTAACGAACAAAAAGAAATTAGAAAATTTATCGCATGTAACGTTAAATGAAGAATGCTCGGCGGTCGTTAAAAACTCTACTCTTCCTAAAAAGATAAACGATCCGGGTAGTTTTTCCATTCCTTGCGTCTTTGGTGATCTTTTCGTTAAACACGCGTTAGCGGATCTAGGAGCGAGCATCAACTTGATGCCTTTTTCTTTATTTAAAAAGCTAGGTTTGGGCACTCTCAACCCTACGCGCATGAGTATCCAATTAGCTGATAGGTCTATCAAGTATCCACTAGGTATCGTTGAGGACGTGTTAGTGAAGGTCGACAAATTCATCTTCCCGGTGGATTTTGTCATTCTCGATATTGAAGAGGACATCGAGGTCCCTCTTATCCTTGGTCGACCTTTCCTAGCCACCGCTCGCGCAATTATAAATGTGAGTGAGGGAAAACTTTTTCTGCATGTAGGAGATGAGGAAGTAATATTTGATATTAATAAATCGATGAAAAACTCTTTACAAAATGATGACTCTTGTTTTTTCATTGATGATTTAAAAGAAGACTCCTATTTCCCTCCAAATGATTTTTCTTCTTCCTTTTTTGGACCCTCATCAACTATTTTTGAAAACACTGTTATGTCCGTACAAGCACCATTCGAAAATGACTCTGATTTTGGACAACAAAATCTTATTTTTGAAAATGATAAAAATTTGCCAAATTATTTTGAAAAACCACCTGACCCTGCAGAAAAAAATTATCATGTTAAGAACTTCCGCCAGCATAAAAATTTTAAACCGGGCGATCAGGTTTTTCTTTTAAATTCACGTTTACGTATTTTCTTTGGAAAATCTAAATCTCGTTGGTCTGGACCGTTTGCGGTCAAGGATGTTTTTTATGATGGAACTGTGTTACTTTCGCACCCCGATAGGGGTGATTTTAAAGTAAATGGTCGTAGACTTAAACTTTATTTTTCTAATGATTATGTGTCTCCTGCAAAGGAGAATCTTGTGTTGGACTCTTAAACATTTATCTTGTGTGGGACATTTTTTTTATTTTATTTTTGGACTTATTATTATTATTCTGAAACTCTTTTATTCGGACTTTAAATGATTGTAATAAAAACCATTATCGGGCATCTGCCCATGGACTCTATCTATTTTTTATTTTTATTTTGCTCTTCCTACCGGAGGCCAATCAAGTCCATGTTCGTGGTCGCCGCTCCGCCGTTGCTGATATCAGATGGATCAAGTCATACCTGCTGACGATCAAGTACTCTAAAAAGCAAGCATGGGGGAGCGACATCCGCCTTCATCTCACGAACCCGGGGAAGTCCTGTTCTTATTTATTTATTTTTCCTGCATTTTTCTTTTTCTCTTCTTCTCAGTCCCCTTCTCTTTTTCTTTATGTTTTCTTCATTGAGGGCAATGAAGGATTTAAGCATGGGGGGGTCTAGTTTCTTTTGGTCTTTTCTTTTCTGTTCTTCTTCTTTCAAAAGAAAAAAAATTTTATGTCTTAAATTAGTATAGTATTTTATGTCATCAAAATCTAAAATCCAAAAAAAATTATAAAATATAAAACCCAAAAAAATAGAAAAACAAAAATCAAAAAAATCTATTTGAAAAACAAAACCTAAAATTATTTCTATCTTTATTTTTATGTTTCTTTTAGTGAAGTGTAGGCCCGTGCGGTTTTTTTAGTTCTATATAGAATCCTTTGAAAATGTTTTCTAAACTTATCATTTTAGCATAGTTTAGTTCTACTAGTTTCTTTTTCTTAAATATAGGCATCCGATTTTTATGTTTTAAGTTAGCAATTTGTAGTTATGTCTTTTTATTCGGTTAGTTGCTTACGAATGGTTGCTAGGTAATGTTATCTCTTTTTCATTTGCGGGGTAGTCTTTCTTGGTGTCTAGAACTTGTACCAAGCTACTCTTGATGCATTTGCGCCGTTTTTACGTTCTTTAGAAATGATTTAGGCCACCATTTGAATAGTTTGAGCTTTTCTTGCCCACCAAAAACAAAACCCTTGCAAAACAATTTTGGGCCTTTTCCTTTTTTCTTTGTTTTTAGCTCCACCTTTCATTTCATTATGTTCACCAAAGCCAAATATCTTTCCTATTTTTGCACTATAACTTTGAGCTTAAAAATTATTCTTTGTGGGAAGGGTATTATTTTTGAAATGAATAGGAAATTCTCAAGCTCATTTTTGGAGCTTTCTTATCCAATGCTATTCAAAAGGAAAAAAAAATTGAGAAAGAAAAAAAAATATATCATTACAAAATCAAAAAAAAATGAATGCAAAAAGTTTATGTTTGGCCAAGTTTATAAAAGAAAAAAATTTCCATGGCCTTGTTTTTGTAGTTTCATATTGGAAAAATGACATACTTGTTATTTCTCATTTTTTATTATGTCTTATTTATTTTTGAGTTCACCTTGGTTTAGTGCCTAAAACTTTCATGTTTATCTTTGATTCCACTTCCTAATCATTTACCTAAGCCAAGTTTTAATGCCTAGTAGAAGTCCTAATGATCTTAGAACTTAATTTCGCGTAGTGGAGAAAGTGTGAACGTACAAGCCTATGGCCACCATCATTGATGGATTTCTTTGGAGGTTATCTTGGAGTGTCTTAGGGTTAATGTTTATCTAGCAACCTAGTAGTTTGTTAATGCGTCGTTTATTTAGAACCTCTACTTTTGTTGTCCTTATTTTCATTCATTTTGGATGCCTTGTTTTTAAGATTTAGAAATGTGTAGACTTTTCTTATGTTCTAATGATATTTTTAGGTCTCCACTTTCAAGTCTTCTACTGTGCACTTCTCACCCCACTAGTTGTTAACATAGGAATTAGGATAGTTTAATTTTTCATATTTTGTTTTTCTTAATTATGAAACCTAAATTAGCTTTGTTTATTTTCTATTTCCTTCCCTAGTTTTCATCTTTATTTGCTTGAGGGCAAGCAAATGTCTAAGCATGGGGGAATTTGATGACTAGTTTTAGTCATCCTTTTTGGGGGTAATTTAGTATTCAAAATGCCTAATTTTATTTATATTTTATGATTGTTATTTCATGTTTTAATGTCTCTTTACAATATATTAATTCCTAGTGATTATTAGAGTTTTGATATAAAAATCTATACAGTCTTATTAAATGTATTATGTTATTATATTTTATGTCATGTTATGTATAATAATTATAGTTAATGATATGTCTTAATGTTTTAATGTTGTATTGTTTTTTATTATTGTTGTGTTTTAAAATCTTGTTTTAATTTTGTTATTTTATGTAGACTAATCCATGATTGTATTGTCTCTTTTTTTTAGGTTCATGCCCAAGCTTCATAGCCCACCTAGCCTCCTACCCGGCCACTTATGGTGCAGCCCTTACATGCAGCCCACAACATGGTGCAGCCCATACATGCAGCCCTCTTCATGAAGCAACCCGAGCCCATGCAGCCCCTAGCCTCTACCCGAGCCTATTTAAAAGCCCAAAGTAGCCCCCCTAGCCTCTACCCGAGCCCATGTTATGTCCCTCTCTCCTCCATTTAATACATGCATGAACTTTTTGCCTACACATGGCCGGCCACCTTTCATGTCATACATGCATGTTCTCTCTCTCTCCCTTCCATTTATTGCATGCATGCATTCATTTTTTCATGCTTGGCCGGCCCCTCTCTTTCCCCCCCTCTTTATTCCTCATTCATCCCTTTTTTCCCTCTCTCTCATTCTCATTTAAACTCATACATTCCCCTTTTCTTTTTATTATTATTCTCCTTTTTATTTTCCCAAAAGAAAGTGCATGAATTCTCTCCACCTCATTTATTGCCATGCATGCACTTCTCTCCCTACATGGCCGGCCACCCCCCTTCCCCCCCTCTTCTTCATTTCATTCTAGAACCTTCTCCCTCATCTATAAAAAGAACCCATATCCCATGCTTTTGAGGATTGAATTTTGGAGAGCAAGTGAAGTGCTAGTTTAAGTGGAGAGTGCTTGTGAGTGTTAGTTTTATTATTGTATTAGTTCTCTTTTCAATTAGTGCAAGTTTTTTTCATTAGTGCAAGTTTTCTTTATAGCTTAGTCTAGTCATCCTTTTAATATTTTTGTGTACCTCTTTTTAGTAATATCAATGAAATTCTCTTCTCTTTATTTTGTTGTTTCCTTTTGCAATATGCATAGATAATTCCCACTGAGCATTTGATCATGAGGATCCATGATTTGAAATGAGAATTATTTTTATTTCATAGCTTTATTTTTGCGTAATTCTACTCGGTCCTTCTTTGAATAATTATTGTGTCGACTCCGTATTTCCGGTATACGGTAGTAGGCTTATGATCTCATATTCGAGTAGCCGAGAGGCTCGTGGATGTGAAAGATCACTCAAAGAAGGAAGGAGTTGAACGCAACCCTAGAGATAGGACGATGTAAATCCTCCGAATTGGAGTCAAATCCAATAGTGCGGATCATCTCGATAATACAACTTTAGGCTTCTTTGGTTTGTAAAGAGATTTCGATCAAAGAGTCTATAAGTTAGGAGACCTAATGCTCTAGCGAGATTTTGTCTCATTTTCGGATCCGTCACGGCCGAGTTGGATTTGAAAATTTAAAGCTATGCCCTTTTATTTTCTTGTTTCATTTTATGGTGAATCAATGATCGAATGCTAGCCTTTTTTATATAAATTTTCGTCTCGCAATTTATCGTTCATTTTACTTTTAAAAAAAATTCTCAAAATCGCAATAGTCTTCCGGTAGGATAATAGTTAGAGCGTGAGTAGAAGTACTTGACAACCCCGTGTTTAAATACGACCTTGGTACTACAATTCGACAGGTACGCTTTCCTGTTCGGGTTTTGGCCCACCAGGGGGCAGCAAGGAGGGCAGCAAGGGATGAGATGGAGGCAGCAAGAGGTGTGATTGCCTCTGCAATGAGTTGTCTAATGACTGAAGTGATGTGCTCTAGGAGGGTGGCAATGGAAGGGGAATCCATATCCATAAACTCAGGAGTTTGAGTGGATGTAGATGGATGGATGGGAGGAATGACATCAGAAGGAATAACATCTTGCATGATGTCATCCTAAGAAGGTGATGCAGTAGGAGATGGAATAGGAGTGGAGATGTCATGTTGAGGTGAGGTTGGTGTAGATGGTAAGGAGGTGAGCTAATCAAATGTGGGGGATGACATGAATGTACGAGAATGTATGTCGGTAAGATGAGGTGGTAATGGAGATGGAGGTGGTGTGATGTGTTCTGGAGATTCAGTATGTGTTTGTTGATGCATTGGTGAGGCAGGTGGTTGTGGAGGTGAAGTAGGTGGAATAATTGAGGATGGTTGTTGTTGTGGAGGAGGTGAAGGAATTCTTATGGAAGGAAGGACATCTTTTGGAGGTAGTGTTGAGGAAGGAAGAGGTGGAATGGAAACTTCTTCAATAGGGTGTGGACTGGCTGGAACAGCCCTCGTGCTCTCAGAAGGTGTGGAAGAGGAAGAAGCCCTGGATGGATTAGAGATTGTCCTCTCCCACCTTCCAAATAAGTCATATGTGAGCCGTTTGGAGGCATTAATGAATATGGTCTGGGAGACCAGGGATTCAGCTGTCTTTGTCTGTAGGAAAATGCCAAGAACTCTTCCAAAACAAACTTCTTTCATAGTATTCTTCTTCTTGATCAAGTCAAACAGAATTCTTGACCAATTCACAAGTTTCTTATTCACAACCGCAAACATTACCAGAAATTGTTGCCTGGTAATATAGTCATGAGCAGTATGCTTACCCAGCAATACCTTGCCCACCCCATCGGCTAGAAATTTATATTCAGAGGATAAATTTTTCTTCAACAATTTATTAGGGTTCTCTCCAACATGACCCATTTTACTCAGCATGTTATCAAATTCAGAACTATCAATCTCTAACTCTTCTTCACCATTCATCAAACCGAAAATTTCAGTTAGTACAGCGGGGGAAAGAGAAATCTGGTTACCAGATGTAGTGCATATCATTGTGTCGGCATCTGGAGTTGAGGAGGTGAACACCCATTCTCTGATCTCTATAGCTGCTATCTTGATTCTGGTTGTCATGAAATTCTTTAACTGTTGCTCTTCAAACAATTTCATTATATCCAGAAAAACTTGATCAGAATGTTGAAATGATTCAAAGTCTATATCGAATCTCATATCAAATTTAATCGCCGCCAGAGAGCTCGCCAGAATCGTCATTGTTCGCCTGCAAAAGAAAACAGAAAGATCAAGTGCAAGGGGAATAGAAAGCGCGGGATGGAGCTTGAAGAAAACCTAGTTATATGGTTTTCAGAATATGAAGCGGTAGACTCCGTCCAACAAAAAATAAAAAATTCTTCGATCTCAGGTTGACGAAAACTTTTATTGATGAAAGAGCTTGTCGATCTCAATCTGAAGAAGGGAAAACATTTCGTCGTGCTCAGGTTGACGAAATATTTTCTGAAGCAATATCGTCGATCTCCGTTCGACAAATAGAACTTCATATAGAGAGTTCGTCGATCTCAGGTCGACGAATTTCTCAAGAACTTTTCTCAGTTTGGCGATCCCCGTTCGACGAACTGTGACAAATTCTTTGACAACAGATAGAAAGTTAAATTAATGCATCACCATTTGTCAAACCTAGCTGATTCATAAAGAACAGATGTTTCTTCTCATCCAAGGGTTTGGTGAAGATATCTACCTTTTTCAAATCAGTAGAGACAAATATGAGATTAATTTTCTTTTTGTCAACACACTCTGAAAGTGATGTGTTAAATCTGAAATACTCTAGAGCGGGGGTGAATAGAGTATCCTAAAATCCTTTAGAAAACTTTACATCTTTTGTTGTAAATAAAAACTGCAGAATAACAGATAAATAATCACAAGCACGCAGCAAACCTAGCTAGCACAAACACAGCAAGAATAAAAGAAAGGGCAACTAGACAACACAAGAAATTATAGTGGTTCCCCAACCTGGGTACATCCACTCTTCTACCACCCTGGTAAGAATCCACTCATATTTTTAATCAGGTGTCTGACACCAATGAGCTTTTGATCAGGTGCTCAAAAACCAAACCTCAAGTCTTTTGATCAAGTGATTTGCAACCAGGAATAACTTTTGAAGGGAGTTATAACCCTTTATACAGTGGGGGTGAGAGATGATATTATCTTCTCTTTCTCAATATATAGCTAAGAAGACTTGTGGATATGATGTTAGCAAATAGCTCCCCCTGAGATGTGGAATGGTTCAGGAAAAACTAGAGCTTTGCTTCAGGGTGATAGGCCTTCAATCTTTAAGCCTTGACCAGAAAGATCTTCAGAAACTTCTTGACAGATGGAATAGTTGATGTCCTTTGAAGTGTCCTGAAAAGTTGAAGAATGAAGACTCTTGATTTTGATTGATTGTTCTTCATCTTCAGATAGCAGATGTTCTTCTGGTCTAGGGCTTCTTCTCTATATCAGAGATCTATGAAAGAAAGAGCAGAGAGTTTCTTGTTGCAGATTGATTGTAATTTTTTTTGTCTGTTTGTCTATGTTCTTCTGTCTATCTTCTGCGTCTTGTCTCTATGTATATGTTTTCTACAGGAAAAGAGAGAAAATCTTTTTTATATTTCCTGTCAAAATTATCTTTTGAAATTTGAAATCCTCTGCAATCAATACTGACGGCCTTGAGAATAAACTGCATTGATTTATTTCCCCAACTGTCCCATGGAAAAATGGCAAGCAATAATCCTGGAGAAGACCATAATCAATGCTCCTTTTACCGGTTATATTCAGAGAATATTTTAGTATTGATTACTCAGGAATTATTGCAATAGGAAGGGGACAGAATGAAGGAAATAACTAAGTCTGGATTCGTCGAACAGAGAACAGAAATCATCGAGCTGAGTCCACAGTTCGTCGAGCTGAGAAGCTGTGTTCGTCGACCAGATGGCTTCTGTTCGTCGAGCTGAGTTCCAAGATCATCGAGCTAAAATAGAACTGCATTCTCTAAAATTTTTGCCTTTTCTATGTATTGATTTCGTCGATCTGATAACTGTTTTCGTCGACTGAAGTTCAGCAAAGTATTTCTGGACTTAGAATATTTCAGATGCTTCTGGGATGAAGTATTGTAGTGAAGTATCCAGAAATCGTCGACCTGAGAATTTGTTTTCGTCGAGCTGAGAACCACTAACTGCTGCTACATAACTCTTGCCAAAGTGCTCAAAGTTTGTCGAACTGAGAATCTTGAATTCATCGACTGGAGATGATTCTGGACTTAGGAAATTGAGAGGCATCTGGATTAATAAGTTGAAGTAGAGAATCCAGAAATCGTCGACCAGAGAACTAAGTTCATCGACTGGAGTCTAGAGAATAAAGTCTGGACTTGGAATGTTGAAGGTAGAGTCCAAAGATCATCGACCTGAGAATCAAGGTCGTCGAGCTGAGCTCAGAGAATTTTCTCTGAGATTGTCGAGCTGAGCACGACAATCGTCGACCTGAGTTTGACGAACGTCAAACTCATTTTACTGAGTCTTTAGAAAAACTCTAAGTCTTGAGTCTCTGGCAGTCTGATGATGGCTGGTTCATGCAGTGTTGATCCTAAGGACTTGTCCTAGACTTTAGGACACAACTATGACCCTAGTTATACATGATGTGTAACAAGATCCTAACTTAGTGAACCTAGCCCAAATCAAACTAGGGATCCAACAATCTCCCCCTATTTGGGTGAGGTCACTAATTACATACTCAGACTAAACTGAAAATAAACAAAGCAAGAAAGCATATATCTGGCAGAGATCAATAACACATGCAGCAGATATATATATACAGATAAGCTTTGTTCAGAAATAAGAAAGCATTTAAAAACATAATAGAAATCAAATAGTTCAGAACTTATTTATTTTGCTTCTTCTCTTTTCGCTTCTCTTCTTTGCTCTTGTCTCCTGGCTTGGTAAAAACAATCTCTCTATTTGGATCAAAAGCTTGGACTTTGGTCATGGTCATATCAGCAACCCCTATAATCTTCAAAGATGTGGGTCTGGGGACTACTGCTTCTGGGTGCAATTCTATATAATCATCAAAATTAAAAAACTTGTTAGCTTTCTCAAACCTCTTAAGCTCTTCTTTCCTGTACTTTGACATTGTTGTATATTTTGAGGGATCCTTTCCTTCAGCTCTGGCTTTGTTGATCATAGAAAGGCCAACAAGTTCTTGTAACCTGGCCATCCTAGCTGAAGTTCCTGTTTCTGGATCTTCAAAGTGTACAGGAGGATAAGGAGGTCTATTGGAGATTTCAGCTTGTTGATGTTGCTACTTTTGTTGAGGCTGGTGTTGCTTGCCAGAAGGATATTGTCTTTGCTGGCTGCTTTCTGAAAATGAGGACCTAACCTGATGTCTTTGATAAGTTTGAAATTGGGTAGTCCTTTGAGAAGATGTGCCTGAAGCACCAGCAGCTGGAGGAGGAGGAGGAGGGTCCTTTCTATATTTCTGAGTTGGATGAGGGGAGAATCTTTTGCTTCTTTTCCTTTCTTTTTGTTCATTTTTAGATAACCACATCCAAGCTGGCATCCCTTCATACAGAGTTATCTTCTAAAGGATATAGTAGGGAGTTTCATTGGTTGGATTTAGTTTAGGAGGAGGAGGAGGTGCTTTCCTCTTCTTAGACACTTTCTTCTTCTTTGGATCCTCATCAGAATCCTCATCCTCATTATCATCATCATGATCATCAGATCCCTGAGGATTATCATATATATCATTTAAAGCCTTTAGGGCCTCAGCAGAAATGATAGGCTTCTCAGGTTTAGATGAAGCTAGAGGATAAACTTCAACAGGAACTGGAGAACTGACTCTGACAGTGCTTTCAGCAGCTGCCTTATTCTCTTCTTCAATGTAAGCCAAGATCAAGGCATCAAGATCTGGCATTGGAGAGTCATCCATAACAAAATTGGGGGCAAAAATAACTTCTGGAGGGGATGGGATGACTACAGGTTCTGGAATAACAAAACTGTCTCTTAGTTGCCTGGCAACTTTAGGACTAATAGGGGAAGAATGTGGAACAATAGCTAAAGATGGCTTAGTATAATCTGCTTGAGGGAAGCTCAAAAATGCAGTATCAAAAATTTTCAACAAATATTCTAAATCTACTTTGGGATTAAAAATGAAATCACCAACAGTAATTTTCTCTTCTGGAGCTGACTCTTCTATATCCATGTCAGTCTCAATAAAATGAATGAAATCAATAAAATCTGTATCTTCTGCTATTGCTGCCTCTACATCTGCTGGAGCTGGAGCTGCTGAAACTAAAACTGTTGCTACTGTTGGAGCTGCTGCAGCTTCATCAACAAGCATCTCCCCCTGCCTGGTTTTAGTAATAACTGGAGTCAGGCCCCTAAATGAAGAGGGAGCAGCAAAAAGGGCAAAGATCTGGACAGAGAGAGAGGAAATGGAAGTAGCAAGAGGTGTAATGGCCTCTGCTATAAGAGCTTTGAGGAGGGGTGTGATGAGAGCAATGACAGAAGAGATGGTGGAGGGGTCCAGTGTTGGAGTGGCAGAAGGTGTTATAGAAGGTATTGAGGTGGAAGCAGTTTGATGGATGGTAGTTGTTGGTGAGTATGGTGGGATGGCATCTTGCATTTGGGTGTCTGGAGGAGAGGGAGAGTTGAGGGAAGAGGAAAGTAAATCAAAAGTTGGTATGGTGTAAAGGTGTGGGGGAAGAGGTGATAATGGTGGTGATGGAGCTAGTGAAGCATGAGGAGATTATGGAGGGGTAGGAAGATGAGTGGTTGTTGGAGAGGTATGAATGGGGGATTATGGAGGTGTGGAAGTTGGAATGATGGTGTGGGATGTGGAAGGGATTTGGATGGCTGGAAGAGATGGTGGTGAGGGAATGCTCTCTTCAGCATGGTGGGGAGTGGCTCTAACAGCCCTTGTGCTCTCAAAAGCTGCGGTGGAAGAGGTTGATGCCTTAGAGGGCTTGGAGATTGTCCTCTCCCACCTGCCAAACAAGGCCTAGGTTTGACTTTTGCTGGCATTTATGAATATGGTCAGGGAGACCAGTGATTCAGCAGCCTTTTCCTTTAAGAAGATCCATAGGATCCTTCGAAAACAGACTTCCTTTTTATTGTTATTTTTCTTAATTAGATCAAAGATGATCTTAGCCCAAGCCACTTGATTCTTATTAACCACTGCACACATAACCAGAAACTGATGTCTGGTTATATAATCATGTGTAGTGTGCTTGCTTAGCAAGACTTTCCCAACAATATCCGCCAGAAACTTAAATTCTGCAGATAAGTGTTTCTTCAATAATTTATTAGGGTTATCTCCAGTATAACCCATCAAACTCAACATTTGATCATATTCTTCACTGTCAATCTCTAATTCTTCTTCACCATTGTGCAATCCAAAAATTTCAGTTAATACGGCGGGAGATAGAGAAACAGTATTACCCGTAATTGTTCTAATCATTGTATTTTCCTCTGTGATTGAAGATGTGTAGACCCATTCTCTAATCTCAGTTCCAGACAGTTTGATCCTTGTTGTCATCATATTCTTTAAATGCTGCTCTTCCAGAAGTTCCAGAATATTTAGAAAAATCGGGTTCGAATGCTGAAAAGAATCAAAGTCGACATTGAAGCCAGTGTCGAACTTCATCGCAGCCAGTGTCGAACTTCATCGCAGCCAATGTTCCCGCTAGAATCGCCATGAAATCACATACAAGAGAGAAAAATGGCGATCAAGTTTAAGGGAACATAAAGCATGGGACGGAGGTCGAATAAAACCTTGATATAAGGTTTTTCAGAATTTGAATCGACAAACTCCGTTCCACGAAAATTAAAACATTCTTCAATCTGGGTTCGACGAAATAATTTAGAGTTAAACAATTCGTCGACCGCAGTCTGAAGATTTGAAGATATTTCGTCGAGCTCCGTTCGACGAAAGTTTTCTGAAGTGGATTCGTCGATCTTCGTTCGACGAAAACAACTTCACTCTCAGAGAGTTCGTCGACCTCCGTTCGATAAATATCTCCCGAACTTTCCCTAGTTCGTCGAGCTCCGTTCGATGAACTCTGGAAAATTCATCGAGTGCAGACAGAAACTAAACTAAGTCTTCTCCATTGTTCATTCCAAGCTGATTTATAAATAATAGATGGATTCTTTCATCCAGAGGTTTGGTGAAAATATCAGCTCTTTGTAAATCAGTGTAGATATAGACAAGTTTAATTTTATTTTTGTCTACACACTGTCTTATAAAATGATTTCTAATATCTATATATTTAGTCCTACTGTGATGGACTGGATTCTGTGCTATAGCAATAGCACTTGTGTTATCACAAAGTGGAGTTGAATCATTTAAGTTGAGACTATAGTCTAGTAATTGATTTTGAATCCACAGCATCTGGGAACAACAACTGCCGGCTATAATATATTTTGCCTCAGCAGTTGAGGTAGACACAGATGACTGTTTCTTACAAAACCAGGACACTAATCTCATACCCAGGAACTGGCAGGTTCCTGAAGTACTTTTCCTGTCCACCCTGCGTCCAGCAAAATCAGCATCTGAGTATCCAGTTAACTCAAATTCGATTCAGTGGGATATCATAGGCTTAGACTTGTACAACTCTTTTAATATCTCAAAATTCTTTTTAGGAAAATTAGATGAGATTCTTTAGGGTTCACTTGGAACATTGCATAAAGGCATATGGCAAACATGATATCAGGTCTGCTAGCTATAACATATAGTAGGGACCCAACAATGCCCCTATATAACTTCTGGTCAATAGGTTTCCTATGTGGATCAGAGTCTATTACAGCATTTGTAGCCATAGGTATTTTCTTTGCTGGGGCATCAGCCATCCAAAACTTTTCGATAAGCTCTTTCACATATTTAGCTTGGGAGATGAAGATGCCATCAGGGAGATGCTTCACTTGGAGATCAAGGAAGTAGGAGAGCTCACCCATGCTACTCATTTCAAATTTAGAATGCATGAGATCAGAGAATCTCTTGCATTATTTGGAATCAGTAGACCCAAATATGATGTCATCCACATATATTTGTAATAATAATGTTTGGTCCTTATGATGTCTAGTGAAAAGTGTCTTATCTACTATGCCTCTAATGAACTTATGCTCTATCAAAAAGCTAGCTAAGGTCTCATACCAAGCTCTTGGAGCTTGCTTTAGACCATAGAGGGCTTTATGCAATTTAAAAACATAAGAGGGGTGATTTGGAGAGAAAAAACCTAGAGGTTGTTCAACATAAACCTCTTCTTTTAATACTCCATTCAGAAATGCACTCTTCACATCCATTTGATAGACCTTGAATCTCTTGTAGGCTGCATAGGAAAGGAATATTCTGATTGCCTCTAACCTTGCCACAGGTGTAAAGGTTTGGTCATAATCTATTTCTTCCTCTTGCCTATATCCTTGAGGAACAAGCCTAGCCTTGTTTCTCACAATCACTCCTTGGGCGTCCAGCTTGTTTCTGTAAACTCATTTGGTTCCAATTACTGGGTAGTTTTGGGGTCTTGGAACAAAATCTCAAACTCTACATCTCTCAAATTGGTTTAATTCCTCATGCATTACAATATCCAGTGGAGATCTTGCTCTGCATCATGGATGGATAGAGGCTCAACCTGAGAGAGAAAACAGACATGTATCAAATCTTGGTTGAGTTGATGCCTTGTTTGTACACTTGCTGATATGTCTCCAATCACTTGAGATCTGGGGTGATCCCTTAGTATGACAGGATTAGTCGGTGGAGTTGGTTCTGCAACAGTAGTAGGAACTAATTCCTCTGGTGGAATTATGTTTGTTGTTGGGGGAAGATCAATTCCTTCAGTGCCTTCATATTCACTTTCTTCAATGACTTGTGGAGAAGGATGTGTTGGAACCTCTTGGGTGGGGTTTAGTCCATCCAAATTCTCACACAAGTGAGGTACCTACAAAGTGCTTTTGGTAGAATTCTCTTTCTCCTTGCAAGACATGTTAGCTTCATCAAATGTAACATGAATAGATTCTTCAATTTTTAGAGATGATTTATTAAAAACCCTATAGGCTTTGCTTACTTGGGAATATCCTAGAAAGATTCCCTCTTCAGCCTTAGCCTCAAACTTTCTAATGTATCTTTTATTGTTGTTGTGAATATAATATATACATCCAAATACTTTAAAATAGTTGATTTTAGGTTGCTTCCCATTGAGTAATTCATAGGGAGTCCTGTTCTTTAGTTTATGTATCAGGCTTCTGTTCAGGACATAATTTACAGTGTTTACAGCCTCTGCCCAAAAGGTTAGTGGCATTTAAGCATCTGCAAGTAATGTACCTGCAGCTTCAATTAGTGTCCTATTTTTCCTTTCAGCTACCCCATTTTGTTGGGGAGTTCTAGAAGCTGAGAAGCAGTGTCTGATACCTTCCTTCTCACAGAACTCATGCATAAGAAGAGACTCAAACTCTGTGCCATGATCACTTCTGATCAATGCAACATGAGTAGAGAACTCAATCTGTATGGTCTTGAGAAAATCTGTAAGAACCTTAAAGTTATCTAACTTAGATCTCATAAAGGATACCCAAGTGAACCTTAAGAAGTCATCCACAATAACTAAGGTGTAGGATTTCCCTCCTAGGCTTTGTACAGCAATGGGTCCAAAGAGATTCATGTGTAGCAAATACAAAATCCTAGGTGAATCACTTTTATTAACAGATTTAAAAGTAGATTTAGTCTTCTTGCCTAGTTGACAAGCCCTGCAAAGGCCTTCCTTCTTGTAGGGACCAGAAGGTAAACCTCTAACAAGGTTGTCTTTTGATATCCTAGCAATGTTTTTCAAGTTTATATGACCTAGCCTTTTATGTCATAAATCATTCTGATTATTAGTTATATTAAGTAAGCAGATATCACAATTGGCAGAAAGAAAATCAACTAAGTATATGTTACCTTGTCTATTCCCAGTTAAAATAGTTTGTTTTTCTTTATTAGCAATAGTGCAAGAAGATGAGTTAAAGTGTACCTGATAACCTTCATCACATAACTGACTTATGGAGATGAGGTTATGCTTGAGTCCTCTGACATATGTCACTTTCTTGAAAGTGACTGCTCCAATCTTCACTTCTCCAAAACCTTCAAACTGGCCACATTTTGAATCACCAAAAATAATCTTTGGTCCTATCTTGGACTTATAGTTGGTTAAGATGTCCTTGCTGCCAGTCATATGTTTGGAGCATCCACTGTCCAGGTACGATGTTTGATTATTTACTGGATAGCTCTTCACCTGCAATGAAAAATAATTAATTGTTCTTGACCCAGGTTACCTTGGGTCCTTTATATTGTTGATATGAAAAACTGGATATAACAGAGAATTCTGGTTGAGATTTATATTCTAGAGGGTGATATCTTCTAAGTGGTATTACCCAATCAGCTACATGGTTAAATGGTTTTCTAGAATTATTAGAGTTGTTGTTATAATTAACATTCCTGTTAAGTCTTTCTGGGTTCGACGAATTTCTGTGAGTTCGTCGACCAGAGTTTGATGAATTGTGTTGAGATCGTCAAACTCTGCCCAGAGAATAAACATATTCATTTTCTATGCCCCACGTTCGTCGACCTCGGCTCGATGAACCATACAGAGTTCGTCGATCGCAGTTAGATGAATAATTATAGCTATAGTTTGCGTTCAGAGTTTGTCGATTGGAGTTCGACGAACTGGCAACATTTTGTTGATCTGAGTTTGACGAATTCTGCTGAACCTTGTTTTTAGTAGTTTTTTGTTTTTTGTTGTTTTGACCTATTGATTTTGGAATTTCTTCTCTAGTTTGTTTATAGTTTATTATTTCTTTCCCTTTAGCTGAAACAAATTTGATAGGGGTTGACAAAATATTCTTCTTGAGGATGGGGGGCAAACTTGATGAAGAACCCAAGCCTAGCTTGCCATTAAGTCTGGCATTTATAGTGCTTGTAATGTCCATCAACTTGAGGCTTCTCCCATTGAGAGTTTCGTCAAGTTGTTTAGTCTCACATAACTCAGTTTTTAATAATATGATTTATTCATTAGCTAAGGTTAATTCATCCTTTAATTTATTGTTTTCAGAATTAACATTCTCTAGGTTTCCTAATTTTTCCCTAAGAGTCTTGATTTCTTTTTCTGAGTTAATTAAATCTATGCACATGGTTTTGAATTGAGATTTAAATGAATCAGAACTGAAATCAAAAGAAGATAATATCTGGTCAGCTTCAGAATCTGAAACTGCTTCATTATCTGAATCTTTTTCTTCTAAATGGCTCCTGGAGGCATCAATGGCCATGAGGCAAACTTCTTTGGCCTTTGCCTCTTCTTCCTCTTCACTGGAGCTGGAGGATGATAATTCATCCTCAGTTTAACTCCAAGATTCAGCCACAAAGCCTTTCTCCTTCTTCTTATATTTATTGGAGGAAGGCCTGTTGTTGTGCTGTCTTCTGGTATCTTTCTCTCTTCTCTTTTCCTTCTTTTGATTCTCTGGACACTCAGAGATGAAGTGTCCAGGTTTCCTGCAACCAAAACACACCACTTCTTTAGTTGGTGTTTTGTCATACCTTGGTTTGTCATCATGCCTTGATGACTTTCTCCTGAAGTCTTTACTTGCCATTTTGTAGAATCTTTTGGCAAAAGGACTCATCAGCTCTTCATTTGTGGTTGAAGTCTCTGTCTCCTCAGCAGCTTTGAATGCAATGCTTTGTTCTTTTCTTGCTGGAGGAGGTGTTCTTTGCACAGCTGCCTCTCAAGATTTGATGAGCTGTTCATAGGACTTAAGCTTGCCTAAAAGAGATTCAGTGGAAATCTCATTTAAGCTTCTGGCCTCCTTGATGGGCCAGATCCTTGAATCCCATGAGCTTGGGAAGCACATAAGGATCTTATCATTCACCTCAGTGAGGGTGATGTCCTTGTCCAAGTTTCTTAGTTCATTGATGATTGAGCTTAACCTATTGTACATATCAGCCACTGACTCAGCTTCTTCTTTCTTGAAATTCTCATACAGGGATATGATATTAGATCTCCTATCCTTTCTTTCAACTGCTGATCCAGCCACCATTTGATTTAGGGAGTCCCAAGTGGCTTTGGCTGAGGTACATTCAGCTACTTTTTGAAAGATATTATCTGACATTATTTGTGCCAGTATATTCATTGCCTTGGCATCAGCAATCTTTGCCTTCTTCTGGGCTTCACTCCACTCAGGTGGTGGAACTGTAGTTGTGCTTGAAGATGTTGCAGAAGTAGATGCTTGAGGGGGACCTTTCAAAATGGAGTTGTAGATATCTTCATCGATAGAGTTCATGTACGACTTAATTCTTGCCTTCCAGATGGCAAACTTATTCAGATTGCATACTAGAGGTCTGGTGCTTGTATAGTCCTTATTCTGTGTCATGTTGTGTGACTATAAATCTAATCGAAATGAAAAGACAGATCTAACTAAGGATCTTTGGTTCAATGGTTAGCTTGTACAACCAAGGGAATCCTGCTCTGATATTAATTGAAAGTAATGTGTTAGATCTGAAATACTCTAGAGGGGGGTGAATAGAGTATCCTAAAATCCTTTAGAAAACTTTACAGCTTTTGTTGTAAATAAAAACTGCAAAATAACAGATAAATAATCATAAGCACATAGCAAACCTAGCCAGCACAAACACAGCAAGAACAAAAGAAAGGGAAACTAGACAACACAAGAAATTATAGTGGTTCCCCAACCTGGGTACATCCACTCTTCTACCACCCTGGTAGGAATCCACTCAGATTTTTGATCAGGTGTCTGACACCAATGAGCTTTTGATCAGGTGCTCAAAAACCAAACCTCAAGTCTTTTGATCAGGTGACTTGCAAACAAGAATAACTTTTGAAGGGAGTTATAACCATTTACACAATGGGGATGAGAGATGATATTGTCTTCTCTTTCTCAATATACAGCTGAGAAGACTTGTGGATATGATGTTAGCAAATAGCTCCCAGTGAGATGTGGAATGTTTCAGGAAAAATTGGAGCTTTGCTTCAGGGTGATAGACCTTCAATCTTTAAGCCTTGACCAGAAAGATCTTCCGGAACTTCTTGACAAATGGAATAGTTGTTGTCCTTTGAAGTGTCCTGGAGAGTTGAAGAATGAAGACTCTTGATTTTGATTGATTGTTCTTCTTCTTCAGATAGCAGATATTCTTCTGGTCTAGGACTTCTTCTCTGTATCAGAGATCTGTGAAAGAAAGAGCAGAGAGTTTCTTTTTGCAGACTGATTGTAATTTTTTTTGTCTGTTTGTCTATGTTCTTCTGTCTATCTTTTGTGTCTTGTCTCTATGTATATGTTTTCTGCAGGAAAAGAGAGAAAATCTCTTTTATATTTCCTGTCAAAAATTGTCTTTCGAAATTTGAAATCATCTGCAATCAATGCTGACGGCCTTGATAATAAACCGCATTAATTTATTTTCCCAACTCTCCCATGAAAAAATGGCAAGCAATAATCCTGGAGAAGACCATAATCAATGCTCCTTTTAACGGTTATATTCAAAGAATATTTTAGCATTGATTACTCAGGAATTATTGCAATAAGAAGGGGACAGAATGAAGGAAATAACTAAGTCTGGATTCGTCGAACAGAGAACAGAAATCGTCGAGCTGAGTCCACAGTTCGTCGAGCTGAGAAGCTGTGTTTGTCGACCAGATGGCTTCTGTTCATCGAGCTGAGTTCCAAGATCATCGAGCTAAAACAGAACTGCATTCTCTACAAAATTTGCCTTTTCTGTGTATGGAGTTCGTCGAGCTGATAATTGGTTTCGTCGACTGAAGTTCAGCAAAGTATTTCTGGACTTAGAATATTTCAGATGCTTCTGGGATGAAGTGTTGAAGTGAAGTATCCAGAAATCATAGACTGGAGAATTTGTTTTCGTCAAGCTGAGAACCACTAACTGCTGCTACATAACTCTTGCCAAAGTGGTCAAAGTTCGTCGAGCTGAGAATCTTGAATTCGTCGACTGGAGATGCTTCTGGACTTTGGAAATTGAGAGGCACCTGGATTAATAAGTTGAAGTAGAGAATCCAGAAATCGTCGACCATAGAACTAAGTTCGTCGACTGGAGTGTAGAGAATAAAGTCTGGACTTGGAATGCTGAAGGTAGAGTCCAAAGATCGTCGACCTGAGAATCAAGTTCGTCGAGCTCAGCTCAGAGAATTTTCTCTGAGATCGTCGAGCTGAGCACGACAATCGTTGACCTGAGATCGACGAACGTCGAACTCAGTTTACTGAGTCTTTGGAAAAACTCTAAGTCTTGAGTCTCTGGCAGTCTGATGATGGTTGGTCCATGCATTGTTGATCCTAAGGACTTGGCCTAGACTTTAGTACACAACTATGACTCTAGCTATACATGATGGGTCACAATATCCTAACTTAGTGAACCTAGCCAAAATCAAACTAGGGATCCAAAACACTCTCTAATGAAATGATGTCTTACATCTATATGCTTAGTTCTACTATGATGCACTGAATTCTGTGCAATGGAAATTGCACTTGTATTATCACAAAGTAGAGTTGAATTATTTAAGTTGACACCATAATCTAGGAGTTGGTTTTGAATCCACAGCATCTGTGAACAACAATTGCCAGCTACTATATATTCAGCTTCTGCTATTGAAGTAGACACAGATGTTTGCTTCTTGCAAAACCAAGACACTAGCCTATCACCAAGGAACTGACATGTTCCTGATGTGCTATTTCTGTCCACTCTACATCCAGCAAAGTCAGCATCAGACTATCCAATTAACTCAAATTCTAACTCATTTGGATACCAGAGTCCTAAATTAGGGCAACTCTTCATATATCTCAGAATTCTTTTTAAGAAAATAAGGTGAGATTCTTTAGGGTTCACCTGGAATTTAGCACAATGACAGATAGCAAACATAATGTTTGGTCTACTTGCTGTAAGATATAACAAGGACCCAACAATGACCCTATATAATTTTTGATCTACAGTTTTCCCACGTTCATCAGCATCAATTACAGAATTTATAGCCATAGGTGTTTTCTTTGCTGAAGTATCAGCCATCCCAAACCTTTTAATCAGCTCCTTAGCATACTTGGATTGGGATAAGAAGATGTCATCAGGTGACTTCTTCACTTGGAGACCAAGGAGGTAGGAGAGCTCACCCATGCTACAAATTTCAAACTTGGAATGCATAAGGTTGGAGAACCTTTTGTATAGTTTGGAATCTGTAGAACCAAATATGATGTCATCTACATATATTTATACTAATAAGATTTTATCATGATGATGCTTTATAAATAAAGTCCTATCTACTGTGCCTCTAAAAAAATTATACTCTAAGAGAAAGCTAGCTAAGGTTTCATACCAAGCTCTTTGAGCTTGCTTTAGACCATAGAGAGCCTTATGTAATTTGAAAACATAAGAGGGATGAGTAGGAGAAATAAAACCTGGGGGTTTTTCTACATACACCTCTTCTTTGAGTTCACCATTTAGGAATGCACTCTTAATATCCATTTGGTATACTGTGAACTTCTTGTAGGCTACATAGGATAAAAATATCCTGATTGTTTCAATCCTTGCAACATGGGCAAATGTTTGGTCATAGTCTATGCCTTCCTCTTGTCTGTATCCTTGAGAAACCAATCTTGCCTTATTTTTTTATGATAAGACCTTAAGCATTAAGTTTGTTTCTAAATACCCATTTAGTTCCAATGACTGGGTAGTCTTTTGGTCTTGGAACTAAATCTCAAACTCTACATCTCTCAAATTGGTTGAGCACCTCTTGCATTGCAATAATCCAGTATGGATCTTGCTCAGCATCTTTAATGGATTGGTCCTCAGTTTGAGATATGAAGCAGGCATCCATCATGTCCTGGTGGAGTTGATGCCTTGTCTGCACACTAACTGAAATGTCTCCAATCACTTGAGATACAGGGTGATCTCTAAGTGTGACAAATTCAGTAGGAGGAGTTGGTTGAGCAACGGCTTGGGGAATTAATTCCTCTTGTGGAATTATAGCTGTTGTTGGCTCTTCACTGAGTTCAGTGTCTTCATCTTCACTATCTTCAGCAATATATGGAGAAGGATGGCTAACAGCCTCATTGGTGAGGGTCAATTTATCCAATGTCTCACTCAGATTTGGATCCTGCAAAGTCTCACTGGTAGAAGGAATCTTCTCTTTGTAAGACATGTTAGTTTCATCAAAAGAAATATGAATAGATTCTTCCATTTTCATAGTTGATTTATTATAAACCCTATAAGCCTTGCTTACTTGGGAATATCCAAGAAAAATTCCTATTTTAGCCTTGGCTTGAAACTTTCTAATGTGTTTCTTGTTTTTGTTTTGAATGTAACAAATGCAACCAAAGATTTTAAAATAATCTACTTTAGGTTTCTTCCCTTTGAGTGGTTCATAGGGGGTCTTGCCCTTGAGTTTGTGTATCAAACTTCTATTCAGTACATAGTTTGATGTGCTCACAGCCTCTGCCCAAAAGGATAGGGGCAGGTGAGAATATGCAAGTAATGTGCCTGCAGCTTCAATCAGTGTTCTATTTTTCCTTTCAGCTACCCCATTTTGTTGAGGAGTTCTAGGAGCAGAGAAACAATGCATGATACCTTCCTTCTCATAGAATTCTTGCATGGGAAGAGACTTAAACTCAGTACTATGATCACTTCTGATCAATGCAACTGGAGTAGAGTACTCAATCCTTATACTCTTAAGAAAATCTGTAAGAACCTTGAAGTTGTCTGACTTGTTTCTCAAGAAAAACACCCAAGTGAACCTTGAGAAGTCATCAATAATTACTAAGGTATAAGACTTTCCTCCTAGGCTCTGTACAGCAATGGGTCCAAAGAGATCCATGTGTAGCAAATACAGAATCCTAGGTGAATCACTCTTATTAAGTAACTTAAAACTATTTTTAGTTTGCTTGCCTAACTGACAAGCCCTGCAAAGGCTTTCCTTCTTGTAGGGGCAAGATGGTAATCCTCTAATAAGGTTGTCCCTAGAGAGTTTAACAATGTTTTTCAGATTAACATATCCTAATCTCCTATGCCAAAGATCATTATTATTACTAGTTTGATTAAATAGGCATATTTCAGATTTAGCTGACTTGAAGTTTACTATATAAATATTTCCCACTCTAGTATCAGTTAATACTACTTGGTTATCTACAGAAGTAATAATACAGGAAGTTTTGTTAAAGGATACCTGAAACCATTCATCACATAACTGACTTATGGATATAAGATTGTGCTTCAGTCCACTTACATAAGCAACATTCCTGAAGGTGACTGCTCTAATCTTGACATTTCCATATCCTTCAGTTTGGCCACAATTGGAATCACCAAATATTACTTTGGGTCCTAGCTTAGACTTGTAGTTGATTAAGTTATCCTTATTTCCAGTCATATGTTTTGAACAGGCACAATCCAAATACCGATGTTACTCTGTGGTGGGATAGTCTTTCACCTGCAATAAAACAAATTAGCTATTCTTGACCCAGGTTACCTTGGGCCCTTGTTTATTCGCATAATTAAAGCTAGAAATGTATGAGTATTCAGGTTGGTTTTTATACCCTAAGGGATGAAATATTTTATATGGAATTATCCACTGGGTGAATGGATTAACATATTGTCTTGGTTGATTAAATGTTCTAAAAGAATTAAAGTTTCTGTTAAGATGAACTGGGTTCGACAAATTCTGGTAAGTTCGTCGATCTGAGGTCGATGAATAGGGATGAGTTCGTCGAACTCCACTCAGAGAACGAAAGTATTCATTCTTTGGGCCACAATATCGTCGATCTCGGGTCGATGAACAATATTGGTTTCGTCGATCGCAGTTCAACGAATAATTATAATAAAAGTTTGCGTTCTGAGTTTGTTGACTTGAGTTCGACAAACTGTACACATTTTGTCGATCTGAGTTCGACGAAATCTGCTGAACATTGTTATGGTTAAGATTTTTGTTATTCTTTCTCTTTTTCTTATTCTTTTGTTTTAATTCTGGTTGTTTAACATTATTATTATCTATCTTTTCTTTGCTTTTTTCTGAAACAAATTTTTTTGGGGTTGTTAGAATATTTTTCTGAATCCGTGGGGGTTGGCTTGATGAAGCACCTAAGCCCATCTTGCCATTAAGCCTGGCATTCACAGTTCTTATGATCTCCATCAGCATGATACTTCTCCCATTTAGGGATTCTTCAAGTTGTCTTGCCTCAGCTAATTCAGATTTTAGTGTGATGATCTGTTCATTAGCTAGGGTTAATTCATCTTTTAACTTGATATTTTCAGAAAGCAAGTTTTCTTGCTTAGTCAATTTTTCTCTAAGTATTTTAATTTCTTTTTTAGAATTAATTAGATCAATACATAATGATTTAAATTCAGTTTTAAAACTATCTGAATTGTAATCAAAAGAGGATAGTACCTGATCTACCGCAGACTCACGTGGTTCTTCATTATCTGGCTTCTCAGCTTCAGATGGGCTGTAGGAGGCATTGATAGCCATAAGGCAAACTTCCCTTGCTTTTGCCTCCTCTTCATCTTCACTAGAGCTGGAAGATGAGGACTCTTCATCAGTATCACTCTAGGTCTCAGTAATGAAACCTTTCTTCTTCCTTTTATGCTTGCTAGAAGAGGGCTTGTTGTAGTGCTGCTTCCTGGTTTCTTTTTCTCTTCTTCTCTCCTTCTTTTGGTTCTCTGGACACTCTGATATAAAGTGTCCTGGCTTCCTGCAACCAAAACAAACAACCTCTTTAGTTGGTGTCTTGTCATACCTTGGCTTATTATCTTGCCTCGATGACTTTCTTCTGAAGTCCTTCTTTGCCATTTTGTAAAATCTCTTGGCTAAGAGACTCAGAAGTTCTTCACTAGCTGTTGGAGCTTCTAATTCTTCTGAAGCTTTAGAAGCTATGCTTTGTTCCTTTCTTACTGCTGGAGGAGTATTCTGCTCTGCAGCTTCTCTTGTCTTTATTAGTTGCTCATATGACTTGAGCTTTCCAAGAAGAGATTCAGTGGAAATCTCATTTAAGCTTCTGGACTCCTTGATTGGCCATATTCTAGAATCTCATGAGCTAGTGAAGCACATGAGAATCTTGTCATTAACTTCTGTGAGGGTGATGTACTTGTCCAGAGTCTTCAGCTCATTGATGATTGAGCTTAGTTTATTGTACATGTCACTCACAGACTCAGATTCTTCTTTCTTGAAATTTTCATACCGGTAGATGAGATTTGATCTCCTATCCTTTCTCTCATCTGCTGATCCAACAACCATCTAGTTGAGGGAATCCCAGATAGCTTTCGCTGATGTGCACTCAGCCGCCTTCTGGAATATGTCATCTGACATAGTTTGAGCCAGAATATTCATAGCCTTGGCATCTGCTATCTTAGCCTTCTTTTGTGCATTTGTCCACTCAGGTGGTGGAACAGCATGTATGCTGGAACTTGTAGTTGTGGTAGCTACTGGAGCTGGTTGTCCTATCAAAATAGAATTGTATATTTTTTCATCAATAGAGTTCATATAAAGCCTAATTCTTGCCTTCCAGATAGCAAACTTATTCAAGTTGCAAACTGGAGGTCTGGTGCTTGCATAATCTTTGTTATGTGTCATGCTATGAAATAAACAGAAAAACTAGGGAAAAAAATCAGATCTAACAAGGATATTTTGGTACAAGTGTTAGCTTGTACAACCAAATGAACACCCCTCTGATACCAATTGAAAGATAGGGGATAGACCTGATTTGCTCTAGAGGGGGGTGAATAGAGTAATTAAAACTTTTTGGCTATTTTCAAACATATCATAGTAAAATAGGTGATAATATAGTAGTATAACAGGAAATGCAAACTAAGCTAAACTATCACAGCACAGCAAGAACAAAAAGAAAATAGACAACCAGACAACACAAGAATTTTATAGTGGTCCCAACCTGGGTACATCCACTCTTCTACCACCCTGGTAGGAATCCACTATCAAGTTTTTGATCATGTGACTGCCACCACAAGATCTATTTCCAGGAAGATCTCACAACCCTTTGAGCTTTTGATCAGGTGCCCAAAAACCAAGAATAAACTTTTGAAGGGAGTTAATAAACTCTTTTACAGGAGGTGAGAGAGGTGATGTTGTCTTCTCTTTTCTCTATACAACAGAGAAGACTAGTGGATTGCTGGTGTCAAAGCTCCTTCTGAAATGAATTGGAGCCTTGCTCAGGGTGTAGGTCTTCAGCCTTGACATGAAGTGATCCAGGAACTTCTGACTGATTCAGAGTTTGTTGTCCTTGAATATTCCTGAAGTTGAAGTTGAAGAAGACTCTTGATATTTGATTGTTGTTCTTCTTCAGTCTTCAGAAAGTACAAGGGGAAAACAAAATGTTTTCTGCACAGGAATTTTCTTGTGTTACTGCTTGTCTGATGTCGAGATTGTATACCTCTGTCTTAGTACTGCTATCTGAAATGAGAAAATCTCTTTTATATTCTGCTGTCAAAAATACTCCTTTGAAAATTTGAATTCCAAGCATTGATTATTGATCTGTCTGGAGAATGAAAATAGTTGGAGAATATTGTCTTAAATGAGTTTCACCAACTGTCTCAATAAATTAAGCAAGTAATTAACACTGATGAAGACCATAATTAATGCTGCCAATAACAGCTATATTCAGGGGAATATAAGCATTAATTACTCAGTGAATTACTGCTAAATAATATAAGAAATAAGGACAGAAATAAGTAAAAACTTCTAAGTCTGGCTCGAGATAGAATTCGTCGAGCTCTGAATTGAATTCGTCGATCGGAGATCCAAGTTCATCGAGCTGAGAAATCTTATTCGTCTACCTGAGCTCAGTGAACTGCATTCTGCAAATAACTAGCCAATTCTACGCTCTAAGTTCATCGACCAAAGAATCTGGCTTTGTCGAGCAGAGTTCAAAGAACTGGAAAGAATATGTTGAAGTCGAACTCCAGAATTTGTCGAGCAGAAAATCTATCTGAATGAAGAGATCGTCGACCTGAGCTTGAATATCGTCGAGCTCAACTCAGAGAAGTAACTCTGAGTTCGTCAATCTGCGATCGACGATCGTCGAGCTGAGTTCGAAGAATATCGAACTGATTATTTTAACTCTGAATTACTCTAAGTCTTGAGTCAACTGAGGTCTTCTGCTGGCTGGTCTATTAAGGTTGAACCTAATGACTAACCTAAACTCAATGACTCAAAGACTTGACCCTGGCTATACAATGTGGGTCAAAACTCAACCTAATTAGTGAACCTAGCCCAAATCCAAACTATGGATACAACACTAAGGTAAAATGATTTCTGGTTGCAGGTATGTCCAAAGGCCAATAAAACTCTGATCTGGTATTTGGACAGTGGATGCTCTCGGCACATTACCTGGACAAGAATCCTATTGCGAGAATTTACCCCAATTGAAGATGGACCAAAATTTATCTTTGGTGGGTCTGATGGGGGAATTACTAAAGGCTACGGTATGATCTCCAATGGGATAGTCTCTTTCATAGATGTGACCTATGTTGAAGGATTACAGCATAATCTGATAGGCACAAGTAAACTATGTGACAAAGGCTATATTATTGAGTTCTGCAAGGACAGGTGTTTGATAAAATCATCTGCTAATTTGGAGACAATCTTAATAGGCACTCAGAGTAAAAATATCTTTCTTATATATTTTTTATGTCTACACAACTCTACATTAGTGTGGCTTTTGGCTAAAAGTAGTGCATCTCTTTATGACCGATGGCATAAGAGATTAGCATATATTAATTTAAAAATAATAAACTTCTTATTTTCTCACAACTTAGTTTGTGATTCTCCCAGCATTAAGTGCCTTAAAGAGAGTCCATGTCACGCATGCTAGATGGGTAAGTAGACAAGGGCTACCTTCAAGGGTATTGCAGAAAAAGATTCTTCTAGAAGTCTGTATTTACTTCACATGGACTTATTCGGTCCTATGCTAATTCGCAGTTTATGAGGTAAAGCATATATGTTTGTAATTGTTGATGATTACTCTCATTTTACTTGGGTGTTCTTTCTGAAACACAAGTCAGACACCTTTGATTCTTTCACTAATTTTGTCCAGCAAATTCAGAATGAAGTAAACTGCTCAGTGGTCAAAATCACAAGTGATCACGGAACAGAATTCAATTCTGGTGCAATGACAGAATTCTGCGGAAGTCAAGGCATCTTTCATGAGTTTTCCTCCCCCCGTACTCCACAGCAAAATAGAGATGCCGAGAGAAGGAATAGAAACCTAATTGAAGGATGTACAACTATATTGAATGACGCTTCACTACCAGAGTACTTATGGACCGAAGCAGTCAACATAGATTGTCACGTACAAAACAAAGCACTAATTAACAAACACTGTCACATGACTCCCTATGAACTATTGAAGGGCAGAAAACCGACTATGTCCTATTATAGAATCTTTGGAAGTAAATGTTTCATACTTAAAAATGGGAATTATTACCACATGAAGTTTAGTGATAAATGTTTTGAAGGTATTTTTGTAGGTTATAGTAGCCATAATATGGCTAGAAATAGTGATTTTGAACTAGGCTAATCAGATGCAGATTTTGCAGGCTGCAAAGAGGACAGGAAGAGCACTTCAGGCACCTATCAGTTCTTGGGATGAATACTAGTATCTTGGAGCAGCAAGAAGCAGACCAGTGTTGCAATCTCAATAGCTGATTCAGAATACATCTCAGCAGGTAGCTGATGTGCACAGTTGTTGTGGATCCAGCATCAGCTCCAGGACTATAAACTCCAGATAAGTAGAACTCCTTTGTACTGTGATTCTACTAGTACAATCTCAATTGCTAGGAATCCTGTCTCTCATAACAGGACTAAGCACATTGAGATTAGGTATCAGTTCATTAGGTAACAAGTGGAATGTGGAGATATCAGCCTTGAGTTTGTCCCTACAGACAAGCAAGTGGCGGACATCTTCACTAAGACATTGGATGAAGCGAAGTTCGACACCTTCAAGTTTGAGTTGGGTATGTTGAACTTAGTGTAGCTTCAGTTTCTCCTTATGTTGTTATTATTACAGGTGGTACTACTTCTTGTAGGTGGAAAAGACCTTCAGTGGTATGAAGATTTTTCAAGTGGTATACCTTTATTGGTATCAAGTTTTTCAAGTGGTTCGAATGCTACCCAGACTGGAATAGACTAAATTGTCTACCAGAATGGATGATAGAAGATGCTTCCGTTGAGGGGGAGCAAGTCTAGCCCTTACAAGGATAGATTCAGCCTCATGTAGAGAAGGAGCAATTTGCTGCAATGGGTGATTATCTGGACTCAAAAAGGGGGAGAAGATAATCAGAGGCCAACACCCCCCTCACTATTTATTGAAGTCAAAAGGGGGAGGAGAGTGAAATGGTCAATGTCAGGCAGTAGCAAAATAGGGAAGCGGGAGGTGATGATGATCACCCTGCAGGCAAGGAAAGTGTGGTAACCTATAACTTGATACTCTTATTCTCTTGTTATAAGTTTTCCAATTTAATGTTTTATTGTTGCATATGTTAGTGTATTTCATTGAATCAGAATATTGTTTGAGGGTTTTGACTTCTTCAAATAGGGGGAGATTATTGGTTCCATTGCTCATAATATCCCAGATTTGTAGAAGTCAAACAAGTCAATGGTATACGCATAGTTGTATTTGATGTATGTTCAAGTTCATGTAAGAAGGTTGGTCCTTGTCACATTGATTGGATAGGTATTCTAAGTGGTTGTGACAGGTGGTCACAAGGTAGAGAAGTGGAGAGACAGAAATCTGCCTAAGTTTACAGGCATTGGGTGAAGCCAGTTCACTCAACGCCAGATGTCAAAGAAGGATGCTAGAAAGGATGAAAATCGCCTAAGTCCATAGGCATTGAGTGAAGTCAGTTCATTTAATGTCAGATGCCAAAAAGCACTGATTAAGGTGTAGACAGTCAAAGCCCAGTAGTCTACAAAAGCAATTCTACGGCTAAGTCTATAGGCGTTGAGTGAAGGCAATTCACTCAATGCCATATATCAAAAGGTGTCGAGTACAGCTGAGTCTGTCAAAGCCTCGGTATTGGCAAGCTGAAAAATCGACTAAGTCCATAGGTATTGAGTGAAGTCAGTTCACTCAATGCCATATACCAAGCAACTTTCAGACAAGCTCAAGAAATTGAAGATTCTGTCAAGAATTCTGGCTAAGTCCATAATCGTTAAGTGAGGACAGCTCACTCAACGCCAAAGCAGAAGGCGTCGACAAACGAACAATCAGTCAAAACCTATTGAAAGAGATAGATAGAAAAAGTTGTCCAAGTCCCGAAGCGTTGAGTGAGGACAGCTCACTCAACGCACTCAATGCCTCAACAAGCTGGAAGACTTCAGAGAAGTGACTAAGGACAAAAGCGTTGAGTGATGAAGGCTCACTCAACGCTCTCAATGTCTAGCAGACAAAGAAATTTGTAGCTAAGTCTAAGGGCATTGCGTGATGAAGATTCGCTCAACGCACTCAACGCCTAGTAGTGAAGAAGAGTTTGGCCAAGTCTAGAGGCATTGAGTGATGAAGATTCACTCAACGCACTCAATGCCTAAACAAGGCAGAGAATTTGAGTAAGTCCAGATTCGTTGAGTGAAGGCCATTCACTCAATGCCTGGATTAAATCTGAAGATTTGGCTAAGTCCACAGATGCTGATGTCAGCAAATGTCAACAAAAGTCAACAGTTCAAATTCTTTGCTGGAAAGATACAGAACACGACAAATTGCACTTAAAGCCTATTGTACGTCTACTTCTGTCAAAGTAAGCCGTAGCCAACAACTATCGGTGGCCCCCACTAATCAAATAGCCATTTTTTGGCGGAAGATAAAAGGAACATGATCGGGAGACGGAACTTATCTTTTAGGATTTTTACACATTCGAAAAGAGGTGGTTGAACTTCATCTTCCTCGCCATTATTGTTGAGCTTGAGAAGCAAAAGTTCAGCCAGCTGCTCTAAAAGTTCCAGCAAGCTGTAGCTAATTTCTTATGGTACAACATGTTCAGATAAAGATCTGATAAAGAAAGAGCAGAGCCATCTGGTTTTTGCATTCCAAGTTAGCTATTTGAAGATCAAATCAACAGCAAGTTTAGAAACTTATTTCTGAGTTACTTCCAACACAAGCCACAGTTTGTTGAAGATTATTTATCTTGTTGCTGAGAAGAAAGTAGGGTTGAGGTAAACTCTACTTAGGAAGAAGCAGGCACAGAAAAAAATTTCTCTGATGTTATATCAACTACATCAACAAAACACCTTCTCTTACGTAGGATCTTAACAGATCTGAGTGTAAGACTTATTTATAAAGGCTGACGTAGGATCCATGTGTGGATCTGAGTGTACGGTTTGTATGTCTGAGATAAGGCCTTTGTGTCTGAGGTGGGAGAGTGTTACTCTCTGAGTTATAGGGATAACGGTTGGGTCCATTGCGCACAATGTTCCCTAGATTGGATTTGAAGAGGCATCCACATCAACACTAAGAGCATAGTTGTATTTGATGTTTTTTAAGCTCATCATGTGTAGGATGTTCCATGGAACAAGGCTAGATAGGTGGTCTAAGTGATGTGACAAGTCGTCACAAAGTAAAGTTGTTGGAAAGGCAAGAAGTAGGCTAAGTGGCCAAGACAGGTAAACTCTTACCTATGTTGTGGGCTGACAGAAATCTATCTAAGTCCACAGGCATTGAGTGATGAAGACACACTCAACGGCATACAGCAAAAGGCTATGAGTAGAACACAGATCAGGAAATCGCCGAACTGAGTTCAGAGTTCGTCGAGCAGAACTCACCATTCGTCGAGCAAAGTCCAGAGTTTGAGACTCGGAGTTAGTCGAACTCAGTTCAGAGAAATCATCGAACTAAGTTCAGAGATCATCGAGCTGAGCTCACCATTCGTCGAGCTAAGATCACAGCAAAAAGGCTGTGAGTTGAGCTCGGTAATAATTCAAAATTCGTCGATCTAAGTTCAGAACTCGTTGAACTCAGTTCAGAGAATTCATCGAACTGAGTTCAGCATTCGTCGAGCTCAGCTCTACTTTCCTTGGGATAAGTTCATCGAGCTCAGCTTGAAATTCGTCGAGCTCAGTTTATAGTTTGTCGAGCTCTGCTTACAGATCATCGAACGCAATTCAACACTTATCGAGCTAACCAGAAAAATTGTCTATGGCAAAAGTGCTGAGACTGCTGAGACAAAAGCGTTGAGACAGCTGAGACATGTGAGAAGCTCAAGGCAAAAGCGTTGAGTGAAATGTTGGTCTCAGATGTTAATAAGAAAACGATGAGACCGCTGATACAAAAGCGTTGAGACAACTGAGATAGCTGAGAAGCTCAAAGCGCTCAGAGAAATGTTGGTCTCAGTTGTTAATAAGAAACTGCTGAGACCGCTGATACAGGAGTTGGTCTCAGCAAAACTGCTGAGACAGGAGTTGGTCTCAGCAAAATCGCTGAGACAGGAGTTGGTCTCAGTATAACCGCTGAGATAGGTGTTTGTCTCAGCTAAGAACAAGAAAGCACAGAGACAAGTTAAACAAAAAAATGGTTAAGGCAAAAAGCATTGAGTTGAGGTTGCTCACTCAACGTTGTCGACACCTAGTGAAGATAGAAAATCTATTTAAGTGTTTTGGCGTTGAGTGATGCTTACTCACTCAACGCCTATACTAATGATGTTTGATTTTTGGCTAAGTCCGCAGCTGATGACGTCAGCAAATCAGCAAGTCAATAAGTCCACAAAATTCAAATAAGTGGAGTGATCGCTTCTATACGCGACAAATGTTGTCGCAGACCTTCTGTACGGCATTTGGCATTAAAGCAAGATTGTTCCAGGCCATTAATGATATGGGGCCCACTACTAAAGAGCCGTTGGGTCAAGAATCAACAGAAGAAAAGAAGCGTATAGGCTGAAGAGTTAACTATTCCGAAAAACAAAAAAAAGAGAAAAGTCAGTTCTTCTTCTCCGTCATTGTTGTGGAGCTGAAGAACAGGAAGCACAATTCTAGAAGACCGAGAGCAAGTTAGATATTGATCAAGACCTTCAACAGCAAGATAGCTAGTGTCATTCTCACCTACACCAGCAAGCAGTTCAAAGTATTTTCTCTGAGGGTAAAGGTAGCAGCCAAGGGCCGACCCTTGCTGCACATTCTTCACAGTTCCAGCAACTCAAGCACCTGAATATCTTAATCTGTAAGCTGTGAAGAGAAGAAAGCTTGAAGAAGCTGAATAGGAATCAAGGGACTATTCCTCGGGAGTCAAAGCTAGGGCTAAATCACCTCAGCCCAGGAAAGGAGCAAGAGACAGAGTTATTTCAGTCTGCAAGTTTGAGCTGTGATTTCCACAGCTCAGGTAGCAGCAGTTAGTTGCAGTTTCTTCACTAACCAGAAGGAAAATTCCTGGTGATGTGAAGAAGTAGTTAGGGCTGAGCTTCAGTCTCAGTTCAGCTGGTGGCAGAACATTGCTTTGTAAGTAACTTCCAGCACAAGCAATTACTTTTTGTTGTGGAAGAAGTTAGGAGTAAGTATTTATTAGTTAAGTGAAGGTAGACTCAAGAATTAATTTCATGTAGTCATTAGTTAGATTGAGTTCACCTCAGTCAGGAAGCTTGACACTAAGAAACATCTCTTGTGTCAAGCATTACCACCAAACCTCCTTTTCATCCTGTAGGATCCAATTTATCTGAATATGAGTGTAGGGTCTTTGTGCCTGAGGTAGGTGACAAGTGTGTCACTGAGCTGTAGGTGCCCTGCTGGGGTCCTGAGGTAGGAGAGTGCTACTCTCTGAGTGTATGGCCTTTATGCCTGAGGTAGGTGATAAGTGTGTCACTGAGCTGTAGGTGCCCTGCTGGGGTACTGAGGTAGGAGAGTGCTACTCTCTAAGTGTAGCGTCTTTGTGCCTGAGGTAGGTGACAAGTGTGCCACTGAGCTGTAGGTGCCTGGAGGGACACTGAGGTAGGTACCTGGAGGGGTACTGAGTTGTAGGAGATTTGCAGCACTCTGAGAGTAGGGCCTTGTGCCTGAAGTTGTAGGGCTGAAAAGCCTGAGCTACAGGCCTTAGAGATAAGGCTGAGGTAGATGGCTTGCGGTTCACTGAGTGTAGGAGCACTATAGAGCTCTGAGGTAGGATCCCTTGTGGATCTGAGGTAGGGTTGTCCTCCCAGCCAGAGTGTAGGGCTTAACAGCCTGAGGTAGGTGGTCTAATGACCACTGGGTGTAAGCTTTTGTGGCTGAGAAGTCAGTCTTGGAGGAGACTTGGAGATCCTGCGGGATCTGAGGTGTAAGCTCTTAGGAGTAGTCTGGAGAAGTTGTGTCTAGTCCAGCAAATTAGTTGGATAGTTGGGAGGGAAAGTGGATGTACCCAATTGGGGAACCACTATAAATCTCTGTGTGCTTTTCTGTGGTTGTTTTTATTTCTTATTTACAGGTGCTAAGGACAACCTCTAGATCACCCTAAGCTCGAAGATAAAAGAAAACAACAAATCATTTTAAAGAAAGTAAAAGATATTCTCAAAGAGACAAATAACCTATTCACCCCCCTCTAGGTGATTTAGTTATCCTTGAAATAAAGACTTAAAAGTGGTATCAGAGGGATGTTACTCAAAAAGGACCTAACAGTCTAAGTTAACCTCCAAGGATAGCTAAAAGGTTAAACTTATGTATTCAAAGGAGTACAATAAGGAGTGTAGCTCAATGGAGCTTCAAGTCTGCAAGAAGGAGAACTTTGGGTCATGGAAAGAAAGGATCATGCATATTATGAAAGCCAGTGATCCTAGAGTCTTGGCTTCAATTCAAGAAGTACCCTTCATTCCCATGAGGGTCTCTATATCAGATGCAAGCATCAAGACCCCAAAGAGTTATGCAGAGATGTCTGAAGATGAAATCAACTTGGCATCTATGCACAAGAGGACACAACACATCATAGTAAGTGTCATAGATGACTTCACCTTACAAATGCTTGTCCACTGCAAGACAGCCAAAGAGATGTGGGATTTTCTCACTGGCTACATGAAAGGGACAGAGGAATTCAGTGTTTCCGATAGTGGTTCAGAATCTGAAGAAGAAGAAGTTTTCTTTGGGCTAGTTGTTGCTGCCACTGAAGATGAAGCTGTTGCAGCAGGAGAAGTCAATCCTATAGATACAAGGATAGAGATCAGGACCCCTCTATCACACTCAGAAAGTGATACTGAGGTGGATGAAGATATCAGTTGTTGTGTGAGGGAATGGCTTTGACAGAAGAAGTACCGTGCTAGGATCAGCCTGATCAAGATCAGGTACAACCTCTGTCTAGCTGCTCAGGTCTTATGACTAGTCCAGATTCTGATGCATCCTCATCTACTGATGAAAATAACTCTGAATCTAAGGTAGATGTCAATCAATTGATTGACAAGTATGGTAAAATTCTGGATGCTCTGAGAAAAAGCAAGAAGTTGGCCAAGATGCAGGCAGAGGAGATTATCTCTCTTCTGCTAACTGCTGCCCAGTAATCTGAGACAGCTTTCTTGCTGGATCAGAAAGTAAGGGAAGTCAGCCAACTGAAGGCCATCTCAATCATATAAATTGAGACCATAAGGCAGAAAGACAAGATTATTGTGGATCTTGAAGGGTAACTCATAAAGGAGAGAAGGGCTGTAGCTGAATTCAGCAAGCCTAAAGCTGTGTTGCCCTTGATCAATTCATTCTCCTCCAAAAAGGGTAAGAAGGAGTTAGCAGTCAAGGGAAGCACAAAAGTTGACCTTTCCAAAGGGAAAGGCAAAGCACCTGTAGTGTCACAGTCAACCTTTCACAAGGTAATCCTCCCTTCTCATAGGTATGACTAGGACTACATGTATGGTCACTATAGGAATGAGAATTCTTCTTGTAAGGATACTAGTGTATCTTACAATGAGAGAAGAAAGGTTAGGGGAACGAATGCCCTTATGGCTCCCCATGAAAAAGTACAAATAGCCCATGCTGGACCATTCATATTTAGTGTCTCAGCTCCAACTCAAAAGGGTAAGGCAGTGGCTTTCACTCAAGCCCATCCAACAAGGTGTCAAGCCAAGGGTCAGTCTACTAGTAAGCCTAACTTGGCTTGTTCTGATGGTATAAACAGCTCGTCTTCTGCAAAGAAGATAGCTGTGAATATCATTTATGGCAATCAAGGGAAGCCTGCTGAAAGATGGACCTCCAGTCAGATCCTTGCTGAAAGGAACCTGAAGAAAGCTATTGCTCATCTTCCTTCTGTTTAGTCAATAGTTAACCACACTGCAAGACCTACACAGAAAAGAAGATATAATATTCATGAGTGTTGGTTTTGTGGTAAGGTAGGGCATTTTGCCCTAGATTACTAGCACAATCCTTATGTGTCTAGAGCAAGAGTTAGCCTTCCTGTCAGAAATTCTGCAGGTAGGCAAGTAAAATTTCAGGCTAATAGGAACCTAGGACCCAATACCTATTAGGGTCCTAAGGTAAGATAATTCTGTTTTGCAGGTTAGTCTTAGTGCCCATCCCCCATGTGGCACCTGGACAGAAGATGTTCCAGAACTTGATCTGGAATAAGGAAGTTATCCTATGGTTCATACACCAAGGATAGGAAAGTTGTGTACATTCCTGAAAAGGGGTACAAGTGGTATCAAGAATGCTGGAGCCAAAGGCAAGTCAGATGCTAAAGAAGGGAAGAAGTTCTGGCTCAGCAAAAAGAAACTATGCAAGTTGCTAGGGAGCATCTAAGCATCAACTTGGATGGAGCGACAAAATAACCTTCTTTCGTCGAACGGAGCTCAACAAAATCAGAAGAATTCGTCGAACGGAGCTCGATGAAATCTGAGCAATTCATAGAACTGAAGATTGCCATACAGAAATTTATGGCATCAGAACCATAACCTCCAGGTAGATGAGTCCTTGACGACACATCAAGACTATAAAGACCATTAAGTGGCATCAAGACTCAGATGGACTCAAGTGTCCAGCATAGGGAATTACAAGGATGCTCCTGTTGAGGGGGAGCAAGCTCAGCACCCTATATACAGGGAGCATGTCCAACAGTTGTTAAAACAGGATCAACCTCCTATTGGGAAGGAGCAGACAGCTGCTGCAGAAGATCAGCTGTCACAACAGCTGATTAGTTTGTCTTAAGAACAATGCACAAACCAAGGGGAGATTATAAGAAGAGGAACTACCAGCAGCCCGCTCAAGTGGACCCCTGGGTCACTCAAGTGCAAAGGGGTTGTAGTGATGTGGTGTATCAATGATATCACCACAGGTGGATGCTGATTCTGTAGAAACATCATCAGCAAGTGGAACCATGTGTGCAGCAAGCTTAAATGTTGCAGTATTGTGTTACATCAATGTATCAACACAAAAGGTATGTCTCCTAATCAAGTAGACTAATCTCTAGGATAATTTCCTTAACGTATCAACATAGGACTTTGTCTAGGATCAAGAGATTATCTCTTCCATAATATTTTCTACTCCCTCAATAGATATGCCTATTGAAGAAGACAGAAAGGGGCAGATATGGGTGGCAATACATATGAGGGAGATATAGAAGGTCATGATTAGTAGGTTCATATTACTGGAAAAGATTCTAGTAGTATGAGAAATGCAATGACTGACCACATGTTGAGTCATGTTGGTGTCAGTGCATACATTGAGGCAAATGCTTCTAGTAGTGAACCACTTTTAACTATTAAGTGGTATAAAGGAGCATAAATTTATGTGGTATAAAGGAGAGTTCATATTACTTGAGCAATTGCTCAAGTAGTATGAGAATGCACATTAAATGAATGTTGCATAAGCTAGTAGGTGTAGCAGATCAAAATCTGCAGCTGCATGATATTATTCTAAGCTATTTCGGTAATACCTTTTAGTATTGCAGGGTGTTCTGCCTTCTTCAAATAGGGGGAGATTGTTGGGTCCATTGCCCGCAATGGTCCATAGATTGGATTTGAAGAGGCATCCCCATCAACACTAAGAGTATAGTTGTATTTGATGTTGTTTAAGCTAATCATGTGCAGGATGTTCCATGGAACAAGTCTAGATAGGTGGTCTAAGTGATGTGACAAGTGGCCACAAAGTGAAGTTGCTGGAAAGGCAAGAAGTAGGCTAAGTGGCCAAGACAAGTAAACTCTTACCTATGTTGTGGGCTGACAGAAATCTGTCTAAGTCCACAGGTGTTGAGTGACGAAGACACACTCAACGCCATACAGTAAAAGGCTATGAGTAGAACTCAGTTCAAGAATTCGTCGAACTTAGTTCAGAGTTTGTCGAGCAGAACTCACCATTCGTCGAGCTGAGTTCAGAATTTGAGACTCTGAGTTAGTCAAACTCAGTTCAGAGAAATTGTCGAACTGAGTTCAGAGATCATCGAGCTGAGCTCACCATTCGTCGAGCTAAGATCACAGCAAAAAGGTTGTGAGTTGAACTCAGTTGGAATTCAAAATTCGTCGATCTAAGTTCAAAATTTGTCGAACTCAGTTCAGAGAATTCGTCGAACTGAGTTCATCATTCGTCGAGCTTAGCTCAACTTTCCTTGGGATATGTTTGCCGAGCAAAGCTTTAAATTCGTCTAGCTCAGCTTATAGATCGTCGCGCGCAACTCAACACTTATCGAGCTAAACAAAAAATTATTTAAGTCAAAAAGTGTTGAGACTGCTGAGACAAAAACGTTGAGACATCTGAGACAACTAAGAAGCTCAAGGCAAAAGTGCTAAGAGAAATGTTGGTCTCAGCTGTTAATAAGAAAACGTTGAGACCACTGAGACAGAACCGTTGAGACAAAAGCGTTGAGACAGCTGAGACAGCTGAGAAGATCAAAGCACTGATAGAAATGTTGCTCTCAGCTGTTAATAAGAAACCGCTGAGACCACTGAGATAGAACCGCTGAGACAGGAGTTAGTCTCAGCAAAACTACTGAGACAGGAGTTGGTCTCAGCATAACCGCTTAGATAAGTGTTTGTCTCAGCTGTTGGGTATTTCATCCACATGAACCCAGATTTGATGAAGTCACTCTGGAACTAAGATGAATTAAGTTGTATTTGATGCTTGGTTTGAGCTATATGTTTGCAGGAATTTCACTGGGAAGTGTAGACCAATGTCAGCTCACAGTGGGTCACCAAACACAGGAATTGTGCAATGTAATCCCTCATTGCATATTCCAAGGTGTTGACTCATGTGTGGTCTCTTTATTGGGATACACTTCATATTCAAGCTATTGGACTATGGGAAAGGAATTGGGTGTTGACTACTCTAGAAGAATCAGTTTATCCAACATCAGAAAATTTCTAAGTGTTTTACTCGAGTAGAGCATTCACCTACTCGAGTAGCTTGAGTATCATTTACTCGAGTAAAGGAACCTTGTACTCGAGTAGACAAAGTCAGATACTCGAGTAGCATGCTTATATACTCGAGTAGATTACTCTCTATACCCGAGTACTATAGGGTTTTCTCATCTAAATTTCTCTAAGTCATATACTCGAGTAAGTATACTCATATACTCGAGTAAGTATACTCACTTACTCGAGTAGATAGAAATATACTCGAGTAGTTCATTATACCTACTCGAGTAGATCTTGTGTTACTCGTGTACCTTGATATTTCCCTACTCCAGAATTTTTCTAAGTCTTTTACTCGAGTAGAACCTTCACCTACTCGAGTAGATTACTTCCTCTCGAGTAGTTTAGTTCAACTACTCGAGTAGTTGCCAGCAGACCTCTTCAGAATTTTTCTAAGTATTCCACTCGAGTAGTACTTCATTTACTCGAGTAGTTCATGTAATATACTCAAGTAGCTTTTCCAGTACTCGAGTAGATCCTTTATGTACTCGAGTAGGTCTCTACATATACTCGAGTAGTTCTGTCTGCTTACTCGAGTAGTTGATCTCTATATACTCGAGTAGTCTTTATATATTTACCCGAGTATGTTCTCCATAATATACTCGAGTAGTCTTCGACTTACTCGTGTAGTTGGCTGGATCTTTCCGAAATTTTGCTATGTCATTTTTCTGACGGGATTTTTCAAATCACGCGACATGATTGGTCCACGTGTACATCATTATGACCGATTATGACCGTTAGTCTCTCATATATAAGTTCTTATCAGAAAATGACAAACCCTAAGTATTCTCCAAGTTTTCTTGTCACTCTATTTCGAGAAATATTCTTCAGCCGCCTCCTCTCTCACTTTCGCGAATCAGAAGCCGCCGCCGCCGCCTTATTCTCCGGCCAAAGCTTCTACTTTCAGAGGACTATTCTGAATAGAGTTACAGATCGAGATCGACTTCGCTGATCATCTTCTCTCTCGATTTCTGTAAAAGCGAGTAAATCCAGATCACAGCCGAGAACTTCTTGACTGATTTCTGAATATGCTACAAAGTTGAAAAGAAGAAGATCCTGACCGTTTCTTTCAGATCTGAGTAATTTACTGTTTGTATTCTTGTAAACACTTTATTAATATTGTAGGAGAAATCTTCTCCGAGTGTATGAGTTTTTCTTTACTCCGAGTTTGTAGGAAGTGTTATCTTCCGAGGTGTAGATCCCTTTGTTTGGATCGAGTTTGTAGGAACTCTATTCCGAGGGTAGGATCGATTTTTGATCCAAGATAGTGGAGTAGCCGAGTCTAGTTGATTGCTAGATCAGTGAGGGAAAGTGGATGTACCCAAGGTTGGGGAACCACTATACATCTTGTGTCGTCTGTGATATTGGTAGATATTTCTGTGTTGTGCTCTAATTATTTTTTATTCCGCAAAAGACGCACAAACCACCTATTCACCCCCCTCTAGGTGATTTAGGTCGACAACAGTTTTCTTTCAATTGGTATCAGAGGGAGGTTGATTGTTAAAAGGTTAACACCTTGATCAGATCCAGATCTGTTGTCTGAAAGATTCTACCATAAAATGGACAAGGGCAAAGATTTCGCCAAGCTTCCACTGTGCAACAAAAACAACTTTCCCATGTGGAAAGAAAGGATAAAATTTTTCATGGAAGCTGTGGATCCAAGGATCTTCATGATCGTTGAAGAAGGTCCTTACGTTCCCATGACTATGTCCACTATCGACCCTACCAAGAAAGTTCCCAAAATGCTAATGGATCTCGACAAAGACAAGATTGCACTTGTCTCTCTCGACAAGAAAGCTAAGAACATCATAGCAAGTGCAGTCGATGACTCGATGCTGCAGAATTTGATTCATTGTCAATCAGCTAAGGAGATGTGGCACTCCTTAGTCACTTTGATGGAAGGGACTGAAGAAGTAAGGGATGATCGGAGATCCCTTCTCAATCAAAAATATGAAGCGTTCCGACAAGGGAACAAGGAAACAATTGCCGACACCTTTGAGAACTTCTTCAAGATTGTAAATGGCCTAAGGGTGTATGGCCGTGTCTTCACAAACGGAGAACTGAACGACAAATTCTTGAGATCCCTATCCAAGGAATGGGATAACAAGGTATGTGTCATCAGGGAGTTCGGGAAGCTAGCTGAAACGGACTCGCAAAATCTCTTTGGAAAGCTTATGTCCTATGAACTCCAATTCAATACAAGAAAAGCTGAAGAAGAGAAGGGCAGGTCTGCTCTAAAGGAGAAATCTGTCGCTCTGAAGGCAGACACCTCCAGAAAGACTAAGGCTGCCTCCCCCGCTCCAGCTCCAGAAGTTGATGAAGAAGAAGAAACATCAGAGCCCAGCACCTCAGGCTCTGAACTATCTGAAGGAGAGTTCTCCTTACTCTCAAGGCAATTCAAGAAGTTTTTAAATAAAAAGAAACAATGGAAAGGCAAAGATGCCTCATACAGAAGATCGCGGCGTGATGACGATCGACAAAGAAAAGGCTCAAGAAGCCACGAAAGGTACAATACCAAATAGAACAAATACGTTTCAACTGACATCATTTGCTACTGTTGTAATAAGCCAGGTCACGTCATTGCTGACTGCCCTCACAAGAAGAAGGAGGGTGGCAGAAGGGAAGACAAGAAATCCTCACACAACAGGAAAAGGAAAGAGAAGAGCCTCATAGCCAAAAGGAGCAAGACTCTTAGCGACTCTGACTCTTCAGAGTCAAGCGAAGAAGAAGAAGCTTACTTTGGGATAATGGCTCAAACAGATGATGAACAAGAGCCCCAGTTCACTGGGAAGGTAAACTCTCACACCCCTCTCTCAGAGTCTGAAGTCTCTAAACATGATTGCGAGAGTAGCTCCTCTGACGATGAGTCAGAATTGATGGCCCAGTATAAGGAGTTAATCATGGCTTACGACAAATGTCGTCGAGTCGTGAAGACTCAGGCAAAAGATATCAAATCTCTAAAAGCCGAAGAGAGCAACATGAGAGAGAAAGTCGCAAAGACTGACTCCCTCGAGGAAAACTTCAATAATACTATTGAAGAATATAACAAGGCTCTTGAGCACCTTGACCTGAAGGAGAAGATCATCAAAGGTTTGGAAGCCGAACTTGCGGCTGAAAGGAAACTTGTTGAGAGTTTCTCTAAGCCCAAGACGGTTCTTCCATTCGTTGCTGAATTCTCAGCAAAGGCCAAGGGAGCTGGACTAGGCCATGAAGAAGCTCCTAGTAAATCCTCTAGGAGAAACAAGAATCAACGGAAAAATAAGGCCGCCAAAAAGGCCTCAGCCGAAGAAAAGGGAAAAGCCCCTCAAAATAAAACCACATTCAGAAAGGTCATCTTTCCAACAAATGAGTTTGATTTTGACTCATCATACGGGCACTTTGCTAGGCCTACTTATGTAGATCCAAAGTCCCGCTATTAAGGATGGGCACGACCCCGAAACTTTAGCGAAAGTGTCTTTAAGGCACCTTATGAAGAAGTTGTTCTTCAGAGCTATGGCCCTTTCAATCATGGGCATAACTTCAAGAACGCACCAAAGATAAAGCCTGTTGTAGAGAAGCCCATAAAGGAGAAGAAGCCATGTGATTGCCATCATCATGAGGCATCTTCCTCCAAGAATGCTACCCCTGCTAGACCAAAGTTCCAAAAGGTCTAGCAGGAGATCTTGAGGCAAAGGTACCACGGATTTGACTGCTGGTGCTGTGGCAAGGTTGGTCACTTCGCCATAGATTGATGGTTCAATTCCAGAAACGCTGCAACCCCTCATGTCAGCAATATGAGAAAGACCGCTCATAATGCCAACACTCGTAGGGGGAGCACTCTAACCTGAGACCAAGGACCCAAACGTGTTTGGGTTCCTAAGGCGAATTGATTGTGATTGCAGGGATGTCCAAAGGCCAACAAAATGCCCATCTGGTACTTGGACAGCGGATGCTCTCGGCATATGACCGGGACGAGAAGTCTCATTCAGAACTTTACTCCAGTCGTGAACTGACCAAAGGTCATCTTTGGAGGTTCAGACCGTGGAATTACTAGAGGCTATGGTATGATTACTAACGGCAATGTATCCTTCTCGGATGTAGCCTATGTTGAAGGATTGGAACACAGTCTCATTAGCATAAGCCAACTCTGCGATAAAGGATACATAGTTGAGTTCCATGCTGATAAGTGCTTGATAAAATCCATTGACAATATGGAAATGATTCTATCCGGCACTAGAAGCAGGAATATTTTCTGTTTAAATTTTATCTGTATAGATTCCTCCACACCAATGTGTTTGTTGGCAAAAGATAGTGCGTCTCTTGGTGACCAATGGCACAAGAGACTAGCACATATTAATTTCAAAATAATTAATAAACTATTTTCAATGAACTTGGTACGTGATGCCCCAAATGTCAAATGCGTCAAAGACAGACCTTGTCATGCATGCGTAAAAGGCAAGCAAACAAGGGCTACCTTTAAAAGCACTGTTGGCAAAGACTCTAACAGATGTCTCCATCTATTGCACATGGACTTGTTTGGTCCACTGCAGATTAGAAGTTTGGGAGACAAGGAATATACATTCGTAATTGTTGATGACTACTCGCGCTGTAACACCCCCTATCCGTCGCGTAGTATATAGCAGTAGGTCCGGCCGGGGCCCGACGCCATATACCACAGACAGACCGGGTGGTTACGTATGGAAACCATCCAACCAATCTCAACATCCTACACAGAGCATTCTAGCGGAAGCAGTTTATAAGTTGTAAACAAGAACCCAGCATTAGAGCACGAATGTCCACTAGCACAAAATTAGGAATGTATACAAAATACCCCAAAACATATCGGCCTTAAGGCCTTACAGAATGTTTCACTTGAATACTACATGATTTACAAACCTCGGCACGCAGGCCGGTCATACATGAATAAAACAGAAAACATTTCCACTTGGGCCTTCGAGGGCCAGCTTCGCAAAAAGGGCTTTAGCCCGCTATTGACCGCTTGGTACAGCTGCACCTGCAAGCAACAAACCACCGCACGGTGGCAAACAAGGCAACGGTCAGCAATGCTGACCAAATTATAACGATCACGTCCCCAACTCGGGGCGGCGATGCTCCTTCCCTGCATTTCATTAGCACAAGCGAGCAATGCATATAACCATAGCCATTTCATCACAGACGTTGGCTCGTACGGCCACACGTCCCGTGCACTCAGGGCACATTCTCGGTGAACCGGTCGATGTCACGTCAATTAAAGCCATTAACATTCCGGACTCACCACCGCCACTTAGACGGCCAAACCTATGAGCAATTTGTCTTCCTGGCCTGGGTCACGACAATTTAAGCCATTGACCGCCGAAGACTCCCATCTATGCCAACGGCGAGTGCCACGTAACCTTAGGTCTCTCTAACCGAACGACATAAAGCGGGTACGGTTCCATCTAACCCGTGCTCACATCGCAACGACAATTTAAGCCATTTGCGCGGGTCAAACTTTCGCCGAGTCCCATTCTACCGCAAGTCACATAACCCCGTTATGTTCAAGTTGGCTCTCAGGCCACCAAGTTGGCAAGATCTCGTATCCGCCCAGTTTTTCGGGTGCACCTTTGGGTTAGTCCCCAAGGCTCCCTGCTGCAATCTACCACGTAGAAAACCCGAAAAACACCCAATAGCACGGAGTCTTCTCCGGCCTTAAGCAATGCAACATCACCGATCCAGACTACATGTCCGGGTAGGCTTCACACAAAATGCCTACGTCCGTTCTCGCATACGGACTCTAAACAACGGGGACTTTACATATCTACCCGAAGGAACGCCTCTAACTCTCCGCAAACTCGCGAGAGCGGGCTTCCTATGCTAAGAAAAGGAGCGATTCAAGCTCAAGATGAGGATCGTTACCCTTGAGTTCCTCTTTGGCGCCATCGAAAAGTAATCGGATAGAAATCACCGCACTTGCGTTGCCTCCGTGGATCCGGAGTCGGCTTGCGATTCGGAGCTCCGAAGCTCCTCCAATGGCGGATCTAGCTCTTCTTCCTCCAAGGGCTCTCCTCTTTCTCCAAGGGTTTGGAGAGATGAAAAAGGTAAGAAAGTGATGGATTTTCTAAGTCAAACCCGGGTATATCCTCTCAGGAGCCATCCCCAGCCGTTAGATCTTCAATCAAGGAAACGAACGGCTTTGATTCGGGGCTGAAATGCCCAATCTGGACCGAACACGGCCTGGCACACGCCCGTGTCCAGGGTCGTGTGCCACATTCGCCGTCAAAATCGAATCTCCTGGACCCTCACACGGGTATCGAACACGCCCGTGTTCGAGCTGACACGCCCGTGTTCCAGCTGACACGGCCGTGTCGCCGGTCATGTACCCCATGATTTTCCCCCGTTTTCAACCCGAGCACTGCACGGGTCCTAGGACACGCCCGTGTCCTTGCCCGTGTCACCTTAACACGCCTGGGCCCCAGGCCGTGTACAAGGTCTCGACATTTCGTAGCGTGCAGATCGACGACTCGATGACACGGCCTTGGACACGCCCGTGTCCTAGGCCGTGTGCCTTGTCTCAACGATCGTCGAGCGAATCTCGACGAATTCCCCGGGACGATCGTCGACACGGGTCGACACGCCCGGCGACACGCCCGTGTCGCGGGCCGTGTGCCCATTCTCGACGAATCGTCGAGTATAACTCGACGATTTCACGGCTAAGTGTCGACACGGGTCGACACGCCCTGCGACACGCCCGTGTCGCAGGCCGTGTGCCCATTCTCGACGAATCGTCGAGTATAACTCGACGACTTCGTGGCTAAGTGTCGACACACGCTTGACACGCCCGTGTCCCAGGCCGTGTGCCTTCTGCCAGAACCCAAACTGGCCCAAAACGTCCCCCTTTGCTCCTTTGAGTTTCGGGGCGTTACAACTCTCCCCCTCTTAAAAGAATTTTGCCCACGAAATTACATAAAGGGAAAAACATGTACAAAAACAAAATTTGTACCTGAGCGGAACAACTCCGGATATTCGTCAAGCATCGTCTGCTCTCGCTCCCAAGAGAGCTCCTCACGACCGCAATTGTCCCACCGGACTTTGACCATCCTGATCTCTTTATTGCGTAGCCGCTTGACCTCCGAGTCCTCAATCCGCACGGGCTTGACCTTTGTCGTTAGCCCACTTTCCACCGGCACTTGATCGACTGCGATCACTTGCGTAGGCTCTTGCATCGCCTTCTGAAGCACCGAAATATGGAATACATCATGTAAACCACTTAGCTCCACTGAAAGCTTCAATCTATAGGCCGCTTCTCCAACTCGCTCCAGAACCTCGAACGGTCCAAGGTATCTTGGGCTTAGCTTTTTCAATCGCCGCACCCGCGAGACACCCTTGAATGGCTTGATCTTCAAGTATACATAATCGCCCACAGCGAACTCCACGTTCCTGTGCTTGGCATTATAGTACTTTGCTTGCCGGTCCTGAGCGATGAGCAACCTCTCCCGAATGGTTCTCACCAAAGAAGTAGCACCTTCTACTTCCGATCACTTATACAACTTTGACTCACCCGTTTCTAAGCAAGACAACGGCGTGCGACATCTTCTACCATAAAGGGCCTCGAAAGGCGCCATCTGAATACTTGTTTGGTAGCTATTGTTGTATGCGAACTCCACCAAACAAAGGTGGTCTTCCCATTGCTTTCCGAAATCCAAGACACACATGCGAAGCATGTCTTCCATGGTTCTATTGACCCTCTCAGTCTGCCCATCTGTTTGTGGGTGGAAGGCTGTGCTAAACTTCAGCTTTGTTCCGAACATTTGCTGCACCAGCCTCCAATCATTGGACGTGAACCGCCCATCTCGGTCACTCACGATGCTGCGGGGCACACCATGAAGCCGTACTATATTATCCACATAAAGCTTTGCCAGCTTCTCCACCGGATCATCCTTCCTATGCGGAATAAAATGCGACACCTTCATTAATCGATCAACAACCACCCAAATGGCGTCGTTTCCCTTTTGCGACCTTGGCAAACCGTGCACAAAGTCCATGGAGATGTCGTCGAATTTCCACTCCGGAATAGGCAAGGACTTAAGAAATCCTCCCGGCTTTTGGCACTCCGCCTTTACCAAGGCGCAGGTTTGGCACTTTGCTACGTATAGCGCCACATCCTTTTTCAAACCCGGCCACCAAAATAGCTTCTTGACGTCGTGGTACATCTTCGTGCTCCCCGGGTGAATCGAGTACTTGGTATGGTGTGCCTCGTACAACAACTCCACCCGTAAATTGCCCACACAAGGGACGCACAGACGACCGTCTTTCCAAAGCAATCCGTCCTCCACGACGAATTGGGAATTTGACCCATCCAGAGCCTCTATCATGAACTGCTTCATATGAGCATCCATATCCAAAGCCTGCCGAATCCGATCAGCCAGGTCATATTGGACTTCAGTCCAATTCAGAACTGCTTCAACACTAGATTGTCTATCCACGCAAACAATCTCCAACGCCTCCAACTCCCGCACCAACCGCTCATCATGCACCGATAGCCAATTGGCTAGAGCTGGGGCTCGGCGACTCAACGCGTCCGCAACCGCATTCCCTTTGTCAGGCACGTAGTGGATCTTGAATGTATAGTCCCCCAGGAACTTCATCCATCTACGCTGCTGCATATTCAGATCCTTCTGATCAATTAGATACTTTAGGCTCTTGTGATCGGTGTAGATATCAATCTTCACACCGTACAAATAGTGTCTCCACAGCTTCAAGGCAAAAATCACGGCCGCTAACTCCAAGTCATGGACCGGATAATTCCTCTCGTGCACTTTTAGCTGTCTCGAGCCATAAGCTATCACGCTTCCGTGCTGCAGTAGCACGCAACCTAAACCGCTGCCCGAAGCATCGCTATATATCTCATAGCCTTCGGTTCCACATGGCGAACTCAGCACAGGCGCTGTGGTCAACCGACACTTCAATTCCTCAAAAGCTCGCGCGCACTCTGGCGTCCAAACGAACTTATGCTCCTTCCTCGTCAAAGTAGTGAGAGGTAGCTCTATCCGCGAGAAGTTCTCTACGAAGCGCCTATAATAACCGGCAAGCCCCAAAAAGCTCCGGACTTCTGCTACCGTAGCAAGCTCAGGCCACTCCCGTATCGCAACAATCTTCGCTGGATCCACAGCAATACCCTCTCCACTCACTATATGCCCGAGGAACGCCACTGAGGATAGCCAAAACTCGCACTTCGAGAACTTGGCATACAACTGATTTCTCCTTAGCGTCTCCAACACCAAATGAAGATGCTTGAAGTGATCTTCCTCACTTTGCGAGTACACCAAAATATCGTCGATGAAGACGATCACGAAATGGTCCAAGTACTCCCTGAACGTCCTGTTCATCAAATCCATGAATACTGACGGCGCATTAGTCAGCCCAAACGGCATGACCGTAAACTCATAATGCTCGTATCTCGTACTAAACGCTGTCTTCGGGATATCACTCTCCCTTATCCGCAGCTGATAGTACCCAGACTTGAGATCTAACTTCGAGTACACCGTCGACCCGACTAACTGATCAAAGAGATCATCAATCATAGGGATCGGGTACTTGTTCTTCTCAGTCAGCTTGTTTAGCTCCCGATAATCAATACACAACCTCAAGCTTCCGTCCTTCTTCTTAACAAAGAGGACTGGTGCGCTCAAAGCGAAGAACTCGGGCGCACATACCCTTGCTCCAACAACTCTTGCAATTGAACTTTCAGCTCCGCCATTTCCTTAGGCGCTAGCCGATACGGAGATCGTGACACAGGCTTTGTACCTGGCACTAGCTCGATCGTGAAATCTATCTCCCGTTGAGGCGGGGCTCCAGGAAGATCTGCGGGGAACACATCAGGGTATTCCGATACCACTGAAATACAATCCAACGTGGGCTTCGGCTTTGCAGCGTCCACTAGTGTAAAGAACAGTTCTGCTCCAGCACGAACAGCCTTCACCACCTGAAGAGCAGACATCAACGTCTTGCTCGACCCCTTTAAGCCCGTAAAAGTCGTCTCACGACTTGCTCCCAGCTTGACTTCCTTGCTACCGCAATCTATATGGGCCTGCTGCTCCGAGAGCCAGTCCATGCCAAATATGACGTCGAACTCCACTAACGGAAGTAAAGATGCCCGCAGGTCGAACTCCTGCTCCCCAATACGAATCTTAACATCGCAGATCCTATCCGCTCGCATCGAACACCCATTGGGCAACAACACATCCAACTTATCCTTCGCCATCGAGGAAGGGACCCCGATGCGTAATATAAATCCTTCGGACAAGAAGGAGTGTGAAGCTCCCGTATCGAAGAGTGCTCGTGCCGGATTTTCACAAATCAATACAATTCCTAAACAAGTAGTGGTAAGGTAACATGTGCATAACAAGCATATAAATAAATTGACTTGCTATAAATAAACCGTACATGTCACCACATCAGCTTGTTTAATGGCCTCCTGTTGGCCAAGATTATAGACCCTTGGTTGAGCCGGAGCATAGTGGGATGCGGTCGACTCCACCGCCTTTCCCTTCTCTTCATAAGTGGCTCCCGGCCTCCTCTCGGACTTAGGACATCCGCTCCAACAATCACGGGCGAAATGCCCCGTCTTTCCGCATGTAAAACACGCGCCCGGGGTCCGACTCGTAGTCGCCCCAGAAGCACCAGAAGGAGCTGGACCCGAAGTCCTATGCTTCTTGAAAGACCTCCGATAGCCGGACTTTGAAGTAGTCGGCACTCTGAACTCAGTTTTCTTATCAGCCAAGCCTTTCTTCGCTTGTACATTCTTCATGTCCTTCTCCAAGGACCGGGCAGTATTGACCAAGGTTAAGAAACCCTGCGTCATCGGCCCCGACAGTAATAGTCTCAGCTCATTCCTCAAGCCTTCATAAAAACGATTAGTCTTGCGCTCCTCATCCATGATGGTGGAGCTAGCATATCGACTTAACCGAGTAAACTCGTGGAGATATTCATCCACGCTTCTCTCGCCCTGAACCAACTTCAGGAACTCATTCTCCATCGAAATCCTCTGAGTAGAATGGAGGTATCTCGCTAAGAACAATCCCGAGAACTCTTCCATCGGAACGTCTATCAGTTGTCTACCTCTCAAATGATGCAGCTCCAATCCTTCCCACCACATCCTCGCTTCACCGTCCAGCAGGAACGTAGCGATGGTGGTCATTTGCCACTCCTCCGTCTCCGACGCCGTCATGACTCTCTTCACCCTAGAGAGCCAGTCTTCAGCCTGAGATGGGGTTCCCAACCCCGAGAATAGCGGAGGGTTAAAGCTCATTACATGCTTTAGCTGCCTCTCAGTTGCCCTCCTTGGCACTATCGATTCTACAACCACTTGCTCCACCCTCCTCGGCTCAGCCTCTTGCAGAGGTTCTTCCTCCATCACAGGAGCGGGCTGCTGCGCTTGCCTTCCAGGCTGCGCGTTAATCACGGCCAACACCGCTTCAGCCACCAATCGAATATTCTCAGCCGACAGAGGTGTTGCGGGAGCAACATCCGGTGCACTGCTAGCCTCAGAAACTCGGCGTTCTGATGGCCCAACACCACTTCTGGTCACCTATAGTAGTACAAAACACTGTTAAGCGACCACATAAAATTGCAAACAGCAATTATAGGAACACGCAGGTTCCTCAAACACGAGTATTTTCATTCCTAAGTGGACATTCATGGGTTCTTTTACCGTTATAATGATGACGCACACAATGTGCTCACCACCCCTTAAAAAGAATTCGTCCACGAATTCAGTTTAAGCCCGACCAAAACCAGTAGTCTGATACCAAATTGTAACACCCCCTATCCGTCGCGTAGTATATAGCAGTAGGTCCGGCCGGGGCCCGACGCCATATACCACAGACAGACCGGGTGGTTACGTATGGAAACCATCCAACCAATCTCAACGTCCTACACAGAGCATTCTAGCGGAAGCAGTTTATAAGTTGTAAACAAGAACCCAGCATTAGAGCACGAATGTCCACTAGCACAAAATTAGGAATGTATACAAAATACCCCAAAAAATATCGGCCTTAAGGCCTTACAGAATGTTTCACTTGAATACTACATGATTTACAAACCTCGGCACGCAGGCCGGTCATACATGAATAAAACAGAAAACATTTACACTTGGGCCTTCGAGGTCCAGCTTCGCAAAAAGGGCTTTAGCCCGCTATTGACCGCTTGGTCCAGCTGCACCTGCAAGCAACAAACCACCGCACGGTGGCAAACAAGGCAACGGTCAGCAATGCTGACCAAATTATAACGATCCCGCCCCCAACTCGGGGCGGCGATGCTCCTTCCCTGCATTTCATTAGCACAAGCGAGCAATGCATATAACCATAGCCATTTCATCACAGACGTTGGCTCGTACGGCCACATGTCCCGTGCACTCAGGGCACATTCTCGGTGAACCGGTCGATGTCACGTCAATTAAAGCCATTAACATTCCGGACTCACCACCGCCACTTAGACGGCCAAACCTATGAGCAATTTGTCTTCCTGGCCTGGGTCACGACAGTTTAAGCCATTGACCGCCGAAGACTCCCATCTATGCCAACGGCGAGTGCCACGTAACCTTAGGTCTCTCTAACCGAACGACATAAAGCGGGTACGGTTCCATCTAACCCGTGCTCACATCGCAACGACAATTTAAGCCATTTGCGCGGGTCAAACTTTCGCCGAGTCCCATTCTACCGCAAGTCACATAACCCCGTTATGTTCAAGTTGGCTCTCAGGCCACCAAGTTGGCAAGATCTCGTATCCGCCCAGTTTTTCGGGTGCACCTTTGGGTTAGTCCCCAAGGCTCCCTGCTGCAATCTACCGCGTAGAAAACCCGAAAAACACCCAATAGCACGGAGTCTTCTCCGGCCTTAAGCAATGCAACATCACCGATCCAGACTACATGTCCGGGTAGGCTTCACACAAAATACCTACGTCCGTTCTCGCATACGGACTCTAAACAACGGGGACTTTACATATCTACCCGAAGGAACGCCTCCAACTCTCCGCAAACTCGCGAGAGCGGGCTTCCTATGCTAAGAAAAGGAGCGATTCAAGCTCAAGATGAGGATCGTTACCCTTGAGTTCCTCTTTGGCGCCATCGAAAAGTAATCGGATAGAAATCACCGCACTTGCGTTGCCTCCGTGGATCCGGAGTCGGCTTGCGATTCGGAGCTCCGAAGCTCCTCCAATGGCGGATCTAGCTCTTCTTCCTCCAAGGGCTCTCCTCTTTCTCCAAGGGTTTGGAGAGATGAAAAAGGTAAGAAAGTGATGGATTTTCTAAGTCAAACCCGGGTATATCCTCTCAGGAGCCATCCCCAGCCGTTAGATCTTCAATCAAGGAAACGAACGGCTTTGATTCGGGGCTGAAATGCCCAATCTGGACCGAACACGGCCTGGCACACGCCCGTGTCCAGGGCCGTGTGCCGCATTCGCCGTCAAAATCGAATCTCCTGGACCATCACACGGGTATCGAACACGCCCGTGTTCGAGCTGACACGCCCGTGTTCCAGCTGACACGGTCGTGTCGCCGGCCGTGTACCCCATGATTTTCCCCCGTTTTCAACCCGAGCACTGCACGGGTCCTAGGACACGCCCGTGTCCTTGCCCGTGTCACCTTGACACGCCTGGGCCTCAGGCCGTGTACAAGGTCTCGACATTTCGTCGCGTGCAGATCGACGACTCGATGACACGGCCTTGGACACGCCCGTGTCCTAGGCCGTGTGCCTTGTCTCAACGATCGTCGAGCGAATCTCGACGAATTCCCCGGGACGATCGTCGACACGGGTCGACACGCCCGGCGACACGCCCGTGTCGCGGGCCATGTGCCCATTCTCGACGAATCGTCGAGTATAACTCGACTATTTCACGGCTAAGTGTCGACACGGGTCGACACGCCCTGCGACACGCCCGTGTCGCAGGCCGTGTGCCCATTCTCGACGAATCGTCGAGTATAACTCGACGACTTCGCGGCTAAGTGTCGACACACGCTTGACACGCCCTGGGACACGCCCGTGTCCCAGGCCGTGTGCCTTCTGCCAGAACCCAAACTGGCCCAAAACGTCCCCCTTTGCTCCTTTGAGTTTCGGGGCGTTACACGCGCCTTGCGTGGGTGTTCTTTCTGAAACACAAGTCAGATACCTTCGATATCTTTACCAATTTTGTCAGGCAAGTCCAGAATGAATACAACTGCTCCATAGTCAAAATCAGAAGTGACAACGGAACAGAGTTCAAATCTGGGGCCATGACAGAATTCTGTGAAAGCTTAGGTATCTTTCATGAGTTTTCCTCTCCTCGTACTCCACAACAAAATAGAGTAGCTGAGAGAAGGAACAGAACACTCATAGAGGCCTGCAGGACCATGTTGAGTGATGCTTCACTACCGGAGTACTTCTGGGCTGAGGCCGTCAACACTGCATGCCACGTGCAAAATCGAGCACTCATAAACAAAGACCACAATAAGACACCTTACGAACTTCTGAAATGCAGAAAACCAATAGTCTCTTACTTTAGAATCTTTGGCTGCAAATGCTTCGTACGTAACAATGGCAAGTATCATACCACCAAGTTCAGCGAAAAGAGCTTTGATGGTATTTTTGTAGGATATAGTAGACATGGTAAGGCATATATGATTTTTAATAGAAAAACCCTGGTGGTGGAAGAATCGATATATGTTGTATTTGATGAGACGAGCCTGCTGCAAAGCAATCCGTCTAGTATGCTCATTGAAGATGCAGGTGAAAAGCTGAAAGAAACTAGCTTGGATGATCCGTCCGAAAACAAAGGCGAGAAGTTCATTAAGATCACCCCTCTAACTCTCATTGGAGAGGCTGATGATCAAAATGGAGAAGTCATCCAGGACGAAGAAATCACTCCGGTGCTTGAAGATAATCCAGATGCAAGAACTCTAGAGCTCAGACATCTGAAAGATCACCTCATGGACCAGATCATAGGAGATCCCCGGGATGGTGTCAGAACTCGGAGAGGTACAACTAATGAGAATCTTCATTTGAGTTTTCCCTCACAGGTTGAACCAAAGAAATTTGAGGAAGCAAACTCAGACGCATCATGGATAATGGCAATGGAAGAAGAGCTAAATCAGTTCAAGCGCTGCAATGTGTGGATGCTGGTTCCAAGACCCAAGGGAAAGAACATCATTGGAACAAAATGGGTCTACAGGAACAAGATGGATGAAGACGGAACTATCATAAAGAACAAGGCCAGACTCGTCGCTAAAGGCTATCGTCAAGAAGAAGGAATCGACTTCGACCAGACATATGCTCCAGTGGCCAGACTGGAGGAAATAAGGTTGTTCCTAGCATATGCTGCTTTCAAAGGCTTCACCGTCTATCAGATGGATGTGAAGTCGGCCTTCCTGAATGGTAACATAAAGGAGGAAGTGTATGTGGAACAACCTCTAGGTTTCGTTGATCCTAACTTTCCCGATCATGTCTATTTTCTGCACAAGGCCCTATATGGTCTGAAACAAGCTCCTCGAGCTTGGTATGAAACGTTGTCTACCTTTCTACTTGAGAACAAGTTCACAAGGGGAAAGATAGATAAGACATTATTTCTTAGGGAAATAAAAGGCAAGATTTTGCTAGTACAAATCTATGTCGACGACATTATCTTTGGCTCTACAGATAACAACATCTGCAAAAAGTTCTCAAAACTTATGCAAGGGAAGTTTGAAATGAGCAGTATGGGCGAGCTGAAGTATTTCTTAGGGCTTCAAGTGAAACAATCTGAAGATGGAATTTTCATCTCACATACCAAATTCACCAAAGAGCTAATTAAGAAATTCGGAATGGAGAATGCAACTTCTATGAGGACTCCAATGGGCTCAACTATGTCTCTGGATAAGGATGAAAAAGGGAAACCTTTTGATAAAACCATGTACAGAAGCATAATTGGATCTCTGCTCTACCTTACTGCCAGTAGGCCTGACATAATGTTCTCAACATGTGTCTGTGCTAGATTTCAGGTGAACTCTAAGGAATCTCATTATGCTGCTGCAAAGCGAATTCTGAGATACCTTAAAGGCACACCAAATCTTGGCTTATGGTACCCAAGAAGTAATGACAGCAAACTAATTGGATTTTCAGATGCAGATTTTGCAGGTAGCAAAGATGACCGGAAAAGCACCTCAGGGACTTGCCAATTCTTCGGAAGAAGGCTAATTTACTGGAGTAGCAAGAAGCAGAACTGTGTCGCAATCTCAACGGCCGAGTCAGAGTATATCTCTGCAGGCAGTTGTTGCGCACAGTTGCTATGGATAAAGAATCAGTTCGAGGACTACAACCTGCAGTTCAAGGATATACCCTTGTACTGTGACTCCTCCAGTGCAATTGCTATAGCCAACAATCCAGTCTCTCACAGCCGGACAAAGTACATTGAGCTAAGGTACCACTTCATCCGGGAACATGTGGAGCATGGAGACATAGATCTCCAATATGTGCCTACAGATAGGCAAGTTGCAGATATCTTCACAAAGCCGCTGGATGAGACCAAGTTCTCGTTCTTCAAGACAGAGCTTGGGATGCTCAACAAAGAAGACTAGAGAAGGCTGAATGACTAAGAAGCAAGTAATTGCAAAGGGTTAGTCAAAATCTATTCTTTCTCAACTTTTTCAAAATTCAACTCGAGAAGCATGAGACATACTCGAGTATCTAAAGACCTACTCGAGTATATGAATGAACCTACTCGAGTATGTGTACTGACCTACTCGAGTATCTAAAGACCTACTCGAGTAAGTCAATACCTACTCGAGTAAGTTTCTCACCTACTCGAGTAAGTCAATACCTACTCGAGTAAGTCTCTCACCTACTCGAGTAAGTCCATATCTACTCGAGTAGTTTTCTCCACATACTCGAGTAACTCCAGTCGACCTACTTGAGTAGCTCCTTTATCTACTCGAGTAGCCTACCTCTCTCTTATGTCCTGATTCCCAGATTTTTAAAAATTGTTCTATTCGCCACCCAAGGCTATATGCCGCCTCTTTCTTTAAATTAATTAGCGGAAATTTAGGAGTTATATATATATGAAATTCCGAAACATCAAACCTACTCGACATCATTTCTATCTCTCGAGTACCCTCTGTCTCTTCGCCTACCCTGCCGACTCGCCTCCGCCACTGTTGCAGAGCCGTCTCTCTCAACTCCTCCAGTCCTTCGCATCCATGGCGACTTCTCACAAGATCGGCGTCGGCTCCGAACTAGTCACCGAGGGTATTGCAGAGCTTTCTGACGATTTCCACAACCTCCTCATTCTTCTCGACACCGCCGGCCTCTCCTTCATCCTCCAAGAACCCTGTCGCGTTCTCTTTCCTGAAGTTGCAGAATTCTTCTCAAATATCAAGGTTCGACGAAATGGCAAAGTCCTAAAATCTACAGTAAAGGGTTTGAAACTAAAGTTCACCAAGACCTCTGTCTCTCAACTTCTCCTCTTACCGATTGTTGATGAAGAAGATCACCTAGTTGCTGAGGATTCCGACAGGACAGCCCTTTTCTGTGGCTTTTCCACTGATGCTCAATACTTCAAAAGGTCAGATATGAATGCAGAAGGCAAATTCTTGGTTGATGTTATTGGAAAATTTTTACTATGCAAGACTCACTCCATCCGAGTCATTCCCTCATACTTCTTCGATATAATGCAAGCCATTGTCTGTCGCAAGAAATACCAATTTGGTATGCTGATTTTGGACAAAATCAAGGACAGCATGAAATCCCCCAACTACGCAAGAATTATATCTCTGCTCCTTCATGAAACGAATCCTGAAGTATTCAACTTCTCCAAAGGGACTCCACTTCACCACATGAAGAAGGTCTCCATCTCTTCAATTCAGAGATGGGATCTCAAGCTCAAGAATTCTGCCTAATCTGCCAAGCTTTCAGAGGTTCCAGCTGTAGAGGACAGGACTCCATCTCCCCCTCCTCATCATGTGGCCAGCTCATCTAGTGCACTAAGTGAGGGGGAGCCTGCTCCTTCTAGCCCAGTCAGGCAACCCTCTCCTCAGCCAGAAATTCCATCTCTACCTCATACTCCCCAGAGTCCAGCCACTTCTTCAGATCAAGTCCCTCAAGACACTCTTCTGTCCACAGCTGCTGCCATAGATGCCATGATTGCAAAGCTTACTGAAGATGTGCTTCCCCCTCCTCCTCTATCTCCTCCAGCTCCAACCACTGAACATCACAAGGACTTGTCTCCAGCATAGTCTCCTGCCCATTCTCCAGCCAGAACTCCAACACCTTCTCCAACTCCTCCAGCAGATAAGCCAGACACCATTTTTATTTCTGATGAGCCTTCTCCTGAGCCAGCTGAGGCCCCTCTCAGAAAGCTCGATTTCTCCATCCCCCATAATACAGAAGAATTGGATGCTGTCATTCCTACCACCAGAGCTCTCAGCTCAGTCATAATTGAAGAAATAGCTCCTTGGGTAACTCCTCCTATCCCTACTGCTGCTCCCTCTACTACTGCTGCTACAGTTTCCTCCTCCTCAAATCTGCTGCAAAGTATTGTCATTCTTCTTCAAGAACAAAGACATCATTTTGACACCTCTCTAAAGGTGGTCACTGACAAGGTCACTGCTCTTGAGACTGAGATGAGCAGAGGTTTTGCTGAAATTCAGCATAACACTGACAAGCTAAAGTACCTGTTCCAACTTGGTGGCAAAGCTCTTGACCATACTATCACTAGTGTGGGCAATGTTATGGAACAAGGTATCACCTTGGCAAACAATCAGATAGAACTAGACAAGAGGACTGAAGCCAATAAGATGAAGATATGTGAAGAAGTTGGCATTTTCAAAGATGACACCATAGAGAAAGTATCTGTTGAAATCAGAAAGGGGGAGGGTTTGATAAAAGAACTCAAAGAACAGGTAGAAAAATCTACTGCTCAAAAGACAGATATATGGGAAGCTCATATGAAGACCATTCATGATGATGTGCTTGCCCAGATACAGAGTGTCAAATTTCACACATATGACACTGCTGTCTGGATGCACAATCAGATCTTGCCAGATCTTGCAGTTGACCCAAACATCATTCCCCATCATCTCAATCCTCTAGCCACAGATGTCACTGCCCCAGATGTTCCTCAACAACCTACCTTCTCTCCTAGGCCTGGAGACTCAGTTGCTCCTCCAAACACTTATGTTCCAGGCTGGGAAGAAGATGATCCTGCTGATATATTCCTTCAAGCCCCTCCAGAGATCAGAATCCACAAGAAGAAAAGGAAATATGGTGAAGGTCCCTCTGCTAGCAGGACTGCTCCTTCTAAGGCCCTGAACATGCTGAAGCCTGGTCTCCAACCTCAAAGTCTCTCATTTTGGACACACTCAGGCTGGTCATGGATCACAATGAGAACAGAAACATGCACTACAGTTCCCAGGAATGGGAGTTATATGAGAAGTCAATGCTGAAAAGAAAGATCCATGACAGAGAGTTTGGGAGAAATAACCCTGCTGCTCCTCGAAGGCCTCCTAAGTACTTTCCTAAGCCTTTCAGCTAACTAAGGAGACAGCAAGAGAAGATGGATAAGCAGCAATCCCAAGCCTAAACCTAAAAGATGATGAGAAATTGAAATGACAAATTGTAGACTTGATGTTTTTGGAACTTACATATATATACAATTCTTCATTACTGTCTAATTATCTTTTTTATTATCCTTGCTTACCTGCTCATATTTTCTTTCTTAGTTTCTTTTATGTCCATAATTCACCTTAGTGTAAAGGGTTCTGACTTCAACAAATAGGGGGAGATTGTTGGGTATTTCATCCACATGAACCCAGATTTGATGAAGTCACCCTGAAACTAAGATGAATTAAGTTGTATTTGATGCTTGGTTTGAGCTATATGTTTGCAGGAATTTCACTGGGAAGTGTAGACCAATGTCAGCTCACAGTGGGTCACTAAACACAGGAATTGTGCAATGTAATCCCTCATTGCATATTCCAAGGTGTTGACTCATGTGTGGTCTCTCTATTGGGATACACTTCATATTCAAGCTATTGGACTATGGGAAAGGAATTGGGTGTTGACTACTCTAGAAGAATCAGTTTATGCAACATCAGAAAATTTCTAAGTGTTTTACTCGAGTAGAGCATTCAGCTACTCGAGTAGTTTGAGTATCATTTACTCGAGTAAGGGAACCTTGTACTCGAGTAGACAAAGTCAGATACTCGAGTAGCATGCTTATATACTCGAGTAGATTACTCTCTATACCCGAGTACTATAGGGTTTTCTCATCTAAATTTCTCTAAGTCATATACTCGAGTAAGTATACTCATATACTCGAGTAAGTATACTCACTTATTCGAGTAGATAGAAATATACTCGAGTAGTTCATTATACCTACTCGAGTAGATCTTGTGTTACTCGTGTACCTTGATATTTCCCTACTCCAGAATTTTTCTAAGTCTTTTACTCGAGTAGAACCTTCACCTACTCGAGTAGATTACTTCCTCTCGAGTAGTTTAGTTCAACTACTCGAGTAGTTGCCAGCAGACCTTTTCAGAATTTTTCTAAGTATTCCACTCGAGTAGTACTTCATGTACTCGAGTAGTTCATGTAATATACTCGAGTAGCTTTTCCAGTACTCGAGTAGATCCTTTATGTACTCGAGTAGGTCTCTACATATACTCGAGTAGTTCTGTCTGCTTACTCGAGTAGTTGATCTCTATATACTCGAGTAGTCTTTATATATTTACCCGAGTATGTTCTCCATAATATACTCGAGTAGTTATTCAACTACTCGAGTAGTCTTCGACTTACTCGTGTAGTTGGATGGATCTTTCCGAAATTTTGCTAAGTCATTTTTCTGACGGGATTTTTCAAATCGCGCGACATGATTGGTCCACGTGTACATCATTATGACCGATTATGACCGTTAGTCTCTCCTATATAAGGTCTTATCAGAAAATGACAAACCCTAAGTATTCTCCAAGTTTTCTTGTCACTCTATTTCGAGAAATATTCTTCAGCCGCCTCCTCTCTCTCTTTCGCGAATCGGAAGCCGCCGCCGCCGCCTTCTTCTCCGGCCAAAGCTTCTACTTTCAGAGGACTATTCTGAAGAGAGTTACAGATCGAGATCGACTTCGCTGATAATCTTCTCTCTCGATTTCTGTAAAAGCGAGTAAATCCAGATCGAAGCCGAGAACTTCTTGACCGATTTCTGAAAGTGCTACAAAGTTGAAAAGAAGAAGATCCTGGCCGTTTCTTTCAGATCTGAGTGATTTACTGTTTGTATTCTTGTAAACACTTTATTAATCTTGTAGGAGAAATCTTCTCCGAGTGTAGGAGTTTTTCTTTACTCCGAGTTTTTAGGAAGTGTTAGCTTCTGAGGTGTAGATCCCTTTGTTTGGATCGAGATTGTAGGAACTCTGTTCCGAGGGTAGGATCGATTTTTGATCCTAGATAGTGGAGTAGCCGAGTCTAGTTGATTGCTAGATCGGTTAGGGAAAGTGGATGTACCCAAGGTTGGGGAACCACTATACATCTTGTGTCGTCTGTGATAATGGTAGATATTTCTGTGTTGTGCTCTAATTATTTTTTATTCCGCAAAAGACGCACAAACCACCTATTCACCCCCCTCTAGGTGATTTAGGTCGACAACAGTTTTCTTTCATCAGCTAAGAACAAGAAAGCGCTGAGACAAGTTAAGCAAAAAATGGTTAAGGTAAAAAAGCGTTGAGTTGAGGTTGCTCACTCGACATTATCGACGCCAAGTGAAGACAGAAAATCTATTTAAGTATTTTGGCGTTGAGTGATGCTTACTCACTCAACGCATATACTAATGATGTTTGATTTTTAGCTAAGTACACAACTGATGGCGTCAGCAAGTCAACAAGTCAACAAAATTCAAATAAGTGGCGGGATGACTTCTATATGCAACAAATGTTGTCACAGACCTTCTGTATGGCATTTGGTGTTAATGCAAGATTACTGCAGGACATTAATGATGTGGGGCCCACTGCTAAAGAGCAGTTGGGTAAAGAATCAATAAAAGAAAAGAAGCGTACAGGCTGAAGAGTTAACGATTCAGAAAACAAAAAAAGAGAAAAGTCGGTTCTTCTTCTCCACCATTGTTGTGGAGCTGAAGAACAGGAAGCTCAAGTCTAGAAGACCGAGAGCAATTTAGCTGTTGATCAAGACCTTCAATAGCAAGATAGTTGGTGCCATTCTCATCTGAACCAACAAGCAGTTCAAAGTATTTTCTATGATGGTAAAGGTAGCAGCCAAGGGCCAACCCTTGCTGCAGGTTCTTCATAGTTCCAGCAACTCAAGCGCCTGAATATATTAATCTGGAAGCTGTCAAGAGAAGAAAGCTTGAAGAAGCTGAAGAAGACTCAAGGGACTATTCCTCAGGAGTCAAAGCTAGGGCTGAATCACCTCAACCCGGGAAAGGAGCAAGAGGCAGAGTTATTTCAGTATGCAAGGTTGAGCTGTGATTTCTACATCTCAGGTAGCAGCAGTTAGTTGTAGTTTCTTCACTAACTAGAAGGAAAATTCCTGGTATTGTGAAGAAGTAGTTAGGGCTGAGCTTCAGTCTCAGTTCAGGTGGTGGCAGAACATTACTCTGCAAGTAACTTCCAGCACAAGTAATTACTTGTTGATGTGGAAGAAGTTAGGACTAAGTATTTCTTAATTCAGTGAAGGTAGACTCGGGAATTAATTTTCTGTTGTCATTAGCTAGACTGAGTTTACCTCAGTCAGGAAGGTTGACACTAAGAAACATCTCTTGTGTCAAGCATTACCATCAAACCCCCTTTTCATCCTATAGGATTCAGTCTATCTGAATCTGAGTGTAGGGCCTTTATGCCTGAGGTAGGTGACAAGTGTGTCACTAAGCTATAGGTGCCCTGTTGGGGCACTGATGTAGGGGAATGCTACTCTCTGAGTGTAGGGACTTTGTGCCTGAGGTAGGTGACAAGTGTGTCACTGAGCTGTAGGTGCCCTACTGGGGTACTGAGTTAGGAGAGTGTTGCTCTCTGAGTATAGGGCCTTTGTGCCTGAGGTAGGTGACAAGTGTGTCACTAAGCTGTAGGTGCCTGGAGGGGCACTGAGGTAGGTACCTAGAGGGGTACTGAGTTGTAGGAGTGTTGCAGCACTCTGAGAGTAGGGCCTTGTGCTTGAAGTTGTAGTGCTGAAAAGCCTGAGCTGTAGGCCTTAGAGATAAGGTTGAGATAGGTGGCTTGCGGGTAATTGAGTGTAGGAGCACTGCAGAGCTCTAAGGTAGGAGCCCTTGTGGATCTGAGGTAGGTATGTCCTCCCAGCCTGAGTGTAGGGCTTAACAGCCTGAGGTAGGTGGTCTGCTGACCACTGAGTGTAGGCCTTTGTGGCTGAGAAGTGAGTCTTGGAGGAGACTTGGAGATCCTGCGGGATCTGAGGTGTAAGCTCTTAGGAGCAGTTTGGAGAAGTTGTGCCTAGTCCAACAAATTAGTTGGATAGGTGGGAGGGAAATGGATGTACCCAATTGGGGAACCACTATAAATCTTTGTGTGTTTTTATGTGGTTGTTTTTCTTTCTTATTTACAGGTGCTAAGGACATGCTCTAGATCACCCTAAGCTCAAAGATAAAAGAAAACAACAAAGTATTTTAAAGAAAGCAAAAGATAGTCTCAAAGAGACAAATAACCTATTCACCCCCTCCCTCTAAGTGATTTAGCTATCCTTAAAATAAGACTTTCACTAACCTCCATAGCCTAAGCTGCAAGACTATTGATTTAGTCTAAGGTAGGTGATTTGCTGATCACTGAGCTGTAGGAGCAGTCTGCTCTGAGGTAGGGCCTTGTGCCTGAGTTGTAAGTCTTGGAGACTGAGAGATCATGTGTGATCTGTGTTGTATGCTCTAAGGAGCAGAGTTTTGGAGAAGAGCCTTGTCTAACACTCTGTTAGAAAGGCGGGAGGGAAAGTGGACATACCCATAATCTGGGAAACCACTATAAAACTACTGTGTGCTTTTGTGTTGTGCCTTGAAAGTTAAAACTAACTTACACAAAAGTAACTAAATCACAACACATTAAGGAGAGGGAAAATTCAAAAGACTTAAAAACCTATTCACCCCCTTCTCCCTCTAGGTGTTTAGCTACCTTGGAACTAAAGACTTGCAGGGTGTACATCTATCCCAAGTGCATGAGAAGGATCAAGGAAGGTCAAGGAATTGAATCCAGAAGAAGAGGAATTTAATCCAAGTAAAATTTGTTGAGTTTTGTAAGGCATATTCATTGAATTCATCGAGTTTACTCGTTAATACTCATCGAATTCGTCATATATACATACTAGCATTAGACGAATTCATCATATGTACTTAGGGTAAAATTTATGTAAGCTGGAAAATCGTCCAAGTAAAAATCATCGAGTAACATTGTGTATACTCGTCGAATTCGTCGAATGTATCTATCGATAATCACCGAATTCGTCAAATATACATGTCGATACCCGCCGAATTTGTTGAGTCATTTTGGCATTACTTGTCTGGACTTTCTAAGTACAATTCATCAAGTATGACTTTTGTTAAGCGCCGAGTCAGCTAGCCGATACTCATCGAATTTGTCAAGTATGACTTCTGTCAGGCATCGAGTGCGTCGAGTCAGCTAGCTGATACTCATCAAATTCATCTAATATACTCACTAATACTCGTTGAATTCGTCGAGTGATTCTTCTGCATGGCGTCGAGTGTTAAGATTCGATTGGGCTGAATTTCTCCAAGTAAAATTCGTCGAATTTCATTGCTGTTCGACGATTATCCTCAACTATACTCGATGATAATCGACGAATATTACTTAGGGTTATTTCTTCTTCTCGATTTCAAAATCTGGTTTGCTCTTGTCGACAGCCATGTAGAGTGACCTGCGAGTTTTCTGGCGTGCCTTAACTTTTCTAGCCGTTGAAATTGAAGAACTCTATATGTATTTAGGGTGAGTTAATCAAAAACCCTAATCGTGCTAATCAATTTTTTTTGAAGAACTTCCCGATCCAGAAATCAACGTCGACTTCCATACGATTCACGCGATAACTCTCGGCCGATGCAAGCTCCGCACAATTCTATCTTCATCTTCCTATTCAACTGGATCTTTGCAATCTGAAAATTCTTATTCTCCTATATCTAGTTGATTCAAGATTCAAGATTCAAAGTCTTCAAGGTTTCCGGTTTTCCGTGTTCTCTAAGTTATTCAAGTTCTACTTAATCGAAGAATGACGGATATAAGACTTCAGATCTTATCAAGATTATTTGTAATACTTTTGTGTAAGTCTTCTTCCACATTTGTAGGAGATTTTATTTCCGAATTGTAGATCCATTTGTGGATCGAGTTATAGATCCGGTTGTGGATCGAGTTGTAGGAGAGGTTGTTCTCCGAGTGTAGGAGTGTCGTCTCTGAGTTGTAGGAGTTGCGGTTCAGAGGTGTAAGATTTGTTGAAATCTGAGAAAGTTGAAGTAGCTGAATCTAGCCTTTCGTGGTAGAAAATCGAGGCGGGACAGTGGATGTACCTAACTCGGGGAACCACTATAAATTTTTGTGTTTGTTTGCTCCCTTTTAAAGTATTTTTATTCTGTGAAAAGACACATACATCACCTATTCACCCCCCTCTAGGTGATTTAGGTAGACACTAGATACTTTCAAATTTGACTTAGTCTTTATAACTGATGGTTTTCTATAAAATAATTCAGGTGCCCCAACCACAACAATTCTAGCAGCGCCTGTTCGAGCCCCAGTTCCAACTCATGCCCTAGATCCCCAAGAGGACATGGAGATACTTGTAGTTATGGACCCAGACCTGGATCCAGTACCTGTAGCATAGGAGGCACTGAGGGATATGAGTAATTATGTTTGTACCATGATCCTCAGTTTGTAATGAGGACATGTCATAGTTTGTTAGTACCCAGGGCATAGTAGCCCCATTTTTGTCCAAAGGCGGTCATGTCGCCTTAGCTAGTTTTATTTTAAAGGGCATGTTTTAGCCCTAGTCTTCCAATGTACCTGATCTGGTGATCCTTTTTTGCCAGGAGAGGGTTCTTATAGGTAGGTGTTACTGCTCCACAAACTAAGAGATAAGGAAATCATGTTCTAATAATGTCACTATTTGACCGTGGAGCGAAATGCTCAAGTTTGTCGTTGAGAATGGCGGTGGGACCCTGGTTTTTCGGTACACCAAGAATGTGCCCTGAGTGCACGGAGCGTCGGGTCATGTGGCTGACGTTTGTGATATATTTATGGTGCTTTTGCCACATCGCTAAAGTGCGTCTTTTACCCGTATAGGTGACACAAAGTGGTGCAGGGTAGGTCGTTAACACTTAGACCACAAAGATGAGCATTGTCGTCCTATTTTATCATTGTTCACTATATGCCTGTACCTGTACAACCTGCACACTATAAACACATAAAAATACTATATCAAATACATAACAATATTTAATATTCTCAAACTAAGAGATACAGAAATTATGTTCCAATAATGTGGTCTGGCTAAATTAGAAGGATCTCGAAAACATCATCCATTGTGATGCCAATTTCGGTATGTTTTTCTTGGGCACTCCCCATTGATCGGGGGAGGCTGTTAAGCGAAATAGGGGGTTAATGCTCTCTTTTCATTACATCTAGAGTTGTGCAAGCCTCATCTACTATAATGTCAAGGTAGGCGGATGTTTCGTTGGTGAAAGTTCCTTCCTCACTAGCCTGGGGTTCAAAAATCTTTACGAGGATTATAGTTTTTCTAAGACATGACATGAGGCGGCCAGATGTGTTTTGGGGACACTTGGCTCCCACATTGAAGAGGTTTTCCACGAACTCCTCATTATTGAGTTCTCCCTCGATGAAGAGATTTGCTCGCACTATAAGTTTGTTGTAGGTCTTTAGCTTCCTCTCGATGATGGAAAATTTGAAGAGCCCCAACCTTAGGACATTGGTGAAGGCAAACCGGTAAAACTAGGGATCCATATCGGGGACCTCCACGATTGGCCCTTGGAAGAGATCCATGTACTGCCCTCAAAGTCTCCATCAGACCCTGCCGAATCAGTAAGAGGGCATCCATGCCGACCTTCCTTCACTTGAAGGAAGAAAACCTTTGCAGAATGTATTTCCTTAGCCCTCTAAAAGAGCATATCGAGCAAGGTGAGAGGCAATAGAACTATTCCCATGCTTTTCCATCAAATTTGGTGGATGAAAACTTTCAACCATGTCCTTACGAAAGGGCCTGAGGAGATACCATTGCGTCAAAGGCTTACTGATGATACAAGGGGTCCTCCTTTGCAGAGAAGAGAGGGAGTCACGACTCTCTAAACTCATAAGGGTCGGTCTCTTCTGCGATGATAGTGGTGAAAGGTGAATAATTCTCCATCCCCTCACCGTACTCTAGTCCTTCAAAATTTAGGGCCCTATCGTGGTATGCGGTGGTGACTTCTCTGAAGAACTAGTGACGGATTTGCACAACCTCACCACAATATTGCATGTTGTAGATGCGGGTTCACCGGTAGTAGGGGCATCACACCAGGGGTCGTGACCTCTCATGCTAGTTCGGTGGCTTGAGCGTGCGGCCCCTACCCTACTAGCTAGGTTACGAGTGCAAGTTGTGGATTGAACTCCCTACGGGTAATTGGGGGCTCATTTCAGAGTTTGTCACCTGTAGTGTTGGGTATTATATCCAAAATAACCTTGATTTGAAGAAGCGTCAATTGGACTAAGATAAATTGAGTTTGTATTTGATGTTGTTTCTTTAGTCATAATCTTGCAGGGTTCTATTGCTAAGTACAAAGTAATGTCAGGTTACAGTGGGTCATGAAGTACATGACTATACATTGTAATCCCTCATTGTGTAGACCAAAGTGTTGAATCATGTGTAATCTCTCTATTAGATTGTATTTCTATTACAAGTGCTTTAGAAGGATCAAGGGAGGACTAGTTGCCGCATTCAGAAGGAACAAAACTTTCCCAAGTAAAATTTGTCGAGTATAGTAGTGGATACTCGTCAAATTCGTCGAGTATACTTATGAATACTCATCGAATTTGTCGTGTATACCTATTGACACTCGTCGAATTTGTCGTGTTTACTTAGAGAATCTTTTCTATGATCTTGAGAATCAGTTAAGTAGGATTTGTCGAGTATCCTTAAGTATACTCATCGAATTTGTTGAGTATACATATTGACACTCATCGAATTCGTCAAATATACCAGTCGATACACGTCAAATTCATTGAGTCTCACTAGAAAAGCCTTTGAGTTCTCAAATCTACTTTTCTGGATTTTTAAATTAAATTCGTTGGTTATCGAAGCGGTTCATCTATTATACTCATGGTTATACGACCATACTCGACGAATGGACTCATCGTGATTTTTTTTCCGATTTTCTTTCAGACGGATCTCTGGTTCAAGTTGTCGGCCATGTACAGTACATGTGGAATGTTTGTTTAGGAAGGAATTTTCTGGCTGTTAGAAGAAGGAATCCTATAAATACCAAGGGTTAATTCAGTCAACCCTAATCGCTCATTCGCATTTGAAATCGTGAAAAGGCCGCTCGTTTCTGTCGGACTTACGGCTTACGGAAATCGAAGAACTCGCGGAATAACTTCTCACGATCAGCGATTCCTTCAAGAATAGATTCGACAGATCTCGACTCATGTTTCTTTGAAGCCTTCAGATCTCATCGGATCAATGTTTTCTGATCAAGCTTTCAAGTTTACTTTCAAGTCTTCTACTTCAACAAGAGTCTCAAGTTTTTCATTCCAAGGAAAAAGAAGATTGGACATTTTCAAATCTGAAGAAGTAGATTAAATTTTTAATCTAAATATTTGTATAAAATTCTTTTGTACTATTGTAGGAAGTTTTCACTTCCGAGCTGTAGATCCTTGTGCAAGTATAGAGTTGTAGGAGAGTTTGTTCTCAGAGTGTAGGTGAGGTTGTTCTCCGAGAAGTAAGAGTGTTGACTCCGAGTTGTAAGATTTGTTTAAAACTGAGAAAGGTGAAGTAATCGAATCTAGCCTTTTGTGGTAGATAGACGAGGCGGACAGTGCACGCACCCAAATCAGGGAACCACTATAAATTACTGTGTTGTGCTGTGTTTGTTCTATGCGCTTCCTTGTAATATTTTTTAATCCGATATAAGACGTAGAACTCACCTATTCACCCCCTATAGGTGTTTTAGGTATGCAACTAGATACTTTCATACAAAGATAGTCCTGAGAGTTTGTTGCATGCAGAGACAATCTTGCGTGTCCGCTGGATATCAGCTGATTTCACATGTTGAGAGAATTTGACGGTCACGTGTTTAAACTATTGATGCAAAATTTGTCACTCAACTCTACACTTAACGACCGGTTCGGGGAGTCCAATGAAGTGATTGGATTACACAATCAACCAGTTATTAACCTGTGGAAGCTTGGCGAATAGAGAACATAGAAAAGGGTATCGCTAGCAGCGACAAACCAAATTTACCCGCAACAACGAATACCACTTGTTGGAGAAATGTTATTATACAAAGTTCTATTACAAGCTAGTACAAGATTATGCACTGAGAAATAAGAGGCAACTAGGAGATGGAATTTGTAACTTAACCTACAACGAGGTAGATTCTGGCTCAAGTTCTCTGTCCTTTGAGCACCCCTGACCCCCCTATTTATATTTGAGGTAGTCTGCACGATCGGCTGAGGGAAGTAAATGCACATCTGCCAGAGGTACATGAATAATCAGGTGGTGTAATTGTACAACCCCGTGTTCGTCGAACGGGCCCCGCCAGGAAGATCGAGCGAACCCAGCCCCGCGACCCGCACCCAAGCAATAAGCGGACGCGCGGCAAGAGGCTGGTCTGCTCCCGCTCAGTTCAGTTAAGCGAACCAGGCGAGGCGACTCCTGGCCGCCAGCCAGCTCGACCTGTGATCTGCGACCCGCGATCCGCGAGCCTTTTTAATGTTCATCGCGATCTCCAGCCCGCTCCCTGCCCGCGACCGGGCTGCCCCCGCCTAACTCGGCGGAATTTCGGCGAGTCACGATGACCCGGCTCGCGCTCGCCCTAGAAGGATAAGCGAGCCGCAAGGGCCAGGTCGCGCCCGCCTCTCGCGGAAGGGATTAGTGGCGAGTCGACCACCTCACTCATGGATGGGGCCCAGTAGAAGCCCCGAGGAGGAATTACACGGATGTCCTCCCCATGGGTGCGAATAGCTCCTCGGAACGGTGGATCCACGCTTTTGGCAGACCAGGCCGGACTGCGCATAGCTGTTCAGAACAGCGGAGTTTGGCTGTTGGCAGACCCGACTTAGGGCTTCTTGGTAATTTCAGGTCAGCCCTTTTGGTTATTGGCAGTTTAGTTTCTAAAATCTATAAATAGGACCCAAGGGGTACCTCAGAGGGGACACTTCCTGGTCTCCCTACTCCAGCTTTCAAGAGCTTTCTGAGGATACCTTAGCTCGGCTTCTGGCTAAGGAGGGGAAGCGCTCTGTGATCTTCCGGGTTTGTGGTGGTACCTCCCTGCCGAGCCCTTGGGTCTGTGTCACCTTGTCTTCTTTGTTGTTTTGCTTGCAGGTGTGAAGTAGGCGCGAGACCACCCCTTCCCCAAGGGCGAACTCCATAGGAGATCGAGGAATCAGTTTCAACATTTTGGTGCGGTGAGCGTGGAAAGTGGTCAGTGAAGAAAAGCTTCAGCGAGTTCAATGACAGGAGGACATGGATCTGACGGACAGAACTCTCCCCCCCCCCCCGCCTCTCGCAATGGTGGGGATGTTGGAAGACTTCAGGAATGAGGTGTTGGGCCTCGTCAAGTTCGCACTCGGCACGCGGGCCGAGTGCGCGCGTCCGGCAGCCCAGATCGCGGTCGCCCCCTCTTTGGGCGAGGACGCTCCCGACAGGCGAGCCGGGAAGGAGGTGGCCGAGGAAGGCCGGGGGTGCGAGCTCCCCGGGCGCGAGCTCTTCCCCGGCTCGGCAGGCCGAGGCCGGTTCGGCGAGCTGGGCTCGCGAGACTCGCCGGCTCGCCCGGTGGGGGGAGGCAGTCCTTTCAGCGAGCTGGTCTCCTCAGCTCCAGTTCCAGATGGGTTCAGGGAACCCGAGATGTCCTAATACACCGGGAAGGGAGACCCGATCCAGCATGTCCAATGGTTCGAAGATGTGGTCTCCATCCGTCAGATGTCGGACGGATTCAAATATCGATTCTTCGCCATCACCCTCCGAGAGAAGGCGAGGGAATGGTTCCACCAGCTACCGGCCAGCTCCATCTACTGCTTCGAGGACCTGTGCCGAGGGTTCATACTGAGGTTCACTACCTCGAAGAAGAGGAAGAAGGAGTCTGAGTCTTTGTTCCACATTAAGCAGGGGTTGAACGAGACGTTGGGGAGCTACGTGGACCGATTCCAGGAGGAAGTTACTCAGGTCCAGGAGAAGCCGGGCCATAGTCTGATGATGGCCTTTACCCTGGGCCTGCAGCAGGGTTTCTTCCGAATGGAGCTGAAGAGAGTTCCTCCCCTCTCCTACGAGGAGCTGATGGAGAGGGCGGCGAGAGAGGTCGATGGGGAGGCATCGAACCCGGAGTTTGCAAGGAAGCTGGCCAGGTGGGCCACAGAGGAAGAGAAGGAGTCAAGAGGAGGGAAAGGACAGGAGGAGAGAAGAGGGGAACCTAGGTAGAGGGAGCAAAGGTAGCTCTAGTGGTAGCAGCAGCCGAGGTGGGGACATCAGGAGCCCGACTGTCGGCTGGGCTAGAGACCTGGGTGGCAGGGGCAGGGGCCATAGATAGGGTACTACGGAAGGGGTCACTACCAGGGGAGGCAAGATCGGTTCCACACTCCGGGATGGAGGCAGGGCCAGAGGCCTCGGCTCCCTGATCAAGAGGATGCTATGGCCATAGCCTTGGGAGCAAGGAGGGGATCATGAGGAGGAGGAGAAGAGAGGTCAGGGTGGAGCTGCCCCATTGCGACTTCCACCAGGAAGAGGGGCATGCCACAGCCACCTGCCCGGAGTTCCTCGAGATGAGGGGGAATAGGGAGCAGCAGCAGCAGGGTCAGCAAGAAGTGAGGATTGAGGAAGTCCTGCCTCGGGCGGAGGAGAATCGTTGCGAAGACCGGGTGGATATTGGAACCCGAGGGGGGATCAGAGTGATCCATGGGGGGGTAGGGGTCGAGGCTTCCCGCAAGGCAAGCCTCCACACCATATACCGGTGAAGCGTCGCCTCCACATCCCAAACCCCACCCCCGGAGGAGAGGATCACTTTCTCCAGGAGCGATATGCCAGACCACGAGGACCCATTCTGCGATGCGCTGGTCATCAAGGCAGCCATCGAGAATTTCACTATCTCTCGGATCCTCGTGGACAACGGGAGCTCCGTCAACGTCGTCTTCAAAAAGGCGTTTGACGCGATGAAAGTGGAGGCAAAGAGGGTGTTGGCCTTAGATGGACCCTTGTTCGGGTTTTCAGGAGAATGGAAGGAAGTAGAGGGAGGAGTTGGCCTCCATGTTACCCTGGGGGGACAGTCCAGGAACTACAGGTTCGTCATTGTGGACGCCCCCAGCAGCTACAGCACCATCTTCGGGAGGCCCCTTATCCGCGCCTTCCGCTGCGTCCCCTCGTCTTTCCATCAGTGCTTAAAGTTCAACACCGAGGGGATTCAGGTCAGGGTCAGAGGGGACCCCAAGGTGGCGCGGGAGTGATACGTCACTGCGGTGAACACCATCTCTTGGATGGAGGGAGCTGAAGAGATGGGGCGCAGGATGGAGGAGGCAGGGCAGGGAGCAGGAGAGGAGGAGCTGGAAATGAAGAACTGTGCAGAGAAGGAGGCGGCAGGAGGAGATCTGGAGGAGGTGGCCGAAGTGAGGGCCATGGGAGAAGAGATGGAGGTAGAGGTCCCCGTTCCGGAGGAAGGGGATGCCGAAGGATGGGGGGATTAGTCCAGGCTGGAGGCTGCAGAAGAAGTGGTGGAGCTGGAGGTGCTCACCCGGGGAGGCAGGGTTGAGAAGATCCGCATTAGCGTGGGGCTGACCCCGGAGGACCAAGGCAGGATGCTGGAGTGCATCCAGAAGAACGTGGAAATCTTCTCTTGGAACGTCGCGGAGATGCCGGGGGTTGACGTGGATGTGGCTTGCCACCGCCTCAACCTGGACCCGGGAACACACCCCGTTCAGTAGAAGAAGAGGTCCACTGTGGACAAGCTGGCGGAGCCCATCAGGGAGGAGGTGGCGAAACTCCTCGAGGCCGGCTTAGTGTCTGAGATTCAGTACCCCGGCTGGGTCTCCAACGTGGTTATGGTTAAAAAAGGAGACGGCCGATGGAGGATGTGTATCGAGTTTTCCCTACTTAATAAAGCTTGTCCTAAGGACTGTTATCCTTTGCCTCGAATCGACGCGCTGGTTGACTCAGCCGTCGATTTTCTGTAATGAGTTTTTTAGATGCTTTTTCAGGTTATCATCAAATCAGGATGCACCCCCCAGACATCAAGGATGTCTCGTTCATCACAGGGGATGGATGCTACTGCTACAGGATGATGCCCTTCGGGCTGAAGAATGCTGGGGCAACCTACCAGAAAATGATGGATAGGGTCTTTAAGGAGCAGAGGGGGAGGAATTTGGAGGTGTATGTAGACGACCTCATGATCAAAAGTCGGGATGTCGACTCCCACCTCCGGGACCTGGAGGAGACCTTTGACATCCTGTGCAAATACAAGATGCGATTGAATCCCCTAAAATGTGTCTTTGGGGCCAGTAGGGGAAAGTTCTTGGGGCACCTCCTCACCCCTGCGGGGGTCGAGCCGAATCCAGATAAGGTCAGGGCTATCTTGGAGCTGGGGTCCCCGCAGAATGCTAAGGAGGTCCAACGGCTGACGGGGAAGCTAGCAGGGCTGAGTCGCTTCCTTTCTCGGGCAGGGGAGAAGTGCTCCCCCTTCTTCAAAACACTGTGGGGTGGTCAGAGGTTTGAATGGACCAAGGAGTGCGAGGAGGCATTCCAGGCCCTCAAGGTGCAGTTGACACAGGCTCCGCTGCTCCAAGGGCCGAAGGAGGGGGATGACATGTTCTTATATCTCAGGGTCGGGGCGGAGGCTTTGAGCTCCGTCTTGGTTCGTGAAGAGGGGAAGAGGCAACTCCCTATTTATTACGTGAGCCGGGTCCTGAGGAAGGCTGAGCTCCGGTATCCAATTTTGGAGAAGCTAGCCTTCGCCCTGATCATCTCGGCCCGGAGGCTGCGAACTTACTTCCAGGCACACTCAATCCGAGTGGTGACCGACCATCCTCTCCGCAACATCTTCGAGGGGGTGGAGCATTCAGGCAGGCTGGCTAAGTGGTCACTGGAACTGAGCGAGTTCGATGTCTCCTTCGTTCTGCGGATCTCGATCAAAGCTCAAGCGATGGCCGACTTATTGGCCGACTATGTAGTTGAAGTGGCGGAGGAAGAACTCACCCGCCCGACTCATTGGAAGGTGAGGGTGGATGGTGCCTCGGGGAGGCATTCCCTAGGAGTGGGGGTGATCCTGGAGAGCCATCAGGGGACTCGAATTGAGCAGACGGTGGTGGTGCACTTTCCCATTACCAACAACAAGGCCGAGTACGAGGCGGTGATATCAGGGCTTCGTCTGGCCAAGGAGCTGGGGGTGTCGGATGTGGAGGTCCTTACTGACTCCATGGTAGTAGCCTCCCAGATCAACGGGGAGTTCGAGGTAAGGAAGCCCACCCTACGATCATACTTGGCCAAGGTAAAGGGGGTCATAGGCACTTTTCAAACCTTCACCATCCGACACGTGCCCAGGGAAGAGAATGAACAAGCCGATCAGCTAGCAAAGCATGGTCCCCAGGTGGGGGGTACCATCACCGACCTGTTCCGCCCCTCCATCGAGGAGGGAGAGCTCATGGAAATTGATCAACAAACTTCGTGGATGGACCCAGTGGTGGCTTTCCTCTCCACGGGAGAGTATCCGAAGGGGGCAGATAAGAAGAAGCTAAGGCACAAGTCAGCGTATTACCTCCTCCAGGACGGACAGCTGTACAGGAAGACCCTCTCAGGGATGCTGGCTCGCTGCGTGGCCGAGGGCAAAGTGCAAAGGATCCTGGAGGAAGTCCACTTTGGGGAATGTGGGAGTCACTCCGGGAGTCGGACCCTGGAAGGAAGGATAGTCAGGCAAGGGTATTTCTGGCCCACCCTGGGCCGAGACGCCACGGAGTTCGCAAGGAGGTGTCATAAGTGCCAGTTGTTCGCCCCCCTCCAACTGCAGCCGGCCCAGCGACTCAAAAGTATCACGGCCCCCTGGCCCTTCGTAATTTGGGGAATGTATTTGGTTGGGCCATTCCCCCAAGCCAGTGGTCAGAGAAGGTTCCTCCTAGTAATGATTGGCTACTTCTCCAAGTGGATGGAGGTGAAGGCGCTGGCGAAGGTAACCTCCCAGGTAATCAGGAACTTTGTTTGGGGAGAAATCATATGCCGCCACGGATTACCTCAGGCCATCGTCACGGACAATGGGCCCCAGTTCGCCAGCGCCGAATTCACCAACTTCTGCGGGCAGCTTGAAATTGACCTCAGATTCGCCTCGGTCCATCACCCCAGGAGCAACGGGCAGGTGGAGGCCACAAATAAGATCATCGCCAACCTCCTGAAGAAGAAGGTGGAGAATTTGAAGGGGAGCTGGGTGGAGCAGCTTCCCACGGTTCTTTGGGCCCTAAGAACCACCCCCAACACGGCTACTGGAGAGACCCCCTTCAAACTCTCCCATGGGTGCGAGGCAGTGCTCCCCGTGGAATTTGAAGTCGGAACACCTCGAGTCGTTACAGCCAAAGAAGACTGAGAGGAGTGGTAAGCGGAGAACGAGGAGGAGCTGAGGCTCTCCCTTGACATGGTGGAAGAGCTCAGGGACCTTTCCGCTATCCGACAGGAGGAGGTGAAAAGGAGAATGGTCAAATACTATGACAAGCATGTCAGGGTCAAACAGTTCGTGGAATGGGATTTGGTGCTGAAGAAGGTAGATGCGGCAGGGAGGTCAGCATCCGTAGGAAAGCTCAACCCCAGCTGGGAGGGACCATTCATTGTAAAGAAAGTTTTGAAGTCAGGAGGCTATCGACTCCAAAATGTAGAGGGCAGGACCCTGAGTCTCACTTGGAGTGGTGACGACTTAAAACGATTTTTCCCCTGAAACATGTAAGCGATACTTTGATTATAATAAATTTCATCAACCCTCCAGTAATGTCATAGCTAGCCTGCATAAAGAGGAAATGGAATGTGTTTGGACCCCGAGTAGATCCTGCTGCCAGGCTCTCACCTAGCTGGCAGGGCCGTAAGTCACTCGGTGTCATCCTTGGCCTCGAGAAGATCCCGCTGTCAGGCTCTCACCTAGCTGATAGGGCCGGAAGTCACTCGATGGAATGTGTTTGGACCCCGAGCAGATCCCGCTGTCAGGCTCTCACCTAGCTGGCAGGGCCGGAAGTCACTCGGTGTCATCCTTGGCCTCGAGAAAATCCCGCTGTCGGGCTCTCACCTAGCTGACAGGGCCGGAAGTCACTCGGTGGAATGTGTTTGGACCCCGAGCAGATCCCGCTCCCAGGCTCTCACCTAGTTGGCAGGGCTGGAAGTCACTCGGTGTCATCCTTGGCCTCGAGAAGATCCCGCTATCAGGCTCTCACCTAGCTGACAGGGCCGGAAGTCACTCGATGGAATATGTTTGGACCCCGAGCAAATCCCGCTGCCAGGCTCTCACCTAGCTGGCAGGGCCGGAAGTCACTCGGTGTCATCCTTGGCCTCGAGAAGATCCCGCTGTCAGGCTCTCACCTAGCTGACAGGGCTGGAAGTCACTCTATGGAATGTGTTTCGACTCCGAGCAGATCACGCTGTCGGGCTCTCACCTAGCTGCCAGGGCCGGAAGTCACTCGGTGTCATCCTTGGCCTCGAGAAGATCCCGCTGTCAGGATCTCACCTAGCTGACAGGGCCGGAACTCACTCGGTGGAATGTGTTTGGACCCCAAGCAGATCCCGCTGCCAGGCTCTCACCTAGCTAGCAGGGCCGGAAGTCACTCGGTGTCATCCTTGGCCTCGAGAAGATCCCGCTGTCAGGCTCTCACCTAGCTGACAGGGCTAAAAGTCACTCGATGGAATGTGTTTGGACCCCAAGCAGATCCCGCTGCCAGGCTCTCACCTAGCTGGCGGGGCCGGAAGTCACTCGGTGTCATCCTTAGCCTCGAGAAGATCCCGCTATCAGGCTCTCACCTAGCTGACAGGGCCGGAAGTCACTTGATGGAATGTGTTTGGACCCCGAGCAGATCCCACTGTCAGGCTCTCACCTAGCTGACAGGGCCGGAAGTCACTCGGTGTCATCCTTGGCCTCGAGAAGATCCCGCTGTCAGGCTCTCACCTAGCTGACAGGGCCGGAAGTCACTCGACGGCAGTAGTTGTGGACCCCGAGCAGATCCCGCTGTCAGGCTCTCACCTAGCTGGCAGGGCCGGAAGTCACTCGGTGTCATCCTTGGCCTCGAGAAGATCCCGCTGTCAGGCTCTCACCTAGCCGATAGGGCCGAAAGTCACTCAATGGAATGTGTTTGGACCCCGAGCAGATCCCGCTGCCAGGCTCTCACCTAGCTGGCAGGGCCGGAAGCTACTCGAACGATATTGATAATGGATTGGAGTCGCGAAGATTAACCGAAAATGGGGTCTAACGTAACCACCCAGCCCCCAGATTGGCGACCAAAAGGAGGCGAGAACCCAGGCCGCATTACAAAGGGGCCAACTCGTAAGAAATCTGATGACTTAGGCAAGCGACGAGCTGGCTCGCCTCACCTAGTGAGCGAGTAGCCACCACAGTGGAGGCCGGACCGCAGATGCTGGTCGCCCCTAGCGGGACGAGTTATCGGGCCTCCTATGACTCCTAAGCCAAATCCGTAGGCATGCGACCTCGTCGACGCAACGCGAGATGAATGACCGCGAGCACGAAAAGGGAGAATTACATCGCGCAATAATAGCAAATATGCATAAGTGGCGGGTGGGGAAGCATTTATGAGAGCATTAATAGATGAAAACCTCAAAGTCTAGGCGCGGCTCGCGCTTGCATCTCAAACAACTAAAAATACATGGTGTATACACCTAACAAGCAAATGTCAAAGAAACGAGGGTGACACGAGATCCTGGGCGGGAAGTCCTAGATGGGCTGGAAGGACTTATCCCCGGGGTCCGGCACGGGAAGGAACAGCGCTGGCACCACGTCGCCCGCCGAGAGTTCCGCGGCCTCGCTCTTGAGGAGATTCGCACGTCGCAGCATCTGCATTGTGTACTTCGCGGCGCTGGCGGCGTTCTTTTGCATCAGCACCTCCAACTCGTAGCCAGAATGGTGTTCGAGCGGGCAGCCCCTGTTATCTGGCGGAGGGACAGCGGCGTCGGCCTCCAGCTCGCGTACCCGCGCCTCCAGCGCCGACTTGTCCTAACCAAGGGCGGCGATCTCAGCACCCATCCGACTGGCCGTCGCCGCGTCCTGAGAAAAGGAAAGAGAATCGTAAGGAGGATTCGCGAGAAAAAGCGGTGATTGAGAGTAAGCACATACCACCCCTCCCAAGTACTGCGCAAGGGTCTCCTCGGCCGCGTCGGCCCGTCTCCTCTGGAGATCCGCGTCCTCCTGAGCAAGTTTTCGGGCCTCCTCCCTCTCGTCCGACAACTTCTTAAGAGAGGTGGCGTTCCGCTCCAGCTAGGTGCAGCGCCTCCCAACCATATGGGCTAACTCCAGGCCGCGCAGTTGGGCCCGCGCGCTCTCATGCACCAGTACTCGCGTCGCCTCCTTGTCGTAGATAGCGGCGTCCTCTCGCGAGTAGAGGCCGAACGAGAAGTTATAGGCCTCCCCACCGATGGTGTCCTGCTCCAGCCAACTCGGCAACAGAGTCGAGACCACTTCGCGATTTGACTCCTTGTCCCATGACAGAAGCGGGACACCGAGCTTGTCCAGGCATTTCTCGTCGTAGCCGAAATTGCGATGCCCTCTCGTCACCGGCTTCGCGGCAGTTTGCGACCCGTCCGGCTGCCCGGAAGTGCCTGCCGCCCTGCTGGGGGTGTCACTGGTCGAAGCGACCAAAGGGGGGGGACTCTCGGCCGGAAGAACCGTCGGGGCCTTGCCTTTTCTCTGGCCACCGGCGAGTTGCTGCCCCGTAGTCTTCGCCATCTTGGGCGGTGGAGCGATCTGTTCGCCGCCCGGCCGCTTCTTAGCGGGTACTGACGGGGCGTCACGCTGAGCGGCGTCTGCGGCCTGAGCCCGGGCGAGGACCCCGGAGGCGATCCGAGCACTCTCGTAGGGGGGATGAAGGGGAACGTCCCGCTCGCCTGCCAAGGAGAGAGGGTGAAACCAAAGAAGAAAAGAGCAATACAGAGTAGTGGTGAGTGGCAAACCTCCCCCAGGCGGGACGACAACAAGATCGTCAAGGTTGCGGCGCAAGTACGCGACCTCGAAGTTCTTCCCGACGAAGAACCCACACAGGTCGGCTTTATGGCCCCCCCAGACTGGGCGAGCGGTAACTCGCCTCGCTGAGCTGCACCGGCGAGAAGGGGATGTTCCCAAAATCCCCCTTGACGAACAGGAACGTTTTGAGCCAGTTGTGACTCTTATTAACAGTCTCCCGCACCTTGAGGTGGGCGCTGGAGAAATAGGCGGTCCTGTCCCGGTTAGCACGGAAGGAGAATAGTTTGCGGAAAACCGCGAGACTGAACTCGACTCGCTCCTCCCACAGAAAGAAGGCGAACCCTACCATAACAGCTACGGAGTTCGGGGTCATCTGGCCTAGGACGACCCCGAAGTACTTCAGCACTTGGCGCACCTCAGGCCACAGGGGAAGTCGAAGACCCACCTCAAAGTGAGCCAGGGGTATGGCGAGCTCGTCCCTGGACAGTTCATTGATCTTCTCCCCTTCCCCGGGCCGTCTCGCCGAAAACCCCGGCGGGACGTGGTCCCCAAGGGCATCTAGGTACTCGCGCTCCGAGATGACGGCATGGGGAAAGTCATGCTCTGAGAAGGTCCAGGCGCACTTGCTTCGCCCGTCCGCATCGCCGCCGCCGCCGCCCATTCCGCCGAACTACCGCCGTTCGAGCGAGACAGATCCAGAGGGCGAACGCGAGCCGTGCCTCGCGAAGCGCAGGGAATTAGAGAGTGCTTTGAATCGGTGGGAGGATAAGAACCGGCAAGGCCTATTTATAGGGGAAAGAAAGGGCGGGAAATTTCCCGCCGACAGGAAAGGTGCGTGTAGCAAAAATCAGGCCTGACGGTTCGACTTCCCGACCCGCAACCGCACCGCCAAGACCGTTCAGGAGCGGGCCTCGCGCGTCCGCATCCGCGCGAGGAATAGACCGGCGAGTCTCGGCCCGCACCTGCCCAGGATTCTGAGCGAGTCGGGGAGACTCCTAGCCGGCGGGCTCCTCGGCCCGCTCCCGCAACGATCGGGATGGCGGGTTGAGCGAGTCCATCCCCTGACCTGCCCTCGCACCAGGGGGGAGGCGAGCTTGGTACACGGGTACGCTCGAGCCCGCCCCGCAGAGAATAAAAGCAGCAACATGGTAATTTCGACATGCATCAGAAATCAAAAATCAGGCCCATAGGCGGGCGAAGAGAGTCGTAAATCGTTACAAATACAGAATAAGTCTTTGAAATAGTAGCAACCCAGCGATATCCCGCGAACGGGGAGAAGAAGGGGTGGATCAGTACTGGATCCACTTCCATCTGCCCCGCTGTTGCATTCCGGTTCGCGGCGGCACGCGAGGATAGTGATAATCGCGCACCGCCACCAGCTCCTGCTGGGCCAGGCCAACTTGTTCCGAGGCAGTCCTTAGGCTCTCCTCGGCCCGCATAATGTGCACGTCAGGCGAAGTGACCTCGCCACCTTCTGCTGCGCGCGGGGACCCCTCCAAGGCCGCGAGCCGAGCCTCGATGTCGGCCTTGTCTTGGTCGACCCTCTTCACGAGCTCCTGAAGCAGCAGAGTGTGTTTCTGGAACAGCCGTGTCACCTGCCTCTTCATCCCCACCGCATCAGTCGGGTCGCTTAGGTAATCTGAAACACCCTCCACGTCAGGCGGAGGCGAGTACCCTTCGCTCATCTCAGTTTCGGAGGAAATCATGTTGTAGCCTGCAAATGGGAGATTCAGAAGGAACGAATGAGAACAAGGCAAGCGCTGAGTACGAGCTTACCAGGGGTTGGCACGTCTTCCATACCGATGGAAGGACGAGAGGAGCCCGGCCGGTCCTGAAAGGGTTCTCCCTCGAAGGCCGCAAGAGATTTCCCTAGTCCGGGGGGAACCGGCGAACGAGGGATATTCGGGGGTGGACGGTCAAGACCTGAGGGACTAGCAACCCTCTCAGACGACAAGGGAGGGGGGCGATCCTCCCCCCCCCGTCCTCCTCGTCTTCACGAGGCAATGTCTGCAAGACAAAGGATCAGAAATGTAGCAACAAGCTGAGAAGGAAGGTCACGTACCTCAGAAGCGACCTCAACACCAGCCGCCGAGCTGGAACCCGGGAAGTTATTCGCTGGGGACCGCCTCACGATCTTTCCCTTTACCGGCCTAAAGAGAGGGCCGGGAGACCCACGCGCTAACCAAGGGGCGGCCTCGAGGGCCTCCTCCCGAGTCTTCTGGCCCGCGGCCGCCAGGAGGGCTCGCACCTCTTCGCTGACCGGCATCGCGAAACTGCAGTCTGCTCGAAAAAAATGAGGAGATGGTCTGAGGAGACCCCCCTAGGCTCGGTGGTATATTTATAGCCGAATAGTGGGGCCCCACCAGAAGATTCCATGCCAGCTCAGCACCGTGCTCGCCGAACACGCGGGTTGGATGGTTCTTTCTGAGCTTTATCAAGCTCAAAAAGAGCGGAGATTGTGTACAACCCCGTGTTCGTCGAACGGGCCCCGCTAGGAAGATCGAGCGAACCCAGCCCCTCGACCCGCACCCAAGCAACAAGCGGACGTGCGACAAGAGGCTGGTCCGCTCCCGCTCAGTTCAGTTGAGCGAGCCAGGCGAGGCGACTCCTGGCCGCCAGCCCGCTCGACCCGTGATCTGCGAGCCTTTCTAATGTTCATCGTTGTTGGGTACATTGGTCAAATGTACCTGATTTGAAGAAGCCTCACCCAACTCAATGATATACATCATAATGTATTTGATGTATGTTGAGTTTACTTGTGCAGGTTAAGTAATCACTGGACTAAAGCAAAAAGTTTCTAAGTCCATGTGTCGACACCCAGAGGGAAAGTGTCGACACTCAAGAAAGCTTGTGTCGACACCCAGACAAGCAGTGTCGACACTTGGATTCATTGTGTCGACACCTGGGATGCAGAGTCGACACCAGACAGAAAGTGTCGACACTTGGAGCTGTGTCGACACTCAGTGAAGAAAAGTGCAGACAGAATGTGTCGACACAAGGAGCTGTGTCGACACCCAGTGAAGCTGAGTCTACACCAGAAAGTGTCGACACTTGGAGCTGTGTCGACACTCAGCAAAAGTCTGCAGAGACTAAGTACAAGTGTCGACACTTAACATAATGTGTCGACACTAAGCAGAAGAGTCAGCATTTGAAGTAAGTGTCGACACTCAACATAATGTGTCGACACTAAGCAGAAGAGTCAGTACTTGGAGTATGTGTCGACACCCAGCACTATGTGTCGACACACAACCAGAAGAGTCAACACATGAAGTAAGTGTCGACACCCAGCACAATGTGTCGACACTCAGCTAAAGACTCTACACTTGAAGAAAGTGTCGACACAAGGAGCTGTGTCGACACTTAGCAAAGGTCAGAAAGATCAACAAAATTATTCTAAGTACAAGTGTCGACACTAAGGGAATGTGTCGACACTCAGCTGAAGTCTCAACAAGAAGAAGGTGTGTCGACACAAGGAGCTGTGTCGACACTCAGCAAGAATCAACATAGAAGACTATGTGTCAACACCAAGAAGTAGTGTCGACACTTGACAAATTCAACACAAGAAGTTGTGTCGACACAAAGGTGATGTGTCGACACTTAGAAGAATTCAGCTAAAGATAGAAGATCAAGTACTTGTGTCGACACTCAATTTCAGTGTCGACACCTGAAGAAGAATCTGTGTCGAGATATACAAGGAGTTGTGTCGACACCTTGTAGACTTGTGTCGACACTTACACAACATGTGTTGACACTTGGTCTATAAGTGTCGACACTTAAAGATAGAAAGTCTCGACACTTTCAGACAGTTAGAGATTTTCAAGGAATGACTGTATGACTTGACAGCTGCCGTTCCAGCCGGTCTACAGCACCTGTCAGAGATATCAGAAGTTAGTTATGGACCGGACCAGCCGGTTACCATGAAGAAGGCCTATAAATAGGCACCTACAGTTTACAGAAACTGTTGTTCAGAGTTGTTCAGATTGTTGATCAAGTGGATCACATTGTTGAAGAACAAGTTATCAAAGTGGTACACAGAGTATCAACACAAGAAGATCTTGCAGTCCAAGTGCAGATCTAAGAAGTTGGAGAGAGAGGGCTCCATCCAAGAAATCAGCCTCTGGAACTAGGCTGAGAAGAAGGATTCAGATTCATTCTGGATCTTAAGTGGCAGAGGTTAAGGAACTACTGCAGGAGGATTCAGTCTTATTCAGTTCTACTCAAGAAGCTTTGAAGAAAGCTAAGTCAGATTGAATCCAGCTGAGTTCTTCCAAGAACTCATCAAGAAACTCTCAACTCCCCTCTTTTATTTCTGAGTTGTTGAGTTAGTATTTGTAATACATTTTTATCTTGTAGGATCCTTTGGATCTGAGTGAATTGTAAGCCTATAATTATAAAGACTGAGGGTAGGGATTGAGAGCCTGAGTGTAGGAGATTGAGATCTCTGAGTGTAGGCCTTGTTGGCTGAGTGTAGGCCTTGGTTGGCTGAGTGTAGGCCTTGGTTGGCTGAGTGTAGGCCTTGATTGGCTGAGTGTAGGCTTTGGGATAAAGCTGAGTTGTAAGGCTTTGGGCCTAAGGTGTAGGAACCAATTTGGGTTCTGAGACAGTGGAGGAGTTTGGCCGAATCTAGTACACTGCTAGATAGGAGAAGGGGGAAAGTGGATGTACCCATATCTTGGGGAACCACTATAAACCACTGTGTATGCTGTGCTATGCTGTGCTGTGATTATTGTTGTGTTTGCTGTGATAGAATAAGTTAGAAAGCTGTGTTATAAACTGTTGGCTGTCATTAAAGTTTAAAAAGGATTAGGTCACCTATTCACCCCCCCCCCCCCCTCTAGGTGTTTAGGTACCATATCTTTCAAGTGGTATCAAAGCCAGGTTCCTCAAACCAAGGACTAACAGTCTGAGGAGATCCTGTTTGGCAGATTCAGTGTGCTGCAAAATACAGATTCAAGAAATTCAAGAAAATCAAGAAACATGGGTTCTTCTGAGAATCACAAGGAATTGGGTTCCATGAAATTACCTATATGCAGAAAAGAGATCTTTGGGATCTGGAAGGAAAGGGTAAGGCTATTTATGGAGGCCTCAGACCCTAGAATCTACATCACAGTAAAAGAAGGGCCTTATGTGCCCATGAAGATTTCAGTTCTAGATGCAAATCAGAGAACCCCAAAGGATTTCTCTGAGATGACTAAGGATGAGATTGTCCTAGCTACCATGGACAAGAGGGCACAAAACATAATAGTGAGTGCCATTGATGATGCAACTTTTCAGAATCTTATACATTGTAAGACAGCCAAAGAGATGTGGGACACTCTTATAGTGTATATGGAAGGATCTGAAGAAGTCAGACAAGATAGAAAATCCTTGCTAAATCAGGAGTATGAAAGCTTTAGACAAGGTAAAGGTGATAGCATAACTGAGTGCTACAAGAAGTTCTACAGAATAGTTAATGAACTTATGTCTTATGGAAGAGAGTTCAGTAACTATGAAGTAAATGACAAGTTCTTAAGGTCCCTAACCAAAGATTGGGACACCAAGATCTATGCCATACGAGAAATGGCTAAGTTGGGGGAAATTCCTCCTCCTACACTGTTTGGCAAGTTATTGTCATATGAGATGCAGTTGACTGTGAGAAAAGAGGAGGAGAAATCAACAAGGACTGAGCACAAAGAAAGAACTGTTGCTTTCAAGACAGAAGTTCCCAGAAAGTGCAGGAATAAGTCATCAACTCCACCTCCAGAGGTAGTTGAATCAGAATCAGATGAGTCAGTCAGCACAAAGACTGAGAGCAGTGAAAGTGATGAAGACTTTACTACCTTCACTAGACACTTTCAGAAATTCTTGAAGAAGAAACAATGGAGGTCAAGACCTTCTTCTTCAAAGGGAAAGGAAATCTTTCATCAGGAGAAAAAGCCTTCAAAGAAAGACAGGAAGAGGACAAAGTCAAGCAAGGCAACTGGATCTAAGATAGTGTGTTATTGCTGCAATAGACAGGGCCATGTTATTGCAGATTATCTAGAGAAGAGAAAGGAATCTGGTGACAGGAAAAAGGCTCACTTCAAAGGCAAGAAAGAGAAGTCTTTTGTTGCCAAGAAGGAGAAGACTCTATCAGATATCTCTTCTTCAGAAACTGAGTCTGAGGCTGAAGCCTACATAGGGCTGTTTGCTGAAGAAGAAGAGGAAGAATTCATGCAGATTTTGGAGTCTATTTATGAACAAGAAGACAGTCATTGCCAAGGGCTAATGGCTTTGACAGAGAGTGCCAAAATCCTGGAGCAGCCAGGACCCAGTCAGGTACAAAGTTCAAGTTTAAATTCAATTTCTTGTTCTAATTCAGATTCAGATTCTTCTTCATCAAGTGATGAGAATGTATCTGAGTCTGAGGATGATATTCATCAGCTTATAGATGAATATAAGGTGCTGTTGCAGGCTTACAAGAAAAGCAAGACCCTAGCCAAAAGTCAGGCAAAGGAAATTGCTATTCTTAAAGCTGCAGCAACAGATTTTGAGAAGTCTTTTGATCAAAAACTGAATGAGATAGCCAGGTTGAAGCACATAACAGTGATTCAAATGGGTACTATATCATTTAAAAATGATCAAATCAAGAGTCTGGAGATCAATCTTCAGAAAGAGAGAGAGAGCTTGTTGCTAGGTTTTCTAAACCTAAGTCAGTGCTACCTTTAATTGATGAATTTGTTCATCATAAAGGCAAGGCTGGACTGGGCTTTATTAGACCTGCAAGGACTGAGCAGTCCAAGTCTAAGTCCAAGGGCAAAGCCCCAACATTCAACAAGCCTGCTGTAGACAAGACAGCCAAGGCAGTACCTAAGCAAAGGTACAACAAGTTTGAATGTTGGTGTTGTGGCAAGATTGGCCATTTTGCAGTGGACTGTTGGCACAATGTCAGTGCCAAAGTGAGTACCAAACTACCTGTTGGAAAGCCAGTGGATAGCTTTGTCAGATTGCAGACTAACAAGTACCAAGGACCCAAGAATTCTTTGGGTTCTAAGGTTCATTAATTTGTTTTGCAGGTGAGTCCAAGTTGCCATACCCCAACATGGTACTTGGACAGTGGATGTTTCAGACATATGACTGGAACAAGGGGACTACTAAAGGACTACATACCAATAAAAGATGGTCCAAAGGTTACCTTTGGTGGTTCTGAAAAAGGAATCATCAAAGGGTTTGGTAACATTTCTACAAACTTGGTTACCATTACTCAAGCGGCTTATGTTAAAGGGTTGAAACACAACCTAATAAGTATAAGTCAATTAAGTGATGTAGGGTATGACATCTCATTTATTAAAAATGGTTGTCATATCAAGAGGTCAAGTGATCAAGAGATCATTTTGACAGGTTATAGGAAGAGGAATGTCTACTGCCTAGACATTATGATTGAGAACAATGGTTCTCCAGTTTGTCTTGTAGCTGATGAGACAGTCTCTCATTGTGTCAAATGGCACAAGAGGCTAGCCCATCTTAACTACAAGACTATTAGCAAACTCTTTAGCAAAGAGTTAGTGAGGAATGGTCCTCAAGTTAAGTGTGTTAAAGATGGTATTTGCTCAGCTTGTCAAAAGGGCAAGCAGACTAAATCCACCTTTAGAAGCATAGAAAACAAAGATGCTGTGAGGTGTTTATACCTCTTGCATTTGGATCTCTTTGGTCCAATGCCAGTTCACAGCTTAGGTAGGAAGGTCTATACCCTTGTAGTTGTAGATGACTACTCAAGGTTTTCCTGGGTGTTCTTCTTAAGACAGAAATCTGAAACACCTAGTGTCTTCTACAGCTTTGTCAAGCAAATTCAGAATGAACTAAATAGTACTGTGGTCAAAATTAGAAGTGACCATGGTACTGAGTTTTAGTCTGAAAGCATGACAAAACTATGTGAAGACTTTGGGATATTTCAAGAATTCTCTTCACCTAGAACACCTCAGCAAAATGGCATTGCTGAGAGGAAGAATAGGACCTTGATAGAGGCTGGTAGAACCCTACTAAGTGATACATCACTGCCTGAGTATTTCTGGGCTGAAGCAGTTAACACTGCATGCCATGTTATAAATAGGGCTACCATCACTAAAGGGCTAAACAAGACCCCCTATGAAGTTGTGAAAGGCAGGAAACCAAACCTATCCTACTTCAGGATCTTTGGTTGCAAATGCTTCATACTTAACAATGGGAAGTCTTACTTAACTAAGTTTGCTGCCAAGTCCCAAGAGGGAATTTTTGTTGGGTACAGCAATAATAGTAAGGCTTATAGAGTCTACAACTTGACTACACAAGTTGTAGAAGAATCAGTGCATGTAGTTTTTGATGAGACTAAACTTATTAATAATGAGTTGTCTAGCAGTATATGCAGCCCCACAGGTTTGACAAAGAAAATGGACAAGCTTACTATAGAAGAAGTGCCTGCTGCAAGACAGCAAGGAGAGGAGAGTAGCTGTTGTCCAGGGGGAGAACTACATGTGCCTATTGCTGAAGAAATACAAGGAATACAGCATGATGCAGATGCTGAAGTGGTTCAACCAGAAGTTAGGATGCCTCCAGCCCACAGGCATCTTAGAGATCATCCAGTAGAGCTGATTATTGGAGATCCAAGACAAGGAGTTCAAACCAGGAGTAGAAACATAAATGCAGCAATCTACTCCAGCTTTCTGTCACAAGTTGAACCTAAGAAATTTGAAGAAGCAATACAAGATCCACAATGGACTGAAGCAATGCAAGAAGAGCTTAATCAGTTCAAGAGGTGCAAGGTTTGGGAACTTGTTCCTAAACGTAAAGACCACAATGTAATAGGAACTAAGTGGATCTACAGGAATAAGATGGATGAACAAGGGGTCATCATTAAGAATAAGGCTAGACTGGTTGCTAAAGGATATAGGCAAGAAGAAGGTATTGATTTTGATCAAACCTTTGCTCCAGTAGCCAGATTGGAAGCCATAAGGATGTTCTTGGCCTATGCAACCTATCAAGGATTCAAGGTATACCAAATGGATGTCAAGTCAGCATTCCTGAATGGTAATCCTAAGGAAGAAGTTTATGTGGAACAGCCTGCAGGTTTTGTTGATCTAACTCTACCTCATCATGTCTATAGACTTAGGAAAGCTTTATATGGGTTAAAGCAAGCCCCTAGGGCTTGGTATGAAACCCTATCTAGTTTCCTCATTGAGAACAAGTTCTCAAGGGGGAAAATAGATAAGACTCTATTCCTTAGGGAATCTAGAGGCAAAGTCATACTAGTCCAAATATATGTAGATGACATTATATTTGGGTCTACTGAAAGCAGCTTTTGCAAAAAGTTTGCAAAACTTATGCAAGGTCAGTTTGAGATGAGTAGTATGGGAGAGCTGAAGTTTTTCTTGGGTCTCCAAGTTAAACAAACTGAGAGTGGTTTGTCCATTTGTCAGTCAAAGTTCACCCTAGAACTCATAAGGAAATATTGTATGGATTCATCCAGCACCATGAAGACTCCTATGGGGTCAAGTATGTCTCTTAGCAAGGATGATGCAGGGAAACCTGTAGATGAAACCTTGTATAGAGGGATAGTTGGCTCCCTATTATACTTGACTGCTAGTAGACCTGACATCATGTATGCTACATGTGTTTGCGCCAGGTATCAAGCCTGCCCTAAAGAGTCTCATTTGACAGCTGTCAAAAGAATATTGAGATATCTAAAGGGCACTCCCTATCTAGGCCTCTGGTACCCTAGGAATGGAGATTTTGATCTAACAGGTTATTCAGATGCAGACTTTGCAGGATGCAAAGAGGATAGAAAGATCACTACTGGAACCTGTCAATTCCTAGGTGGGAGACTAATTTCATGGAGTAGCAAGAAGCAAACCAGTGTGGCTATTTCCACAGCAGAATCAGAGTATGTGGCTGCAGGAAGTTGCTGTGCTCAACTTCTATGGATTCAACATCAGCTAGAGGATTATGGATTTCAGGTAAGTAGAACTCCACTTTTCTGTGATTCTACAAGTGCTATTTCAATAGCTTATAACCCTGTATCTCATAGTAGAACAAAACATATTGAGATTAAATATCATTTTCTTAGGGAGCATGTAGAAAGAGAAGATATTTTGTTAGAATATGTTAAAACAGATGAACAAGTAGCTGATATGTTTACTAAGCCACTAGAAGAAGCTAAGTTCAATAGATTCAAAATTGAACTAGGAATGATAAACTTAGAGTAAGTTTACAGATTTGAAAATGACTAAGTAAAAAGGTGTCGACACATAGACAAGTCTATGTCGACACAGAATAGTGGTGTAGACACTTCAGGAAAAAGGTGTCGACACATCTAGGAAGTTGGTGTCGACACTTCAGAATGTTAGTGTCGACACATGCCAAGTAGGTGTCGACACATCCAAAGTGGTGTCGACACTTAGTATTTACTCAGAATTTTCTAAGTAAAGTCTCGACAATGTGTCGAGACATGTTGTGTCGACACATAACCAAGTGTCGACACATAAAATCTGTTGACTAAACTTGTGACGACACATGTGTGTCGAGACATTATAAGTCAGTGTCGACACTTGTTGCCAGTGTCGACACATTTTAAGTTAGCTGTCCCGCCTGTTCATCTTCAAAATTAGAAAGGTATAAATAGGGTTCTGTCTTTGTTTGTCGACACGCTTTCAAAGTTTCGAGACCAAAACTACTGTGTCGACACCTCTCTTTTCTAAAGACAAATTCTACAAACCCTAATGACACCTAAGCTTGAGGAGAACGTTAACGAAGGCTATGAGCTTGTGCGCGGCGCGTTCGACGATGCTGATCAAGAAATCAGGGTCGTAGTAACCCTAGTCGCCGATTCAGGGTTAGAGTACTTAGTTTCAGAACCAACTAAGATATGGAAGAAGGAGGTGCTTGAATTCCTGAATGGAGCTGCAGTAGATGAATCTGGATACAAAATCAAATCCAGAGTTCATGGAGAAAAGGTTAAGGTAACCCCAAAAAGTCTGAGGAAGATTCTTCAATTGCCAAGAACTCAAGATGAAGAAGAGGTGACTGCTTCAAAGACCAGGGAAGCTCTTACCTGGTGTGGACTAGATCCAAAGATGAAGATAGGTTCTGTATTTAACAGGAAAGGCATGAATACTCAAGGAAAATTCATGTCTGAAATTGTTGGAAAGGTCTTACTCAGTAAGCCAGGAGGGCATGACAGAGTGTCTGCCTCCATGTTCCATATAATGACAAGAATTATCTTCACTTTAAGAACAGATTGGTCAGTAATAGTATTTGACAAGATCAAGGAAAGTCTGAAGAAGCCCAATCTGGGCAGAATCTTAAGTCTCTACCTAGCTGGTATTATACCAGAGGTAATGAATACTGCTGCAGGCAGCAAGATAAACCACATGAGGAAGATGGATCTAAGGATCTTTTTAAGATGGGACAGGGTGTTGTCCAAGGAAATGCCAACACCAGAGAAAACAGTTACTGAGAAAGTCACTCCTCCTAAGAAGAAAAGGAAGATAGCTCCTGTGGCACAAGAGTCCTCCAGCAGTTCTAGGAGTGAAGAACAGGTTGTTTTCACTCCTGATGATCATGAGGAAGTGCCTGCAGTGAAGTCTCCTGCTCCTCCAGCTGATGCTGAGATCCAGGGGGAGCTGCCTTCAGCTAGCCCCATCCACAGGGATCATAGCAAGGGGGAGCCTCCAGTTGTAGAAGCACCTTCTACACTGGAAAGTGAGCAAGCCACCACCATCATTCAAGAGGTACTCACTGACCTAAAAACTTTAGAATATCTTATAGAAGATGCTTATTTGTCTGATGTTCCTCAGCAAACTCAGCTGCCTAGTCAAGCTCCAGATGTTGTTATAGAAGACACATCTACTGTACAAGAAGAGATTCCTGATCCTGTGGTTGAAGAACCAAGAACTTCTCCAGCTCCTTCATCACAATAATTCACAATGGAAGACTTGTTCCTAAATCTGGATCAAGCAGATTTTGACAAGGAAATTGATGCTGCTGAAGGAGAGAATGCTACTGCTGAGGGGGAGCAAATGCAAGATCTGGAAGAGCCTTTAAGGCCAGAAACTGAGAAGGCACCTGATGTGCAAGCTGACAGACCTCCAAGCCCTAAGGAGAGGGTTGATATTGCCAGCACATCTGCCTCTGAAGATAAGGAGACTGCAAGGGCAAGGAAAAAGAAACTCTATGTATTCAAGAGAAGGAGCCAGAGTTACAAGAAGGCTCTGCAAACTGTAGCCCCACAGCCTATAGTTCAACAAGCTCCAACTGTTGATTATAGTGCTTTACTAATTGCACTGCAGATTAAAATGGATGAACAAAGAAAAGCCATAGAGGCTTATGTTGATGCAGGGCACGGATCATTACAGTTTGATCTTGCCCAAGATATAAAATCTATAAGGTTTGAGATGAATCTCAACAAGAAAGAGATGACAGACTGCTTCCACAAAGGTGGAAATGCAGTGGTGTATTTGGCAACACACCAAGAGAAGATCAAGGCACAGGTGGATGATATAGCATTGAAACAAGGATATGTTCTTGAGAATCAATTAAGAATGAATGACAATTTGACTAAATCCCACAATGCTATTGTCACTGAATTAAAGAATAAGGCTGCTGAACCTTCTACATCTACTGATGCTGTTAAAGCTGATTTTGATAAAGTATTCCAAGAGGAAATTACTGCTGTAAAGACTGCTATCCAAGCCTCCCAGAAAGCCATCTCTGAACAACTTACAAAGCTCAAACCTTACTTTAAAGAAGGAATCAGGTACTTGGATAGTCAGATCAGATTTCAAAAGGATGATGTCAGAGATCACATGGCTAGAGAAGTCATAAAGGGGGAGAGAGTGTTAGTCAAGGCAAGTTCTGAGCATGCAAAATGGATATCAAATTCAATCAGGGCTACACTTGGATACCCTCCTCTGTGTGATGACCAAGATGTTGCTGAATCAGGCATTAACCCTGCCTATTTTGGAGGTGAGCAACTAGAAGTAGCTCAGGTCATTTATCCACCTCCAGACTTTGAAATGATTCATGCTGAGGTACAGACCATGTACAGCCCATCTGGGGGCAAGGATAATGTCCATATTGAAAAGGTTGTTCAACCTATATCTGAAGCCATGCAAGAGGCATTACAGAAAGAAGAAGAGACAAGGTTGTCAAAGAAGAGGTTTAGGGAACAAGCAGAACAAAGGCCAGACTTTGAACAGTGGAGCCCTACCTCTAGGAATATAATTTTAACTGCCTGGAAAGCTGCCAAGGACAATACTCATGACAGGAACAAGTGGTTCTCTGAAGCTGAATGGAGAAAACATGAAATAAGACAAGAGGCCATTGTTCAATTCAGAAGGAAGGCAAAGATGGGAAAGCTACCTCCTACTGCAGTGGAGCCTAGCAAGTACTTCCCCAAGCCATATCACTATTTTGAGAGGCAGAAGATCAAGGCAGAAGAACTCAAAAAGAAAGATCTAAAAGGCAAGAAGCCTGCTGATGCTGAAACTATTGAAGCCCCTGTCAAAGCTCAAGTCCAAGCTGGCAAAGGCATAGTAATTAAGGAGCCAGAGCAGAAATAGATTAAGTGTTTTGTTTACATGTGTGATTTAATACATGTTATATTTACCCTGCTGAATATAACCTGCTTTACATCATTTTGTAATTTTTAATTATGAATAGTGTATATCATTGACTAAGGGTTATGACTTCTCCAAATAGGGGGAGATTGTTGGGTACATTGGTCAAATGTACCTGATTTGAAGAAGCCTCACCCAACTCAATGATATACATCATAATGTATTTGATGTATGTTGAGTTTACTTGTGCAGGTTAAGTAATCACTGGACTGAAGCAAAAAGTTTCTAAGTCCATGTATCGATACCCAGAGGGAAAGTGTCGACACTCAAGAAAGCTTGTGTCGACACCCAGACAAGCAGTGTCGACACTTGGAGTCATTGTGTCGACACCTGGGATACAGAGTCGACACCAGACAGAAAGTGTCGACACTTGGAGCTGTGTCGACACTCAGTGAAGAAAAGTGCAGACAGAATGTGTCGATACAAGGAGCTGTGTCGACACCCAGTGAAGCTGAGTCTACACCAGAAAGTGTCGACACTTGGAGCTGTGTCGACACTCAGCAAAAGTCTGCAAAGACTAAGTACAAGTGTCGACACTCAACACAATGTGTCGACACTAAGCAGAAGAGTCAGCATTTGAAGTAAGTGTCGACACTCAACACAATATGTCGACACTAAGCAGAAGAGTCAGCACTTGGAGTATGTGTCGACACCCAGCACTATGTGTCAACACACAACCAGAAGAGTCAACACATGAAGTAAGTGTCGACACCCAGCACAATGTGTCGACACTCAGCTAAAGACTCTACACTTGAAGAAAGTGTCGACACAAGGAGCTGTGTCGATACTTAGCAAAGGTCAGAAAGATCAACAAAATTATTCTAAGTACAAGTGTCGACACTAAGGGAATGTGTCGACACTCAGCTGAAGTCTCAACAAGAAGAAGGTGTGTCGACACAAGGAGCTGTGTCGACACTCAGCAAGAATCAACATAGAAGACTATGTGTCGACACCAAGAAGTAGTGTCGACACTTGACAAATTCAACACAAGAAGTTGTGTCGACACAAAGGTGATGTGTCGACACTTAGAAGAATTCAGCTAAAGATAGAAGATCAAGTACTTGTGTCGACACTCAATTTCAGTGTCGACACCTGAAGAAGAATCTGTGTCGAGACATACAAGGAGTTGTGTCGACACCTTGTACACTTGTGTCGACACTTACACTGTAACATCCCCCAAACAGCCAGACCCCCGAGAGTAATTTTGTCATGACTAAGTCATGACAAAATCCAGGGAGCTTACAAACCCTTGTAGACCTAGGCAAAAAGGTGATAAAACACCATGGTCTGCAAATAGTAAACCTTAAATACTCAACTTAGGGCTTGACTTTAGGACTCCAACTCGACTCCTTAACCCCACCCCAACACCCCTAGGCCATCAAGGAGTCCAGAAGACCCATTGGGGCCAGCCAAACAGGCCAAGTTGACCCAAGGTCAACCCTAACCCTAATTAGGGCAAAATGGTCAATTCCCCATCAAATGGCCCAACTGACAATCACATGTGGTAGTAGCTTCACTTTTAGGTCTAACACATCATAAAAGACTAATTAGACCAAAAAGCACCATCCTAGGGTCACCACGTGGCAAAATGACCAAAATACGCCTACTAGGTCAAAACGGTGATTTTCCATTAAACACCCCTATTGACCACCACAACTTCAAGTTGACCACACTCATGGGGTCATAACCTCATAAGGGACCCAATGGCACGAAAATTTCATGGTTCGGTCAACCCTAGGGCCCAGTTTGACCAAAAGTGAAACTAGGGCTAACTAGGTCATATTACTTGGACCTAGCCCAATCCCTTGGGCTAGGCCCAATTTGAGTGGTCAACCAGCCTAGTAGGCTGATATTAAACATGGGAGGGAGTGAAAATTCGTTCATGGTGATTAGGAGAGAGAAATGGGGGTTTTCCCCAATTTTGAGGAGAGAGAAAGTGGTCATTCATGGCCATTAAGGTGACACATCCCTTGGCATCCCTCCATTACACTCTCATTCATCTTCTCTGATGAATTTGAGAAGTTTCCAGCCGTTTCTAGGTGCAATTAGGGCAGGGGGGATGTATAGGGTCGGCCATGGGAGGGGAGGTGAAGAGGCCATTAATGGCATATGTGATTAAAACCACTACCACCCACAATTAACCCCCCTATCACCTTCACAAACCTCTGAGCAGTGAAACCCCCCCCCCCCATTTCCCGTGAGTTTGGAGGTCTCCTTGCAAGAAATCGGATGGCACCCAAAGCTTCGAGGAGGAGCAATGGCGGCCGGCGAATGGAGCAAAGGAACGCCCCAAATGAGGTCTGATCCTCTTCCCCTCTCCTAGTGCTAGATCTAGATCGATTTAGGTAGAGAAATCAGGCTCAATTGAGCCTGATTGAGAGCTTGAATTTTCAGATTTTTCATGGAAAATGGTGGTGTTGAGTTCGCCGGAAACCGCCGCCTCCGGCGGCATGGTCGCTGTCAAACACTAGCCACCACCTCAACGGAGGTGGTGGTGGTGGTGGCCGGCCAGGGAGGTGGTCGGGGTGGCCGGAAAGTGGGCTGGAATGAGCTCCAGGTCGGGATAATCCCGTCCCTTGGCTGGAGCTTGAAGATGAGCAGCAGCCCTTGGATGCTGCTTTAAGATTCGTGCAAACTTATTATAATTATTGTTTTATTTTCTGTGATTATAATTGCAGTGCATAGAATTAATTTTTAAAATTACTTATACCGCACTACAGAAAACGTGGTCAACATATAAAATGTAGCCCTTGATGTCTATTTTAATTTAAAATTGATTTCACTCAATTTGGAGTCATGGTTAGACCGCAGCACTCATTTTGGTGAGGTCTACCCAAAGGGCTGTCCAGAGCTTAATTTAAGTGCCCACTCCAAACCAGATATCCAAATAATCTGAAATTTGGGGAATGGGCTATTTTTAACTATATCTAGGACATATCCAAAAATCAGAATTTTTGGGAAATAGTTTTCTATAGTTTTTAGAAAAATTTAATAAATCAAGTATAAATTAATTAGGTGTCATAAACACCTCAAAATCCCCCCAACTTTTGGTGGGTGGTCTTACAGAGCATGTTAGGGCTCTGATAAAAGTTTCATCTCCTTTGAAGATGTTTTGATTAGGTTTTATCCAACCCCAGGTTGACCCTTCTAGGGTTAATTAGGTCAAAGCACCCCTTGGGGTTTTGAGTGGTCAAATCACCTCAACAGAGGCTGATATTTTGTCCACTGACTCTATATGGTATGACACACCCTCCAATGTAATTTGGGGTGGTTTAGAGTAGGGTAGCCCTAGAACCCTAGGGTAGGTCCCTTAATGGGGATTTTTAGGGTTTGAAGGTCATGGGGTCAAATGACCTTGGAATAACTTAAAATTTGGTGGAGAGGACCATAAGGTTAGTATAGTACTCTGGTTAAAATTTTAGGGAATTTGGAAGCCTTAAACCCCCTCAAAACCCTAACCCTAGTTTAGGGCACCAAACCTAATTTGGAGTATTAGGCTACCAAATCACTTTAAAATCACTTGAAATTGGGCAGGGGCAGTTCTATGGTAGAAATATTCCTAAATTAATTTTGGTGGGATTTTTGGGCCATTAAAATCAGTACTTCCTTTTCAACCATAGATGTGCCCTTAAAATTTACTATGTTGATAGTGAAGTTTTTGTTTGTTGGAAAATTGTGAAACCTTGGAATAGGATATTATATATAATGATAGAGCCCTCTGTATTTTGTTTAAATTTTTAGATGTCTGTTTCAAGTACTTGCTTCATTAAATTATGATTTGTGGTTTATGATCAAAAATAGAAACAGAGCCACAATATTATCAAACAAATTATGAAATTAGGTCAGAGAGTGCTTTGGACCATTATTATTGTCCTGTAATTTTCCCATGATTTTTAGATGGATAAAACCAGTACTTACTTCACAAGTCTGTAAATTTGGAAGTTTACATTTAAATTAGATTTAGAGCCCTTCGTTTGTGATAAAAATTGTAAAACTTGGCTACTGTGGATTTTAGATATTAATAAGACTTGTGGAATTTTATTATAATTATTAGATGAGTTTTTTACAGTACTTGCTTCATTAACCAAAGATTATGGAATTAATGGTTATAAATTAAATTAGGGGTTACTATTCACTATAAAAAATTATGAGACTACTTCTAGGGTGTTTTTAGGCTATGATAGTCCTACTGGAGTTTTATTATAATTTTTAGAATAATATTGCTGGCCTTTTATCTGTAGATGATATTATTGACCATTAAGTTCTAAATTACGAAAGGTAGGTCTAATCACCTATGAAAATTCTCAAACCTTGGATTTACTGTTTAAATGTCACTTAGTATTTATCATAATTTTGTTGTGATTTGTTCCTGACTTTGGAGAGCACTTCATGTTCAAAGTAGGGCATTTGGAGTCTAGGATTAATTAAATTAAGTGCCCACTTAATTAGGAAAATTATGAGACTCTGGATTTAGTCTTAATAGGTCATGATAGACTCCCAGTAATTATTATGGATCTACAGGAAGAGTAATTAGGGTACCCCCATAATGAGAGCACCATGTAACTTAGCATAGTGTGCATATAGTGGATAGGTCAGAGATAAGTTAACTCGGAGAGCTCAAACACACTTAGGGTATTCACACTGAAATAAAAGAGTGTTTGATCAAGGGTAGAAATTAATAACATTAAGTGCCTTGGCAAGAGAACTTTGGGCTTCATCCCATTGTAGTTCCTAGTACCACTGCGAGCCCCTCACCGGGTAGACTTCGGAAGTCCAGGGTTAACCTTAAACCTTAGGAATAATATGGGCAAGAGTAACCCTAATAATAGTTTCACCTTACACTCACACTTGTACACGTAGGGAGATAAATTAGTAGTGAAGGGATAGCGTAGGCCCATGGCCTAAGGGCTTACTGGTAGAGTTAAATGGACTCGGTATTGATTTGGAAGTCCGGGGAGCTGGATGCTCGGGGACTTGGAAAAAAAAAGAGACTTGATTAGTCTAGGGAGCCGTGGGCTCGGGAACATGGTGAACTAGTAGGCTCAGTGTTTTAATTAGATACAAACTATCATGGTTGCATGTGCATAACAGTGGTGGGTCCTCGGTATTGGACGATCGAACACACCGTCGTCGGTACGTTGACTCGGGGAGACTAGCTGGTTTGCTAGGAATAGTACGGGAACGTACGAGAGGGGCTAGATTGTGTAGTGTGTTTACCAATCTAGGAGTGGAGAGGCCCAACCCACTGTCTCCGTTTTGCCACGGCGGAGGCTCCTGAGAGTTTAGCTAACTCCAAAAAGGGGAACTAAAGGTCTGTGCGCATAGAGTCGTGTGTGTGAGTTGCACTCGCATGTACATACCATAGCATACTTGCACGTCATAGCATAGTCATTTCATTTAACCCCTGACACCTATCGTATAAAATGGTATGGGACGTTTTATACGATAGGCCCTGCAAAACGACCCCTTGGTCTATAGGGGTAATTCCTATAAATCAATGGTTATATTTCTTGTTGCTCTTACTTTCACTTTTTATTGCTTCTTTTTGCTACTCCTTTCTGTTACTTTTGATGCATACTTGTTCACTCATGTTTAATTTTTGTGATACCCCTGCCATACTTTATTATTTTAATCCTTAGGATAGATGTCACTTGCTTGATTACGCTTTGCTTTTGGTCCTCCTTTTCACCCTTTTCCGCCCGGTGCCTAGGAGCCACGGGTAGAGGGGTGGGGGATTGTTGACTGAGTCTAGTTTGACTGACGGTCGTTTGACCACCATATTTTAGGTGCTCCGGATGGGAGACAGGGAACAGCCGCAAGAGACGCAACACCAGCAGGGTACGGTGCAGATGGAGATGGGCCAGTGTAGCTCGGGTGGACAGGCATCCGGATCCGTGAGTGGAGTCGAGTATTAGTAGTTTTACTTTTATGAGTGGATTGTAGTGAGGTTATCATGTACCGGGCTTAAGCCCGTATTTACTTTCTGGTGTTGGTACCTAGACTTTCTTCTGGTGTTGACTTGATTTATTGCATGATTTCCTCCTTTATACTATTGTGGACTTGGATGCTTACACTTTCATTCTTTATACATTCTGTCGATGGTGATCGAGATGGCCGACAGAATCGGCATTTTGTGGTACCGATCATCCCGGTGGATGATGTCACCGCATAAACGGCGGTTCTGGGCCTAAGACCCCGGTGATTGTTGCAAAAAAAAATGGGGTCTTACAAGTGGTATCAGAGCATGGGACCTCGATCCGACAGAATGTAGTCCACAAAAACATGGGACACCCCGCGCGGGCTTAGTTTGAGGACAAACTAGCAGCGGAAGCAATGGTGTGCCCATGGGAGGAATCACGTGCAATACTCACCAATAACAAAGAGTTTTAGGTCAACTTACTAAACTTAAGACCATCTTTTGTAGGGTGCGACGAATCCTCCCCTGTCGCAGGGGACACCTCCGGCCCCCAATGTGATTCCACACCCGCCGGCTCCGACCCCGTTACAGCAGACGGAGCTGGGACAAACTTTGACCGCCATCTTGGAGTTCTTTAGGGCACAACAGGCTCCGGCTCCTCAGCCGAACCCCGGAGCAAACTGGTTGAGTGCATTCCGAGGCCTTGCCCCACCATCATACTTGGGGACGGAGACGGCAGTGCGCACGGAGGAGTGGCTAGATATTATGTACGAGATGTTGGTGGGAATACAGTGCCCGGTGGACCTGGCAGTATCTTTGGTGGTTTCTTGTCTAGAGTCGCATGCAAAGAGGTGGTGGAAGTCGGTGATGGACACCACCTATGCGGGAGTGGAGATCACGGACATTACTTGGGAGGAGTTTAGAGCAGCACTACTGGAGCATTTTGTGCTGCAGTCCGCAAGGGACGAATTGGAGGATAGATTCTTGCAGCTGAAGCAAGGGAACAAGACAGTGCTGGAATATCACCGGGAGTTTACTCATTTGGCCAGGTTTGCAGATTCTTACAAGCTGGATGACGTGGGTTACGCCAAGAGATTCTACAAGGGCCTCCGTGATGACCTGAGGCAGGCCCTCTTGTTCGTGTCCGATGGTACCATGGCCAGGATCTTGGAGATGGCCAAGAAGCTGGAGGCGGACCAGCTTGTAGTCCGGGGCAGGAAGAGACATGGGGATGATGCAGTGCTAGGAGGGAGAAGGGACCCGCAGAGAGGTCGGGTCATGGGAGAGAGAAGGAACGGGGATCAATCCCGTCAGGAGGAAAGGCAAGAGCTAAGGGAGCAGGCAGTGCTGACTCCGCAGCCGCTACAGATGAGGGAGGTGCCCAGGATAGGGCAGGGACCACCCCCACCACAGCTGTGCTATCACTGCCATCAGCCAGGGCACATTCGGACTAATTGCCCTATGAGGAATGGGGCCACACCTCCAGCACGGGGTGGCCCACCGGCTCACCAGATGGGAGGTCGTGGACGTGGACGCGGACGTGGATTTCAGGGCGGCGACCGCAGGCAGAATGGGGAGCAGATTTACGCTTTGGACCTAGCACAGCCCCGGAACCCGGACAGGGTTATTGCAGGTATGAGAGTAATTTTAGTTTTGAATTTATTTCCTGCTCATATTAAGTATTGATAGAACTACTACACAACCTAGGTTAGAAAACCTTATACCAAAGTATTTTTTAAACTGATTTAGGAATGGTGATGGTGTGCGGCAAGCCTGCCCATACCCTGTTCGACACGGGGGCATCACACAACTTTGTGTCGGAGGATTTCGTCAAGGATCTGGACCAGATTCGATATTATACGGGACTCTCCAGGAGGGTGCGTCTCCCCAATGGGATGGAGATCCAGTCCACAGAGAAGTGCCTCCTGGAGGTTACCATAGACGGGTTGACACTCGAGGCCCCGGCGACGATCCTGAGAATGCCGGACTTCGACCTTGTCTTGGGCATGACATGGCTTGTCTGGAACCATGCCCAGATTGACTGCCCGGCGAGGAGGGTCGTGCTGAGCCACGGCGATACTTATGTGACATTCGAAGGTACTACTTCGGTTTCCCGCCGCCTGCTTTCATCTATTCAGGCCGTTAAGGCTCACATGCAAGGAGACGAGGTATATCAGGTATTATTCGAGATGACTGAGGAGAAGGACCTGATTGCTAGCATTCCGGTGGTTCGTGACTACGCCGATATTTTTCCGGATAAGCTGCCAGGACTGCCTCCGCATAGGGAGAAGGACTTTCATATTCAGTTGGTACCAGGGCTAAGCCGGTATCCAAGGCTCCTTATCGGATGGCCCCGAAGGAGTTGGCGGAGTTTCGGACACAGTTGCAGGAGCTGGTGGAAGCAGGATTTGTTGGGCCGAGCTCCTCGCCATGGGGAGCTCCGGTCCTATTCGTGAAGAAGAAGGATGGCACTCTTCGCCTGTGCATCGACTATCGAGCACTAAACAGGCTGACCGTCCGAAATACATATCCGCTCCCCAGGATAGACGAGTTGTTCGATCAGCTGGAGGGAGCCCATTATTTCTCGAAGCTGGACTTGAGTTCAGGCTACTACCAGCTGCGGATCCAGGAGGAGGATATTCCGAAGACGGCCTTTAGCAGTAGATATGGATTGTATGAGTTCATCGTGATGCCCTTCGGGCTCACGAATGCTCCGTCGGCGTTTATGAGCCTCATGAACCGGGTCTTCGAGGCTTATTTGGACGTGTTCGTCATAGTATTCATAGACGACATCCTTATCTATTCTAAGACAGAGGAGGAGCACACACGACATCTGACACTGACCTTGGAGAGACTGCGGGAGCATCGCCTTTATGCGAAGTTCAGCAAGTGTTCAGTTCTGGTTGAAGGAGGTGGCTTTCTTAGGCCACATTATCAGCGGAGCCGGGCTGGCGGTAGACCCGACAAAGATTCAGGCAGTCAGGGATTGGTCACCGCTGAAGACGGCCACGGATGTGCGGAGTTTCCTGGGGCTTGCCGGTTATTACCGGAAATTCGTGGAGGGGTTTTCTCGGATCTCCCTTCCACTCACATCCTTGATGAAGAAGGATGTGCCCTTTGTGTGGACGCCACAGTGTGAGGCAGCCTTCCAGGAGCTGAAGGACCGACTCATCTCAGCCCCTATTCTGGCCCTTCCATCTGGGAAGGAAGGATTCCAGGTGTATACCGACGCATCATATCAGGGGATGGGAGCGGTGCTGATGCAGAACGGACACGTCATAGCTTATGCCTCCCGCCAGCTGAATACCCATGAGAAGAACTATCCAGTGCACGACCTGGAGATGGGAGCAGTTGTATTCGCACTGAAGATATGGCGACACTACCTTTATGGAGTCCACTGTGATATATACTCCGATCATAAGAACCTTAAGTACGTGGACACGCAGAAGGAACTGAACATCAGGCAGAGGCGGTGGGTGGAGTTTCTATCTGACTATCAGTATGAGATGCACTACCACCCGGGGAAGGCGAACGTGGTAGCGGATGCACTGAGTAGGAGAGCCGCCACAGCAGGAGCAGAGCCTCAGTTGATGTCTATGGAGCTGCTGCAGAGACTAGAGGACATGCACATTACCCTGGTGTCGTCTGACGATCCTGATCTCTATGAGGAGTACATGGCCGCGATGGGCGTTACCGATGACATCAGAGACCGAGTAAGAGAAGGACAGAGGCAGGATGCCAAGTTAGAGCCCATCTTCCAAGCCCTGGAGGCAGGCACTGCAGGAGATTACACACTGAGGGACGACCTGGTGTGCTTCAGAGGACGGGTGTATATACCGGAGGGAGGCCAGATCCGGGAGGATATTATGACGGAGGCGCACTGCAGCCGGTATTCTGTGCACCCGGGGATCACAAAGATGACGGCTGATTTGAAGAAGACTATGTTCTGGCCGGGCATGAAGAAGGATGTCTCTTACTTCGTGACCCATTGTGAGGCATGTCAGCTAGTGAAGGCGGAGTGCAGGAACCCCGCAGGATTATTGCAGCCACTCCCGGTGCCGGAGTGGAAGTTTGATGACATAGCCATGGACTTCATACATGGGCTTCCCCGGTCTCGGACAGGGAATGACTCGATCTGGGTAATCGTTGATCGGTTGACGAAGGTGGCTCGATTTATACCGATCAGGAAGGACGATTCAGTAGGTGTACTGGTGCGGAAGTTTGTGGAGCAGTTCATTCGTTATCATGGCGTGCCCAGGACGATAGTGTCAGATCGTGATGGGCGGTTTACATCCACGGAGTGGCGATCAGTTCAGGCATACTTGGGCACCCGATTGACTTTTAGCACAGCCTTCCACCCTCAGACGGACGGGCAGACAGAGCGCACAAATCGGACATTGGAAGACCTACTACGTTTGTGCATCCTAGACCGAGGAGAGCCATGGGAGAAGATGCTGCCACTGGTAGAGTTCTCATACAACAACAGTCATCAGGCCAGTATAGGTATGGCCCCCTACGAGGCCCTATATGGACGGAGGTGCAGGACTCCCCTGTCATGGTTACAAGATGAGGATCTGAAGGTCCTGGGCTCGGAATTTGTGGAGGACACCGAGGCCCAGGTGAGACTGATTCGAGATCGGATGTTAGAGGCGCAGAGCAGACAGGCCAAATACTATGACGCACGACATCGTCAGGTGGAGTTTCAGGTAGGAGACAGAGTGTTTTTGAAGATACGACCGATGCACGGAGTCTCTCGAGTTCGTGGACGGAGGAAGAAGCTCGGCCCGAGGTACATGGGGCCCTACAGGATCCTAGAGCGGATCGGTCCCTTGGCATATAGGCTGGAGCTGCCACCAGAGCTGGAGGGCTTGCACGACGTCTTCCACGTCTCCTCCCTCAGGAGGGCCCTATTACGGCCAGAGCAGCAGATAGACGCCACGGATGGGCCGGTAGCATCTGACCGGTCAGTACACATGGAGCCGGTCCGGATTGACGATACGGGTATGCGGGCCTTGCGCCGCAAGAAGGTCCCACTGGTCAAGGTTCTGTGGAGGAATCACGACCATGAGGAGCACACTTGGGAGCCTCAGGACTTAATGCGCCAAAGATACCCGGAGCTCTTCACCACAGGTAAACTCTAATCTAATTTTGGGATGTTACAATTTATTACCTTGGAAGAAACCCCGCAGGCCTAACCTGAATTTCGGGGACGAAATTTTTATTTTTATGTGTTGGGATTTGTAACATCCCCCAAACAGCCAGACCCCCGAGAGTAATTTTGTCATGACTAAGTCATGACAAAATCCAGGGAGCTTACAAACCCTTGTAGACCTAGGCAAAAAGGTGATAAAACACCATGGTCTGCAAATAGTAAACCTTAAATACTCAACTTAGGGCTTGACTTTAGGGCTCCAACTCGACTCCTTAACCCACCCCAACACCCCTAGGCCATCAAGGAGTCCAGAAGACCCATTGGGCCAGCCAAACAGGCCAAGTTGACCCAAGGTCAACCCTAACCCTAATTAGGGCAAAATGGTCAATTCCCCATCAAATGGCCCAACTGACCATCACATGTGGTAGTAGCTTCACTTTTAGGTCTAACACATCATAAAAGACTAATTAGACCAAAAAGCACCATCCTAGGGTCACCACGTGGCAAAATGACCAAAATACCCCTACTAGGTCAAAACGGTGATTTTCCATTAAACACCCCTATTGACCACCACAACTTCAAGTTGACCACACTCATGGGGTCATAACCTCATAAGGGACCCAATGGCACGAAAATTTCATGGTTCGGTCAACCCTAGGGCCCAGTTTGACCAAAAGTGAAACTAGGGCTAACTAGGTCATATTACTTGGACCTAGCCCAATCCCTTTGGGCTAGGCCCAATTTGAGTGGTCAACCAGCCTAGTAGGCTGATATTAAACATGGGAGGGAGTGAAAATTCGTTCATGGTGATTAGGAGAGAGAAATGGGGGTTTTTCCCCAATTTTGAGGAGAGAGAAAGTGGCCATTCATGGCCATTAAGGTGACACATCCCTTGGCATCCCTCCATTACACTCTCATTCATCTTCTCTGATGAATTTGAGAAGTTTCCAGCCGTTTCTAGGTGCAATTAGGGCAGGGGGGATGTATAGGGTCGGCCATGGGAGGGGAGGTGAAGAGGCCATTAATGGCATATGTGATTAAAACCACTACCACCCATAATTAACCCCCCTATCACCTTCACAAACCTCTGAGCAGTGAAACCCCCCCCATTTCCCGTGAGTTTGGAGGTCTCCTTGCAAGAAATCGGATGGCACCCAAAGCTTCGAGGAGGAGCAATGGCGGCCGGCGAATGGAGCAAAGGAACGCCCCAAATGAGGTCCGATCCTCTTCCCCTCTCCTAGTGCTAGATCTAGATCGATTTAGGTAGAGAAATCGGGCTCAATTGAGCCTGATTGAGAGCTTGAATTTTCAGATTTTTCATGGAAAATGGTGGTGTTGAATTCGCCGGAAACCGCCGCCTCCGGCGGCATGGTCGCTGCCAAACGCTAGCCACCACCTCAACGGAGGTGGTGGTGGTGGTGGCCGGCCAGGGAGGTGGTCGGGGTGGCCGTAAAGTGGGCTGGAATGAGCTCCAGGTCGGGATAATCCCATCCCTTGGCTGGAGCTTGAAGATGAGCAGCAGCCCTTGGATGCTGCTTTAAGATTCGTGCAAACTTATTATAATTATTGTTTTATTTTCTGTGATTATAATTGCAGTGCATAGAATTAATTTTTAAAAATACTTATGCCCCACTACAGAAAAAGTGGTCAACATATAAAATGTAGCCCTTGATGTCTATTTTAATTTAAAATTGATTTCACTCAATTTGGAGTCCTTGTTAGACCGAAGCACTCATTTAGGTGAGGTCTACCCAAAGGGCTGTCCAGAGCTTAATTTAAGTGCCCACTCCAAACCAGACATCCAAATAATCTGAAATTTGGGGAATGGGCTATTTTTAACTATATCTAGGACATATCCAAAAATCAGAATTTTTGGGAAATATTTTTCTATAGTTTTTAGAAAAATTTAATAAATCAAGTATAAATTAATTAGGTGTCATAAACACCTCAAAATCCCCCCAAATTTTGGTGGGTGGTCTTACAGAGCATGTTAGGGCTCTGATAAAAGTTTCATCTCCTTTGAAGATGTTTTGATTAGGTTTTATCCAACCCCAGGTTGACCCTTCTAGGGTTAATTAGGTCAAAGCACCCCTTGGGGTTTTGAGTGGTCAAATCACCTCAACAGAGGCTGATATTTTGTCCACTGACTCTATATGGTATGACACACCCTCCAATGTAATTTGGGGTGGTTTAGAGTAGGGTAGCCCTAGAACCCTAGGGTAGGTCCCTTAATGGGGATTTTTAGGGTTTGAAGGTCATGGGGTCAAATGACCTTGGAATAACTTAAAATTTGGTGGAGAGGACCATAAGGTTAGTATAGTACTCTGGTTAAAATTTTAGGGAATTTGGAAGGCTTAAACCCCCTCAAAACCCTAACCCTAGTTTAGGGCACCAAACCTAATTTGGAGTATTAGGCTACCAATCACTTTAAAATCACTTGAAATTGGGCAGGGGCAGTTCTATGGTAGAAATATTCCTAAATTAATTTTGGTGGGATTTTTGGGCCATTAAAATCAGTACTTCCTTTTCAACCATAGATGTGCCCTTAAAATTTACTATGTTGATAGTGAAGTTTTTGTTTGTTGGAAAATTGTGAAACCTTGGAATAGGATATTATATATAATGATAGAGCCCTCTGTATTTTGTTTAAATTTTTAGATGTCTGTTTCAAGTACTTGCTTCATTAAATTATGATTTGTGGTTTATGATCAAAAATAGAAACAGAGCCACAATATTATCAAAAAAAATTATGAAATTAGGTCAGAGAGTGCTTTTGACCATTATTATTGTCCTGTAATTTTCCATGATTTTTAGATGGATAAACCAGTACTTACTTCACAAGTCTGTAAATTTGGAAGTTTACATTTAATTAGATTTAGAGCCCTTCATTTGTGATAAAAATTGTAAAACTTGGCTACTGTGGATTTTAGATATTAATAAGACTTGTGGAATTTTATTATAATTATTAGATGAGTTTTTACAGTACTTGCTTCATTAACCAAAGATTATGGAATTAATGGTTATAAATTAAATTAGGGTTACTATTCACTATAAAAATTATGAGACTACTTCTAGGGTGTTTTTAGGCTATGATAGTCCTACTGGAGTTTTATTATAATTTTTAGAATAATATTGCTGGCCTTTTTATCTGTAGATGATATTATTGACCTTAAGTTCTAAATTACGAAAGGTAGTTCTAATCACCTATGAAAATTCTCAAACCTTGGATTTACTGTTTAAATGTCACTTAGTATTTATCATAATTTTTTTGTGATTTGTTCCTAACTTTGGAGAGCACTTCATGTTCAAAGTAGGGCATTTGGAGTCTAGGATTAATTAAATTAAGTGCCCACTTAATTAGGAAAATTATGAGACTCTGGATTTAGTCTTAATAGGTCATGATAGACTCCCAGTAATTATTATGGATCTACAGGAAGAGTAATTAGGGTACCCCCTAATGAGAGCACCATGTAACTTAGCATAGTGTGCATATGGTGGATAGGTCAGAGATAAGTTAACTCGGAGAGCTCAAACACACTTAGGGTATTCACACTGAAATAAAAGAGTGGTTTGATCAAGGGTAGAAATTAATAACATTAAGTGCCTTGGCAAGAGAACTTTGGGCTTCATCCCATTGTAGTTCCTAGTACCACTGCGAGCCCCTCACCGGGTAGACTTCGGGAAGTCCAGGGTTAACCTTAAACCTTAGGAATAATATGGGCAAGAGTAACCCTAATAATAGTTTCACCTTACACTCACACTTGTACACGTAGGGAGATAAATTAGTAGTGAAGGGATAGCGTAGGCCCATGGCCTAAGGGCTTACTGGTAGAGTTAAATGGACTCGGTATTGATTTGGAAGTCCGGGGAGCTGGATGCTCGGGGACTTGAAAAAAAAAAGAGAGACTTGATTAGTCTAGGGAGCCGTGGGCTCGGGAACATGGTGAACTAGTAGGCTCAGTGTTTTAATTAGATACAAACTATCATGGTTGCATGTGCATAACAGTGGTGGGTCCTCGGTATTGGACGATCGAACACACCGTCGTCGGTACGTTGACTCGGGGAGACTAGCTGGTTTGCTAGGAATAGTACGGGAACGTACGAGAGGGGCTAGATTGTGTAGTGTGTTTACCAATCTAGGAGTGGAGAGGCCCAACCCACTGTCTCCGTTTTGCCACGGCGGAGGCTCCTGAGAGTTTAGCTAACTCCAAAAAGGGGAACTAAAGGTCTGTGCGCATAGAGTCGTGTGTGTGAGTTGCACTCGCATGTACATACCATAGCATACTTGCACGTCATAGCATAGTCATTTCATTTAACCCCTGACACCTATCGTATAAAATGGTATGGGACGTTTTATACGATAGGCCCTGCAAAACGACCCCTTGGTCTATAGGGGTAATTCCTATAAATCAATGGTTATATTTCTTGTTGCTCTTACTTTCACTTTTTATTGCTTCTTTTTGCTACTCCTTTCTGTTACTTTTGATGCATACTTGTTCACTCATGTTTAATTTTTGTGATACCCCTGCCATACTTTATTATTTTAATCCTTATGGTAGATGTCACCTGCTTGATTACGCCTTGCTTTTGGTCCTCCTTTTCACCCTTTTCCCCCGGTGCCTAGGAGCCACGGGTAGAGGGGTGGGGGATCGTTGACTGAGTCTAGTTTGACTGACGGTCATTTGACCACCATATTTTAGGTGCTCCGGATGGGAGACAGGGAACAGTCGCAGGAGACGCAACACCAGCAGGGTACGGTGTAGATGGAGATGGGCCAGTGTAGCTCGGGTGGACAGGCATCCGGATCCGTGAGTGGAGTCGAGTATTAGTAGTTTTACTTTTATGAGTGGATTGTAGTGAGGTTATCATGTACCGAGCTTAAGCCCGTATTTACTTTCTGGTGTTGGTACCTAGACTTTCTTCTGGTGTTGACTTGATTTATTGCATGATTTCCTCCTTTATACTATTGTGGACTTGGATGCTTACACTTTCATTCTTTATACATTCTGTCGATGGTGATCGAGATGGCCGGCAGAATCGGCGTTTTGTGGTACCGATCATCCCGGTGGATGATGTCACCGCATAAACGGCGGTTCTGGGCCTAAGACCCCGGTGGTTGTTGCAAAAAAAAATGGGGTCTTACATACACAACATGTGTCGACACTTGGTCTATAAGTGTCGACACTTAAAGACAGAAAGTCTCGACACTTTCAGACAGTTAGAGATTTTCAAGAAATGACTGAATGACTTGACAACTGCCGTTCCAGCCGGTCTACAGCACCTGTCAGAGATATCAGAAGTCAGTTATGGACCGGACCAGCCGGTTACCATGAAGAAGGCCTATAAATAGGCACCTACAGTTTACAGAAACTGTTGTTCAGAGTTGTTCAGATTGTTGATCAAGTGGATCACATTGTTGAAGAACAAGTTATCAAAGTGGTACACAGAGTATCAACACAAGAAGATCTTGCAGTCCAAGTGCAGATCTAAGAAGTTGGAGAGAGAGGGCTCCATCCAAGAAATCAGCCTCTGGAACTAGGCTGAGAAGAAGGATTCAGATTCATTCTGGATCTTAAGTGGCAGAGGTCAAGGAACTACTGCAGGAGGATTCAGTCTTATTCAGTTCTACTCAAGAAGCTTTGAAGAAAGCTAAGTCAGATTGAATCCAGCTGAGTTCTTCCAAGAACTCATCAAGAAACTCTCAACTCCCCTCTTTTATTTCTGAGTTGTTGAGTTAGTATTTGTAATACATTTTTATCTTGTAGGATCCTTTGGATCTGAGTGAATTGTAAGCCTATAATTATAAAGGCTGAGGGTAGGGCTTGAGAGCCTGAGTGTAGGAGATTGAGATCTCTGAGTGTAGGCCTTGTTGGCTGAGTGTAGGCCTTGGTTGGCTGAGTGTAGGCCTTGGTTGGCTGAGTGTAGGCCTTGATTGGCTGAGTGTAGGCTTTGGGATAAAGCTGAGTTGTAAGGCTTTGGGCCTGAGGTGTAGGAACCAATTTGGGTTCTGAGACAGTGGAGGAGTTTGGCCGAATCTAGTACACTGCTAGATAGGCGAAGGGGGAAAGTGGATGTACCCATATCTTGGGGAACCACTATAAACCACTGTGTATGCTGTGCTGTGCTGTGATTATTGCTGTGTTTGCTGTGATAGAATAAGTTAGAAAGTTGTATTATAAACTGTTGGCTGTCATTAAAGTTTAAAAAGGATTAGGTCACCTATTCACCCCCCCCCTCTAGGTGTTTAGGTACCATATCTTTCAATCGCGATCGCCAGCCCGCTCCCTGCCCGCGACCGGGCTGCCCCCGCCCGACTCGGCGGAATTTCGGCGAGTCGCGATGACCCGGCTCGCGCTCGCCCCAGAAGGATAGGCGAGCCGCAAGGGCCAGGTCGCGCCCGCCTCTCGCGGAAGGGATTAGTGGCGAGTCGACCACCTCACTCATGGATGGGGCCCAGTAGAAGCCCCGAGGAGGAATTACATGGATGCCCTCCCCATGGGTGCGAATAGCTCCTCGGAACGGCGGAGCCACGCTGTTGGCAGACCAGGCCGGACTGCGCATAGCTGTTCAGAACAGCGGAGTTTGGCTGTTGGCAGACCCGACTAAGGGCTTCTTTGTAATTTCAGGTCAGCCCTTTTGGTTATTGGCAGTTCAATTTCTAAAAGCTATAAATAGGACCCAAGGGGTACCTCAGAGGGGACACTTCCTGGTCTCCCTGCTCCAGCTTTCAAGAGCTTTCTGAGGATACCTTAGCTCGGCTTCTGGCTAAGGAGGGGAAGCGCTCTGAGAACTTCCGGGTTTGTGGTGGGACCTCACTGCCGAGCCCTTGGGTCTGTGTCACCTTGTCTTCTTTGTTGTTTTGCTTGCAAGAGTGAAGTAGGTGCGAGACCACCCCTTCTCCAAGGGCGAACTCCACAGGAGATCGAGGAATCGATTTCAACAGTAATGAGAGAGAAGAGACCGCGTGGTGATTGCACGTGCAGTTGCTAAAGAGGAGAGGGATCCGCGCGGGCCCTGAAGAGTACCCATTGCGACATCTCTGCAGAGTAGTCGAAGAAGCATCCGGGAGACTACACAAATCCTTGAAGTGCAGCTATAGGCGCCCTCGCCGGGGGGAACGTGCAGACTCCAGGACAGTGTTCGCCTGAAGTCTTTGTGATCAACATTAAAGGGTACTAGCTGTTAGCTGTGGTCGTAGGATTTGAGTTAACGATTTGATTATTTAAAAATAATTTTTTACTTATATTTTTGTTATTCCAATATAAAATTTTCAAAAAAAAACATCTTATATATTTTTGAAAATCTGTAAGAATTACAATAATAAATATGATATGTAATATATATCGTATTTAGTTGTATGTATATTATATTTATATTGTTTAGTTGTATGTATATTATATTTATATTATTTAGTTGTATGTATATTATATTTATATTATTTAGTTGTATGTATATTATATTTATATTATTTAGTTGTATGTATATTATATTTATATTATTTAGTTGTATTTAAGCTTAATTTGATATTTAAAAAATACGTAATATATTATGAACTTGTGATACATAATATGTAATATATAAATTATTACCGGACATAATATGCAATATATAAGTTACAACCTCAGTCCTACCGATCAAACCCTGACCTTCGATCCACTGATACGTTCTTCAGTCCATTATACACATAAATTTAGACAACTCCACTCCACTATAAATTTACGCAATTGTTAACCGCAACCGTTATTGATTAGTCGCATCACAAAATTTTTTAATTTTCGCGTACATGCAATTTCAGGAAAAGTGTTCAACACGAAAGTTGTAGATTTCATGTAGAACATTTTTCTTGAAATTGCATGTACAAGACGTATTTCTGAAAGTCGCAAAATCCGGGCATATTTCGAAAATACGTCTTGTCCATGCATTTTTAGAAAAAGTGATCAACACGTCGAGATGTACAATTTTCGTGTTGAGCACTTTTCCTAAAATTATATGTATATGACGTAAAAGAAAAAAAAACAAAAAAATTATGGGATTTTAGGGTGTGACTGACCAATAACGAATTGCGGTTAACAATTGCCTAAATTTACCTGCCGAAGGCACTCACAAATATTTATTTTTATAGTGCAGCCGTGCAAGTAGATAAATAACTGGCATTTCCCTCTTTAGTATCTTGAGTGCAAAACCTGGCTCAGTGTTAAATGGCTATCTGGTTAGTTCTTATTGAGCCGTTGACCAACACTCGCCAATTCACAAGAGCCCATTCCTTGAAAAATATGCTGGCATTGTTGCCTCCTTCACGCCGAATTTAATATCATGGCAACAGCATGGCCGCATTAGTCCGCAACTTCTCTCTCATTTACTCCTTCCATAACTATTCCACCTCCCCCTGACCTCCATCCGTCCATTAACTACTATAAGAACGTACCCATCTTCCTCACTCTTCACATTCTCACTAAAGACGCAATGCATCCTTTCTCCACTTCGAGCCGCCTTTGCTCCATCCCTGTTCTCATTGCAGCCATAACCCTAACCCTAGTCCTCCACTATCTTCTCCCCCTCACCCCCAAGCATAGAATCTCTTTCATTGCCCTCCTCTGGTCCTCCGTCGTCGCCGTCCTCACCTATTTCTCCACCCGCCCCCTTGCCGTCCTCCTGCTCGATTACTCCTGCTACTGCCCGGACGCCGACCACCGCTGCAATCTCGAGCTCTGCGAGTACTTCGGCATGCGCTCCCGGCGCTACAGCCCCGAGAGCGCCGACTTCATGCGCGCCATCTACAGAAAGTCCGGCCTCGGCGACGAGACCTACGCCCCGCCTTACATCTTTCAGCCCGACCTCGACTCCAAGCTCCCTCACGCCATTGTCGAGGCCGACGACGGGATGTGCTCCGCCGTGGCGGCGCTCTTGTCCAAGACATCCGTCGCGCCGGAGATGATCTCGACTCTAATAGTGGCTTGCAGTATGTTCTCGCCGGTGCCATCACTAGCTTCCCGCATCGTGAACAGGTTCCGGTTCAGGTCTGATGTCAAGAGCTTCAACCTCTCCGGGATGGGATGTAGCACCGGAGCGCTCGGCATGGACCTCGCCGCCAGGATTCTCCGGCGTAGCCCCGGCTATGCTCTGCTCGTCGTCACGGAGGCCACCGGGCTTAATTGGTGCGTTTTGCTCTATTCATATCTAGCGTTATCTCCAATTGAAATCCTCGTGAAATGAATATATCCTGAAATATATCAGATTTTTTTATTAAAAGAAAAATATAAAAATATATATGATTACATAACCGGTCATACCATTTCGTTGAAAATGGAGAGGATCATGGTCTAGTAATCACATGGCTCCCTCAAATTCATCTTGAGTACTTTAAATATATATTTAATTTCAATACATCATATAGGAATTATAAAACAAATTTATTATTTCCTTAAAGCATGGAAATAAGAGTACAAGACTCGTAAATGTCAAAAATTTCAACAGTGCTGATGAAATTTGGTAGTTAATTAAATATTTATTTTTTTAATATTCCATATGATAGAAGTCATAGAACTGTCTTTTAATGCTCAAAAACAAATACAAAAAGGTTAAAGTTCACTAATTGATTTAATTCTAGCATTCTCTATTTTTTGTATATATCTGGACGCAGACATTAATGATCTATCTAAGATTTGCTCCATTTAGTGGGTAAATTTCTTGCAGATACCATAAAGCGACTGACTCACTGTCCCCAATGAACATAAGTTTGAAATTATCTTATCATATGAAATATTATATAAAATATATAAGAACCTGATGTATGATGTGTTGGGCCATGTCCTGTGAGTAAATTGATTGAAAGCCATGTTTTTGGCCCAACTTGAAATCGACCTGAAACGTAATGATTATGTATGTCTCATTTTTTTGTTCAGCTCCGAAAAAAGTTCAGATGGCTTATTCTCACGTAGAAATATGTACAGTATTAAATAATGCTCGTTGAATTTACTGGTTGACCTTGAGTTACATTCACAGGGTGATTTGTTCCAGTTATGAGTTGCTGCATTTGAAATGTACCGAGCAGTTTTAGCTATTATCAGTCAGTAGAGTCCGGTTCATGTGGTTATAACCGCTTGACGGTGAAAATAAGTCATCTCAAACGGAGCCTTAAGCTTTTTAGGACATTCTAAAAATATTACCCCGCACTCACTCCATCAACGGACTCACGCATGCAAGCGACTCCAGTATTGTCAGCTTGATCAAGTATTGTCTGCGCTGCTTTGACACGTGTCTTTGGGATGTCCACTTTCCGGACGCTGATGTGTTGAGATTTCTTTTCGAGCTTACTCATGTCCTGTTCCGATATGCTCCGCGGGAGGCCAATCGGGTTGCGGTTTTTTGTTCTCGCTATGCTATTTTCTGTACTTTTCTTTGGACCTGTTTTGAGGATTTCCCGCCGGTTCTCTCTGAGGTTGTTCAGAGTAACCGGGAGAACATTTTTGTTTTTTGACACGTTTTTTGCGGTCTCTTTTCCTTTTTCTTTCTATTGCGAATGCAAGCTTAAAAAAAGCGACTTCAGCTCGATCTCGTTTCACGATTTCCTGGCCAGCGATATTTCTCATTGTTTCGCCTTCTGGTTTTCCCCTATTTTGCTGCCTATGTTGCCAGTGCTTCCCACTTGTTTCTCAATGTATCGCATTCAACCCACTTCTTCAATTCATTCCCCATCTTCTTAATTTCTCTACCTGTCATTTTTTCTTTCAAATCGTTCAAGGTAGAGGAAGAGAATGGGGGGTTGCACCACCAAGCCCTTTGACGGACAACGCCGAAGTCCCTCAGTGCGCCAGCAATCTTACCGTTATCACTAACCCATCCAAGAACAACAATGACTGAGTGGGAAAGGAGGACGACACGGGCGGGACAGCGGGTAGTCGGCGACCGCAAATCCCTCTACAATCTCTTTGAGGAGGTGAGATTTCGGCTTCCTCCAACTCCATGTCACGAAATAATTGATTTGATTAATATACCTATGCATAATATATAAACCTAGCAAAAAGCAAATGTTGCGGGTGAAATATGTTCGAACCTAATAGCTTTGAAGTGAATTTATACAGTAAATATATTTAGATAGTAGGTCGTAGATTTGAGAATGGAAATTTTATAAGCAGAACTTCAGTTTGCATACATATGATTTTGTATAGACACAAGTTTAAGTGTTTGTTCAATCTCTTTTTGGTACAAAAATAGGTTATAAATTTAATTGATTGTTATTCTAAAATAAATAAATAAATATATATATATATATATATATATATATATATATATATATATATATATATATATATATATATATATTAATAAAGTTGATTGTGTACGAGTCGTCGGTCACGCGAAATCCCCGATGTGCCCTCCCGCCGCTCCTCCCCTGCGTGCACGCATGGCGGCCGAAATCCCGGAACAGCGCTCCCAACGCTCCTCTCCTCCTGCGTCCACGCGTCGACGGCGGCCAAAATCGCGGAAATGCTTCGCCGCGACGTCGCAGCACTCATCCGCCGCCGTATCGCGCGCACACTGCCACGCCCCCTGCTTTCCGCGTGGCGCACCAGCCGCGTTCCGCCCCCGCCGCGTGCCGCCCCCGCCACGTGCCGCCTCCGCCGCGTATGTCGCCGCTGTTTGCACGGGATATGTTTCCCCCAATTTCTCCATATTCTCCTCATTCGCATCTCTCCTCCTCTGCCATTTCGCTCGCTTCTCCTGTATATATTGTTTGTAGGCATTTTTTAAAGTAAATGAATATATTTGATGAAAAAATTTCTTATTTAATGGTCATGATCACAGTTCACAATTGATTTTGAAATATGCAAATTTTGGTTTTTAAGCGAAACAATTTAAAGATGTTATATATAATCAGTGTCAACTCTTTTTAAGTTCACTTAAATAATTTAAAGTCATTTTTTAATATTAATGCTTTCATGATTTATTGATAGTGATGAAGTTATAGTACTTTATTAACTTATTTAAGGTTTTATTTTTATTTATATATTTTTTTATTGTGGATAGTTTTTGTGCTTGTGGACAACCGATTTAGACATGTTCGTGAATCGCCAAAAATGCTAATGATCAAAATTACTGTGCTAATATCAAGGGTCAATATAATTTTAATAAAAAGAGACTCTTTTCATTCTATTTAATTAAAAGCAAAAAATTTAAATATTTTGGTTCTATTTTTAGGAATATTGAGATTTTAAATAATATATAATCCTAGTCAAGTTGAATGATTAACATGTATAAATATAATAGAAGGATTATGTGATTAATGTACGGGTTCAAACAGGTCCAGCTCAAGCATGCTATTTTAATTAAGCATGCTCGAGCATGCTATTTTAATTAAGCATGCTATTTTAAGCTCGAACCTGACAGGGTCCTATTGTATGGTTCGAGCTTGGGCTGCTCTTGAGTTGTATTTCCTATATTTTATAGGAATAATATATGCATGCATTCTCAATAAAAATATATAGGACCATATATTTTCTATATTTTATAGAAATAATATATGATTTCTGATTCCATGTCTTTCCGGTTTTGAAAATAATTATAATCAGAAAAGAAGTGCATAGAAATAATATTAGACTCAAGTATATGAAAATGAAAATTGCTGTGATGATTTGAATAATAAACAAAACATGATGAATCAGAAATCATATATGCATGCATTCTCAATAAAAATAAATCGAGTAATAAATTTGAAAATATAAAATTAATAACTGTTTAGGACTAATTAATATATTCTTTGATATAATAACGATTTATAATTAAGTATTATACTACTACTTATAATTTAATTTATATTCTTTTTTTGTTACATATTTTTCATTTTAATTAATAACGTTATATTATATATAAACATTTATATCGCTTATATAAGCATTTATGTATTACTATTACATAAATAGTTAAGTTGTTCAGAACAGTAACGCAGCCCTTTGTCAATGGATGACACTGTGGATCATGAGTAGATTAATTAATTATGTCAATTAGTAATTAATTATGTAGATCTTTCTCGCATCACATTAATCAATTTTACCCATCTCCAAGTATTGACAAAGCATGACCCGAGATCTTGACCTGGCTGATAGCACCGACTACTTGTGAACAAAAAGTCCGATTGGATCTGGCTGGGACCGGGCCAACTAGGCCATGCCTTTTAGCCAATCGTGCTCGACTCGGGCCCCAGTTTGAACCGGGACGGGCTTCCTCTCAAAGAGAGGGCCTGATGAGGCCCTCCAGGCCGGCCCGGGATGACCTGATTTTGAATTAGGCGGGATTTTCCCGCTTGGGTTAGACGGGAATAAAATCTTGCATGGATTAGGCCTGATTTTAATTCCGTCTAAATAGACAGGATTAAAATTCTGGCTAAATCCCGCCTTGGCGGGATTAGGAAATCACTCTTGCTGGCGGAATTAGGAAATCGCTCTTGCGGGCGGGATTTGGCAGGATTTGTCCTGGGAGGCGGGATTTCCAGCCGGCCCGGGTGCCGAGCCCAGGCTAGGCCCGGTGCTCGGGCTTTGTCCGGCCCGACCCGGGCCGGGTACCAGGCTGGGCAGCAGGCTCATATGTGATCATGCAAGGCCCCCAGGCCCCGCTTTGGTACGGGGCGGGCACCAGGCGGGCTCCCCAGGCCCGAGCTCGGCGGACTGAGAAACAGTTCGCGCTTCACTGCGCGATCTCCTCGGATTGAGCCAAACCTGGACTTGGTTCAGAACCAACCAAGTCCACACCGCTGGCCGCAAGGGTCAGTCTGCACTTACTGGCGGACACTGGAAACAGTCTGCCAGCCCTGGCGAACTCCAGCACTTGTACGCACTCACTGGCTCAAATGTGATCATGCAAGGCCCCCAAGCCCGGCTTTGGTCCGGGGCGGGCACCAGGCGGGCTCCCCATGCCCTAGCTCGGCGGACTGAGAAGCAGTTCGCGCTTCACTGCGCGATCTCCTCGGACTGAGCCAAACCTGTACTTGATTCAGAACCAACCAAGTCCACACCACTGGCCGCAAGGGTCAGTCTGCACTTACTGGAGGACACTAGAAACAGTCCGCCAGCCCCGGCGAACTCCAGCACCTGTACGCACTGACTGGCGACCTCTGCGACTACCACTTGCCGCTTCACCAGAGCAAGACCGAGGCTTCTGCCAAGCCGGTCTGCCAAGCTCTAGTCCAGTCCACTTCTTGCCGGACTTCGCGGATAGAGTCTCTGTTGGGAATGCGAGCAACCAATCCCGACCAAAGCACCTGTTTTAATTTTTGAGCGAGCAACCTGTGCGACCGCGTTCAGCGGTATGCAAGCGGAAACAACAATACAATACGGAAATAAAAAGGAACAAAAAGCACAGAAAAGCACACAGAGAATTTTTTACGTGCAAAACCCAACTTGGGCGAAAAACCACGGGACGATCGGAGTCCAACCCGGAAAGCCTCCACTAAAAGTGTGTGATAAACACACGCACGGATTACATGCTTTTCCTCCACCGATCCACAGAGGTTCTCCACCAGCTTCACACTACACAATACAATAAATAACAACAGAAAAACTGCAAGTTACCGACAGCGGCGGATGAGACGGATTACACAAATTCTCTCCAAGATGCCTCTTCGAATTCTTGCCAATATCTGCTCTAGATCCAATCTGTGTAGGCAAAGTACTCTTTGTCAACGTCGTACAACGACGTCCGAAAGCTCTCCCAAACTAAGACGATTGCCGCAAAAGCCTCTCTAGATCTTTCAATGCTTGAGTTTGGAGAGAAGTGGATGCCTTACCTCTCCTCCTTCATCCCTATTTATAGGTCCAAAATCAAGGAGGTAGGTGTGGTAGATGACATGTGGATGAAGCTTCCATGAAGCTTCCCTCGGTCAAAAACACATGTCATTTGACATGAAGCTTCCTTTGGACAATTTCCTGGAAGCTTCCTTTAAGAGCACATGTTGAATTCCAGGTCAAAGATGGCTAATTCTCTTTCATACTTAGGAGAAAATTTATCTTAACAAATCTCCCCCTTTTCGACTAAGTGAAGAAAGTTTGTCATTCTGATAATCTTCCCCAGAGTCTTTAATTTGCCTCCCGCCAGGTCCTCCATCAATGTCTCTACATTTGATCAGCAACACCAAATTCGAGTTAATGAGACTCGAACTCAACAGTTTTTTTCCACAAAGAACGGGAACTGTACCCAACAAATCTCCTCCTTCACATCGAGGTGGAAGAAACCGTCATCCCGGCGATTCTAACGCAATGTTCGAACTTCCCCCTTGGCACAGTTTTGGTCAGCATGTCTGCCCCGTTGTCATCCGTATGTACCTTCTGAAGATCAAGCTCCTTCTGCTCCAGGACATCTCGTATCCAATGATACCGAGTGTCGATGTGCTTCGACCTCGAGTGGAACGTGGGGTTCTTCCCCAGGTGAATAGCACTCTGACTGGCACACATGAGTGTGTATCGGTCCTGAGTGAATCCAAGTTCTTTGATGAACCTCTTCATCCAGAGTAACTCCTTCCCAGCCTCAGTGACCGCAATGAACTCAGCCTCCGTGGTGGACAGTGCAACGCACTTCTGCAGCCTCGACGCCCACGAGACAGCTCTCCCTGCAAATCGAATCAAGTACCCTGACGTCGACCTCCTGGAATCCACATCTCCAGCCATGTCCGCATCAGTGTAGCCCAACAACTCTGGCTCACTGTCTCCAAATCTCAACGTCAAGTCTGAAGTCCCTTGCAGGTATCTCAGTATCCACTTTACTGCGCTCCAATGCTCTCTCCCAGGATTGGAGAGAAATCTACTGACTGTCCCAACGGCATGCGCAATATCTGGCCGCGTACACACCATCGCATACATAAGGCTTCCAACTGCAGATGCAAACGGAACTTTCTGCATATCCTCGATCCCCTCGGGTGTGCTGGGGCACTGATCAGCGGTAAGCCTGAAGTGAGCTGCAAGAGGCACGCTCACCTTCTTTGACTGATCCATATCAAACCTCTGCAGCACTTTGCGGATGTACCGCTCCTGTGATAACCAAAGCAGTCTGGCTCCCCTGTCTCTGCGAATGTGCATCCCTAAAATGGTCTTCGCAGCACCCAGATCCTTCATCTCAAAAGTGGAACTCAACTGCCGCTTCAACTCAGCAATGTGAGCAGTGTTCCTCCCTACGATCAACATATCGTCCACGTACAACAGCAGAATGACGAAGTCCTCTGAAGCATACTGCTTGATGAACACGCAGTGGTCAAGGGTGGTTCTCCTGAAGTCGATCTCCCCCATAAAGGAATCAAACTTCCTATACCATTGCCGCGGGGCCTGCTTCAGGCCATATAGACTCTTCTGCAAGCGGCACACCAGACCTTCCTTCTCTCTGACACTGAAACCCTCAGGCTGCTCCATGTATAGCTCCTTCTCAAGATCGCCATGCAGAAAGGCGGTCTTGACATCCATCCGCTCTATCTCCAAGTCTAGCCTCGCAGCGAGGCCGAGTACAACACGAATAGATGACATCTTCACCACAGGCGAGAAGATCTCATCGAAGTCGACACCCTGCCGCTGTCCAAAACCTTTAACCACCAACCTGGCTTTGTATCTGGGAGGTGTGGAGGAGTCTCCCTGCTTCACCCTGAAGATCCATCGATTCTTCAAGGCCTTCTTGCCCTTAGGCAATCTCACCAGGTCATACGTGTGATTCTTCTGCAGCGACTGCATCTCCTCCTGCATAGCAACCATCCACTGACGCTTCTCGGTGCTCTCCACAGCCTCGTCAAAACTCTCAGGCTCCCCCGCATCAGTCAGCAGTATGAACTCTGATGCAGAATATCTAGCAGACGGGTGCCTGGCTCGATCAGACCTCCGCAGGGCAGGCTCAGGGGTCGGTGCAGGCACATCATCAATAATGTCCTCAGTGACTCCTGGTTCACCATCAGTGGTGATATCATGATCCGGAAGGGTATCAGTACCCTGTGTTGGCTCAGGCTCAGCGGCCTCCTCAGTGTCGTCATCTCCAAACATAGGTCACTCTGCAGCAGTACGAGAGTCAACCTCAAACTCAACAGTCCCCTCAGGATCACCAACAGTCTGATCCTCACAGAAAACAGCATCACGGCTACGTACAAGCTTCTTCTCAACTGGATCAAAGAACCTGTACCCGAACTCTCCACTATAGCCGTACCCCAAGAAAATGCACTGCCGGGTCTTCGAATCCAACTTTGATCTCTCGTCCCTGGGGACGTGTACAAAGGCTTTGCAGCCAAATACCCGCAAGTGACTGTAAGAGGGGTCTTTCCCATACCAGACCCTATCTGGGACATCCTCCCGCAACGCTGAGCTCGGTGAGAGGTTGATGACATGCGCTGCAGTAAGAAGAGCCTCGCCCCAAAACATCCCTGGCAGCTTTGACTCAGATAGCATGCACCGAATCCTCTCCAATAGTGTCTGATTCATCCTCTCAGCTACGCCATTCAGCTGCGGCGTCTTTGGCGGGGTCTTCTCATGTCGGATGCCGTGGTCCCTGCAGTACTCGTCAAACGGACCAATGTACTCTCCCCCGTTGTCGGACCTGATGCATCTCAGCCTCTTCCCAGACTGTCTCTCCACCTCAGCGTGGAATCTCTTGAAAGTATCGTGGACCTGATCTTTGGTCTTGATAGCATAGACCCAAAGCTTCCTCGAATGATCGTCGATGAAGATAACGAAGTACAAAGCTCCTCCTCTAGTGTGGACCTTCAGGGGTCCGCAAACATCTGTATGAACCAGCTCCAAAGGCTCCGATCTCCTGATGGACGTGTGGCTCTGGAATGAAATCCTGTTCTGCTTCCCAGCCATGCAATGGTCACACCTCTCCAAATGATGACCAGAAATATCACTAATGAGCTTTTTCTTCGCCAGGCATCCCAAACCCTTCTGGCTAATGTGTGTCAGCCTCCTGTGCCATAAGGAAGTGGATGCCTCATCCCTGACGGAGTTGGCCTGAGCAGCTTCAGGCCTCCCCTCCATGTAGTACAGTCCAGAATCTCTGTAGCCCCTGTCCATCACAAGTGATCCCCTGATCAGCTTCCAGAAGTCTCCTCCAAAGACACTCAGGTGTCCTTCATCTCCAAGTCTGCCAACAGATATCAGATTGAAACGGATGTCTGGCACATGTCGTACATCCCTCAGAACTAGTAGGGCTCCAGTGCTTGTCTTCAAATGCATGTCTCCACGCCCAAGTACCTTAGACGTATCCCCATTGCCCATCCTCAACACCCCACAGTCATGAGTGGTGTAAGTGGCAAACAGCTCCCTGTTGTGGGAGACATGCGCAGAGGCTCCAGAGTCAACGATCCAGCATCGGTCGTCACACGAGAGTGCAGCCGTGACGTCGTCGCCAATAATAATGATGTCGTCCTCCTCAGTCGAAATGGTGGCTGCGGTATGACCCTCATCTTTGCCCTCAGTGGCAATCCCCTTCTTCTGATCGTTCTTCAACGAGTAGCAGAATTTCTTGATGTGGCCCTTCTTATGACAGTAGTGGCATTCCACGTTCTGATAACGTGACTTCGACTTGCCCCTACTCTGACTCCTGTCCTCCTTCCTTCCTCGGCTCTTACTCCTTCCTCTCCCCTAGACTCAGTAAAGAGAACGTCAGCTCGTGAAGAAGAGCCTGAAGTCCCCTGAGACTTTCGTCTCACCTCCTCATTCAAGATCCCACTCTTGGCGATCTCCATGGAAACAATCCCCTGGGGGGAGGAATTGATCAGAGAAACTCTGACCATCTCCCAAGAATCTGGAAGTGACTTGAGAAGCCACAATGCATTCACCTCGTCTTCGAATGTCACCTTCATAGCAGTGAGACGATCAATAATGCCCTGGAACTCGTTGACATGATCCAAAATAGGAGAGCCCTCCCGGTATCTGAACTCTCCAAGCTTCTTCAGCAAATATAACTTGTTGATGCCCGTGCTCTTGGCATACAAGGTCTCGAGAGTCTTCCACAGATCTTTTGCATCATTGATGCTAGCCACATGGTTGTAGACGTTCGGCTCCACGAATCGTCTGATAAACCCACACAGCTTCCGATGTTCCACCTTCCATTTTGCTGGATCCGTGTCCTTTGGCATCTCCTCAAAGATAGGAGCATGCCAGCCCTTCACATATATCAGATCCTCCATCAGTAGATGCCACTGGTGATAATTGGCACCATTCAACTTTATCATCTGCTCCGAACCTGATGATGACTCCATTATGCTCTGCCAACTGGCCGGACCGACCACTGATCTTTGAGTCGACTATCTCAAAGTATGCAGCTGGAGAGGATAGCCAGCGGGCCAATGGTCGTAAACTATCACTCCCAATTGCACACCCGAGATCCCGATCGACTCGTCCTGAAATCCCAAAGGTCGACCACTGATCTTTGAGTCGACAATCTCAAAGTATGCAGCTGGAGAGGATAGCCAGCGGGCCAATGGTCGTAAACTATCACTCCCAATTGCACACCCGAGATCCCGATCGACTCGTCCTGAAATCCCAAAGGTCAGCCCGGTACCTGCTCTGTTACTGAACGGCTCTGACACTCAACCTCGCTCTGATACCACTTGTTGGGAATGCGAGCAACCAATCCCGACCAGAGCACCTGTTTTAATTTTTGAGCGAGCAACTTGTGCGACCGCGTTCAGCGGTATGCAAGCGGAAACAACAATACAATACGGAAATAAAAAGGAACAAAAAGCACAGAAAAGCACACAGAGAATTTTTTACGTGGAAAACCCAACTTGGACGAAAAACCACGGGACGATCGGAGTCCAACCCGGAAAGCCTCCACTAAAAGTGTGTGATAAGCACACGCACGGATTACATGCTTTTCCTCCACCGATCCACAAAGGATCTCCACCAGCTTCACACTACACAATACAATAAATAACAACAGAAAAACTGCAAGTTACCGACAGCGGCGGATGAGACGGATTATACAAATCCTCTCCAAGATGTCTCTTCGAATCCTTGCCAATATCTGCTCTAGATCCAATCCGTGTAGGCGAAGTACTCTTTGTCAACGTCGTACAATGACGTCCGAAAGCTCTCCCAAACTAAGACGATTGCCGCAAAAGCCTCTCTAGATCTTTCAATGCTTGAGTTTGGAGAGAAGTGGATGCCTTACCTCTCCTCCTTCATCCCTATTTATAGGTCCAAAATCAAGGAGGTAGGTGTGGTAGATGACATGTGGATGAAGCTTGCATGAAGCTTCCCTGGGTCAAAAACACATGTCATTTGACATGAATCTTCCTTTGGACAATTTCCTGCAAGCTTCCTTTAAGAGCACATGTTGAATTCCAGGTCAAAGATGGCTAATCCTCTTTCATACTTAGGAGAAAATTTATCTTAACAGTCTCTAACCGCCCGGTTACCTTCTGGGACCCAACTGACTGCTGAGCATAAGCCGGTTTGTCAAACCGTCGCTGCTGTTCACTTAGTCCGCGCTAACAGTCTGCCCAAGCCGGCACAGAACAAGCCGTCTGCAACAGCCCTGCCAACCTGGCTGTCCGCCAGTCCTGTCTGCGTAGTCCGAGCGGATAGGTTGCCCAAGTTCTCCAATTACTCACTTTCACTTCACAATTTTGAACAACTTAAACTCCCACAACACAAACAATTCGGAATTGTGCATAAAAACTGCATCAATGAACCACCAAACCCACTCTCCCTCAAATCCCATTGCCATTTTAAAACAATCTCCTAACTGCATCAATGAACCACCTGATTGCTCCTGCACCCAACCATCAATGTGTCATCCCACACGTTCAAGGAAGTTACCCAACTTTCCCCACCCCTCTCCTATTCCCTCTCTCCAAATAGTCAAATGGAAGCCTTTCCGGTTGGATAGATGGTCATTTCCATCTATCCAATTTTATTTAATTTAGGGTGCTTTATGTAATTTCTAATTGTGTTTACTATCTTTTGCCAGCCATTGGTAGTGGTATATATATTGCTAACAGTCTGCCTGCTAGGTTAATGATGTTGAACCCTTCCTGACTGAGACGCGCATCTGTTTTAATTGATCTTTCTTGTTCTTCGTTTGTTAATGGCTCTATCATCTATCGCCTGCAATGCAATCACACTTGCATTAGATCTATGCATAGTAGTTTTTACATTTTGTATCAGAGCTAGCGGCTTGCGCCGACAAACGATCCTTTCTTTCAATTTTTTTGATTTATCAGGTCTTCTCCTTTCTCTCTTTGATCAAATCACATGGCCACCTCTAGCTAGCACTAGTCAAATCTTTGCCTATACCAAGACATGCATATCCATCTTTGAGGGTGATGCTTATGATTACTGGAGCAAACAAATAAAGATCTATTTTCTCTCACAGGTTTTGTGGATCTTGTCCAGAAAGGCTACCCACGCCCCCCCCCCCCCCCCGGTCCACCTGTCACCACGTGTGATGCAGCAAGTCGTGACATCGTCGTCATTCAACTCCAGCTAGAAACTAAGATGAGAGATGCTAAAGCCCTCCTCTGTATTCAGCAAGGTGGCGAGCGGGCCATTCTCCTCTCATCACTGATGCAGAAGAGTCTTAGGAGGCTTGGGAGAGCTTAAAGATCGAATATCAGGGTAGTAAACGTATCATTTCTATTCGACTTACCCTTCTCTGGCGAGATTTTAATAATCTAACTATGAAAGAGGGTGAATCTGTGCAAACTTAGGCTTTGTTTTGGTGGACTTATTTTCTTTCTTCAAGCGATTACGACCGCATGAACCAGACCATAATTAAGGTCCGGTTCATGCGGTTGTAACCGCTTGACTGGTGAAAATAAGTCTTAGGAGGCTTACGGTCGCCTAGCCGCGTAACCGTGAGGTCGCCTAGCCGTCTGACCGCCCGATTTGCTGTTGTCGAACTGAACATGCCGTCATAAGCGAACAGCTTATTGAACCGAGAAACTAGTTGTCAAAGAGAAGACCGTCTGATCGCTACCCGTGACCTGCTGATTACCGCCTGTTGCTAACCGCAGAGTCTGTACTGTCGCTGACCGAAATCAAAACCAAGTCCTGGCTTTCCAGCTCTATCCGCACAACCTGCACAACACAAACCAGTCAATCTCCTCAAACCGCACGGACATAAAACACCACTCCGCAACAACTATCACCACGAGTTCACATACTATTCATTTCGTTCTTGTTGATATGACAGGGGATCCTATTTTTAGGAACGATGAGGAGTGTGGTCACCGCCCTTGCCGATAGGATAACTGCCTCATCTCACGGCAAGCACTCTGTATCCGCAAGCCGCGAATACACATCCAATCCGCCGCGACCTGTGCAGGATAGCCAGACCGCCTAAACTTCCCCAAGGCCGGGCAGCAAACCCAGTCCGCCTTGTCGACAAAGGCCAACCAGGACTTAGACAGCATCCCACGGACTCTGCACCATCACCTGTCCACATCAGCGAACACCACACAGTCCGCATGCCCTGGCAGACAACTCCAGTCCGCACACCTTGCGGACAACACCAGTCTGCGCGCCTTATGGACACAGTTCCAGTCCATAAACCCCGAGCCCGCAGCCACGCCACTAAGAGGACAACTGCCGGACTCGGCGGACTAGGAAGTCAGTCTGCAACACCAGGCAGACACTACTCCAGTCCGCACTCACCAAGCTCGCAACCAAGGCACAAAACAACTTCTGCCGAGCTTGGCGGACTGAGAAGCAGCCCGCGCTAATCCGCGTGATCACCCCGGACTAAGCATAACCTGGACTTGATTCAGACCAACCAAGTCCACTCCACCGGCCATAAGGACCAGTCCGCACTTACTGGCGGACACTAGCACCAATCCGCCAAACCCGGCGAACTCCAGCATCTATCCGCTCTAACCGGCGAACTCTGCGACAACCACCTACCGCGCCACCAAAGCTCCAAGGCACCTGCCGTGCCGATCTCCCGAACTCCAGTCCAGTCTGTACCTTGCCGGACTCCTCGGATAGTGAAGTTATCCGCCCGGTTACCTTCTAGGAACAAACTGCCTGCTTAGCATAAGACGGCCTGGCTGGCAGCCACCAGAGCTCCAAGGCACCTGCCGTGCCGATATCCCGAACTCCAGTCCAGTCCTTACCTTGCCGGACTCCTCGGATAGTGAAGTTATCCGCCCGGTTACCTTCTAGAAACAAACTGTCTGCTTAGCATAAGATGGCCTGGCTGGCCGCCACCTCTGTTCGCACAGACCGCCCAGGCCGCCAAAAAACTAGCCGACTGCAGCAGCTCTTCCGACCTGGCTAACCGCTAGTTCTGTCCGCATAGACTGCGCGGACAGGTTGCCCAGGTCGCCTAATCACCCACTTTCACTTCACAATTTTCAACACTCCCCCTTGAAGTGATAAGTGGTGAACTAGTCCAGCAGTTCCCGTAACCTTGCACATGGTCCCTCCGATAGTTCCATCGTGAAGATGTCCGAGACATAGTCTTCGCCCTGCATAACCTGGACCATAAGGGATCCCTCCAGCATCTCCCACAAGGAGCCATATTTCCCTGTCTTTTTCTTCAGCTTCGACCTCCGCTTGTATGTCACATGAGTATCACCAACGATCTTGGGCACAAGGCCCCAAGCCTCGTTTCCTATGAGGGTAGTCACTTCCTCAACCGTAGCATCATCCACCTCCTTGACTCCAATGATGTCATCACAGCTAGAAGGTATTTGCTCGATTTGAGAGCCTGTGAGAAAATATGAGACCAAGCTCACCGCGTTTGCTTCACTATATCGAGCTGGTTGGTTGATGAGCCTCTTCGACCTCCGAAGAACCCGATCACGACGAACCACCTCCGCTGCTCCTTCTGAACCAGCTTCGTTCCCGGGCTGATTTGGAGCAATGCTCTCCCTGCTACCTGAACAAGAAGACACCGCCATGGAACTAGAAGCTCCTAGAGCATTGCTCCCCCTGCTTCCTACGGAACATGACACACTTAGAGCATCACTCCCCCTTTTTCCTGAACCAGTAACCACCATCTTTGATCCAGAATCACTTGGAGTATCACTCCCCTTGCTTCCTAAACCAGAAACAACCGTCTTCGAACTAGAAACACCTGGAGCATCGCTCCCCATACTTTCAGAGCCAGACGCCTCTGCCCCAGAGCTAGAACAACCCGGAGCTCCTGGTGACACAGGCAGCTCCATATGAACCTTAGCAGCAACCTCCTTTAGCCCACAATCTGGCCCGCTTTCCTCTAGCTCCACACATGAGCTACTCCAATACGACGTCAGCTCATCGAAGATAACGTCTCTTGACACGATGAACCTTTTCGTCGCAGGATCCATACATCTCCATCTTCTCTTCTGCTTATCATACCCAACGAAGATTAGCTTCGTCTTAAGAGCATCCGGAGCGTGTACATAGCAGGTAGAACCAAACATCTGAAGGTGGTTCACGCTGGGCTTCACCCTGAACATTAGCTCAAACGGAGTCTTAAGGATGATCAGACTCAGAGGAATCCGATTGGTGACATGAGCTGCGTAGGTTATTCCTTCCGCCCAAAAGGCCTTAGGAATGCCTTTGCATTGAAGCTAATACTTGATGGTCTCATCCGATCTCCAACACCACCTTGTTGTGAAGTATGTCCACAAGAGAGCTCCCTTCAGATCTCATGCCAAGCTTGAGAACACGGTTGAGCCAAACTCACCTTCGATCCCCTTTCTCAACTTCTTGATCTGCAGGCAAAGCTGCCCCTCCACAAGCTTCTTGAACTCCGCAAACAAGCGAAACATGTTCGACTTCTCCTTCATGAATTATACCCAAGTATACCTTGAATAGTCATCAACCAATATCAGCATGTCATGCTGCCTCCAAGACTGGCGGGGACAGTCGGTCCCACCAGATCACCATGGACAACCTCCAATGGTGTTTTGCATTTGGACTGCGCTTTATCAAACGTAAAACGATAAGCTTCACTGTGTTGACATCCCGTGCAAGCTTAACCGTCGTCGTAGGATGACAACTTAGGCAAGCCTCTCACAAGACTTTCTTACCGTCATTGCTTTCAGCTTGTCTATCCCCACATGTCCCAGTCTTTCATGTCAGATAGCTGCAATATCATTGACCTTTATCCGTTCAGCATCAGAACTTGTTGCCAACCCAACCAAGTTTTTCTCCTTACTCCCAACATGAGCAACGTTCAAATACAACCTTACACTTCTTCCTGAGGTGACCAGGCTGCTTGCATCTATAACACCTTGATCCTTCCTTCCTATTCCCATCACGCCTAGGAGAAACACTCCTCTTTTGCTGATATGAAGTAGAGGGACCAACCTCAGCAGCCAACTTCCCTCCTTCTTGAACAACCAAACAAGGGAAGTCCAAATCTTCGCAGCTGATCGATATTCGTTGATGTGTTCCAAGAGCTCCGATGAGATCATCCGCTTGAGAACAACCTCCACTTTCGCATTTGTCTTCTTCCAAGCTCTCACCGCGTCAGCATTGCCAGCAGTAACCTCTTGCCTTTCTGCTCCACACACTACCTCTCAAAGATCCTCGCAAAGAAGATAGCTTTGCATACATGACTTTCACTTATCAAAGTTGGTCCATATAAGAATTTATATTCCAAGATCACTTGCCAAATCACCTTCCATTGCACTTAACCTTGGTTCACTTAGACTCACAGAAGCACTGAAGCAAACTACTGGTTAATCCACTGCTCAAGCCTCTGAACCTCCCTCTGATACCATGTTAAATTTCACAAGATGGTCAAGTTGATAGCTTTGATATCAAGTAAAACTTCCAAAGCTATCAAAACGACACCTTGATCAAGCGGGAAACAGGGCGTAAGGACACTCAACCTATTCGAGCCCTAAATAAATCAGATGCAGAACATAAGAGCAAAAATCTTCTACTATAAAACTCTTTACAATGCGAGACATACACGACGAGACATGATTCGCCGATGTATTCAACGGAAGTAGAAAAATACAAGGCAAATATCAGATCGCGTGGACTCAAGGAGTAACCTCCTGTACTACTGCTGCACTACAGAATCCGCTCAACCTGTCTAGTCGCCAAACCGCAACCAAGCCGCACGGACTACCCGTTATTCCAATGCAAGATCTACTCGCCGATCTGCAGGCCGCCTAGCCGCTTGGTCGCCTAGCCGCCTGACCGCACGATCTGCTATTGCCGAACTGAATAGGCCGCCAGAAGCGAACATCTTATTGAACTAGGAAACTAGTTGCCAAAGAGAAGACCGCCTGATCGATACCCGTGACCTGTTGATTACTGCCTGTTGCTAACCGCAGAGTCTACACTGTCCCTGACCGAAATCAGAATCAAGTCCTGGCTTTCCAGCGCTATCCGCACATCCTGCACAGCACAAATCGGCCAACCTCCTCAAACTGTGCGGACACAAAAACACCACTCTGTAGCAACTATCAACGAGTTCAGTTACTATTCATTTCGTTCTTGTTGATGAGACAGGGGATCCTATTTATAGGCACGATGAGAAGTGTGGTCACCGCCCTAACCGATATGATAACCGCCCCATCTCACGACGAGCACTGTGTAATAATCGCAAGTCGTGGATACACATCCAGTCCGCCGCGACTTGTGCAGGATAGCCAGACCGCCTAAGCTTCACCAAGGCCGGACAACAAACCCAGTCTGCCTTGTCATCAAAGGCCAACCAGGACTTAGACAGCAAACCGCGGATTCTGCACCATCACCTATCCACATCAGCGGACATCGCACAGTCCGCATGCCCTGGCAGACAGCTCCAGTCCGCACGCCTTGCGAAAAGCTCCAGTCCGCTCGCCTTGCGGGCACAACTCCAGTTCGTAAACCCTGAGCCCGCAGCCACGCAACCAAGAGAACAACTGCCGGACTTGGCGGACAAAGAAGTCAGTCCGCAACACCAGGCGGACACTACTCTAGTCCGCACTCACCAAGCTCGCAACTAAGTCACAATGCAACTTCTGCCGTGCTTGGCGGACTGAGCAGCAGTCCGTGCTAATCTGCGCGATCACACCGGACTGAGCATAACCTGGACTTGATTCAGACCAACCAAGTCTACTCCACCGGCCACAAGGGCCAGTCCGCACTTACTGGCGGACACTGGCACCAGTCCGCCAAACCCGGCGAACTCCAGCATCTATTCGCTCTAACCGGCGAACTCTGCGACAACCACCTGCCGCGCCACCAGTGCTCCAAGGCACCTGTCATGCCGATCTCCCGAACTCCAGTCCAGTCCATACCTTGCCGGATTCCGTGGATAGTGAAGCTATCCGCCCGGTTACCTTCTGGGAATAAACCGCCTGCTTAGCAGAAGCCGGCCTGGCTGGCCGCCACTCTGTTCGCACAGACCCCGCGAACAGACCGCCCAAGCCGTTAAAGAACAAGCCGACTGCAGCAGCTCTGCCGACCTGGCTAACCGTCACTCCTGTCCGCATAGACCGCACAGACAGGTTGCCCAAATCGTTCAATCACCCACTTTCACTTCACAATTTTCAACAAGACGATCCACTCGCTGTTGAAGTCCTCAGCAGACAAGGCCCAGACACAAGTGCCTTGTCATGAAAGCTCCGCCCCATTCTTCTTCTTCACTTCTCGAGCAAGCAGCATGCCCAGGCTGTAGTTTGACCTTGCAGTCCCGCTTGAAGTGCCCTCGCTGATGACACCGGTAGCACTTCAGATTCTTCTTCCAGTCCTTAGGAGCATTGCTCCTCTCCGCGGAAATATGAGAGTTGAAGTCTCCTTCTCAACAGCGGCCTGCTCCCTTCCCATCCTTTCTTCTTGCCTGAGACAAGAGAGCCTCGCTGCCTTCCTGATTCAGGTTCACTCCAGCCATCTGCCTTGCTAAGCTCTCCTGCGAGGCAAGCAGATTTTCCAGCTCCAGCAACGACGGCTGAGTAGCCCACCCTTGAACAGATGTAACAAATGCCACATACTCCTTCCGCAAGCCGCGGATAATGTGCCTTTTCATCTTTGCCTCAGAGATAGGCTCATCAGGATCCAGTGCCGACAGCTCAGCGCACAAGCTCTTCATCTTTAAGAAGTACTTGGAGATGGAAAGGTCTCCCTGAGTTGCCCTGGCCAACTCATTCTCCAGGAACTGAAGCCGCGCCACATTCTTCCTATTGAACAACTCATCAATGGTTGTCCAAATATCAGCAGCCGACTCACATCCAATGATGTGATCAAACAGTTCCGGAGACACGGCTCTCTTCAGAATGAACTCCGCCTTAGTATTTGTTCTTCTCCAGAGCCTAACCTGCTCAGCAGTACCGAAAACAGCAGTGACTTCCTGTCTGTCGTCACCAACCGACGACTTCCCACAGCTTCGCCAAGAAGATAACTCTTCATGCACGACTTCCACTTCTTGACGGTTAGTCGGCGTTAAGAGTTCATGGGGGATGACCAGACCTCTTGCAAAGCTCCCTTCCATTGCAACCTGTTGGCAACCTATCAGCAGCTCCGAGCAACAACGGTGACAGGTTGATCACCACTCAATCACTGAGTAACAACACTGGCTGTCTTCCGCTCACGCAACTGACCCTCAGAAACCTCAGAAACCTGGCTCTGATACCATGTTAAATTTTCTCAACGTGGTCAGCAAGATAGCCCAAACGCCAAATTACTATCTTCGGAACTACCCAGTTCGCACGTTGAACCAGCGGAAACCAAGGACTAGAGGTACAAAGGTAAATCCCAACAAACAATGGAAGCACAAGCAGGTCTATTATTCATTCACTTCTTTACAATGCGAGGCATACATAGCGATACATGATTTCACTAGTATAACAGCTGAAGACAGAAGCACTAAAAAACAAGCCGGGCGGACAGCACCGGAGTCCGCCGAGACCGCGAGGTCGCCGAGGTCGCCGAGACCGCTGAGCTCGCCCAAGCTATGCTGCAAACCGCCGAATAGACACGGAGTCCGCCGAAGCCGCGAGGCCGCGCGGACACACCGTTATTCGCCTCCTGCTGAACTTGAACTGAGGAACACCCCTACTCGCCTGAAGCCGGCGGACAGGTTATTGAAGCTGGCAAAGATGAAACAGAACTGACAAGCCGCAGAGCGACCTCCTGCTGAGTCCGCAGAGACCACACACTTCCAAGTACTTGACCGAAGTCACAGCCAAACTCCTGGCTCCTTGAAGCTATCCGCGCGACCTGCACACAGCAAACCGTCAGCCTGAAACAATCCGCGCGGACTGACAAACACAGACCGCAGCTCCTTGCACACCCCAACTTACTGTTCACTCTAGTTATTTAGGTTATGCCAGGGGGGTCCTATTTATAGGCAAGGTGAGGAGTGTGGTCACCGCCCAAGAGATAGCGTCACCACCCCAGCCCGCGCGATAGCAAAAACACCGTCCGCCGAGTCCGCATGGACTTAGCCGGATACCAAGGAAAACCGCCAGGAGCAAGGCAAACATTGGCGAACCCTCTCCAGTCCGCCCAAGCTATGCGGACAAGGCATCAGCCCGCAAAGCTCCAACCACTGCAAGACAGCAACCCCCTTCAATGGCAGTCCGCACCAACCCGAGGCAGTCCGCAAGACTCACACATCAATCCGCCACAGGTCCACGACCAAAGGAAGACGGCAACAGTCCGCCCGGTCACAGCGGACTTGGCGGATACCGCGGACACCATGGCCTTGGCACAAAGTGTGACCAAGTCCAAAACCATCAAGAGCCAAAACGAGCATGGCGGACTCAAATTCCCGTCCGCCAAACACCCTAGCACAGACCGCCATCAGTCCGCGAGCTCCTCGCACTTCTGTCCAAAACAGCAGCTAACCTCGGACTCCAAAACCAGTCCGCCAATCGACCTCCACAGCAAATCGCCTGCTGTGCCACCAGAGCTCGACAAGGCCACAGCCAAGCTCTAAGCCCAGTCCGCAACAGCCCACACCGCGGACACTCCAGTCCGCAAGCTTCCCGCGGACAAGAGCCAACCCGCCTATCAGCACAAGCTTGCACCCGCGGCCACTGAGCAATGCACCAGTCCGCAAGCCTCCATCCGCTCAGGCCGCTTCTTGGCAAAGCTAATCAGCAAACACCCTATCCGCAGAAACCAGGCCGCATAGTCCGCGGACTCCATGCAACAGTCCGCTCAGAAGACAGCCAGCTTTCCACTAGACCTTCCACCAGACCGCACATCTCAGCCCGCCCAGTCCGCCTAGTCCGCCAAAACTGTCCGCCCCAGGCCGCCCGGCCTGTCCCGTCACCCACTTCCACTTCACAAATTTCAACACTCCCCCTTGAAGTGGGAAGTGGTGACCAAGCCTAGCAAGCTGCGCAAGCGTTCAAAGGGCCCCTTCGACAGTGGCTTCGTGAAGATGTCAGCAAGATTATCTTCACTCCGAACATGCCCGACCAGCAGAGACCCCTCCAACACCTTCTCCCTGATGAAGTGGTGATCAATCTCTATATGCTTGGTCCTGGCGTGACACACTGGATTGTTAACCAGTTTGAGAGCACTCTCATTGTCACCCCGGAGTAAAGTAGGCTCTTGCACTTCTTCATGAACATCCTCTATAAGCCTCCTCAACCAAATGGCTTCCCGAGCAGCCAAGGCCGAAGCCTTATACTCCGCCTCCGTGGTTGAAACCGACACCGAGTCCTGCTTCTTGCTACACCACGAGATGCTAGCTGAAGCGCAAGTGAACACATAACCTGAAGTAGACCTTCGATCATCCGAATCACCGCCATAGTCAGCATCCGTGTACCCGAGCAACGCAACCTCCGCGTCCCTTCTATAGAGGAGTCCCATGTCAGAAGAAGCCTTGACATACTTCAGAATTCCCTTCACCGCCACTAGATGGGATTGCCTTGGTTCAGCCATATACCGACTTACTCGGCCAACAGCATAAGCGATATCCGGCCTTGTAATCGTCAGATAAATCAAGCTCCCAACAAGAGCCCTGAACACCAAGGGATCATGAAGAACCCTTCCCTCATCTCGTCGAAGCTTCAGCCCAGATTCTAGTGGAGTAGAGCACTTCTTCCCTTCGCCCATGCCGAACCGCTTCACAATGCGATCAGCATACCCTTTCTGGCTAATGAGAACCCCGCACTCCTTCCTCTCCACTTCCAGACCAAGAAAGTGATGCAACTCTCCCAAGTCTTTCATCTCGAAGCGTATAGCAAGCTCAGCCCTGAGCCTTGCAACTTCCCCCTCCTAGTTCCCTGTGATGATCATGTCATCCACATACAGCAGGACCAAGACACGTAGCTCACCCTTCTTCTTGACGAACAAGCTTGAATCCGAGTTGGAAGCAAGGTATCCACAGAATTGCAAGTATTCTGCAATCTTCCCATACCACGCTCTAGGAGCTTGCTTCAACCCATAGAGAGCCTTCCTGAGTTTGCAGACATAGTCCGGATGCTTCTCAGAGACAAAACCAAGCGGCTGATCCATGAAGATGTCCTTCTCAATCTCTCCTTAAAGAAAGGCATTCTTCACATCGAGTTGCCACAACCTCCATCTCTTGCTAGCAGCCAAGGCGATCACCACTCTTACAGAAGTCATCTTCGCAACTGGACTGAATGTCTCCTCATAGTCTTCTCCATACTGCTGTGAGAATCCTCTAGCGACCAGGCGAGCCTTGAACCGATCAATGCTCCCATCAGCCTTCTTCTTCAACTTATACACCCACTTGCAAGTAACCGGAGTAACGCCATCAACCTTGGGCACAAGGTCCCAGGTTTCATTTTTCTTCAGAGCATCAATCTCTTCTTTCATGGCATCATCCCACTCCTTTACTCCAGTGGGCTCGTTGAAGTTTGCAGGCTCTCGCTCATCCAGAGGACCTGCAAAGAAGCAGGAGACAAAGCTCACTGCATTCCCATCACAGTACCGAGTCGGTGGCTTAACCACCCTCTTTGATCTCCGAAGAACCGGCTCCTTGCTCACGACTTCCGTTGCTTCTTCGGGCTCCACTCCTACTTGGGGCAAGCATTGAGCAGTGCTCCCCCTGCTTCCTGAGCCAGAAGGCTCAGCCTTGGAAATCGAAGCAACAGGAGCTGCTGGTGAAACAACAAGCTCCTCTTCCAAGCCTTCAGCAGCCTCCACCGGCGCTTCATCAACCTTGCTACTTCCGGTTAGCTCCACCGAGCCACCTCCATATGACGTCAGCTCGTCAAAGACAACGTCTCTTGACACCACGAACTTCTTCGTCACAGGGTCCATGCACTTCCATCCCTTCTTCCGCTCATCATAGCCAACAAAGACAAGTTTCCTTGTCTTCGCATCCAGCTTTGTCCGTGAAGCATCCGGGACATGCACGTAGCAGGTTGAACCGAACACCCTAAGGTGTCCAACACTCGGCTTCTCCTTCAGCAACAGCTCAACATGAGTCTTCATGTTGATAGGGCTGAGTGGCATTCAGTTGATAACATAAGCAGCACAAGACATTCCCTCCGCCCAGAAGGACCTTGGGATATCTTTCGCATGAAGCCAGCATTTGCAGGTCTCCGTCAGATGACGGATCTTCCGCTACGCTACCCCATTTTGTTGTGGAGTGTGAGCACAAGTAAGCTCCCGTTGGATCCCGTGCTTCCTACAGAAGTTAGAAAACTCGGAGGAGACAAACTCCCCCCCGTTATCAGTTCTAAGCTTCTTAACCCGCAAGCCAAGCCGGCCTTCTACCAACTCCTTAAACTCCACGAACAAACGGAAGGCTTCCGACTTCTCCTTTAAGAAGTACACCCAAGTATACCTTGAGTAGTCATCAACCAAGACAAGCATGTATCTGCTTCCGCCAAGGCTGGCAGTAACCGTTGGTCCCATCAGGTCGCCATGAATACACTCCAGTGGCTTCTTGCTCCTTGTTTGTGATTTATCAAACGGAAGGCGATGTGCCTTACCGTATTGACAGCCAGCACAAACATGCCCATCACCAAAGGAAGATAACTTCGGCAACCCCCTCACCAAACTTCTACTCGTCATTGCCTTCAGCTTGTCCATGCCAACATGCCCCAGCCTCTCATGCCAGATAGCAGCACTATCATTGGCTCTCATTCTATCAACATAAGCACTGGTGGAAAGAACAAACAAGTTCTTCACCCTCCTCCCAACATGAGCAACATCAGCCTTTACCGCTGATACGTTGCGAAGGAACATCACGTCTGTTGGCCCAAACAGAACGTGATACCCAGCGTCCACCGCATTGGTCACCGAGAAGAGCTTCTTCTTCATGCCCGGCACGTGATACACACTCCTTAACGTGAGTGGCCCCTGATCACTACCCAATGACACGACCCCCTCTTTCTCTACTGCATAAATAATATTATCAGCAGTGATAATAGCTTCATTACCTGAGTAAGGCTGCATGAAGGTGAACTTCGATTTGTCTCCGGTGAGGTGATGACCACACCCGGAGTTCACGATCCACTCGCTGTTGAAGTCCTCAGCAGACAAGGCCCAGACACAAGTGCCTGTCATGAAAGCTCCGCCCCATTCTTCTTCTTCACTTCTCGAGCAAGCTTCCTCCTTTCCCGCAGCATGCCCAGGCTGTAGTTTGACCTTGCAGTCCCGCTTGAAGTGCCCTCGCTGATGACACCGGTAGCACTTCAGATTCTTCTTCCAGTCCTTAGGAGCATTGCTCCTCTCCGGCGGATATGAAGTTGAAGTCTCCTTCTCAACAGCGGCCTGCACCTTCTTCTTCTTCCCTTCCCATCCTTTCTTCTTGCCTGAGAAGAGAGCATCGCTGCCTTCCTGATTCAGGTTCACTCCAGCCATCTGCCTTGCTAAGCTCTCCTGCGAGGCAAGCAGATTTTCCAGCTCCAGCAACGACGGCTGAGTAGCCCACCCTTGAACAGATGTAACAAATGCCACATACTCCTTCCGCAAGCCGCGGATAATGTGCCTTTTCATCTTTGCCTCAGAGATAGGCTCATCAGGATCCAGTGCCGACAGCTCAGCGCACAAGCTCTTCATCTTTAAGAAGTACTTGGAGATGGAAAGGTCTCCCTGAGTTGCCCTGGCCAACTCATTCTCCAGGAACTGAAGCCGCGCCACATTCTTCCTATTGAACAACTCATCAATGGTTGTCCAAATATCAGCAGCCGACTCACATCCAATGATGTGATCAAACAGTTCCGGAGACACGGCTCTCTTCAGAATGAACTCCGCCTTAGCATTTGTTCTTCTCCAGAGCCTAACCTGCTCAGCAGTACCGAAAACAGCAGTGACTTCCTGTCTGTCGTCACCACCGACGACTTCCCACAGCTCCTCGCCAAGAAGATAACTCTTCATGCACGACTTCCACTTCTTGAAGTTAGTCGGCGTTAAGAGTTCAATGACCAGACCTCTTGCAAAGCTCCCTTCCATTGCACCACCTGTTGGCAACCTATCAGCAGCTCCGAGCAACAACACAGGTTGATCACCACTCAATCACTGAGTAACAACACTGGCTGTCTTCCGCTCACGCAACTGACCCTCAGAAACCTCAGAAACCTGGCTCTGATACCATGTTAAATTTTCTCAACGTGGTCAGCAAGATAGCCCAAACGCCAAATTACTATCTTCGGAACTACCCAGTTCGCACGTTGAACCAGCGGAAACCAAGGACTAGAGGTACAAAGGTAAATCCCAACAAACAATGGAAGCACAAGCAGGTCTATTATTCATTCACTTCTTTACAATGCGAGGCATACATAGCGATACATGATTTCACTAGTATAACAGCTGAAGACAGAAGCACTAAAAAACAAGCCGGGCGGACAGCACCGGAGTCCGCCGAGACCGCGAGGTCGCCGAGGTCGCCGAGACCGCTGAGCTCGCCCAAGCTATGCTGCAAACCGCCGAATAGACACGGAGTCCGCCGAAGCCGCGAGGCCGCGCGGACACACCGTTATTCGCCTCCTGCTGAACTTGAACTGAGGAACACCCCTACTCGCCTGAAGCCGGCGGACAGGTTATTGAAGCTGGCAAAGATGAAACAGAACTGACAAGCCGCAGAGCGACCTCCTGCTGAGTCCGCAGAGACCACACACTTCCAAGTACTTGACCGAAGTCACAGCCAAACTCCTGGCTCCTTGAAGCTATCCGCGCGACCTGCACACAGCAAACCGTCAGCCTGAAACAATCCGCGCGGACTGACAAACACAGACCGCAGCTCCTTGCACACCCCAACTTACTGTTCACTCTAGTTATTTAGGTTATGCCAGGGGGGTCCTATTTATAGGCAAGGTGAGGAGTGTGGTCACCGCCCAAGAGATAGCGTCACCACCCCAGCCCGCGCGATAGCAAAAACACCGTCCGCCGAGTCCGCATGGACTTAGCCGGATACCAAGGAAAACCGCCAGGAGCAAGGCAAACATTGGCGAACCCTCTCCAGTCCGCCCAAGCTATGCGGACAAGGCATCAGCCCGCAAAGCTCCAACCACTGCAAGACATCAACCCCCTTCAATGGCAGTCCGCACCAACCCGAGGCAGTCCGCAAGACTCACACATCAATCCTCCACAGGTCCACGACCAAAGGAAGACAACAACAGTCCGCCCGGTCACAGCGGACTTGGCGGATACCGCGGACACCATGGCCTTGACACAAAGTGTGACCAAGTCCAAAACCATCAAGAGCCAAAACGAGCATGGCGGACTCAAATTCCCGTCCGCCAAACACCCTAGCACAGACCGCCATCAGTCCGCGAGCTCCTCGCACTTCTGTCCAAAACAGCAGCTAACCTCGGACTCCAAAACCAGTCCGCCAATCGACCTCCACAGCAAATCGCCTGCTGTGCCACCAGAGCTCGACAAGGCCACAGCCAAGCTCTAAGCCCAGTCCGCAACAGCCCACACCGCGGACACTCCAGTCCGCAAGCTTCCCGCGGACAAGAGCCAACCCGCCTATCAGCACAAGCTTGCACCCGCGGCCACTGAGCAATGCACCAGTCCGCAAGCCTCCATCCGCTCAGGCCGCTTCTTGGCAAAGCCAATCAGCAAACACCCTATCCGCAGAAACCAGGCCGCATAGTCCGCGGACTCCATGCAACAGTCCGCTCAGAAGACAGCCGACTTTCCACTAGACCTTCCACCAGACCGCACATCTCAGTCCGCCCAGTCCGCCTAGTCCGCCAAAACTGTCCGCCCCAGGCCGCCCGGCCTGTCCCGTCACCCACTTCCACTTCACAAATTTCAACACTACATCCATGATATACACTATATTCCTGGCCTGTCTCAAAATCTTCTCAACATCGACGAGTTGCTAAATAAATGTTGCAAGCTCATTTTGAGCATGATGAGTGTCTTATTTTGGATAAGCAGACCCAACAGCTGATAATAGTGGTGAAAATGTCCCCAAATAAGATATTTCCCCTATCATGCCCCTAAATCTCCCACCTTAGCAACAAAAAAAATCTCAGCCATGGCCCACTCAACTCACCAAATAAATGATTTTATGCTTTGGCACATCCAGTGTGGTCACCTCAATTTTTATGCTCTTGCCACCCTAAAAGATTTGGTAAATGGTATACCTGTTACTCTCACCAAACCATCCTTTGTGAGATGTGTTGAGACCAAAATTCATAAAATCCCCTTTCCCAAACAAGCTCACTGGAGGGCATTCTTTCCCCTTAAACTTGTTCATACTGATATCTGGGAGCCAGCCTCTACTCCCACTCTCTTTGGAAATCACTATTACCTATTGCTTATAGATGATTTTAGTCGAGTTGGATTTTCTTTCTTACTCAAAAATTTGAATCATTCCAAAATTTCTCCTTCTCAAAAAACTTGTGGAAAATAAGTCCAATCACATAATTGTCTCAAAATTGATCGGGGGAGAGAGTTCCTCAACACTGAGTTCACTTCATATTGTGCTACACATGGTATTAAAAGCACCTTACAGTTCCTTACAACCCTCGACAAAATGGAGTTGTAAAACGTAAAAACAAAACAGTTGTGGAGATGGGAAGGAGTCTATTACATCACAAGAAACTACCAAATGACTTTTGGGGGGAAGCAATGCACACAGCCGTGCATATACTTAACAGGTGCCACCAAGCTCTTACAAACTTTACACCGTATGAAAAATGGTACAAGAGAAAGCCATCCATCCACTATTTTAAGATTTTTGGTTCCATTGCATATGCCCTAACCACAAAAGAGCATTGAGATAAATTAGATAAGAAAGGAGAAAAGTGCATTATGGTTGGTTAATAGCCAAGAACCAAAGTTAATAGCCACGAACCAAAAGGATACTGGTTGTACAATCCCTCTATACAAAAACTTGTGATCAGTAAAGACACAAAAATTGATGAAGAAGGATCATGGGACTAACAAACTATTGAGGATCATAGCCCATTCTCGAATATAGTGGAGGATGTTGCTGAGATGTCTCTTGTGGATTCCCTCAGTTTGCTGCCCGGTCCACAACTCATAGAGGACACGTTTATTCTACCCAGATATGACTCGTCATATCCCAAAAAATTTTGTTCTTTAGCCGACATCTATGAATCATGCCATGTAGCTCTTCTATGCAACGAATCCGCCAATTTCTTTGAAGTTGTCCTTCAGCCTAAGTGGGCAAAGCAATGGACTCAGAGATCAACATGATAAATAAAAACAGCACCAGGACACTAGTTATAGTAGTTGCCTCATCATACAATCATTGGATTAAAGTGGGTATTCAAACTCAAGTTGAATGAAGCTGGAGAAATTCCATAACACAAAGCGCGCCTTGTCGCCAAGGGATACTCATAGAAATCAGGAAGAGATTTCATGGAGACTTTTGCCCCCGTGGAGAGAATAAAGACAATATGCACCTTGTTAGCATTTGCGACATAACAAATGTTGCAAATTTATCAACTTATAAAATTGGCGTTCCTCAACGATGAACTAAGTGCAGACATTTTTTTGAAGTAGCCTAAAGGTTATGTGGTGGAGGGTGAAGAAGAGAAGGTTTACAAGATTAAAAAAAGGCTCTATATGACCTTCGACAGGCCCCAAGGGCAAAGGATGTCAGGATTGATGCCTTCTTTATAAGATGGAGAAATAATGTGACGTAAAATTATCAAGTGATTGGAGGAGGGGAGTTTTGGCCTCTTTTGCCAGGGGTTGAATCAACCTTAAGTGGAGCGGCTCGCTGATTGGGAGCAGAGCTATGGCCCAAAGAGGAGCGAATCTCGTATGCTAGAGAGTGCTGATCAGAAAATAAAGTTATAGTGTGGGGATAGTGTTACGGTGATAAGCAAGTCCGGTCTTATTAGCAAATCGGGTTTTGCTATTAGCAAGTCAATAGTTATCAGAAATTTATCTATTTTAAAAATGATTATTTGCAATTTTTTTGATTATTAGTAAATCATAAAAATATATAGCACATTGCTTTCAAAATATGTATTGATAGTGTTTAAATGGTTACAAACATTAATAAGAAATATGTCCAAAAAATACATCGTTAAATATCAACTCTCTTTATATTGTCTAAAAGGCTTGCCAATGACTTCAATTTGCTGAACCTAGACGTGTGCGGCGATGTCGTCGCGAACTTGTTCGCGGACGGCAGTTCCCGGACAAACTTGTGAGTTGAGGTCGGTGTCATGTCAGAAGGCATTGGCGTCACAACGAAATTGCAAAAAAAATGAGGACTGGAAACTCGCCATGAAGAAGAGGTTGAGGTCTCCCAAGAAACTAAGAAAGAGGGAAATACAAGGGTTTGTTAATATACTTCTAAGATTGAAATAAATGACCAAAAATATTTGAACCTGGCTTTCTTTGTTTGCTATTAGCGAAACCCGATTTGCGGCCTAAAAAACCTGATTGTGGACTTAAATGGATGACTCAATGAACTTGATGGGCATATTTGCATAACAAGCACTTTTTTATAATAAAAATATTGTTTATCCGGAATTCAACGACCATAGTCAATATTCAAAAACTATACTTTTCAAAATTGATATTATGGGCAACCACAAAGTCTCCGCTGCAGTGGCTTAGGAGAATACCCTTGAATAAACCACACAATATACTCTTCCGGATCAAGCAAGCGTGATCTCAAATATGGTGCTCACCCAACTTATTTTATTCACATCATCTCTCGTGTACCTCTCTTTTCCTGCTTGTTTCTCGTGCACATCTCTTTCCCTGCCTGTTTCTCGTGTACCCAGGAATCCTTTTCTTTTCAAACGTGCCCGCTTGGGCAGCACCCATTACTATAAATAGGTAAAAATAGAATCTGGAGGGAGGGTTTGGAGAATAACCTTCGAGCTACTCAAGTGTCATCGAGAGCTCGATCCTCGAACCTTTTGAGTTCACTGGCGACAAACTCAAACATTGTAACTAGATTCATATTCAAATTATACCATCATGCACACCTAAAAGTTTGCATTGTGTGAAACTCGGTCTCAGCTCGATCTTGCGGCACCAATTCAACTTTAACCATATAAAGTAATTGAGCACCTAAAGTACTTAACTCACCATGTTTTGCTTAGTGTAGTGTGGAGTTCAGGTGTTTTCAGCCCATCAATATATACACAGTCACACACTCGTGGATGGGGTTCCCCTTGCGCAGCCAGCAACAAAACACCCGCCATTCATCTTTCATTTAAGATTTTTTATTTTTCTAATCGTAAATTTAATAGAAAAGGAATGAATGATGACTCACTTTGAAAAAAATATAAATATTTTTAAAAATAAAAAAGATAAACAATTCCTCTGTATAGTATGTCAGCGAAATTAAAATTGAACGGCTCAGATTTATTTGTCAGTTTTATTTTAAGATTTAAGAATATAATCAATCAAAATTTTCTTTTTAGTAGAGCAAATGCAAGTCTAATTTCCATGCAAAAGCACATTTCAATTCCCTTGGCCAACCTTCATTTTTTTTTTTTTTTTTTTAATAGAGATTGTTGAAAATTGAGTGGTTATAAGGAACAGCCTTTGGTTCCCAATTTGTTGATCCAATATCTTTGTTTGCCTCCCATTAGGATCTAAGCTTAGCTTCTTTTGGGAGAGCTATATTAATGGCTAGGATATGAAACTTATCCTCGGTTTGGCATGGTGGTGACGGTCATGAATACAAGTTAATTGTCATTTGTTAACGCTCACCTAAAAAACTTCTTCCACTTTTATGATCAAACGGACGATGTTTGTTAGGTGATCCCAGCGACGGAACTAGGATTTCGACTCAGCTCGGACACCAAGTAAAAGTTAAAACATTTGAATTAATTAATGTTCTCACAAGTCCCAAAAGTGGCTAGCCTATTTAAGAGAATCAGGTGGATATATAATTAAAAAAAGAAATGACGGAGAATCTGTTGAAAAATTTGAAGTGAAAGTGAGTGGTGGTTCAGACTGCGGGGTCTGGGCGGTCTGAGTCTGTGGCCTTGGCGGACTGGTGTTGCGGCCTGGGTGGTCAGTGGCCAGAGTAGTCTTGGCGGCTTGGGCGTCTAGTGGAGCGGCCTGAGCGATCTGTCTTTGGCGGTTTGATGACGGTGCTCAGCTCGGCCTGCGGTTCTGCAGATCTTGCTCTTGAAGTAACCAGACGGATTGAGGTTTGTTGGGTATTGTATCCACACTAACTCAGATTTGAAGAAGTCACTGTTGAACTAAGATGAATTAAGTTGTATTTGATGCTTGGTTTGAGTTATGGGTTTGCAGGAATTCTTATGGGAAGTGTCGACCAATGCCAGTCTACAATGGGTCACCAAACACAGGACCATACAATGTAATCCCTCATTGTGTGTTCCAAAGTGTTGACTCATGTGTAGCCTCTCTGTTGGGATACACTTTATATTCAAGCTCTAAGACTATTTGAAAAGACTTGATGCTGATTTCACCATAGAAGAAGAAAAATTATGTTAAGAAAAATTTTCCTAAGTAAAGTACTCGAGTAGTTCTTTAATTACTCGAGTAAGTTATTGAGTTCATACTCGAGTAATAATACACTTACTCGAGTAGTTAAGATACTACTCGAGTTGTTTCCTTTTACCTCTCGAGTTTACAGAAATTATCTTCTCAAATTTTTCTAAATTAAATACTCGAGTAGTCATCTTATATACTCGAGTAGTTTTATTTTCTATCTCGAATAGTTTTATCTTATATACTCGAGTAGTTCCATTTGTCTCGAGTAGTTTAAGTCATGTACTCGAGTAGTTCTATTTGTCTCGAGTAGTTTATCTTCTATACTCGAGTAGTCAGTTTTTTTCCTGTTCCATAAATTTTCTAAGTCTATGACTCGAGTAGTTTCTTATATACTCGAGTAGTTTCTTATATACTCGAGTAGTTCTTTCTTATATACTCGAGTAGTATTTCTTATACTCGAATAATCTACTCCACCTCTCGTGTATGTACTCAAGTACTCGAGTAAGTCATTTTTGTTACTCGAGTAGCTGAGTCTTTCTCATTCTTATTTACTCGAGTAGTTGATTCCATGTACTCGAGTAATCATCTCTCTTGCTCTCGAGTAGTTTTTCTCATGTACTCGAGTAGTGCTGCATGTACTCGAATAGTCTGTTACATCTCGAGTAATTTACTTTGACTTTTCCGAAAATTCTTTAAGTGCAGACATAATGGTCATATTCATAAACTCTGACGTGATTGGTACACGTGTCTCTCATAATGACTCAATTATTGACTAATCTTCTCTTTTCCTATAAAAGGTCTTGTCTAAACCAACAAACACTAACTATTCAAAATTATTCTAAGAAAGTTTTTGCAGCCGTTCTCTCTCTTAAGTTTTCTGTCTCCTCTCTCTCTCTCTCCAAGAAACGAAACTCGCCGCCGCCGCCGTCGCAGATTCCCGACCGGCTAGGGTTTTCATTTTCAGAGGATTAAGATTAAGAAGATTTTACAGATCGAGATTTCCGCACAACTCTTCATCCTCTATTCGATCGTGTAAAGTCAAAAAAATCCAGATCTGATTTTGCCGATATTTTCTTCACCTCTCTGATAAAGCCTCAAGACCTAAACGAAGAAGATCCTGGTTGACAGTTTGCAGATCTGAAAAGAAGATTACTGTTTGTATTTCTTTACAAATTTATTTCATTCTTGTAGGAGAAATTTCTCCGAGTGTAGGAGCTTTTGTCTCCGAGATTGTAGAAAGTTTTGCCTTCCGAGTGTAGATCCGTTTTGTGGATCGAGATTGTAGGAACGTTGTTCCGAGGGTAGGATTGATTTTCAATCCGAGATAGTGGAGTAGCCGAGTCTAGTGTATTGCTAGATCGGTGAGGGAAAGTGGATGTACCCAAGGTTGTGGAACCACTATAAATTTTGTCTCGTCTGTGTTTGATTGATAGATAGATCTGTGCTTTGGTTTGTAATTTTTTATTCCGCAAAAAGACACACAATTCACCTATTCACCCCCTCTAGGTGATTTAGGTAGGCAACTATAAACTTTCAATTGGTATCAGAGGCAGGTATATTGTTAAAAGGTTAACACCTTGATCAGATCCTTCAATAGTTGTCTTTTGAGATCTACCAATAATGGATAAGACTAAAAATTTTGTCAAGCTTCCTTTGTGCACCAATAATAATTTTCCCATGTGGAAAGAAAGAATCAAGTTCTTTATGGAAGCTGTGGAACCAAGGATCTTCATGATAGTTGAAGAAGATTCTTATATTCCCATGACCGTCTCCACTATAGATCCAACCAAGAAAGTCCCAAAGAAATTTATGGATCTAGATTATGATGAGATTGCACTTGTCTCATTGGACAAAAAGGCAAAAAATATTATAGCAAGTGCAGTCGATGATTCAATGCTGCAAAACCTGATTCACTACAAGTCTGCAAAGGAGATGTACCAGTCATTAGTTACATTGATGGAAGGTACAGAAGAAGTGAGGGATGATAGAAGATCCCTTCTTAATCAGAAGTATGAAGCTTTCCGACAAGAAAACAAGGATATCATTGCTGACACCTTTGAGAATTTCTTCAAGATAGTGAATGGGCTAAGGGTCTATGACAGAGTCTTCACTAATGGAGAATTAAACGATAAGTTCTTGAGATCTCTGACTAAGGAATGAGATAACAAGGTCTGTGCCATAAGGGAGTTTGGAAAACTGGCCGAGACAGATCCTCAGAATCTCTTTGGGAAGCTTATGTCATATGAGCTTCAACTCAACACCAGAAAGGCTGAAGAAGAGAAGAGCAGGTCTGCATTCAAAGAAAAGTTTATTGCTTTAAAGGCATACATCTCTAAGAAGACAAAAGTTGTTTCTCCTACTCCAGCACCAGAAGTTAGTGAAGAAGAAACCTCAGAGCCAAGCACCTCAGGGTTTGAACTATCAAAAGGAGAGTTCTCACTACTCTTTCGACAGTTCAAAAAATTCTTGAACAAGAAGAAGCATTGAAAAGGCAAGAATGCCTCCTATAGAAGATCACGACACGATGGTGATCGACAAAGAAAAGGCTCAAGTAGAAATGTTAGGTATAACTCTAAACAGAACAAACATGTTTCTACTGACATTATTTGTTATTGTTATAATAAGCCAGGACACGTTATCGATGACTTCCCTCACAAGAAGAAGGAGGGTGGTATAAGAGAGGAAAAGAAGTTCTCGTACAACAAGAAGAGGACAGAGAAGAGATTGATGGCCAAAAAGGGCAAGACTCTTAGTGGAACTGACTCATCTGAGTTGAGTGAAGAAGAAGAAGCCTATTTTGGACTCATGGCTCAAACTGATAATGAACAATAGCCCTAGTTCACTGGGAAGGTAAACTCTCACACTCCTCTCTCTGATTCTGAAGTTTTTGAACATGATTGTGAGGATAGCTGTTCTGACGATGAGTCAGAACTCATGGCCCAGTATAATGAGTTAATAATGACTTACGACAAATGTCGCCGAGTTGTGAAAACTCATGCTAAAGAGATAAAGTCTCTCAAAGCTGAAGAGAGCATCTTGAGAGAGAAAGTAGCAAAGACTGACTCGCTCGAAGAGAACTTCAATAATGCTATTGAAGAATATAACAAAGCTCTTGAGCACCTCGACCTTAAAGAGAAAATCATCAAAGAGCTGGAAGCCCAACTTGCTGCTGAAAAGAAACTAGTTGAAAGTTTCTCAAAGCCCAAGACAGTTTTTCCATTCGTTGCTGAATTCTCAGCTAAGGCCAAGGGTGCTGGATTAGGCCATGAAGAACCTCCTATTAAGTCTTCTAGGAGAAATAAGTTTCAACAAAAGAATAAGGCTGTCAAAAAGGCCTCAGCCAAAGAGAAAGGAAAAACCCCTCAAGATCAGACCTCGTTCAAAAAGGTTATATTTCCTTCAAACGAGTTTGATCTTGATTCATCTTACAGACAATTTGTTAGGCCTACTTATGTAGAGCCAAAGTCCCGTTATCAAGGATGGACTCGACCTAGAAACTTTGGTGAAAGTGTCTTTAAGACACCTTATGAAGAAGTGATTTTTCAGAGCTATGGCCCTTTCAATCATGGTCATAACTTCAAGAAGACACCAAAGGCAAAGCCTGTTGTAGAAAAGCCAGTGAAGGAGAAGAAAACATATGATTGTCATCATCATGAATCTTCTTCCTCCAAGAATGCTGCTCCTACTAGACCTCAATTCCAAAAGGTCAAGCAGGAGAACATGAGGCAAAGATACAACAGATTTGACTATTGGTGTTGTGACAGAATTGGTTAATTTGTCATCGATTGCTAGTTTAATCCCAGAAATGCTGCAACCCCACATGTTGACAATATGAGGAAGACCACTCATAATGCTAATATTCGTAGGGGGAGTGTTCTAACCCGAGACTAAGGACTCAAACGTATTTGAGTTCCTAAGGCAAACTGATTGTGATTGCAGGTATGTCCAAATGCCACCAAAACGCCAATCTGATATTTGGACAGTGGATGCTCTCGACATATGACCGGGATAAGAAGCCTAATTCAGAACTTTACTCCAGTCGTGAACGAACCGAATGTCATCTTTGGAGGTTCAGACCGTGAGATCACTAAAGGCTACGGTATGATTACAAATGGTAATGTATCCTTCTCAGATGTGGCTTACGTTGAAGGTTTGGAACATAACCTTATAAACATAAGCCAACTCTGCGATAAAGGATACATAGTTGAGTTTCACGCTGATAAGTGCTTGATAAAATCTGTTGACAACATGGAAACGATTCTATCCAGTACTCGAAGCAGAAACATTTTCTGTTTAAATTTCATTTGTATAGATTCTTCGACACCAGTGTGCTTTTTAGCAAAAGATAGTGCGTCTCTTGGTGACCAATGACACAAGAGACTAGCACATATTAATTTCAAACCTATTAATAAATTATTTTCAATGAACTTAGTATGTGATGTGATGAGTCCACTTTATATACCTATTTTCGGACTCATCTGGGCTAGTTTTCACGTGGTTGCACTTCACTTTTAGTTCTTTATCGTTCCTATTTCATCTAATCTTTATTTCCATAGGAAGTGCACATTTATGCCAGTGGTTGTGTATTTTGTTATTTTTATAGTTTGTACTCCCTTTTGTGATTGTCTGGAATGTCTGCACAGAATAGTGATTTGTTTTTCCTATCGGTACAGGGGTCGTGTGCATGTTCCAGGATGGTTTTGAAATAGGAATACTGCGCACGATCATGGGATATAATGCGCACGACCACTGGTCGTGCACCCCTGATCGTGCGCACTACTCTACGTTTTCCAGAATCAGCCTGGGGTAAGTGCACGACCACTGGACATAATGCGCACGACCACCGGTCGTGCGCCACTGATCGTGTGCATTGATTCCTCTTTTCTGGAGTCCTGTCTGGGGTAATCGCACGACCATTGGACTTAGTGGCGCACGACCACGTGCGCCACTACTCGTGCGCGTTATCCCAGTTCTTCTTCCTGATCTTCCATGCCAGTGCGCACGAGCACCGGACATAGTGCGCACGACCACAGGTCGTGCGCCTGTGATCGTGCGCATTGTTCATTTCTGCTTTGTATAAATAGTGCAGGTCTCGCCCTAATTCGAGAGAGGATTCAGAGCTCGACATTGCTCTGCCGTTTTCCGCCTTCTCCGCCGTTCCCCTTCATCTTCCACCCTAGGGAGGTGCTCCGGGCAAGCTTTCACCGCCAAATCCGAGTCGGAGCTTCCTGTCGGCCTTCTCCTTCATCTGTGAGCTTCAAGTAGGGTTTGACGCCATAGCTATCAAGCAAAGGAAAGCTAGCAAACTTCGTCCGCTATCGTGAGACGAAGAAGACGGGCCATTGGAAGGCGCTGACAGCCCTTCTGTACCCCGGACGCAGTTGAAGACCGAGCTTGGACGCGGAATGACAACCCGACGATTCGAACCGTGAATCCTCAGCAAGACTTCGGATTCAGTCGATCTCTTGACTTGTTCTTGCTTTATTGTTGAATATTGGTGTTTTAACTTTATTTATATTGATGAAGTATGCTTAGTTTGTAAAACGTTTTTATACAATTATGTCTATGTGATTGTATGTTTTCGTTATTTACTTGAGTTGCGCCATATTCCATCCACCACAATCCACCCTTGCCGCACTAGCAATTGCTAGTGGCATGCGTAGCGAAGAGGTGCTTACGACGCTCATTCTGCCATTCTCACCACCTCATCCGCAAGCCTACTCGCCCATCCGCCTAACGATTCGGTGCATAGCGGCCCGACTAGTCTTCCATCCCGCCTGGCGAAGCATCGCATAGCGGCGTTGCATAGGAGTAGTTGTTAGCCTTTTATTTTATGTTTCCGCAAACATCAAAACTTCCCCTTAGTTAGCTCTGACCTGAGGACTTCAATCTCAAGTCCTCCTCGAAATTAACTTCACCTTACTGTGTTCCTTGTGAGATCGATACTTGGGAAAGCTCCCATTTTATATTACTTGTGCGACCGGTTCACTGCCGTGATCTTACGCATCAAGTTTTTGGCGCCGTTGCCGGGGAACACAGTCGTGTGAGTTTGTGGAGAGGGAGATAATAGATTGAAGCCCTTTTCCATTTGTGCATATCATTTTTTTATTTGCTTTTGTTATTAGAATTTTTATTTTGCTTATTTCTTTTTACCCTTTTCTGATTTTTGATTTAGATAACAGATCCGTGCTATTTTTTATTTTAACTGTGTAGCACTTTTTCAGCAATTATTTTTGTTCGTGATGGATCCTGATGCTGCGTGTCGTATCCTTGACACTTTGCGCCGATCCATCGATGTCATTGCTGTTATGAATGCCGAGCATTGCATTCGGTGTTTGTTATGTCAAGGTGTGGGCCACATGTTGAAGGATTGCCCTCGTTTGTGCAAGCCTTCTCCCTCTGAGGGCGTGTGCACAACAACCTCCCGTTTGCGGAAGACTGTTGTGGACAAGCCTACCAGGGTGTTGCCTGGCCCATACACTGATATAACGCACTTTGCTCATTCTTTACCCGTTGAGATTACTGAAGAATCTCTGGCCGCATACAGCTCTTTCATGGGTCCCTCGATCCATTTTTACGAGCTTTCCTCGAGTGATGATGATCACTCTAGTGTTAGCCAACAAAAAGAGGAGCAGGAACTCATGGACGCTCCTGTATGGGACGATGAGATTGTTCCGGTCGTCGACGGGGTGGCGTCAGCGAATGATTTTACGATGGGGCCTGCTCATTCAGTGCTTGATTTTGAGAGCAGCCTTGCCCCTTCGCAATTTTTGCCGGATTGTGTTATTCCTCTTTCTTGTGAGTCGGTTGATGATGCCGTGATTGTGGATGATTCGGTGCCCAAGGTTGCGCCGAAGTGGGATGATGATTCCTCTATCTCCGACGGAGAAGGTGGATCTTCGGAACACTTTTACGCACCCCGGTGGGATGAGGAATACCCTCTTTCCGATGCAGAGGTTTGCACCTCCTTATTGGATGAGGTCGTTCCTCTTACCACCGCGGACCTCGAGTTCTCGGATTCCCCTCGGTACGACTCGTATGATACCGATGATGATCTCTGCTTGGATCCTGCTGAGAGTGAGACCGGGATCACTCTCCCATTTTCTGATTCTTTTAGTTCTTCTTCTCTTTTATTACTTGATCCCCCTTCCTTATCTGAGCCTGTGCAGGATGAGTCTCCACAGGTACGTTGGGATGACGACGAGCTTTGTGCTCACGCCGTTGTCATCGCCTCCTGCGGGCCTGTGATAGACGATACCTTGCTAGGCAAGGATTTATTTTGTGGTGAGATGAGTGAGGACCAGACCTCCTCCTCATCCTACTTCCTATTTCCTCTGCCTGCGAGGAGCAGGTATGATTATTTAGGCAGAGGGGTAACTATTCTATCACCGTATCGGTACCCGTTACCGAAACGGATATTGGAACAGTTATCTGTGCACTTTTTATTTCATAAGCCCATTGGCTAGAACTGTTTAGAATGTAATAAGTCGTGCTGGTATGACAATAACCCCAGTACTTATCTTTCATTTTCTGCATTTTATTTTTCTTGTCTATTTTAATTTTAGCATTTCTTTTTGTATATTTTGTTTTGTTTTTGCGGAGCTCACCCATGCAGGTATTCTTGACAACATCGCATTGGCGGGGTTGTGATTCTTCGTATGGCGGGCCTGCTTCAGGATTACACGCGTCTTCTGGTATGCTCACTGGCTGAGCATTGGGTAACCTCTTCCCTTAGCTCTTTATGATTTTAATTTCTCTATCATATGTTGTGTAGTTTAGTTTAAGTCTAGGGGAGAGCCAGTTTTGTTGCCTTTTGCACGTGTACATCTCATGTGCATACTGGAAGCCTTTATTGTTTTATTTTGATTAGTTCATTGCATCACACACCACTACACCCACATGAGCGCGTGCTTAGCTTTTTGCGTGCTGCGAGTTAAACTCATTTCTTCGTTAGATTTGAGAAAATTATGGTGATGGCTTAGGATTGTGAGACAGAGTAAAATGTTGACCTTGCTGTGCTCCTAGTCAACTGCTCTCGTCTCGTGTAGAAATTCGAGTAGATTTAATTTTTTTGTATGCTTTTAGTTTTATATTTTTCTAATTGCGTAAATACTTTTTATTCTACTCAAAAGTTGGTGAATCCGGTGTGAATCTGACGGTAGCTTAGGGATGTGTGTAGACGGCCGTTAGGTTCGTATTGCTCGAGTCGGGAGGATGGATAGTCTTTCTCGTTGGCTAAGAACTTGCCCCAAGATATTCTTGAAGCATGGGTATAGGTTAGTCATGCATGAGCGTGATGTAGGCCATCATTTTGGCCCGATTGAGCTTTGTACCATTCCTAACGTCTTATCCTCGCTAGCCCTGTTGTGCCTACCCCTCCTTTTGATTCAGCTCCACCATGATTTCACCAAAGCCTCATAGCCAATCCTAGTCGCACACCCAAGTCGAGTTTCGTGTTTTATATTTTCATGTTGGGATGTGACATGGTGTTATTATTTGTGAAAATGTGGAAGGGCTCCCAAGTTTATTTCTGCTGAATTGTGAAAATAAAATGAAGAAAAAGAAAAAAAAAGAAAAAGAAAAATATTTGTAAAGAAAAAGAAAAGAAAAAAAAAGTGAAAAGAAAAAGTTTAAATTGAAAATCTTTTTGGGAAATGTGATTATATTTGGACTAGGCGGTGCACACATCCATATGTTAAAAGTTAAGTCTGGGGGTGTGGTGTACCCGCATATATTTTGGTTAGCTGATGGATTCCTTTTATACTAGCTCATTTGGGTTAGATGCATAGCCTTCCTGTTTATCTTTGTTTACCTCACCGAAACCCAAGCCCCATCTCTTCACCTAAAGTCCTACTGATTCGTGTGTGAACAAAACCAGTGTCGTGGAGAGAATGCGAAAGGGCAAGCATATGGTCACCGGCATTGGTGGATTCCTTTGGAGGTTATCCTGAGCCCTGATCTTTGGCAATGCTCTCCTAGCGATTAGTCTACTTTCTCCCTACGCATGACCAGATGATTCACCGTGATTCTATTTTTGAGTAATAATAAAATGTTGATACGCATTGTGAAAAGTATAAACTATTTTGTATACTTAAAAATTTCTTCTATTATATTTTTACGCGCGCGAGCATGCGACTTCGCATGGTACTTCGTATCGCAATTTCTTTGTTCACTAGTATTTTTCCCTATCTGCTTAGATTTTATTTGCTCGGGACGTGCAAACAGTTAAGTCTGGGGGTGTGATGAGTCCACTTTATATACCTATTTTCGGACTCATCTGGGCTAGTTTTCACGCGGTTGCACTTCACTTTTATTTCTTTATCGTTCCTATTTCATCTAATCTTTATTTCCATAGGAAGTGCACATTTATGCCCGTGGTTGTGTATTTTGTTATTTTTATAGTTTATACTCTCTTTTGTGATTGTCGGGAATGTCTGCACAGATTAGTGATTTGTTTTTCCTATCGGTACAGGGGTCGTGTGCGTGTTCCGGGATGGTTGTGAAACCGGAATACTGCGCACGATCATGGGATATAATGCGCACAACCACTGGTCGTGCGCCCCTGATCGTGCGCACTACTCTACATTTTCCAGAATCAGCCTGGGGTAAGCGCACGACCACTGGACATAATGCGCACGACCATCGGTCGTGCGCCACTGATCGTGTGCATTGATTCCTCTTTTCTGGAGTCCTGTCTGGGGTAATCGCACGACCATTGGACTTAGTGCGCACGACCACTAGTCTTGCGCCACTACTCGTGCGCGTTATCCCAGTTCTTCTTCCTGATCTTCCATGACAGTTTGCACGAGCACCGGACATAGTGCGCACGACCACTGGTCGTGCGCCTGTGATCGTGCGCATTCTTCATTTCTGCTTTGTATAAATAGTGCAGGTCTCGCCCTAATTCGAGAGAGGATCCGGAGCTTGACATTTCTCCGCCGTTTTCCGCCTTCTCCGCCGTTCGCCTTCATCTTCCACCCTAGGGAGGTGCTCCGGGCAAGCTTTCACCGCCAAATCCGAGCCGGAGCTTCCTCTCGGCCTTCTCCTTCATCTGTGAGCTTCAAGTAGGGTTTGACGCCATAGCCATCAAGAAAAGGAAAGCTAGCAAACTTCGTCCGCTATCGTGAGACGAAGAAGACGGGCCCTTGGAAGGTGGTGACAGCCCTTCTCTACCCCGGACGTAGTTGAGGACCGAGCTTGGACGCGGAATGACAACCCGACGATTCCAACCGTGAATCCTCAGCAAGACTTCGGATTCGGTCGATCTCTTGACTTGTTCTTGCTTTATTGTTGAATATTTGTGTTTAACTTTATTTATATTGATGAAGTATGCTTAGTTTGTAAAACGTTTTTATACAATTATGTCTATGTGATTGTATGTTTTCGTTATTTACTTGAGTTACGTCATATTCCATCCACCACCATCCACCCTTGTCGCACTAGCAATTGCTAGTGGCGTGCGTAGCGAAGAGGTGCTTACGACCCTCATTCTGCCATTCTCACCACCTCATCTGCAAGCTTACTCGCCCATCCGCCTAGCGATTCGGTGCATAGCGGCCCGAGTAGTCTTCCATCCCGCCTGGCGAAACATCGCATAGCGGCGTTGCATAGGAGTAGTTGTTAGCCTTTTATTTTATGTTTCCGCAAACATCAAACCCCCCCCCCCCCCCCCTTAGTTAGCTCCGACCTGAGGACTTCAATCTCAAGTCCTCCTCGAAATTAACTCCACCTTACTGTGTTACTTGTGAGATCGATACTTGGGAAAGCCCCCATTTTATATTACTTGTGCGACCGGTTCACTACCGTGATCTTACGCATCATGATGCCCCAAATGTCAAGTACGTCAAAGATAGAGCTTGTCATGCATGTGTAAAAGGCAAGCAAACAAGACCTAACTTTTAAAACGTTATTGGCAAGGATTCTAATAGATGTCTTCATCTACTGCATATGGACTTGTTTGGTCCACTGCAAATTAGAAGTTTGGGAGGAAAGGATTATACGTTGGTAATTGTTGATGATTACACGCGCTTTGTGTGTGTGTTTTTTCTGAAACACAAGTCAGATACCTTCGACATCTTTACTAATTTTGTCAGACAAGTTAGGAATGAGTACAACTGCTCCATAGTCAAAATCAGAAGTGACAATGGAACAGAATTGAAGTCTTGGGCCATGACAGAATTTTGTGAAAGCTTAGGTATCTTTCATGAGTTTTCCTCTCCTCGTACTACACAACAAAATGGAGTGGCTGAGAGAAGGAATAGAACACTCATAGAGGCCTGCAGGACCACGTTGAGTGATGCTTCACTTCCGGAGTACTTTTGGGCTGAAGCCGTCAACACTGCATGCCACGTGCAAAATCAAGCCCTCATAAACGAAAACCACGATAAGACACCTTACGGACTTCTGAAGGGCAGGAAACTAACAGTCTCATATTTTAGAATTTTTGGCTGTAAATGCTTCGTGCTCAACAATGACAAGTATCATACTATTAAGTTTAGCGAAAAGAGTTTTGAAGGTATTTTTGTAGGTTATAGTAGTCATAGTAAGACATATACGATTTTTAATAGAAAAACCCTGGTGGTAGAAGAATCGATACATGTTGTATTTGATGAGACGAGTTTGCTGCAAAACAACTCTTCTAGTGTGCTTATTGAAGATGCAAGTGCAAAGCTGAAAGAAATTAGCTTGGATGAACCGTCTGAAGACAAAGGTAAAAAGTTCATCAAGATCACCACTCCAACCCCTATTGGAGAGGCTGATGATCAAGATGAAGAAGTCATCCAAGATGAACAAGTCACTCCAGTGATAGAAGACAATCCAGATGCAAGAACTCTAGAGCTCAGACATCTAAAGGATCACCCCATGGACCAAATCATTGGAGATCCCCGGGATGGTGTCAGAACTCGTAGAGGTACACCTAATGAGAATCTATATTTAAGTTTTCTCTCGCAGGTTGAACCAAATAAGTTTGAGGAAACAAACTCAGACGCATCGTGGATAATGGCGATGGAAGAAGAACTAAACCAGTTCAAGCGCTGCAAAGTATGGAAGCTTGTTCCAAGACCCAAATGTAAGAACGTTATTGGGACAAAATGGGTCTACAGGAACAAGATGGACGAGGATGGAACGATTGTCAAGAACAAGGCCAGACTTGTCGCAAAAGGCTATCGTCAAGAAGGAATCGACTTCGACCAGACATACGCTCCAGTGGCAAGGCTGGAGGCAATAAGGTTATTCCTAGCATATGTTGCACTCAAAGGCTTGGTATGAGACGTTGTCTAGCTTTCTACTTGAGAATAAGTTCACGAGGGGAAAGATAGACAAGACATTATTTCTTAGGGAAATTAAAGGCAAGATTTTGATAGTGCAAATCTATGTCGACGACATTATTTTTGGCTCTACTGATGACAAGCTTTGCAGGAAGTTTTTAAAACTTATGCAAGGGAAGTTTGAAATGAGCAGTATGGCCGAGCTGAAGTATTTCTCAGGGCTTCAGGTGAAACAGTCTGAAGATGGAATTTTCATCTCGCAGACCAAGTTTACCAAAGAGCTGATTAAGAAATTCGGAATGTAGAATGCAACCTCGATGAGAACTCCAATGGGTTCAACAGTGTCTCTGGACAAGGATGAAAAAAAGAAAACCTTTTGATGAAACCAAGTACAGAAGCATTATTCGATCCTTGCTCTACCTTACTGCAAGTAGACCAGACATAATGTTCTCAACATGTGTATGTACTAGATTTCAGGTGAACTCTAAGGAATCTCAATATGCTGCTGCAAAGCAGATTTTGAGATACCTTAAAGGTACACCAAATCTTGGCTTATGGTACACAAGAATTAATGACAACGAACTAATAGGTTTTTCAGATGCAGATTTTGCAGGGAGCAAAGACGACAGTAAAAGCACTTCCGGGACATGTCAATTCTTTGGAAGAAGACTTATGTCCTGGAGTAGCAAGAATCAAAACTGTGTGGCAATCTCAACAGCTGAGTCAGAGTACATCTTTGCAGGCAGTTGTTGCGCACAGTTACTCTGGATAAAGAATCAATTTGAGGACTACAACATGAAGTTTGAAAAGATTCCATTATTTTGCGACTCTTTCAGCGCAATAGCAATAGCCAACAACCCAATCTCGCACAGCCGAGCAAAGCATATAGAGCTAAGGTATCACTTCATCCAGGAGCATGTGGAGCATGGGGACATAGACCTTCAGTATGTCTCTACAGATAGGCAAATTGCAGACATTTTCACGAAGACGCTGAACGAGACCAAGTTCTCGTTCTTCAAAACAGAACTTGGGATGCTCAACCAGGAAGACTAGAGAAGCTGGACTTTCAAAAAGGCTCAGGGTTTAAAGGTTAGTCAAACACATAAAATTTTCTAACTCTTTGACTTATGTAAGGCATAGCCTACTCGAGTAGTAGAATGACATACTCGAGTAGTCAACTTCACATACTCGAGTACCTCACTGATCTACTCGAGTACTTCAGTTCATCTGCTCGATTACTTCTGTATGCTTACCCGAGTAATTCCAGAGTTATCTACTCGAGTCAATTTCCTCACTCGTGTATATGACGAGTCTCTTTTTCAAATTTTCTTATGCGCAAACCTTGGCTTATGCCGCCTCTTCTTTGGTTTAATTCTTCATTGTCGTATAATTAGACATAAAACTAGGGTTATATAAATAAGAAAATCCGGAAATTTCCCTACACGAAATCATTTCCGCTCTCTCGAGTACCCGGCTGGCTCTTCGCCTTCCTCCGTCAGTTGCAGAGCCGCGCAATTTCCTTCACCCCATCGACATTTTCTAGGGTTTCGACATCTCCAAGATTTCTGCATCATGGCCTCCTCCTCTAAAATCGGTGTGGGTTCGGAATTAGTCGCTACCGGGATTGCAGAACTCTATGACGACTTCCACAATCTCATGATTTTGCTTGACACCGCCGGATTAACCTTCGTTCTCCAAGAACCATGTCGAATCCTCTTCCCGAAGTTACAGAGTTTTTCAGGAACCTCAAGGTCAAACACCATGGGACAGTTTTGAGCTATACAGTTAAAGGTATCAACATCAAACTTACTCCAACCTCTGTTTCTCGACTTCTTTGACTGCCAGTTCCAGATGTAGATGATTTTCTGGGTGATGAAGAGTATGCCAGAACTTGCTTATTATGTGGAATTTTCGCTGATGCAAAATACATAAATAGGTCTGATATGAATGCTGAAGGAAAATTCTTGGTTGATGTCATTGGTAAAATTTTTCTATGCAAAACAAACTCCATCAGAGCCATACCCCTTTACTTCTTTGAATTGATGCAAGCAATTATCTGTCGAAAAGCCTTTCAGTTTGGCTTGTTGATTCTGAACAAAATAAAGGAGAGTATAAAGTCCACCAACTATGCAAGGATCATTTCCCTGCTTCTCCATGAGATAAATCCAGAGGTATTCAGTTTCTCCAAGGGGAGTATTATTCACCACATGAAGAAGGTTTCCATCTCCTCCATACAGAGATGGGAGTTAAAGTTGCAAAATCCTTCTCAGCTGCTAAGGGTACTGAAGTTCTTGACCCAGAGTATATGAGTCCATCTCCCTCTCCATCTCAGGTCCCCAGCTCCTCTGGTGCACCTATTGAGGGGGAGCCTGCTCCTTCTGTCTCAGCTAGGATGCCTACTCCTCCAGCACCTATTACTCCACCAGTTACCCTAGAAGATATCCCCACAGACCAACAACTTCTGGAAATTCTCCTATCCACTGATGCTGCCATCAATGACATGATAGAGGAATTAACTGCAGTTGAATCCCCTCCTCCTCCTCCTCTATCTCCAAAAGCTCCATCCACTAAAATTCCCAAGGACCCCACTCCTGTACAGTCTCCAGAAAAATTTCCAGCACAATCTCCAGAAATCTCTCCAGCAAGAACTCCAGCTCAATCTCACCAAGAACAGCCAGAAACAACCTTCATTTCTAATGAGCTCTCACCTGAGCCAGCTGAAGCTCCTCTCAGGAATTTGGATTTCTCTCTCCCTCAGATAATGGAAGAAGGAGATGGCCTCTTACATACTACAAGAGCTAAGAGCTCTGTTACCCTCACAGAAATAGCTCTATGGGTAGCTCCTCCTATTCCTTCTGCTCCATCTACTTCTGCTCCTCCTGCTGCTATAGCTCCTGTCCCTTCAGATTTGATGACTCAGATTGTACTTCTCCTTCAAGAACAGAAATCTTACTTTGATACTTGTATCAAGACTGTCACTGATAAGGTAACTGCTTTAGAAACTAAGATGAGCAGAGAATTTTCTGAGATCCAGCATAATACTGATCAGCTCAAATATCTATTCCAAATTACTAGCAAAGTCTTAGACCACACTATAACTAGTGTTGGCCAAGTTATGGAACAGAGTGTTACCCTAGCTGGAAATCAGATGAAATTGGACAAAAGAGTTGAAGCCACCAAGATGAAAATCTGTGAAGAAGTTGACACTTTCAAAGATGATGTCATCTCTCAGCTATCTGTTAAAGTCAGAAAGGGCGAGAAGTTGGTAAAAGAATACTTAGAAAAATCTGATGCCCTCAAGAAAGAATTATGAGAAACTAAGATGAAAGAGATCCATGATGATGTCCTAGCTCAAATTCAGAGTGTCAAATTCTACACCTATGACACTGCTGTCTGGATGCATAACCAGATCCTTCCTGAATTTGCTGCAGATCCTATGTCATTCCTCATCACCTGAACCCACTAGCTGCTGGTGTTCCTGCTCAAGCTCCTCAACCCACTTTTTCTCCCAGGTCTGGTGATTCTGTTGCCCCTCCTAATACCTATACTCAGGGTTGGGCTGAAGATCCTGCAGATATTTTCTTCAAAGCTCCTCCTGAAATTCAGACTTACAAGAAGAAAAGAAAGTATGGTGAAGGTCCTTCTGCCAGCAAGTCCATTCCTACTCTAGCTCCTGAACATGCTGAGGTTTGGTCTCCCACTTCCAAGTCTCTCATCCTGGAAACTCTCAAATTAGTTATGGACTACCATGAGAGCAGAAATATTCACTACAGTTCCCAGGAATGGGAGTTGTATGAGAAATCTATGACCAAGAGAAAGATATATGACAGAGAATATGAAAGAAACAATCCTGCTGCTCCTCCAAGACCCCCCCCCCCCAAGTATTATCCTAAACCTTACAACTATCAAAGGAGACAGCAAGAGAAACATGACAGACAACATCATCAAAACTAGCCAAAAGGACTCATGAGATGTTGAAATGATTTTTGTTGTTAATGACATTTTTGGATATTCACACTTATATAATTCTAAGTTTTTGATCTTATTATCCTTTTCATAGTCTTTTGCTTGCTTACACTATTTTATATACGTAGCATTCTTTTTATGTCCATAATTCACCTTAGTGTAAAGGGTTCTGACTTCTACAAATAGGGGGAGATTGTTGGGTATTGTATCTACACTAAGCCAGATTTGATGAAGTCACCCTTGAACTAAGATGAATTAAGTTGTATTTGATGCTTGATTTGAGTTATGTGTTTGCAGGAATTCTTATGGGAAGTGTAGACTAATGTCTGTCTACAATGGGTCACCAAACACAGGATCATACAATGTAATCCCTCATTATGTGTTCCAAAGTGTTGACTCATGTGTAGCCTCTCTATTGGGATACATTTCATATTCAAGCTCTAGGACTATGTGAAAAGACTTGATGCTGATTTCACCTTAGAAGAAAAAAAATTATGTCAAGAAAAATTTTCCCAAGTAAAGTACTCTAGTAGTTCTTTACTTACTCGAGTAAGTTACTGAGTTCATTCTCGAGTAATAATACTCTTACTCGAGTAGTTAAGATACTACTCGAGTTGTTTTCTTTTATCTCTCAAGTTTACAAAAATTATCTTCTCAAATTTTTCTAAGTTAAATACTCGAGTAGTCATCTTATATACTTGAGTAGTTTTATTTTCTGTCTCGAGTAGTTTTATCTTATATACTCGAGTAGTTCCATTTGTCTCGAGTAGTCTAAGTCATATACTCGAGTAGTTCATCTACTACTCGAGTAGTCCAGTGTTTATAGTCGAGTAATACAGAATTTCATTCCATAAAATTTCTCTAAGTGAATTACTCGAGTAGTAATCTCCATATACTCGAGCAGTTTTATTTGTCTCAAGTAGTTTATCTTCTATACTCGAGTAGTCAGTTTTTTTCCTGTTCCCGAAATTTTCTAAGTGTATGACTCGAGTAGTTTCTTATATACTCGAGTAGTTCTTTCTTATATACTCGAGTAGTATTTCTTATACTCGAGTAATCTACTCCACCTCTCGTGTATGTACTCTAGTACTCGAGTAAGTCGTTTTTGTTACTCGAGTAGCTGAGTCTTTCTCATTCTTATTTACTCGAGTAGTTCACTTCATGTACTCGAGTAATCATCTCTCTTTCTCTCGAGTAGTTTTTCTCATGTACTCGAGTAGTCATCTTCTACGTACTCGAGTAGTGCTGCGTGTACTCGAGTAGTATGTTACATCTCAAGTAATTTACTTTGACTTTTCCAAAAATTCTTTAAGTCCAGACATAACGGTAATATTCATAGACTCTGACGTGATTGGTCCACGTGTCTCTCATAATGACTCAATTATGACTAATCTTCTCATCTCCTATAAAAGGTCTTGTCTAAACCGACAAACCCAACTATTCAAAGATTATTATAAGAAAGTTTTTGCAGCCGTTCTCTCTCTCAAGTTTTCTGTCTCCTCTCTCTCTCTCCAAGAAACGAAACTTGCCGTCGCCGCCGTCGCAGATTCCCGACCGGCTAGGGTTTTCATTTTCAGAGGATTCAGATTAAGAAGATTTTACAGATCGAGATTTCCGCTCAACTCTTCATCCTCTATTCGATCGTGTAAAGTCAAGAAGATCCAGATCTGATTTTGCCGAGATTTTCTTCACCTCTCTGATAAAGCCACAATGCCTAGAAGAAGGAGATCCTGGTCGACAGTTTGCAGATCTGAAAAAGAAGATTACTGTTTTTATTTCTTTACAAATTTATTTCATTCTTATAGGAGAAATTTCTCCGAGTGTAGAAGCTTTTGTCTCCGAGATTGTAGGAAGTTTTGCCTTCCGAGTGTAGATCCGTTTTGTGGATCGAGATTGTAGGAACGTTGTTCCGAGGGTAGGATTGATTTTCAATCCGAGATAGCGGAGTAGCCGAGTTTAGTGTATTGCTAGATCGGTGAGGGAAAGTGGATGTATCCAAGGTTGGGGAACCACTATAAATCTTGCCTCGTCTGTGTTTGATTAGTAGATAGATCTGTGCTTTGTTTTGTAATTTTTTATTTCGCAAAAAGACGCACAATTCACCTATTCACCCCCTCTAGGTGATTTAGGTAGGCAACTATAAACTTTCAGGGTTCAAATCCACGGAGATGTGACAGACTCGGTTAGAGTCCGCGGAGTCCGCTATTGCGGACTAGTTTTGGAAATCGGCATTGATCCTTGCTGAGTTCTCCGGTGATGCAGTGGATGAGCCACATTCATGGTGGCAGACTGTCCATTGAGTTGGCCGTCTGGGTTTTGTGTCCGCCAAGCTCGCGCCAGTTGTTTGGTGGTGTGCTGGACTTGGTCACACACTGTGACAAGTCCAGGGTGTCCGCAGGGTCCGCAGAGTCCGCTGTTGACCGGGCAGTCTGCCTGTTGGTCATGGTCTTATGTAGCGGGCTGAGGCGTTGTTCTCGAGCTTTGCGGACTGTCGTCATGTCCGCATATGGTGTGCAAACTGATGCAGTATGGGCTATGGTTGTGTTCGTGTGCTGTAGTGTGGCGTACTGGTGCTGTGCTTGCAGGCTATGTAGGATGTTGCCTTGTTCGCATAGTGTGTGCGGACTGGCGCGTTGTCCGCCGGGTGGTGGACTGACCTTGTCTTGGCACCCTGGCGGGTTGGTTGATGTTCGGCTAAGACCTTGCGAACTCGGCGGACTGGGCGTTGCTAGCTGCGAGCTAGGGTGGTGACTATTCATTAGGGCGGTGACCACACTGCTCACCCCGCCTATAAATAGACCCCCCTGGCACGTCTACAGTAACAGAGTGAACAGTAAGTTGAGCGCAGATCAATTGTTGTAGACTCGGTTTTCCAGGTCGCGCGGTTTGAGATTTAACTGGTTGTTGTTTGCAGGTTGTGCGGCTAGCACTGTGAAGTCGGGTGTCTGGTTCTGATCAAGGTCAGGAAGCAGTGAAGCTTGCCGTTTACAATCAGCAGTTGCAGCAGGTCGCAGGTGGCGGCCAACCAGTTTCTCTCCTTAATTTGATCTAAGTTTAATAACCAGGTCGCCGGTCTAGGCTGACATGGCGGTCTGTTCATTCAGTTCGGCGGCAGCTTGTAGAGCAGACGTCAGCAGAATAATGGGTTGTCCGCGCGGTTTGTGCGGACTCCGTAGAATCAAAGTAGCAGCAGTGGCTAAGCGGTCTCGGCAGACTCAGCGGTCTTGGAGGCAGTACGCCCAGCTTGAAGTTTGCTCTTGCTTGTTTTCTTCTCTTTATACTTGGCGAAATCATGTCTCGCCCTGTATACCTTGCTTTGTAAAGTTGATAGTGGATTAATGCAAGATCTGTATTTGCTCTTCATTGTCACTGATACATAGCTCAGTTTATGATTGGAGTGTTCCTGCGCCTAGTTCTCGTTTCCGCTTGATCAAGTGATCAGCTTGATAGTTTTGGAAGTGTTTACTTGATACCAGAACTACCAGTTGATTGACTTGTGAAATTTCAACACGGTATCAGAGCGAACAATGGCTTGAGCAATGAGATGTGATCAACCTCAGATTGTGCTCGGCGCTTCTGGAAGCCTTGTGATCAGTGGTGATTTGCAATAGAAGGAGCCTACGGAAGAGGTCTTGGCATTGAGCTTCTGACAACGACTAACTTCAAGAAGTGGAAGTCCTGCTTGAAGAGCTATCTCTTGCGTGAGTAGTTATGGGAGGTCGTCAGTGGTAATGACAAGAAAGAGGTTACTGATGCTACTGGTACTGCTGAGGAAGTGAGAGTTTGGAAAATAACTAATGCTAAAGCAGAGTTTGCTCTCAAACGGGCTGTCTCACATGAGCTCTTTGATCAGATCCTAGGATGTGAGTCTGCTGCAGATATTTGGACAACCATTGATGGGTTGTTCAACATGAAGAATGTGGCTAGGCTGCAGTTCCTGGAGAATGAGTTGTCTAAGGCAACTCAAGGTGATCTTTCCATCTCTAAGTTCTTTCTGAAGATGAAGAATCTATGCGCTGAAATATCAGCATTGGATTCTGATGAGCCCATCTCTGAAGCAAAGTTGAAGAGGCACATATTCCGCGGGTTGCAGAAGGAATATGTGGCCTTTGTGACTTCCGTGCAAGGGTGGACAACCCAACCTTCTCTGCTGGAGCTGGAAAACTTGTTAGCGTCATAGGAGAGCTTGGCCAGGCAGATGACCGGTGTGTATATCTTTGAAGGAGGTAATGAAGCTCTCATCACTGAGAAGAAGAAGAGATTGAAGAAGAAGAAGCCTGCTACTAAAGAAGGGCCTTTAACCTCTTATCAGCAAGAGAAGAGATCTGCTCCTAAGAAGAATTGGAAGAAAGAGTTGAAGTGTTACAGATGTAATCAGGCAAGCCACTTCAAGCGCGACTGCAAGGTCAAGTTGCAACCTGGGCATGTTGCAGGCAAGGAGGGAGCTTGTTCCAGTTCTGAGGAAGCCCGGTGGGGAGGAGCTTTCTTGATAAGCACGTGTGTTCATGCTCTTGCCACCGTTGACTACCAAGATGACTAGATAGTCGACTCGGGGTGTGGTCATCACCTCACTGGAGACGAGTCGAAGTTCTCATCTCTGCAACCATTCACAAGTAACGAAGCAATTATTACAGTTGATGATTCTATTCATTTTGTAGAGAAGGAGGGCGTTGTTTCTTTGGAGAGTGCTCAGGGTCCGCTTACTCTAAGGACTGTGTATCACGTACCCGACATGAAGAAGAACCTCTTCTCGGTGACCGATGCGGTCAATGTGGGCTTTCATGTTCTGTTTGGCCCAACAGAAGTAAGGTTTCTCCGTAATGTATCAGCGGTAAAGGTTGATGTTGCTCATATAGGGAGAATAGTAAGAAACTTGTTTGTTCTATCAACAAGCTCTTATGTTGATCGGATGAGAGCCAATGATAGCGCGACTATCTGACATGAGAGACTAGGGCACGTGGGGATGTACAAGCTCAAGGCTATGTCAATGAGGAGCCTGGTGAGAGGCTTGCCGAAGTTGTCCTCATACGGAGATGGCCACATTTGTGCGGGATGTCAGTACGGTAAGACTCATCGCCTTCCGTTTGATAAGTCTCAAACGAGGAGCAATGCACCATTGAAATGCATTCATGGTGACTTGATGGGGCGAACAACAACCGTTAGTCTTAGAGGCAGCAGAGATATGGTTGTGTTGATTGATGATTACTCAAGATACACTTGGGTGTATTTCATGGCGGAGAAGTTGACAGCTTTCCAATTGTTTGTGAAGTTCAAGGAGCTGGTGGAGGGCCGGCTTGGCTTGAGCATCAAGAAGTTCAGATCAGACAACGGTGGTGAGTTTGTCTCATCCGAGTTCTCTAGTTTCTGCAGGAAGCACGGGATTCAGAGGGAGCTTACTTGTGCTCATACTCCACAATAAAATGGAGTACCAGAGAGGAAGATCCGTCACTTGACGGAAACTTGCAAATGATGGTTTCATGTAAAGGGCATTCCCAGGTCCTTCTGGGCGGAAGGAATGACCTGCGCAACGTATGTCATCAATCGGATGCCTCTAAGTTCGATCAACATGAAGTTTCTGATTGAAATGATGTTCAAGGAGAAGCCGAGTGTGGAACATCTTTGGGTGTTCGGATCAACCTGCTATGCTCATATCCCAAATGCTCAGAGGACCAAGCTTGATGCAAAGACAAATAAGCTTGTCTTTGTGAGCTATGATGATCGGAAGAAGGGGTGGAAGTGCATGGATCCTGCGACAAAGAAGTTTTTTGTTTCAAGAGACGTTGTCTTTGATGAGCTGACATCATATGGAGGTGACACCGTTGAACTGCAGGAGAGCAGGGTTGATGAAGGGCATGTGGAAGCTGCTGAAGATCTTCAGGTGGAGCTGCCCGTGTCACCAGGAGCTCCAGGTGTTTCAAACTATGGGGCTGAAGCTTCTGGTTCGGGAAGCAGGGGGAGCGATGCTCCAATTGTGCCTGGGAATAGAGTTGGTGCTGAAGAAGCAGCAGAGGTGGTGAGCAAGGAGAAGCCTCTTCAGAGATCAAAGAGGATCATTAAGCAACCAGCTCGGTACTGCGAAGGAAACACTGTGAGCTTTGTTACTTGTTTCTTCGCAGGCCCCTTTAATGAGTGAGAGTCTTCAAAGTTTGAAGAAGCTGCTGGAGTAAAGGAGTAGGTTGATGCCATTGATGAGGAGATGACTGCCCTCAGGAAGAATGAAACTTGAGACTTGGTGCCCAAGGTGAATGTCGTTATTCCTGTTACTTGCAAGTGGGTCTACAAGCTCAAGAAGAAGGCGGATGGAAGCATCGAGCGGTACAAGGCTCGACTTGTAGCTCGGTGGTTTTCACAACAGTAAGACGAGGATTATGAGGAGATGTTTAGTCCAGTGGCAAAGATGACTTCAGTACGAGTGGTGATCTCTTTGGCGCCTTGCCATGGTGTGAAGATGTGGCAGCTGGACATAAAGAACGCTTTTCTTTACGGGGAGATTGACAAAGACATCTTCATAGATCAGCCGCTCGGGTACATATCTGAAGAACATCCGGACTACGTCTACAAGCTCCGGAAGGCGCTCTATGGGTTGAAGCAGGCTCCTCGAGCCTAGTATGGGAAGATTGCAGAATATCTTCAGTTCTTCGGGTATCTGTCTTCAAACTCAGATTCGAGTCTCTTCGTAGAGAAGAAGGGGGAGCTTCTAGTCCTGATGCTGTTGTACGTGGATGACATGATCATCACGGGGAACTCCAAGGAGGAAGTAGCTAGACTCAGGGCAGAGCTAGCTATCAGGTTCGAGATGAAGGATCTGGGTGAACTCCACCATTTCCTTGGACTTGAGGTGGAGAGGAAGGTGAGCGGAATTCTCGTGTCCCAGAAGGGCTATGCGGAATGGATCGTTCAGCAATTCGACATGCAAGAGGGGAAGAGTAGCGCTACTCCATTTGATTCTGGCATCAAACTTCGACGAGATGAGGGGAGGATATTTCCAGATCCTTTGGTGTTTCTGGCTCTAGTTGGGAGTTTGATTTACCTGACGATTACAAGGCCAGACATTGCTTATGCGGTTGGCCGAGTAAGTCGGTATATGGCGGAGCCCAGGAAGCCTCATCTAATGGCGGCTAGAAATTTCTTGAAGTACGTGAAGGCCACTTCTGACATGGGTTTCCTGTATAGGAGAGGCACAGAGTTTGTTCTTCAAGGGTACTCGGATGCTGATTACGGGGGAGATTCAGACGACTGGAAGTCGACATCCGGTTACATCTTCACTTGTGGATCAGGGAGTATTTCTTGGTGCAGCAAGAAGCAAGACTCGGTGTCCGTCTCTACTATGGAAGCGGAATACAAGGCCTCAGCCTTGGCAGCTCGGGAAGCCATCTGGCTCAGGAGACTAGTAGATGACGTCTATGAAGAAGTGCGTGGTCCTACTATGCTGAGCGGTGAAAATGAGAGTGCCCTGAAACTGGTAAATAATTCAGTTTATCACGCTCGGACCAAGCACATCGAGATTGAGCACCACTTCATACGGGAGAAGGTTTTGGAGGGATCTCTGATGGTGCAGCATGTGCGGAGTGAGGATAATGTCGCGGACATTTTCACGAAGCCGTTGTCGAAGGTGTCGTTTACTCAGTTACGAGGATTGCTGGGCTTGATCACCACTTCTCACTTCAAGGGGGAGTGTTGAAAATTTTGAAGTGAAAGTGGGTGATGGAGCAGACCGTGCGGTCTGGGCGGTCTGAGTCCGCAGCCTGGGCGGATTGGTGTTGCGGCCTGGGTGGTCAGTGGCCAGAGTAGTCTTGGTGGCTTGGGCGTCTAGTGGAGCGGCCTGGGCGATCTGTCTTCAACGGTCTGATGGCGGTGCTCAGCTCAGCCTGTGGTTCTGCAGATCTTGCTCTTGAAGTAACCGGGCGGATTGGAGTTCAAATCCGCGGAGATGTGGCGGACTCGGTTAGAGTCCGCGGAGTCCGCTATTGCGGACTAGTTTTGGAAATCAGCATTGGTCCTTGCCAAGTTCTCCGGTGTTGCGGTTGATGAGCCGCATTCATGGTGGCAGACTGTCCATGGAGTTGGCGGTCTGGGTTTTGTGTCCGCCAAGCTCGCGCCAGTTGTTTGATGGTGTGCTGGACTTGGTCACACACTGTGACAAGTGCAGGGTGTCCGCAGTGTCCGCAGAGTCCGTTGTTGACCGGGCGGTCTGCCTGTTGGTCGTGGACTCATGTAGCGGGCTGAGGCGTTGTTCTCGAGCTTTGCGGACTGTCTTCATGTCCGCGTATGGAGTGCGTACTGATGCAGTATGGGCTGTGGCTATGTCTGTGTGCTGTAGTGTGGCGGACTGGTGCTTGTGCTTGCGGGCTATGCGGGTTGTTTCCTTGTCCGCATAGTGTGTGAGGACTGGCATGGTGTCCTGGTGGTCGACTGACCTTGTCTTGGCACCCTGGTGGGTTGGTTGAAGTCCGGCTAAGTCCTTGAGGACTTGGCGGACTGGGCTTTGCTAGCTGTGAGCTGGGGTTGTGACTCTATTCATTAGGGCGGAGACCACACTCCTCACCCCGCCTATAAATAGACCCCCCAACACGTCTATAGTAACAGAGTGAACAGTAAGTTAAGCGTAGATCAATTTTTTGCGGACTCGGTTTTCCAGGTCGCGCGGTTTGAGATTTAATTGGTTGTTGTTTGCAGGTTGTGCGGCTAGCACTGTGTAGCCGGGCGTCTGGTTCCGATCAAGCTCAGGAAGCAGTGAAACTTGCGGTTTACAATCAGCAGTTGCACCAGGTCTCAGGTGGCGGCCAACCAGTTTCTCTCCTCAATTTGATCTAAATTCAATAACTAGGTCGCCGGTCTAGGCAGACTTGACGGTTTGTTCATTTAGTTCGGTGGAGGCTTGTAGAGCAGATGTCAGCAGAATAACGGGTTGTCTGTGCGGTTTGTGTGGACTCCGTAGAATCAGAGTAGCAACAACGGTCTCGGCGGACTCAGCGGTCTTGGAGGCAGTCCGCCCGGCTTGGAGTTTCCTCATGCTTGTTTTCTTCTCTTTGTACTTGGCGAAATCATGTCTCGCCCTGTATACCTTGCTTTGTAAAGTTGATAGTGGATTAATGCAAGATCTGTGTTTGCTCTTCATTGTCACTGATATATAGCTCAGTTTATGGTTAGAGTGTTCCTGCGCCTAGTTCTCGTTTCCGTTTGATCAAGTGATTAGCTTGATAGTTTTGGAAGTGTTTACTTGATATCAGAACTACCAGTTGATTGACTTGTGAAATTTCAACAGAATCTTGACCGTTTTTGCCCCCTCACTAGTACATATGTAGAGGTAGAAGGCTCTAAAGAGAGGCATTGAAAGTTGAGTGCAAAAGCCCTCTTTTGATCATTTCAGTGTCGAAGCCAGACTCGTGTGTGCGAAGCTCCTTCACCTTCGGTCAGCCCCTCCGTCTCCCTTCCTCACTCCCTTGGCCGACCACCAATAGAGTTCCCACTTGTCGTGGAACCACCCCTCTCCTCCAACCCCTTAACATCCCCCTTGTTGTGGAATCACCTCCTTCCCCCCCCCCCCCCCCCCCCCCCCCGCACAAACACACACACACACACACATAGTCAACCACCTCCATAATTCTCTTCCTCCAAACACCACCCAAAACAACCTCCAAAATCTCCCCTCATCCACCTTCTTCGATAACTGAAAAACCATCTCCGGTAACCCCTCTTCTGATTATATTTTCTTCCACTGTAGCATAAACCATGGCATTCAAGAACATTAAACCTGCAACATTCACATAATTTTAGTGTGTTCTTGTTGTTTGTATATTTAATCTGGATATTAGAACTTTAGTTGTTTATTACTTTTCCTCTTATATTTAATCTGGATTTGAAACTAGGCATTTTTTTATCCAGTGTGCTCTCTAGCCAAGCAATAAACACTATTTAAACCTAAATAAAAACTTTAGTCACTGCTACCATTGGCAGGTGCTTCAAAGAAGTTTTATTCCGTAGGTGTTTTAGGATTGATTATTTGTGGAAATAAATTTCTATGTCAAAATCAATACAGTCCAAATAATCAGAACCGTTTGCCATCTTCTCTCAAGATCAAGCTTTTTTACAGTTTTATTAACATTGCATCTTAATTATTATGAACTTGAAATGTATTAGATCAAACTACATGTAAACAAATTTAAATCAGAATTGTAAACAGAGTTATGTCTAACCATAGCTTAAAATGCTCTAACTCTCTACATAATTATGTGGGTGTCGCTCTAAGTATCCGAGTGTTGATCAAAGTGGAATCCCCTACCCGTTGCCCCTAGGTGGGTATAAATAGGCAAACTCATGGAGTTTTTACGGATATCAGATCTACACACTACTTGAAAATAGACTTTTAACCTGGGTAAATTGTCGTGGCTAAAAGTCTAAAATCGTGGCAAAAGGCTTTTAGCCACGGTCTGCCGTGGAAAATTGGCGTGGGCAATGCGAGCATGGCAAAAAAGTATTTGCCACGATAATATGTCTTTTAGCCACGGAAAATGGGCGTGGGCAATACAAGCGTGGCTAAAAGTCACTTTTCTAGTAGTGACATGTGTCCGAACTGACCCTTTATGCTTCTGAACCCGTTATTTGTCCAAATATACACTGACAATCTACTCATATATTTGTGACAAATAACATGTACGTTTTAGAGTGCAGAAAGTTGAGAGTATCACAAATAGGTTTCCGACTTTACACATTCCATAAGAGTTAGCACAATTTAATATAAAACATAAACATAAGTTTTAAACAATAACATAAAACATCCTTAAAAAATATAAATGTGATACTCCATAACAAGTTAGTCTGGAAAAACAAAATGACAATGGATAAACGTGTAACAATTCTACTCAGAGAGTAGATCATCATCATTCAAGTCAAAATCCACTTTCTCTCCTCCATCTTCATCAGTGCATGCAAGGAATTTCATGAGTCAGACTTTATGAATTCATAAACATATGCATTGACGTATCAAAGTAAACTAGCTCTACCTAAATAAGCTTAACACTTTTAGCAGTAGTGAAGTAACACTGTCAACATCTCTATCCAGTCTAGCTAGGATCAGTCAAGTTTTGATTTTAATAAATCAAACGTTGTTATCTTACTCATTAGTGATCACTATGTACCTCATCATATGACTTGACACACCGTCATTTGTAACATTATCAAATGTGGAATAATGTGCTATTATCACTAATGTTAGATTAACTCATACAACAACTTTCTATTCTCAGTTGAATAATTCTCAAATAAGCTTACAACGAGAAAGATGTTAAGTCATCAGGTGTGGAATGACTAGCATCTAACCATCTTGGGCTTTCATCAAGAAATTATTTGAGATTTTCAGTCTGTTATTAGATGCTTGAATGTTGCGACTATAGGTTCTTACTATCAAAACATAAACATAGGAGGAAGTTTCATATCTCTATGAACTTTAATCTCATCTCTCCCGATATTTTAATTGTGAAAAATCTATTTAAGCACTTTGTCAAGGCGTCTGCAACATTATCTTTTGACCTCACATCAACGAGATTCACAGTCCTTTGACTCGTAAGGGAGGTCAACCAGGCTTGTTTCATCCGTAGTTGCATTCTTTTGCTATTGAACAAAATGTTCGCATCAATCGTTTTAGTAGTCTGATTGTTATAATAAATTGCAACAGAACTCAACTTCAGGAACGATAGTAGAATGTTCATCACCAAATCTCTTATCCACTCTACTTCTTCGCCCGCTGAAGCTAGAGCATAGAGTTCAGATTCCATAGAAGACATTGCAACATATGATTGTCTCTTGGACTTCCATGCTACAGCTGCTCCTCCTAGTGTGAATATAAATCCACTAGTGGACTTGCTGTCATTTAATTCTGAGCACCATGATGCATCAGAATATCCTTCCAAAACTGGAGGATGACCATGGTAACATAAAACATACTTTTGGGTGTGCTTTAGATATCGCATCAGCCTATCGAGAGCATCCCAATGGTCTTGGCTATGATTACTATTGAATCTGCTTAACATACCGACCGTAAAGGCTATGTAAGGTCTTGTGCAGATCATAACATACATGAGACTACCAATCAGTTTAGCATAATCTAACTGTCTAACCGCAGCTCCATCATTGAGCTTCAAACGATTATTGTAATCATAAGGTGTCTCCACTGCTCTACGTGTAACACTCCAAATCTCAATTTGGGTTCAGGTTGGGTGACACGGCCTGGGACACGGCCTGGGACACGGCCGTGTCCCAGGGCGTGTCGTGCTCGGGTTGAGCAGCCTCTCGAGTGCTCGACGAAATGCACTCGAGAAGTTCTCAAGAGGGAACACACCCTGCGACGCGGGCGTGTCAGGGGGCGTGTCCTCCTCTGGTCGACGAACTGCGCTCGATGATCGTCGAGCTGCAAGTCAAGTTGAGTACACGGCCTGTGACACGGGCGTGTCCTCTGAATGATGTGTGTTGGTGGACACGGGTTTGTCCTGGGACACACGCCCTGGGACACGGGCGTGTCACAGGCCGTGTCCCGCTCGGGTTGAGTTGGTATGCTGTTTGAGGTACACGACTCCTAGACACGGGCGTGTCGGACGTGAAACAGGCGTGTAGGATATGACACAGCCATGTCTCATGGCCGTGTACTGTTCTGGATTTGAGTCGGTTGTGTGCCTCTTAAGGGACACGGCCTGTGATACGGGCGTATCACAGGGCGTGTCAGGCGAAAAATGGATATTTCTTGCAAATCAAGGCCGTTCATTTCCTTCATCCTGGATCCAAGGGTTCAGGCCCTTCCCTGCTATTATAAGGCTGAGGATAGATGGATTATTCTCATTCCATCTTAGCCTTTCTCTTTCTAAAGGGCTAGAGAGAGAGGAGAGCAAGGAAGGAGGAAGGAGAAGGAAGCCGGCCGTCAGAGTAGCTTCAGCATGCGGAATCGTGAGCCGAGTTTAGATTCGTGGAGGCAAAACCGTGGCGGTGATTTCCATCCGGCTAGTTCATGGCTCCAAAACGATCGTCAAGGGTAACAATATCCTTCTTGGACATGTGAAGTCCTTTCTTTATGCATAGCATGGAATCCTCCACCAATAGGTGGAAAGCACAAGTGATTCCCAGTTGAATATGGCGTGGGGCTCCGACTAGACCCACCGTTATATTCCATATGACGAATGAAGGCGTTACAATACGTTAACTGTATCCCAACGTATCCAACGTGGACTTTATAAAGTGGCTTTGACTTAGGGTAATGCCATTTTTTCCCAAAACTCACTTGCATGCCTAGTATAGTCTCAGCTACACCTAGGTCTTTAATGTTAAACTCCTTCATTAGTTTTGACTTAACGTCATCCACTACGGATTGATCAGAACCAAGAATCAACATATCGTCAACATATAAGCATATTATAGCGACTTTGTTCGCTCTATGACGTATGTAAAGACATTTGTCCGAAAGACTCGACATGAATCCCATGTTCCTCACACTATAGTCAAACTTCTCATGCCAAAATTTTGGTGCTTATTTTAGTCAGTATAGCGACTTAATTAACTTACAGACCTTACTTTCGTGACCGTCTACTACGAAGCTTTCAGGTTGGCTCATGTATATTTATTCGGTCAGATCTCCGTTCAAAAACGCAGCCTTAACATCCATTTAATGAACAATAAGGTTCTCAATAGACGCAATAGCAAGGAGTATCTTAATGGTTGCTAAGTGACACACTAGTGAATATACATCAAAGTAATCCACCTCACTAACTTGTGTGAAACCTTTAGCCACCAGACGTGCTTTATACTTGGCTACGCTATCATCAGTGTTGAGCTTCTTTTTCAGAACCCACTTACACCCTATAGTTTTAGCTACTTTTGGCTTATCAACCAACGTCCAGGTGTTGTTCTGAATCAAAGAGTTCATCTCTTCATCAATGACCTCTTTCTATAGTAGGGAATCCCTTGATCTCATCTTGTCCTTATATGTGGATGGATCAGCCTCAACGTGATACGTGACAAAGTCACTACCAAAGGTTCTGGGAGTTCGCTCTCTCACCGAAGTTCGTCTAGACTCTAGGACATTATTATCTACCGTGACTGAATAGGAGGTGCTCGGTACTGATTTATGTGTGAAAGAAATAGTGACTAACCACCTAGAGGGGGGGTGAATATGTGAACTTTTTCTTTTTACTTTAAAGGCAGACAAACTGTTATGAACTTTTAGTAGCAAATGCAATTCTACAGCTATCACAACATAGCAACCACAAAAACAAACATTCACAGAGTGCACACAGTGTTTATAGTGGTTCCCCAAGGTCTGGGTACATCCACTTTCCGCCTTCGCCTATCTAGTAGTGTACTAGATTCGGCCTAACTTCAGCACTTCTCCTCAGATCCTCAGATCTTACAGCTCAGAACCTCAAACAGGTTCCTACAACTTAGAGTGTCCCCACTCCTACAACTCAGACACAAAGCCCTACCACTCAGTCTTCAACAAGACCTACACTCAGGCTAAACAGCCCTACCTCAGCCCTCAACAAGGCCTACACTCAGAGAATTGATTCTCTTACACTCAGGCTCAAAAGCCCTAACTCAGCCTTTATAGATTTAGGCTTACAACTCAGATCCCTTAGGATACTACAAAAATATAATAGAAAAGTTTTTAGATCACCACTCAGTTTTTGAGAGAATGAAGACGACAATCTTCTTGATCAGTTCTTGATAGCACTGATTCCTGAGATCAAATTTGTCTTTGCTTTCTTCAAGACTTCTTGAGTCTGAACTCAGTAAAGATGATCTTCTTGAAGTAGACCGACTGACAACTTCCTTCTTAGGATGGAGAATTAAATCTGGATCCTACTTTGCATTCTTGTTCATAATCTGCTTCTTAAGAGATTTGATTAACAAGTCTCTTTCTTGACTTCAATTACAGGAGTTCTCTCTCTCCAAGTAAATCTGAAGTTTCTTCAAAATACTGATTTACAGTTTTCTCTGGATCTGTACTGATCTTCTTAATCTTCTGATTAATTCTTTAATAGTGTTCTCTCTTCTGATTGTAATCGATTCCTCCTGTTGAAGGAGAAAGGCCTTTATATAGTCTTCCTCCAAGGTAACCGGTTGATCCAGTTTCTAACGAACTTCTGACAGCTCTGACAGTTGCAGTAGACCGGCTGAAATGGCAGCTGTCAAGTCATCCAGTCACTTCTTGAAATCACTATCTCTGTCTGAAAGTGTCGAGACTGATCTTCATTATGTGTCGACACAAATAGACCAAGTGTCGACACAAGTGAACTAAGTGTCGACACTAGCCTTGATGGTGTCGACACAACTCCTTATGTTGTTGTAACAGCTTCTCGACACTTCTTCTTCAGAATGTGTCGACACTGATTCTGTGTGTCGACACAAGCCTCCTATAGAATGTGTCGACACTGATTGAGTGTGTCGACACTGATTGAGTGTGTCGACACAAGTACTTCTTCTTTAACACTTAGCTGAATTCTGCTGTGTGTCAACACATCTCCCTTGTGTCGACACATCTTCTTTTGTTGTTGATACTTGCTGTGTGTCGACACATCTCCTTTGTGTCGACACATGCCTTCATGTGTTGAAACTTGCTGAGTGTTGAGACATCTCCTTTGTGTCGACACAAGTACTTTAACTTTGTTGAAGCTTGCTGATTGTCGACACAGCCTCCTGGTGTCGACACATTTGATGTCGACAAAGCTTCTCTGGGTGTCGACAGTGCCTCTAAGTGTCGACACAGATTATGTTGACAATTCTTCACAGTGTGTCGACACTGCCTGTATGTGTCGACACTTTTCTTCTGATGTTGACTCTGCCTTTCCTGGTGTCGACACAAATACTCCAAGTGTCGACACAACTTCTCTAGGTGTCGACACAAGCCTTCATAAGTGTCGACATTTCACCTCTAGGTGTCGACACATGGACTTAGAAACTTTTCTGCATTTCCTGAAAATACTTAACCTGCACATATAAACTCAAAGCACATCAAATACACCTTGATGTATATCATTGAGTAGGGTGAAGCTTCTTCAAATCTGGTACACATTCTCCAATGTACCCAACAATCTCCCCCTATTTGGAGAAGTCATAACCCTTAGTCAATGATATACACCATACATAACAAATACTCAATATGATGTATAACAGTATTATATGACAGGGTAAATACTAATCAAAACATGTATAAATAATCATTACAGAATAAAAATGTAACAGATTGAACATCAAACATTGTTTTGTTATAACTTCCAATAGTTTCATTAATCAAAAGTTTACATAGATTTTAATGCAAAAGATTACAGAGTAGTAAACTTAAGAAAATTCTATTCTATGGCTGCTCTGGCTCCTTGATGACAATGCACTTTCCAGATTGAATCTTGGCTTTAATTGGAGCATCAGTGTCATCAGCAGGCTTTTTTCCCTTAAGATCTTTCTTCTTCTGTTCTTCAGCCCTTATCTTCTGTCTCTCAAAATAATGATAAGGCTTAGGAAAATACTTGCTAGGCTCCTGTGCATTAGGAGGTAGCTTCCCTAGTTTAGCCTTTCTTCTGTACTGTACAATGGCCTCTTGCCTAGCTTCATGTTTTCTCCATTCTTGGTTAGAGTACCATTTACCCCTCTCTAGGAAATTATCCTTTGCAGCCTTCCAAGCAGTCAATATGATATTCCTACAAAGTTGGGCTCCACTGTTCAAAATCTGGCTTTAACTCTGCCTGTTCTCTGAACCTCTTCTTAGATAATTGAGCTTCTTGCTCTTTTAATACTGCCTCTAGCACAGGCTGTACTACTTTCTCAATGATCACATTTTGAGCACCTTCTGGAGGACTATACATAGATTGTATATCTTGATGTATCATGTCAAAATATGCTGGAGGGTAGATCACTTGAGCCACTTCAGCTTGCTCACCTCCAAAATATGCAGGATTTATCCCAGATTCTGCTACATTATCATCATCACATAAAGGTGGATATCCAAGGGTAGCTCTGATGCTGTTTGAAATCCATTTAGCATGGTCAGAGCCTGCTTTGACTAATACCCTCTCCCCCTTTATGACTTCTCTTTCTATATGATCCCTAAGATCATCCTTCTGAAATCTAATCTGAGCATTCAAATAGTTAACACCATCTTTATAAAAATGTTTTAACTTTTGGAGCTGTTCAGTAATAGTCTTTTGAGAATCTTCAATGACAGTTTAAACAACAGTTAAACTTTCTTGTAATTGCTTATCAAATGCTTCTTTGGCAGTAGCACTTACTGCAGTCTGGGCAGTAGCTATATTTTTCATTTCACTTACAATGGCATTATGAGAGGCAGTCAGATTATCATTCATCCTAATCTGATTTTTTAGGACATATCCTTGTTTCACTGACATATCATCAACCTGTGTCTTGATCTTCTCTTGATGAGTAGCCAGATATACTACTACATTGCCTCTTTTATGAAAAGTGTCAGTCATTTTCTTCTTATTTTGATTAACTTCAAATCTAATAGATTTGATGTCCTGAGCCAGATCAAATTGAAGGGATTTATGTCCTTCATCCATATAAGTTTCTAAAGCCTTCCTTTGCTCATCTATCTTGATCTACAAAGCCACCGACAAAGAACTATAATCAGCAGTTGGAGCTTGTTGTGGAACAATGGTTTGCAGTGCTTTCTTATAGGTCTGGCTTCTCCTTTTGAAGACCATATGCTTTCTCTTCTTAGCTCTAGCAACCTCTTCATCCTCAGAAGCAGAAGTAGTGGCAATGTCTACTCTATCTTGTGGAGTAGGTGGCAATTCCTTTTCTGCTCTTGGTAGCTCCTCAGCACTCCTTTGCTCCTCAGTTTCTTTTCTAGCAGTCTCCTCATGAAACTCTACATGCTCCCCCTCAAGGTTAGCTGACTTCCCCTCAACAGTTGCTTTCTCTCCCTCAAAATCAATCTGTAGTAAATCAGGGAACATCTCTTGTAGTGTAAACTCCTGTTGAGGATGGACTGGAGAATCTCTTATCTCAAGAGCATTTCTGCAACTGATGTGTCTTCCATGACAACATCTTGTTGTTGACTATGTATCTGAGTTTGCTGATTAACATCAAGTAATGATTCAGTCAATACTTCATCCTCAATATTGAAAATAGATTGATTAACTTCATTGATTACCTTAAGAATTGTTTGGGTTGCCCTTTCACTATCTAAGTGAGTTGGCTCATCCACATGTTGAGGCTCCCCCTAGAGTGAATCCAGGTGAATGGGGCTAGCAGATTGTAGCTCCCCTGCCTCTGGGCATCTTCATTTCTTGCTAGTGACTGTCCAGCATTTCCAGCCTTTCCATCATCAGAACTAAAAACTACTTGCTCCTCTGAGCTACTTGAGGATTCAGGAGCCACAATGTCTTTCTTCTTCTTCTTCTGTTGAGGAACTTCCTTCTCTTGTGTAGGCATTTCCTTGGTTAACACTCTATCCCACCTTGAGATAATTCTAACATCCATTCTCCTCATATGGTTTATCTAAGAACCTGCAGCTTGGTTCATCACTTCTGGAATACGTACAGCTAAGTATAAACTCATAATCCTACCCAGATTGGCTTCATCAGACTTTCCTTTATCTTGTCAAACATTACTGCTGACCAATCAATTTTCAATTTGAAAGTGATCCTTGTCATTAAATTGAACATGTGAGCTGATATTCTATCATGCGCACCTGGCTTGCTCAGAATTATCTTTCCAACTACTTTAGATAAAAACTTTCCTTGTATGCTCATCCCTTTCCTGTTAAAAACTGATCCAATCTTCATGCTTGAATCAAGTCCACACCATTGTAGTGCATCCCTTATCTTTGATGCAGGTACATCTTCCTCTTCTTTAGTTTTAGGGAGATGTAGAACTTCTCTTAGACTTTTCTGGGTGACCTTGACTTTTGCCCCATGGACTTTGGACTTAATCTTGAGTCCAGTTTCATCAAGGGTAGCTGCACAAAAGAATTCGAGGACCTATTTCTTCCAAATCTTGATTGGCTCTGAAACTAGATACTCTAACCCAGTCTCTGCAACTAGGGTTACAACACCTTGAATTTCTGGTTCCGCATCGTCAAAGGCATGTCGCACTAACTCATAACCTTCATTGATGTTCTCTTCTAGCTTGGACGCCATTAGGGTTTGGAGAAATTTTGAATTTAGAGAAGAGAGATGTCGACACACAAGTTTGGTCTCGAAACTATGGTGAGCATGTCGACAAATAATGGTGAAGACCTATTTATACCTTTCTAAAATCGAAGGTGAAAAGGCGCGTCAAAATACTTGAAATGTGTCGACACTGTTGAAAAGTGTCGACACTTACTTCTAATGTCTCGACAACTATGTGTCGACACTTAAACATCTGCGCTCGACGATTAGTCGATACTTCACTCGACGAATTCTGTGTTAATCCTAAGTGTCGACACCACCCTGGATGTGTCGACACCTACACTAGATGTATCGACACTACTTCTCTGAAGTGGCGACACAGACTTTCTAGATGTGTCAACACCATTTCTCTGAAATGTCGACACCACTTCTATGTGTCGATACAGACAACTTCATGTGTCGACACCATTTTACTTAGCCAATTTTTAAACTATTCTAAGTTTAACATTTCTAATTCAATTTTAAAATTATTGAATTTGGTTTCATCTATGGGCTTAGTAAACATATCAGTTATCTGATTATCTATTTTAACATATTCTAGGGAAATGTCCTCTTTTTCTACATGTTCTCTAAGAAAATGGTATCTAATTTGTATGTGCTTAGTCCTACTATGTAAGACAGGATTATTTGCAATAGAAATGACACTTGTAGAATCACAAAACAAAGGTGTTCTACTTACCTGGATACCATAGTCTTTTAGCTGATGTTGTATCCACAAAAGTTGTGCACAGCAACTTCCTGCTACCATATATTCTGACTCAGCTGTGGAGATAGCCACACTGGTCTGCTTCTTACTGCTCCATGACACCAGCCTTCCTCCTAGAAATTGACAGGTTCCTGTAGTACTCTTTCTATCTTTCTTACAACCTGCAAAATCTACATCTGAATATCCTGTTAGTAGAAAATCTCTATTCGTAGGGTACCAAAGTTCTAGATATGGTGTGCCCTTAAGATATCTCAAAATTCTTTTAACTGCAGTCAGATGAGATTCTTTAGGGCATGCTTGGTACCTAGCACAGACACATGTAACATACATGATATCTGCTCTACTAGCAGTCAAATACAGTAGGGAGCCAACTATCCCTCTATACAAAGTTTCATCTACATGTTTCCCTGCATCATCTTTGCTTAGAGACATGCTTGACCCCATAAGAGTTTTCATGGTAGTGGATGATTCCATACCATACTTCTTTATCAATTCTAGGGTGAACTTAGACTGGCATATGAACAAGCTATCTTCAGTCTGTCTAACTTCGAGACCCAAGAAGAACTTAAGTTCCCCCATACTGCTCAGTTCAAATTTTCCTTGTATAAGTTTTGCAAACTTCCTGCAAAGATTACTTTCTGTAGGCCCAAATATTATGTCATCTACATATATTTGGACTAAGATAATCTTGCCTTTAGATTCCCTAAGGAATAGAGTTTTGTCTATTTTCCCTCTTGAGAATTTGTTCTCAATGAGGAAACTAGACAGAGTTTCATACCAAGCCCTTGGGGCTTGTTTCAACCCATACAAAGCCTTCCTAAGTCTATATACATAATCAGGTTTAAGAGAATCAACAAAACATGATGGCTGCTTTACATAGACTTCTTCCTTCAGATTTCCATTCAGAAAAGCTGACTTTACATCCATTTGATATACCTTAAACCCTTGAAATGTTGCATAAGCAAGGAACATCCTGATTGCCTCCAGTCTTGCTACTAGAGCAAATGTTTGATCAAAATCAATACCTTCTTCCTGCCTATATCCCTTTGCAATAAGTCTAGCTTTATTCTTTATGATGATTCCATTCTCATCCAATTTGTTCCTGAAGATCCACTTAGTTCCAATAATGTTGTGGTCCTTGGGTTTAGGAACTAGCTCTCAGACCTTGCATCTTTTGAACTGATTCACCTCCTCTTGCATGACATCAATCCAATGAGAGTCTATAACTGCTTCTTCAAACTTCTTTGGTTCCACTTGGGATAGGAAGATGGAGTAAAGAACTGTACTCAGATTCCTGCTTCTTGTTTGCACTCCTTGTTTGGGATCTCCAATTATTTGATTGCCTGGATGATCCTTTAAGTATTATCATGGATGATCCTTTAAGTGCCTATTTGCTGGAGGTAGTCTGTCTTCAGGTTGTACATCTCCAGCATCTTCAATATGCTGCATCTCTTGGTCTTCTTCAGCATCAGGAGTATCTTGTACTCCCCCTGGACAGCAGCCACCATCTTTCACTTGCTGACTTGTAGAAGAACCTTCTGTTATGGTAAGTTGTCCATCCTCTCAGTTACACCTGTAGAGCTGCAAACACTACTTGGCAATTCACAGTTAATGAGTCTTGTTTCATCAAAAACTACATGTACAGTCTCTTCTACAACTTGAGTAATCAAGTTGTAGACTCTATAAGCCTTACTATTATTGTTGTACCCAACAAATATCCCCTCTTGGGATTTGACAGCAAACTTGGTTAGATAAGACTTTCCATTGTTAAGTATATTACACTTGCAACCAAAGATCCTGAAATACGATAAATTTGATTTTCTGCCCTTCATAATCTCATAGGGGGTCTTCTTGTGGCTCTTGGTGATAGTAGCCCTATTGATCACATGACAAGCAGTATTTACTGCCTCAGGCCAGAAATATTCTGGGAGAGAAGTGTCACTCAATAAGGTTCTACCAACCTCTATCAATGTTCTATTCTTCCTTTCAGCAATACCATTTTGCTGAGGTGTTCTTGGTGAGGAAAATTCCTGAAAAATCTCAAACTCTTCACACAGTTTTGTCATACTTTCAGACTGAAATTCATTACCATGGTCACTTCTGATTTTGACCACTGTACTGTCTAACTCATTCTAAATTTGTTAACAAAACTATATAAGATACTTGAGGTTTCAGATTTTTGTCTTAGGAAGAACACCCAGGAATATCTTGAATAATCATTTACTACCACAAATGTGTAGACCTTCCTACCTAGGCTGTGAACTGGCATATGATCAAAAAGATCCATATGCAAGAGGTATAGACACCTCACAGAATCCTTGTTCTCAAGGCTATGAAAGGTGGATTTGGTCTGCTTGCCTTTTTGACAAGCTGAGCATATCCCACCATTTATACACTTAACTTGAGGATCATTCTTCACTAACTCTTTGCTAAAGAGTTGTCCAATTGTCTTATAGTTAAGATGAGCCACCCTCTTGTGCCACTTAACACAATGTGACTCTCTCATCAGCTACAAGAAAAATATGAGAAATATTGTTCTCACATACAAAGTCAAGACAATAAACATTCTTCTTCCTATATCCTGTCAGAATGATCTTTTGATCACTTGACCTTTTGATATGACAACCATTCTTGATAAATGAGATGTCATATCCTAAATCACTCAGCTGACTTATGCTAATGAGGTTATGTTTCAAACCCTTTACATAAGCCACTTGAGTAATTATAATTTGGTTACTAGAAATGTTACCAAAGCCTTTGATGATTCCTTTTTCTGAACCCCCAAAGGTAACTTTAGGGCCATCCTTGATAGGTGTATAGTCCTTCAGCAACCCCCTAGTTCTAGTCATGTGCCTGGAACATCCACTGTCCAAGTACCATATAGGGGCATGACCACTTGGACTCACCTGCAAAACAGATTACTTAACCTTAGAACCCAAATAACTCTTGGGTCCTTGGTGCAGGTTAGTCTGGCTTTTAACAAAACTACCTGTAGCTCTTCTAGCAGGCAGTTTGCTACTCTCCTTGACACTTGAATTGTGTCAAGAATCTAAGGCAAAGTGGCATATCTTGTCACAACACCAATACTCAAACCTGTTGTACCTTTGTTTAGGTACTACCCTGGCTGAAGTATCTACAGCAGGCTTTATGTTTTGTGCTGGGGCTTTGCCCTTAGATTTGGACCTAGCAGTCTAGGCATGTTTTTTAAACCCTAATCCAGCTTTACCCTTTTGAGGTACAAACTCATCTATCAAGGGTAAAATAGATTTAGGTTTAGAAAAACTTGCTACTATCTCTCTCCTTCTGAAGTCTAACCTCCAGATTTCTAATTTGATCATTCTTAAATGTAATAGTACCCATCTGAATAACATTAATGTTCTTCAGTCTGGCTATCTCATTTAGTTTCTGATCTGACAACTTGTCTGAATCAGCAGCAACCAATTTAAGACTAGCAATCTCATTTGCCTGAGTTTTGGCCAAGGTTTTGATTTTCTTCAAAGCCTGCAACAAGTCCATATATTCATCAATTAACTGATGAATATCTCTTTCAGATTCAGACCCACCCACATCACTTGATGCAGATGTATCTGATTCTGACTCAGTACTATAAATTGAACTAGAAGAACAACTTTGAACCTTACTTGGTCCAGGCTGATCCTGGTTCTTGTCTCCTTCAGATAAAGCCATCAGTCCCTTGCACTGATGATCTTCATGCTCATTGTTGGGTACATTGGTCAAATGTACCTGATTTGAAGAAGCCTCACCCAACTCAATGATATACATTATAATGTATTTGATGTATGTTTGAGTTACTTGTGCAGGTTAGGTATTCACTGGACTGAAGCTAAAACTTTCTAAGTCCATGTGTCGACACCCAAAAGGAAAGTGTCGACACTTGAGAAAGCTTGTGTCGACACCCAGACAAGCAGTGTCGACACTTGGAGTCATTGTGTCGACACCTGAGATGCAGAGTCGACACCAGACAGAAAGTGTCGACACAAGGAGCTGTGTCGACACTCAGTGAAGAAGAATGCAGAGAAGCAGTGTCGACACTTAGCAGAAGTGTCGACACCTAGAAGAGCTGTGTCTACACCAGAAAGTGTCGACACTTGGAGTTGTGTCGACACTCAGCAAAATTCTGCAGAGACTAAGTGCAAGTGTTGACACCTATCACAATGTGTCGACACTTAACCAGAAGAGTCAACATATTAAGTATGTGTCGACACTCAGCACAATGTGTCGACACACAACCATAAGAGTCAACACTTGAAGTATGTGTCGACACTCAACACAATGTGTCGACACACAACCAGAAGAGTCAACACTTGAAGAAAGTGTCGACACCCAGCACAATGTGTCGACACTCAGTTGAAGACTCAAAGAAAGTGTCGACACAAGGAGCTGTGTCGACACTTAGCAAAGAACAGAAATATATACAAAAATATTCTAAGTAAAAGTGTCGACACTAAGGGAATGTGTCGACACTCAGCTGAAGAATCTATACTGAAGACTTGTGTCGACACCAAGAAGCAGTGTCGACACTTGACAGTTTCAACACATGAAGATGTGTCGACACAAAGGAGATGTGTCGACACTTAGAAGAATTTAACAAGTTACAGAAGATCAAGTACTTGTGTCGACACTCAATTCCAAGTGTCGACACCTGAATAAGAATCTGTGTCGAGACATACAAGGAGTTGTGTCGACACCTTGTAGACTTGTGTCGACACTTACACAGCATGTGTCGACACTTGGTCTATAAGTGTCGACACTTAAGAACAGAAAGTCTCGACACTATCTGACAGTTAGAGAATTTCAAGAATTGACTGGATGACATGACAGCTGCCGTTCCAGCCGGTCTACAGCACTTGTCAGAGATCTCAGAAGTCAGTTATGAACCGGACCAGCCGGTTACCATGAAGAAAGCCTATAAATAGACACAGACTGTTTACAGAAAATGTTGTTGTTGAAGGGATTAATCTAAGAGATTTGTTCAAGTGGTTGCTGATCAAGTTATCCAAGTGATACAAATCAAGAAGATCGTGCTGTCCAACGGCAGATCTAAGAAGTTGGAGAGAGAGAGAGCTCCAATCAAGAATTCAGTCTTTGGAACTAGACTGAGAAGAAGGATTCAGAAGCATCTGGATCTTAAGAAGCAGAGGTCAAGGAACAACTGCAGAGGATTCAGACTTATTCAGTTCTACTCAAGAAGCTTTGAAGGAAGCTAAGGCTTCATTTGTTTTAGCGGTGGCGGATCGATCCGGCGGGTGGAAACGGAGAGTTCGAACCGGAGGGGGGAGGTGGCTGCTCCAAACGGAGCTTTTTGGGGTGTTTCTCAAGGCGTGTGGGTGGAAACGGAGCAAACGCCGCCGGAGGTTCATTTGTTTACCCTCCTTCCGGCGGCGTTTGCCCAAAACGGAGTTGCGAAATGCCCAAACAAATAAAGCCTAAGTCAGTTTGGATCTATCTGAGTTCTTCCAATAACTCAGCAAGAAACTCTCAACTCCTCTCTTATTTTCTGAGTTGTTGAGTTATTTGTTGTAATACTATTTTAACTTGTAGGATCTTTGGATCTGAGTGCATTGTAAGCCTAAATTTATAAAGGCTGAGGGTAGGGCTTGATAGCCTGAGTGTAGGAGTTAAAGAACTCTGAGTGTAGGCCTTGATTGGCTGAGTGTAGGCCTGGGTGGCTGAGTGTAGGCCTTTGTGGCTGAGTGTAGGCTTTGGAGAAAGCTGAGGTGTAAGGCTTTGGGCCTGAGGTAGGAGCCAATTTGGGTTCTGAGACAGTGGAGAAGTTAGGCCGAATCTAGTACACTGCTAGATAGGCGAAGGGGGAAAGTGGATGTACCCAAAGATTGGGGAACCACTATAAATCACTGTGTTTGTGCTGTGAATGTGCTGTGTATGTTTGATTATTGCTGATTGCTGTAATAGACTACTTAGAAATCTGTGATATAACTGTTTGGCTGCCAACAAAGTTAGAAAAGGATTAGGTCACCTATTCACCCCCCCCCCTCTAGGTGTTTAGGTACCATATCTTACACTCATAAATTGAGTTCATTAGCTGCATGAACTCATCTTCTTCCTCTTCAGCAAATAATTCAATGTAGGCTTCAGCTTCTGATTCTGTTTCTGAAGATGACTTATCAGTCAGACTCTTGTCTTTCTTATCAACAAAGGACCTTTCCTTTTTGCCCTTAAACTGAGTCTTCTTTTTGTCAGCTGACTCCTTCCTCTTTTCAGGACAGTCAGCCACTACATGTCTCTGTCTATTGCAGCAATAACACACAATCTTTGAGAATGTAACTTTGCTTGGATTGGACCTGCTTCCGTCATTCCTTGATGACTTCCTTTTCTAATAGTAGTCATCTTTTGACTGAGAAGTGGAAGGCTTAGACCTCCACTGTTTCTTCTTCAGAAACTTTTGAAAATGCCTAGTAAAAGCAACAAAGTCTTCATCACTTTCACTGCTATCTGAATTCTTTCTATCTGAATTATCTGTGATAGCCTCAGCAATTAATTGAGGTGGAGATGGAGACTTGCTTCTATACTTCTTAGTGACTTCAGTGTTGAAGGCCACAGATCTTTCCTTGTGCTCCACTCTAGTAGTCTTCTCTTCCTCCTTTCTAGCCATTAATTGCATCTCATAAGATAACAGTTTTCCAAACAAAGTTGGAGGAGGAATATCAGCTAGTTTGACCACTTCCCTAATGGCACAAATCTTGGTGTCTCAGTCCTTAGTCAGAGATCTTAAGAACTTGTCATTCAGCTCATAGTTGCTGAACTCTCTTCCATAGGACATCAATTCATTAACTATCCTATAGAACTTCTTGTAACATTCTTTAATGCTATCAGACTTTCCTTGTCTGAAGCTTTCATATTCCTGATTTAACAAGGACTTCCTATCTTGTCTTACTTCTTCTGATCCCTCCATATAAACTATTAATGTGTCCCACATTTCTTTAGAGGTTTTACAATGAATTAAGTTCTGAAATGTTGCATCATCAATGACACTAACAATTATATTCCGGGCTCTCTTGTCCATAGTGGCTAGAATGATTTCATCTTTAGTCATTTCAGAGAAATCCTTGGGAGTTTTCTGATTTGCATCCAGAATGGATATCTTCATTGGCATATATGGGTCTTCTTTGACTGTAATGTATATACTTGGGTCAGAAGCTTCCATAAAGAGTCTAACCCTCTCTTTCCATATGTCAAATATCTCTTTTCTACATATTGGCAATTTCATGGACCCCAGCTCTTTGTGATTCTCACTAGAACACATTTTCTTGATTCTTGTTTGTTCTGAATCTGCCTACAGGATCTTACTCAGACTGTTAAGTCTCTTTTAGAGAAACCTCCCTCTGATACCACTTGAAAGAAATAGTTCCTAACCTCCTAGAGGGGGGGGGGGAGGGTGAATAGGTGAACTTTTTCTTTTTACTTTAAAGACAGACAAACTGTTATGAACTTTAAGCAGCAAATGCAATTTTACAGCTATCACAACACAGCAACCACAAAAACAAACATTCATAGAGTGCACACAGTGTTTATAGTTGTTCCCCAAGGTCTGGGTACATCCACTTTCCCCCTTCACCTATCTAGTAGTGTACTAGATTCGGCCTAACTTCAGCACTTCTCCTCAGATCCTCAGATCTTACACTCAGAACCCCAAACAGGTTCCTACAAATCAGAGTGTCCCCACTCCTACAACTCAGGCACAAAGCCCTACCACTCAGTCTTCAACAAGACCTACACTCAGGCTAAACAACCCTACCTCAGCCCTCAACAAGGCCTACACTCAGAGAATTGATTCTCCTACACTCAGTCTCAAAAGCCCTACCTCAGCTTTTATAGATTTAGGCTTACAACTCAGATTCCTTATGATCCTACACAAATATAATAGAAAAGTTTTTAGATCACCACTCAGTTTTTGAGAGAATGAAGAGGGCAATCTTCTTGATCAGTTCTTGATAGCACTGATTCCTGAGATCAACTTTGCCTTTGCTTTCTTCAAGGCTTCTTGAGTCTGAACTCAGTAAAGATGATCTTCTTGAAGTAGACCGGCTGACAACTTCCTTCTTAGGATGAAGAATTAAATCTGGATCCTACTTTGCAGTCTGGTTCAGAATCTACTTCTTAAGAGATTTGATTAACAAGTCTCTTTCTTGACTTCAATTACTGGAGTTCTCTCTCTCCAAGTAAATCTGAAGTTTCTTCAAAATACTGATTTACAGTTTTCTCTATATCTGTATTGATCTTCTTAATCTTCTGATTAATTCTTTAATAGTGTTCTCTCTTCTGATTGTAATCGATTCCTCCTGTTGAAGGAGAAAGGCCTTTATATAGTCTTCCTCCAAGGTAACCGGCTGATCCGGTTTCTAACGAACTTCTGACAGCTCTGACAGTTGCAGTAGACCGGCTGAAATGACAGCTTTCAAGTCATCTAGTCACTTCTTGAAATCACTGTCTCTGTCTGAAAGTGTCGAGAATGATCTTCATTATGTGTCGACACAAATAGACCAAGTGTCGACACAAGTGAACTAAGTGTCGACACTAGCCTTGATGGTGTCGACACAACTCCTTGTATTGTTGTAACAGCTTCTCGACACTGCTTCTTCAGAATGTGTCGACACTGATTCTGTGTGTCGACATAAGCCTCCTGTAGAATGTGTCCTGACACTGAATGAGTGTGTCGACACAAGTACTTCTTCTTTAACACTTAGCTGAATTCTGTTGTGTGTCGACACATCTCCCTTGTGTCGACACATCTTCTTTTGTTGTTGATACTTGCTGAGTGTCGAAACATCTCCTTTGTGTCGACACATGCCTTCATGTGTTGAAACTTGATGAGTGTCGACACATCTCCTTTGTGTCGACACAAGTACTTTAACTTTGTTGAAGCTTGCTGATTATCGACACAGCCTCCTGGTGTCGACATATTTGATGTCGACAAAGCTTCTCTGGGTGTCGACACTGCCTCTAAGTGTTGATACAGATTATATTGACAATTCTTCACAGTGTGTCGACACTGTCTGTATGTGTCGACACTTTTCTTCTGGTGTCGACTCTGGCTTTCCTGGTGTTGACACAAATACTCCAAGTGTCGACACAGCTTCTCTAGGTGTCGACACAAGCCTTCATAAGTGTCGACACATCACCTCTAGGTGTCGACACATGAACTTAGAAACTTTTCTGTATTTCCTGCAAATACTTAACCTGCACATTTAAACTCAAAGCACATCAAATACACCTTGATGTATATCATTGAGTAGGGTGAGGCTTCTTCAAATCTGGTACACATTTTCCAATGTACCCAACAATGTGCTTCATCAGTAATAGTTGCTTGCATACTTGGAATTGTCAGGTTCTTATCCTTAAGCAACTTATCCTCAAAGAACACAACATCCATATATTCAATAATTATATTATTAGACAAGTCTAAGAATCTATCTGGAGCACTATCTTCAGCACAACCTAAGTAAACACACGTGTTGGTCCTAGGTCCAAGTTTAGACCGTTTAGGGTCAGAGAGCCTGACATAGGCTATGCAACCACAGGTCTTAAGTTTAGTTAATGTCGGGGTTCTCTTAAACCAAAGCTCGTAGGGTGTGACATCTAACTTAACATGAGAGACTTTATTTAGAATATTGTTTGCAGTTAAAACTGCTTCTCCACAATAGGCAGTAGGCATGCTAGCAGTGAACAACATATAATTCAACATCTTTGTTAACGTTCAATTCTTTCTTTCGGCTATACCATTTGATTGGGGTGAGTAAAGAGCAGTGGTTTCTGCTATGATCCCTTGAGAGGCAAGGAAACTTCGGAACTCACTGGACATGTATTCTCCTCCTCTATCACTTATAAACCTTTTTATTTTCATGTCTAGTTGGTTCTTTACCCTAGTTTTAAAAAGACAATTTTTCAAACGCTTCATCTTTAGTTTTAAGAAAGTAGACATGAAAGAATTTAGAGCAGTCATCTATTAATGTGATCATATACTTCCTTCCTCCCCTTATGACAAAACTTTTAAAGTCATATATATCGGAATGTATAAGCTCTAGGGGTGTTGTGCTCCTAGTAACAACACTAAATGGTTTCCTAGTGATCTTAGTTTGAGCCCACACGTCACATTTCTCAGGCGGTGACTTAGTGTCTAATGTGATCTGGTGAGTTCTAGATATTTGCAACATTTTCCTATAGTTCACGTGTCCTACTCTCTCATGTAGAGTCTTAGGGCTAACTAAGTTTGTTTGAACTTGTTGAACTAATTCGTTTGCTAGACTTAGTCGGTACGTCCTATTTTGGACGTAGACACATCCAAAATAGTGTGAGTTAACTGACAGTGTTACTTTACCGCTATAAAAAGTAAATGACATACCAGCATCACACAATAAACTTATAGACACTAAGTTAGCAGCTAACGAAGGAATACATTTGATGTTCTTTAAAATTAAAAACTTACCTGAGGATTGCAGCAAGGTTGCGTTCCCCACCTTCAGCACGTCAGTTGTCTCGCCATTGGCCACCATCACAGACTCTTTCTCTCTGAACTATTAGCGTTTCTAACCATTGCAACAAAGTTGGAAGGCTCAGCATGGCTAATCATATTGGCTTGGTTGCCATCCTGTGGTGCTTTGGTTCTTTCCATTTTAGGGTGTCTGCAATCAGATGCGCTGTGTCCCAACTTGTTGCAGTTAAAACACCTGCCCTTGAACTTTTTAGTGCGTTTGTTAGGGCTGCAACTTGGGAGCTACCATGAGAGGGTCTGGTTCTTTTAGGGTTCAGCACGCGTTTAGAACTAAGGTCCATGTTAGCAGCAGCCTTCTGCTTGGTAACAGTTTCTAAAGTGTGTTGAATCCTATTTTCATCCTCAATGCGAATAAATCACTTGAGGTCATTAAGACCGACCTGCATCTTCTTACGGTACATTTCAGTTTTAAAGTTGTACCACGTAGAGGGCATCTTATAGATGATTGTGCCAACAACAAAGCTGTCTGACATGAAAATATTCTCACTATGTAAAGAATCTACTAATGCTTCAAAACCCGATACCTGAGAGAGAATCGTTTTCTCATCGTCGAACATGAAGGAGTGGAATTTGTCCACCAGATGCGTCTTGGACAGATCCTCCTCTTGCCTGAAGTGATCCTCCAGTGTCTCCCAGATTTCCTTGGCAGTCTTCATCTTGATGTACGTATTCGCCAGGCTGGAGGACAAGCAGTTCAGCAGGTAATCGCGGCAGAAGTCCTCATCAGCGATCCACTGTGCCTCATCGTCAGTCCCCATAACGTCAGCACGATCAGACTGAACTGTGTAGAACACGTTCATGTATTTCATCCCGAACTGGGTATTCAACTTCCAATCGTTGAACTCGGTCTCCGTAAATTTCTCCAGTTTTATCATCGGGATCGGAGAGGAGAAATTTGTTCCTTTCATCATCGTGCCTTTTCAAAAATTATTTGCTCCTCCTCTTCAATTGAACATGGTCGCCAAAGACTTGATCTGATTGCCAAACTCAAATCTGGAATGTTTTCGAAGAGGGCAACACCAATGTTCTCTCATATATCCAGCTTTAGTCCACCACTCTTCCAGTTCTAAATATCGCCCACGGATTATTGTCTGGCGATGTTGGGAAGCGACCTAGATGCCAGTCCAGGGTGTGGCGACAATGGAGATTCCAATGGCATTTAGATCTGGCCTCTGGACAACCAAGAGGAAGAAAAAACAGGCGGGACTACAAACTCCAAGCAGTGGAAGAACGTCTTCCCGATCCGCGACCACAGCAACAACGATGTCTGAAATCTCATGCAGGCAGGGGGGCCAAAATCGGCGAGAGCAACGACAGCGGTGAGAGCGTGATGCAGGAGGCCTCTCCCCTTCACTCTTCCCGATCACGGTTAGACGATCGACGTTGGGCAAAAAAAGAAACGATAACAAACGACGAGATTTTTTCTTTGTGTCCCTGTACAAATCGAGAACGACAACCGACAGAAAATGGGAGCGGTTTTCCTCTACCTTCGATTCCGGCTGCGGCTTCCCTTGACCTGTGGAAGAACGGCGGTTTTCCACTCCTTTGCAGGCGGCGGGGCTCTTCCCTATTCTGGCGTGTTTGATTTCTCCCTGATTTCTTCTGTTTCTCTATTAGCAGCGGGATTCCTTCTCGCGATCGAAACGCCGGACAAGAAGTGGCGGTAAAGAAAATTTTTCCTTCCGCTCTTCTTCTCCCGATCAGCAACAAAGAGCGAAAATTTGTGTTTCGATCTGCCGAAAACGGAAGCAGCGGCGCAGGAAATCGCAGAGAAGAAGAAATTCGGGGGCAGTTACGGGACAGACGGGACGAACCGAGCGGCAGGGATTAGTGCTTTGAGAATGTGGGTGTCGCTCGAAGCATCCGAGTGATGATCAAAGTGGAATCCCCTACCCGTTGCCCTTAGGTGGGTATAAATAGGCAAATCCAAGGAGTTTCTACGGGTATCGTATCTACGTACACGTGTCCGAACTAACCCGTTATGCCTCCGAACCCGTTATTCGTCCAAATATACACTAACAAATTAAACAATGTCAATAAACATTCAAAGAACATAACTTCTGCATTGCGTCCAGTAACTTCACGAGAAAGAATAAGAAGCAGAAGCAAAAGCAAAAGCAAAAAACCAGAAGAAAAAAACTCAAAACAAGAGCCACAGAAAAGGGACTTACGAATTAGAAGAGAATCAAACCAGGAAAACGCGGCCCGGCGGGAGTAGGCTGGCGTTCGATCGTCCCTTTTGATGATGACATGAAGATTAGGAGTAACGGAGGTCGGAGAACAACCCCGATCATCTTCCTCGTGCCGGCTCGTTCCGGTAGAAACTGAGCAGCGGGAGTGCGGTATGCCGGGACTGCGTTCAGTGACGGAGCCAGGAATATTGGATCATGGGGGCACAATACACTTAGAATATGATATTCACCTACAATTACTTGAAACTAGAGTAGTTTGACCCCAATAAGACAGCAGCTTTTATAAGTCAACATGACAAACATAGTACTCCTGAAATGAGACAGCAGCTTTTAGATAGTTGAAGTGGTTCTATATTCTAATTTCTGAACAATACTACAAATAAAATATATCCAAGGCTACAACATCTAACTAGCTAATCATTAGCATTTGTTTGCCTTAGGTTAGGTTAGATGCTTCATGTTTGGATGAAGAATTCCAAAAGTCCATCAAATGATCAAATTAAATGAAGCAAACTTGGAAAAACTCAGCAAACAACTCACAGAAGCCACAAATGGAAGAAAAAGTGAGAACAATAGGTTTTACCTTACCTAAAACCCTAAAAGTTCAGGCCTCCGACTCCGGCGGCCCGGCCTCCCGCAGTCCGGCCTTCGGACCAAGCAGCCTATAGCGGCGACAGGGGACAGGCAGGCAACGGACGGTGGTTGTTGGATCGAGCGGCAACCGGGCGTCGGCAGCTTGCGCAAGGGGCGGAGGTATCGGTGTATAACGCGTGGGGGCACGGGCCCCCACAGGTCCCTAGATACATCCGCCCCAGACTGCGTTAAGTGCCGGAATCGGGAATACCTAGGGTTTTTAGGCGGAAAAATCGGTCGGGCACGTGCCCTACCGTGCCTTACTGTAGATCCTCCCCTGGGTGATCCTTAACAAATGGCGTTTGAACTCATGCGTTTATGACCGCAACCAAATGCCAAACGGAGCCTTACTCTTCCATAAAAATAACTCAAAATGAATTTTCCCCCACACAGCACCAGAGCCTCAAGATAAAAATCATTCAAACACTTACATTTCTCCAATATCATCCATGGCAGTCAAAAACACATTTTATAATAGAAATATCTTCCTCTCCTGGTGCTTATTCGATCTCCAATCATATTTATATTTCAATTATTCATTGGTAGAACTCTCATAGCTTTATTAGGCCATCACATGCAGTAACTAAATTTTGTTTTATAGATTATTAATTCATGTTTCTAAAATTTAGGAATGTCTTTTTGAGATATATTTAGGATATTTGGGTTGGTATTGATCATCAAAAATATTTAGGATATTTAGGATTACATGTGTTAGCATCGCGCCCTGTGCCTATCACTTGTGTATTAATAAAAAGTAAAATTTTTTAACGGTTAATAATAATAACAAAAGTATTTTTTTAACACACTTTTATCATAATTGAAAATAGAGCATTAATTACCATTGTTCCAATGCCCAATGAAACATAGATAACAAGAGTTCTGGCCTTGCGTTGCTCTTTGGAATGTCTCTAACATGTTTGCAAGACACAATCTAGAAGCTTCAATTTAAAAATATATGGCTCATATTTATTTTAGGGCGCTGCTATCCGCACCGCAGTTTTGCTTATTCATACCGCACTTTCTCCTAATTTTTTATATCTTTTGAAAGTACGTTTTGTACATGCATTTTTAGGAAAAATGTTCAACACGAAAGTTGTAGATCTCGACGTGATCTACAACTTTCATGTTGAACATTTTTCCTGAAAATGTATGTACAAAGTGTATTTTCAAAAGACGCGAAACTTGCACGTATTTCTCAAGTACGTCCTGTACATGCATTTTTAGGAAAAATGTTCAACACGAAAGTTGTAGAACTCGTCGAGATCTTCAACTTTTGTGGTGAACACGTTTCCTAAAAATGAATGTACAAGACGTATTTTCAAAAGACATAAAAAATTAAGAGAATGTGATGCGAATAGCCAAAACTACTGTACGGATAGCAGCGCCCTTATTTTATATTCCTGATTAACCTTTCTTTATTGATTGGTTGGGAGAAAAATTGTAATATTATTAATTTATTTTGTCTAATCAAAATAATATAATAATAATCATGAGATTAATGTCACCCACGGGCTAAAGGAGAAGTGATATCTACCCTTTCACACATACCTTTCCATTAACTGCTTGATCCGTGAAAATAATTCTCTCCAAACAAGAGCCTAATTCATTTTGAAGAGGAAGAAATAAAGGGCAAGCATAAATAAGGGCCTAAAAGAACATTTTTTTCTCTGTTTATTCAATACAACAGGTACTTCGGCGATAACCGTCACATGCTGGTGACGAACTGCATCTTCCGCGTCGGCACTGCCGCGGCTCTCCTAACAAGCAATCCCGCTTGCCGCGATTCGGCCAAGTATGAGCTCCTCAAGTCCCTCCGGACCCACCACGGCTCGGAGGACACGGCCTACAACGCCGCCATGCAGGCTGACGACGGCAAAGGCGGCATCGGCGTCGCCCTCACCAAAGACCTCGTTCGCGTAGCCGGCTCCAGCCTCCGCTCTCACATTTCCAGCCTGGCCCCACGCGTCCTCCCCGTCTCAGAGCTCGCCCGCTACGCTTGGCGCGTGGTCCGCTCCGTCGTCAAGGGCGAGCGCAAGGCCGCCGCAGCACACGTGCCGGATTTCACCACTGCGTTCGAGCACATGTGCATCCACGCGGGGGGCAAGGCTGTGATCGACGCTGTCGGACGGATCATGGGGTTTGACGACTGGGTGATCGAGCCGGCCCGGATGTGCCTGCACCGGTTTGGGAATACGTCGAGCAGCCTTGTTTTTTACGAGCTGGGTTACTTTGAGGCGACGAGCCGGGTCAGGAGAGGTGACCGGGTCTGGATCCTGGCTTTTGGAACCGGGTTCAAAGCTTGCAGCGTCGTGTGCCGCGCACTCCGGGATGTGCGCATGGCGCCAGACAACCCATGGAAGGATAGTGTGCATAGATTCCCCTTGAAGTTGCGCGTGTAGCGCGATTTCTATATAGGGGGTACCGGGCACGTATCTACCCGATGAGTGAGGGCGTGTTTAGCGGTTTTTATGTGACGGCATAATGGTTAGCGAGAAGTACCACTGTTTGTGTGCATCAAACTCGGTTGCTTTATCTCTGCCGTGGCCCAAGTGCAGAAGATACCACCATGCTGGCAGGAGATGGGCATGACTGCGACCGGCCGAAGTGTTATACTATTCCATGCATAAGCGGATCCGATTTGCTTATTATTCAAACTAAAATTTCAAAGGGCGCGTTTTTATCTTTCGTTTGTAGAAGAAAATACCATTTAATCCAAAGGTTGTAATTGGAGGAGACTTTGATTGGATTTATTGCCACCATTTAATACCATTTAGCTTATTTCACAGGTTTCATTCTTTTTATGCAAGTTGTGAATGATTATAACTGTTGTGATGACAAGTGCAAGGCTTATCGGTCTATTTCTTGATTAAGGGTCCGACCTCACTATTGAAACTCCATTAACTTTTGTTGTCAAAATTAGTATTTTTTTCATTGACATTCGTAATTATTGTCATGTCAGAATATATATTTTATGATAGTGAAATTTTTATCCAAACTCAATAGAATAAAAATACTACACCAAATAGACCGTAAAATTTTTGAGTGTCAGAGAGCTTTGGCCATATAAATGTTTTCACTAGATATGCGTCAGTGGAAATAATTTGTGCGATAATCATGCAATATTTTTTGTTGTCGGAAAATTGTTATAAAAATCATTCACTAGCAGGTCGTAATGTTTTTATCATTGGAAGCTCTTTTAATAAGGATTGGTTTTGACTCTAAATTCACTGAGGCACCTAGATGCAATGAAACTAAATGTGCTCGACATGATTAGGGTTCTAACGGTTCGGTTTGGTTCGGTTTTGTTAGAGTTGGGGAACACTTCCGGCTCTCTTGTTTCTCACACCGGGTTAGCCCACGTGAGCTTAGAGACGTCGGAGCGTGCCCACGTGAGCAATATTTATAGGCGTGTAACCCGAATTTTAGGGTTATGTGTTTTTCTAAGGGGTTTCGGCTGAGGAGTTTTGGAAGCGCCTTTTGGAGATCCCTTAGAGAGGTGTTTTCCGGCGGCGATGCTCCTTTCATTTCTTGTCCAAATAGAGAGGTGCGAGGTAGGATCGGTTTGATCCTTGTAACTTTGTAATCTTTATTTTGCTTGGTGAATACAAGAAGGAAGGGGAGAATGGGAGAGAGGATCTAGCCCGGTTTTGGGTGAACCTCTGTATATCTTTATGTTTGTGTTGTGTTTTTTTTTTATTTTCGGTCTTCGTTCGAATCTCTCTTCTCGGCACCCCGAATTTCTACAAGTTTTTTATCAAAATCGCTAACAGAGTCACCTACACGTGCTTTCAAAAATCCGAAATCGAACCGAACCGCAAATACCATTGGAATCGAATCGAACCGTTTGTTTTGGTTCGGTTCGAGTGGTTTAATAATTAAAAGAATAGAAGTTAGCTCATTAATAATTGTTATACTTATAAAGGAAAATCGAACAATTTGCTTATCTTTCAATTGAAGGGAATGTTTAAAACAACATAAATTGAAGAATATTAGGTTTTTTAAATAACTTAAATGTTATTGTTTATAAAGTTCTGAAAATAATTAAGTGATTTTGGGTAATTGCATCACTAAAGGATGCTATCAAATTTTGTATAAAGTTAAGAAAGGAATATGAACCCCTATCTCGCTGGACGCTCAATCATAACTCATAAGTAATAACGTTTAGTTTTAATAATCTATATATCGTTTTTTAATAACTTTGGATTAGCTAATCTTATGAAATAACTGATCTCTAATGAAATAGTATTAAATCTAATATGGTTCGTTCGGTTTGACATTCCGAACCGTGAACCGAACCGAAGCACTTGATTTTTCAAAAAATGAAACCGTGACTGAACAATGTGGTTTAGTTTGATGCGGTTCGGTTTGGAGGTTCGATTGGTTCCGACTTACAACCCCAGACATGACAACAGTTATGACTGTAATTAAGAGGGAAAAAATCAATTTTGAAAATAAAAGTGGATGAATTTCTTTGGTGAGATCAAATATTCAAAAAATGACAGTTCATCACAATTACATTCACGATTTCCTACCGTCAAACAAAACGAACCCTAAGTCATAAAAATTGTAATACTAAAATACAATCTTAAGGAAGAACATTTAGGCTTCTTTTGGAGGGACTTATTTTCACCGGTCAAGCGGTTACGACCGCATGAAGTGAATTTTAATTAAGGTCCGGCTCATGCGATCGTAATAACTTGACCGGTGAAATAAGTCGACCAAACGGAGCCTTAGTCCTCCTTAAATCTTAAGAATTTAGGGGCGGGGCATCTAGCTCAAGAATTGTTTATGTTCATTGACTAGAAAATTACTTAATTACGATTCAAACAGTAAAAAAATATCTAAATAGATTAAATTTGAAATATGTTTCTTAAATTATTTATTTTTTCTCTTATTGTAATACAATTTGAGACTGTTTGAAATAAATGTTTGAATTAATTTTAGTTAATTTTGTCATGTTTTTAAATGATGCGATATTACTCAGGAGGTTATGCGTGCTGAAAATTATTATTTAGTAGTGTCATAGGTCACTTAGCGCTCCCGTTCCAAAATAATTATACTGGCTTAGTGAAAGTGTCCAATTGTCTACTTAAATCATCTACAGGGGATGAATAAGTGAGTTCTGTGTCTTTTTACGGAATAAAAATTGTACAAGAGATGCGCAAAAAATAAACAAGCAATCCACAGACGACACCAAAGATTATAGTGGTTCCCCAATCTTGGGTACATCCACTCTCCACCTCACCGATCTAGCACCACGCTAGACTCGACTACTTCACTATTCTCTCGGATTGGAAAACAATCCTAAAACTCGGAACAACGTTCCTACAACTCGGAGTAAAACCACTACTAAAATAACTCGGAGAACAACTCCTACAACTCGGAGAATAACTCCTACAATCTCGGAGAATAACTCATACAAGAATAAAAATGGATTTACAATGAAATACACAAACTTGTCTTCACAGATCTGACTGATTCTCGGCCTCGTCCTTCTTGAGAAATTGTAAAGCCCCGTCAGAAAAGACGAGGAAGAAATCTGGGAACACTTCGATTTGAGAACGTAGGATCACCATGATCAGGAGAAGATTTGCAGATGTTGAAAAGCTTGATCAGTTGAAACCTTCTTGTCTGAATTTCTGGAACGAGAAGTTTGGCGATGAAGAACACGTCTAGTCGGCGGCGACGCTTCCCGATTTAGAATCTTGAAAAATGATTCAGAATACTGTAAAATTCTTCTTAGGGTTTGTCGATTCTGACGTGACCCTTTATATGTCTTACATAACGGTCTGATTTCATTATTTACAATCCATGTGAACCAATCAAGAGTTAATCACATTTGAAATCAAAACCCGTCAGACACTTAGCGAAATTCAGATTCAGAACTATGTTTCTCGAGAGAAATAAGAATTACTCAAGTACAAGTTTCGTTTCTCGAGAAAGGATATAAGATTCTCGAGAAGAAACACTTGAGGAAAATATAGAAGATGAGTTCTGGTTTCTTGAGAATAGATAGACTTACTCGAGAATAATTTTTCTGTTACTCGAGAACAAGAAAGCAGCTCGACAAAAGATTTCTATTTATCGAGTAAGAACATTTGGTTCCCGAGAACTAACATTAGCTTTCTCGAGAAATGTCTTTGACTTTCTTGAGAAAGAGACTTAGAAAATTTCTGAGCTTAATTTTAAGGTTGCTCGAGAAAGTTAAGACCTACTCGAGTACTTCATGGTTTTCTTGAGAACTACACTCGACTTTCTCGAGAAAAAGACTTCTGCTATTCGAGTACCTGACTTAGGTAACTCGAGAAAAATACTTAAAAAAAATTTGTTAACTGAAAAATGATTTTCTTCTAAGAAACCAACAACAAGCCTTTTTCCCATAACCTTAGTACTTGAAAATGAAGTGTGTCCCAATAGAGAGGTTACATACGAGTCAACACCACAGATCACACAATGAGAGATTACATTGTGCGGCCCTTTGTTTGGTGACCCATTGTAAACTGACATTGGTCTACACTTGACAATTATAACCTGCAAGCACTCAATTTGAAAAGGCATCAAATACAAACTTAATTTATCTTAGTTCAAGGGTGACTTCGTACAAATTTACGTTATTGTGGATACAATACCCAACAATCTTCGCTTATTTATAGAAGTCAGAACCCTCCAAACTAAGGTGAATTACATCAAGATCAACAAACAGAATAATTGGTAGAAATGCTATGAAATAGAAGATTTATATCATCAAAATTTAAAGATTTATATATATAGACATTGTCAAGGAAAAGTCCTATTCCACAAAATCTCATATAGGAAACTTATGATCATCTTCAATTATTTCTTGCTATGTTGTTGATGCTGCCTCTGATATTTCTCTTCTTGTTTTTTGAAGAACATGAACGAATTTGGAAAGTACTTGGGTGGTCTGGGGGGAGTAGTAGGGTATTCACGACCATACTATCTATCATGAAGCCTTCTTAGAGTCATAGATTTTTCATACCGCATCCATTCAGAGTGAGAGTAATATGTATCCTTGTTTCCACTGAATTCTACCACTATTCTTAAAGTATCCAGAATATTTGATTTAGATGTAGGGCTCCAGACTTCAACATGTTCCCTCTCTGCATATTCTGGCATAGGATTGGACCTGCTTGCCGAAGCACCTTCACCATACTTTCTTCTCTTGGGTATCTGTACTTTAGGAGGTATTTGTTGAGGCACATCAGTTTGTTCAGAATTCCAGACTTGTGAATAAGTTTCAGGAGGTGGAGCTTCATAAAATTCAGGCCTTGGAGAGAATATAGGCCTTTGAGCATTGACATCCAGACTAGCAGGAGGGGCTGCAGCAGGATCAACTGAGAAGTTAGGGAAGATATGATTATGCATCCACACTGTAATGTCATAAGTATAAAGTTTTGTACTCTTAGTTTCATGTAACACTGATGTTTAAATCTCTTTAATTCGATTGTCTCATAGATCTTTTATCTTTTTGACTTTATTATCTAGCTGTTCCTTTACTTTTTCCTCCCCCTTCTGACTTCTACAGAGAGGGTGCCTATGGCTTCATTTTTGAATTTGCCAACTTCCTCATAAGTCTTGAAGTTGTGCACTTGAGCTTTCTTTTCCAACTAAATCTGGTTGTTTGCGAGAGTGACAGATTGATCCATTATCTCACCAATACTAGTAATAGTGTGGTCTAGAGCTTTGCCTCCAATTAGTAGCAGCCTTTTGAATTCATCAGTATTGCTCTGTGTTGGGTATTGTATCCACAATTACCTGGATATGAGGAAGCCACCTGTCAAGCTAAGATGAATTCACAATGTATTTGATGAAATCTTTTAAGTTGTGCTTGCAGTTATTCCACGCTAAGTACACACCAATGTCAGGGTGCAGTAGGTCAATATACACGGGTCTGCGCGACGTAATCCATCGTTGAGCAGATCAGTGTGTTGGCCTACATGTACTCTCTCTATTGGAGTGTACTTATTTTCAAGTACAGGGCTGTGATAATGCAAGAGCAGACAAGGAGCAAGGATGAGTCAAAGAGCAGCTCATGGGCGGAAAGACGAAAATTCGCCTAAGTAATAATCGACGAGAATCACCAAGTGATTCTCGCCGATTCTGCGAGAATCACTAGTGATTCTCGCCGAATCGTCGAGAATCACTGGCTGATTCTCGCCGACTCTATCCGGCTAAATCAGAGCGTGCAAATCTGTCGCTAAGTCAAAATCGTCGAGAATCACTGGCTGATTCTCGCCGATTCGACGAGAATCACCTTCGATTCTCGCCGATTTTGACTTAGGCGAATTTCTGGAACCCGCTGGACCGGACTAAGCCGCTGGCGCTGTTTTGAACCGGGCTTGGGGTTTCTTGTTAGTGGGGCCCACAACGGTCATCTTGAAGACCTAATGTATAAATACTCGCGTATTTGTGAACAGTGAATCAAGAATTTTAAAAAGAAGAAGCCGAGCCGCCGACGTGACCTAGATCGGAAAACTCGCTCCGCCGCCGTCGCCGCTCGTGCTTGTTGATCGCCGTCTTTGATCGTGGTTCCTTCCAGATCTCCCGGCGACAGAAGCTCAGCCAAGCGCTGCGTCTCACGCGTCTAACCAGAGATCATTTGTCTCTTGATTCGTTGATCGGGAAAACCTTCCCCTTCCGAATCGATCGAGACGATCGATCCTAGTGTGACCGTTGGAAGACCTTGCTAGCTTTGCTACGAAAGTTGAATCTCCAAAGTACAACAGCAGCACTCCGTTGTCGCCGCCGATCCCGAGAACCAAGCCGCCGCCTTTCTTGCCGCCGCCGGTTTCGGGAGAGATTCTCTCCAAGTGAGATCTAGGGTTGTGGACTCTTCATTGACTTCAAGAACACGCCGTCGAACGAAGAGGGACACCTTAGTCTCCATAAATTGTTTGTATTTCTTATACAATCTATTTTCAATTTTGTTGTAAAGGAACGTTGGTTCCTAGTTGTAAGGGTTGGGTACAACCCGTGTTGTGGGAGTGGTGACTCCTACGTGTGGAAGGGTTCCTTCCGTTAGTGCAAGGATTGGATTTCAATCCTGTTGGTGAAGTGACCGAGTCGTCCCTGGTTGGGAGATAGGTCGAAGGGGGAAAGTGGATGTACCCAAATCGGGGAACCACTATAAATTGCTTGTGTCCTTTCTGTGCTGTGTTGTTTTGTTTTCGTGTGCAGGTACGATTTTAATTCCGCAAAAATGCTGCAAGACACCTATTCCCCCCCCATAGGTGAAGGTAGTTGACACTAAGTGGACTTTCACTATGGATTTCTGCAAATCCTCGACTCATTTCCTTTTCTAAAGTAGAGACCTTATCTGTGATAACTTGAATATGTAACGCCCCGAATATCGTATCGAGTTGGTCGTGTCCAAGAGTATTTTTGGTGCCTGTATATGGGTACATGGCCTAGGACACGGGCGTGTCCAAGGCCGTGTGTTTGTTTGTGTTGGTCGGCTGTGTCCAGAGAAGGACACGGCAGGAAACACGACACGTGACACGGGCTTTTCAAATGACACGGGCATGTGCATACCCGTGTCACCACTCGTGTTCCCAAGAGTCGTGTCGATTGGCGTGGCGGTTACTGGTGACACGACCCTAGAGCACGGGCGTGTCGGAAACCGACACGGGCTTGTTAGGTTGAGACACGGGCGTGTTTAGACCCGTATTAGTTTCTGTGCTCGACGATCGTGCCTGGATCGAGGCACACAACCTGGGACACGACCGTGTGCGAGGCCGTGTTCAGCCTAGGTTTGATGATTTTTGGGCGGATCTTAGCCATTCGTTTTCTTTAATTAAGATCCAACAGCCCAGATGTGTTCCTTCTCTGATAAGGCCGGGAATGGAGGTTTAATTCCTCATTTTCTTCAAAGTTTTCTCTTTCCAAGGAGTTAGAGCAAGGAGGAAGAAAGAGGAGGATTCCGGCCGCCGGCGGAGCATCGTAGCACCGTTTTGAGAACAGAGAGCGAATCCGCGGAGGAAATTCCATTGCGAAGCCTTCTATCCGTATAGTTTTTCCATGGCGCAGAAGTGTATTACAAGGGTAACAATTCTCTACTTGGGCATGTGAAGCTCTCCTTCTTTTGCATAGGGAAACCCGCTCCCGCGAGTGTGCGGTGTACCTTGGGGTTGACAGGAATAGTCCCCCTTGTGTTGCATATAGAGTACGGAAGCGAGGTACGGACATAGGAATTGTGTGTGAAGCCTACCCGGACATGTTGGTCTGGATCGGTGATGTTGCATTTTGTATGATTTGTTGGAGAAGACTCCGTGTTTTGTATTTTTCGGGTTTCTACACGGTAGATTGCAGTAGGGATCCTTGGGGATTAACTCCAAGTCTTACCCGGAAAACTGAGTAGAAACGTAATTCTGCTAATTTGGCGGCCTGAGAGACGGCCTTGTACATAACTGGTTATGTGTTGTTTGTATTTTTGCGGGATCCGAGAGAAGCTTGGATCGTGCATACGTCTTAAAGTGAACTACGCATTGTGAGCAAGAGGTAAGTGGAATCGGACCCGGGCTATGTGGTTCGGTGCGAGAGACCCAAAGAGGGACTGGCCGTTAGCATAGTCGGGAGCCTTAGATAGTGGTCAGAAAGGCTAAAATGCTCACGTTGTTGCCATCCCGGTGATGGTGGTGAAGCCACGGAATAGACCGGATTCACCGATAATGTGCCTTGAGTGCACGGGATGTTTGGGCCGTGAGAGCCTACACCTGTGGCGTAGTATATTCGCACTTTTATTGTTTAGCTGGTCTAATGAATTGTAGGGAAGGAGCACTGCCGTCCCGAGTAAGGGGCAGGGTCGTTATAATTTGGTCGACTTTGGCTGACCGTTGCTTTATTTGTCACCGTGCAGTGGAATGTTGCTTGCAGGTGCTGCGGAGCTGAGTGCTAAATAGCGGGCTGAAGCCCAAGTTGCCGAGCTGGCCCCCGAAGGCCAAAACGAATAGTTGTATTTTATTTTGTCATGTGTGGCCGGCCTGCGAGCCGATGTATGGAAAACACTACTTTGTTAAGTGAAACTCTTGTAAGGCCATAAAGCCAAATACTTTCTTCGTATTTGTTATTTCATTCCTGTGGTAGTTGTGGACATTCATGTTAGTTGATATTTCAATTATGGGTTCTTTATAACTGTTTAAAAGCTTTTGCTAGAATGCTCTTTTTAGGACGAGTCGTTATAGTTGTATAGTTTTGGTATTCTTATGTAACCCTTCCAACTATCCGTGGTATATGGCGTCGGGTTCCAGCAGGATCTTCTTTTATATGTCATACGACGGATTGAGGTGTTATAATTTGGTATTAGACTTTTGGTTCCAGTCAACTTAAATGAATTTGTGACGAATTCTTTTAAGGGGTGGTGAGCACATGTGTGCGTCATCGTTATAACATCAAAAAGAACCCATGAATGTCCACTTAGGAATGAAAATACACTTATTTTGTGGAATCTGAGTGTTCCAATGATTGTTTTAAGCAATCTGTTTGTCATCTAATGAAGGGTCTTTGCTATTATAGGCGGCTAGGAGCGGTGTTGGGCAATCGAAATGCCCGCAATTGAAAGATATGGTACCTAAACACCTAGAGGGGGGGGGGTGAATAGGTGACCTAATCCTTTTCTAACTTTGTTGGCAGCCAAACAGTTATATCACAGATTTCTAACTAGTTTATTACAGCAATCAGCAATAATCAAACAAACACAGATCATCCACAGCACAAACACAGCACAACACACAGTGTTTTATAGTGGTTCCCCAAGATATGGGTACATCCACTTTCCCCCTTCGCCTATCTAGCAGTGTACTAGATTCGGCCTAACTTCTCCACTGTCTCAGAACCCAAATTGGTTCCTACCTCAGGCCCAAAGCCTTACACTCAGCTTTATCCCAAAGCCTACACTCAGCCAATCAAGGCCTACACTCAGCCAATCCAAGGCCTACACTCAGAGATCTATATCTCCTACACTCAGGCTAACAAGCCCTACCCTCAGCCTTTATAAATATAGGCTTACAATCACTCAGATCCAATGGATCCTACAAGTTACAAATGTAATACAGATAATGACTCTACAACTCAGAATTACAGGAGGGGAGTTGAGAGATTCTTGATGAGTTCTTGGAAGAACTCAGCTGGATTCACCCTGACTTAGCTTTCTTCAAAGCTTCTTAAGTAGAACTGAATAAGGCTGAATCCTCCGCAGTTGTTCCTTGACCTCTGCTACTTAAGATCCAGAATTGATTCTGAATCCTTCTTCTCAGCCTAGTTCCTGAGGCTGATTTCTTGGAAGGAGCCCTCTCTCTCCAACTTCTTAGATCTGCAAATGGAATGCAAGATCTTCTTGTGTTGATACTTTGTGTACCACTTTTCTGATTACTTGAATAATCTGTACCACTTGTTAATCACTTGATCAATTCTTTCAACAACAGTTTCTGTAAACTGTGGGTGCCTATTTATAGCCCTTCTTCATGGTAACCGGCTGGTCCGGTTCATAACTGACTTCTGACATCTCTGACAGTTGCTGTAGACCGGCTGGATCGGCAGCTGTCATGTCAACCAGTCACTTCTTGAAAATCTCTAACTGTTTATAAGTGTCGAGACTTTCTGTCTTTAAGTGTCGACACTTATAGTCCAAGTGTCGACACATGTTGTATAAGTGTCGACACAAGTCTACAAGGTGTCGACACAATTCCTTGTATGTCTCAACACAGATTCTTCTGCATGTGTCGACACTGAAATTGAGTGTCGACACAAGTACTTGTTCTTCTAGCTTATGCTGTATTCTTCTAAGTGTCGACACATCTCCTTTGTGTCGACACAACTTCTTGTGTTGAATCTGTCTAGTGTCGACACTGCTTCTTGGTGTCGACACATAGTCTTCTATGTTGAATCTTGCTGAGTGTCGACACAGCTCCTTGTGTCGACACACAGTCTTGTCGTTGAGACTTCAGCTGAGTGTCGACACATTCCTTTAGTGTCGACACTTGTACTTAGAATAATTTGTTGCTCTTTCTATTCTTTGCTAAGTGTCGACACAGCTCCTTGTGTCGACACTTTCTTCCAGTGTTGAGTCTTCAGCTGTGTGTCGACACATTGTTCTGACACATACTTCAAATGTTGACTCTTCTGCATAGTGTCGACACTTTGTGTTGAGTGTCGACACTTACTTCAAGTGCTGACTCTTCTGCATAGTGTCGACACATTATGTTGAGTGTCGACACTTGTACTTAGACTCTGCAGACTTTTGCTGAGTGTCGACACAGATCCAAGTGTCGACACTTTCTGGTGTAGACACAGCTTCACTGACTGTCGACACAGCTCCTTGTGTCGACACTTTCTGTCTGCACTTTTCTTCACTGAGTGTCGACACAGCTCCTAGTGTCGACACTTTCTGTCTGGTGTCGACTCTGCTTCCCAGGTGTCGACACAATGACTCCAAGTGTCGACACTGCTTGTCTGGGTGTCGACACATAGTCTTCTCAAGTGTCGACACTTTCCCTCTGGGTGTCGACACATGGACTTAGAAACTTTTTGCTTCAGTTCAGTACTTTCTTAACCTGCACAAGTAACTCAAACATACATCAAATACATTATGATGTATATCATTGAGATGGGTGAGGCTTCTTCAAATCAGGTACATTTGACCAATGTACCCAACAATCTCCCCCTATTTGGAGAAGTCATAACCCTTAGTCAATGATATACACCATTCATAATTAAAAATTACAAAATGATGTAAAGCAGATTATAATCAGCAGGGTTAACATGAACATGTAAAACTTCACATATACACATTCAATATTGCAGAATGAACAAGAAATAGACACATACTCAGAACAATCATGAAAATATATTTATCATAAATTGTTGTAACATTTTTCTAATACATCTTTAATGATTTACAAAAATGTTTCTCATACAAAAGATTACAACAATCTTCAAATTAATTCCTAATCTATTTCTGATTAGGTTCTTTGATAACAATTCCTTTGCCAGATTTGACTTTAGCCTTGACAGCAGCAGCAGCAGTAGGCTCAGCATCAGCAGGATTCTTGCCTTTTGAGTCCTTCTTCTTTTGTTCTTCAGCCTTGATTTTCTGTCTCTCAAAATAGTGGTATGGCTTGGGGAAGTACTTGCTAGGCTCCACAGCTGTAGGAGGTAGCTTTCCCATCTTAGCCTTCCTTCTGTGCTGAACAATGGCTTCTTGCCTGATCTCATGCTTCCTCCATTCTGCTTCAGAGAACCACTTGTTTCTATCAGTAGTGTTGTCTTTAACAGCTTTCCAGGCAGTAAGAATTATGTTTCTAGAGGTAGGACTCCATTGTTCAAAGTCTGGCTTTAGTTCAGCTTGTTCCCTAAACCTTTTCTTTGACAACCTTGCCTCTACTTCTTTGTCTAAGGCCTCTTACATAGCTTCTGTGATAGGTTGAACAACCTTTTCTAAATGGACATTGTCCTTGCCCTCAGGTGGGCTATACATTGTGCTCACCTCTGCTTGAATCATTTCAAAATTTGGAGGTGGATAAATGACTTGAGCTACTTCTTGTGGCTCACCTCCAAAATATGCAAGGTTCAGTCCATATTCAGCAACTTCATTGTCATCATACAGGGGAGGATATCCAAGTGTAGCCCTGATGGAATTGGATATCCACTTAGCATGTTCAGAACTAGCCTTGACTAACACTCTCTCCCCCTTTATGACTTCTTGGGCAACATGATCTCTTACATCATCCTTCTGGAATCGGATTTGACCATCCAAGTACCTGATTCCATCTTTAAAATAAGGTCTAAGCTTTGTAAGTTGTTCAGAGATTGCTTTCTGGGAATTTTGTATTGCAGTTTTGACAGCAGTAATCTCAGCTTGGAATATTTTATCAAAGTCAGCCTTTGCAGCAGCAGCAGATGTAGAAGGTTCAGCAGACTTATTCTTCAACTCAGTGACTATAGCATTGTGGGAGGCAGTCAAATTATCATTCATTCTTAACTGATTCTCCAGCACATATCCTTGCTTTAATGCTACATCATCTACCTGAGCCTTGATCTTCTCTTGGTGAGTTGCCAAATAGACTACTGCATTCCCACCCTTGTGGAAGCAGTCAGTCATCTCCTTCTTGTTCAGGTTCATTTCAAACCTTATTGACTTGATATCTTGTGCAAGGTCAAACTGTAGGGACTTGTGCCCTTCATCCACATAAGCCTCTATTGCCTTCCTTTGCTCATCCAACTTGATCTGCATGGCAATCATCATAGCACTATAATCAACTGTTGGAGCTTGTTGAACTATAGGCTGTGGGGCAATGGATTGCAAGGCTTTCTTGTAATTCTGACTTCTTCTTTTAAAAACATAGATTTTCTTCTTCTTGGCCCTAGCACTCTCCTCATCCTCAGAGGCAGAAGTGCTGGCAATATCAACTCTATTCTTAGGGCTCTCAGGTTTGTCTGCTTGCACATCAAGTGCCTTCTCAGTCTCTGGCCTTAAAGGCTCATCCTGAACTGATATGTGCTCCCCCTCAGCAGCAGCACTCTTATCTTCAGCAGCAACCTTGTCCATATCAAAATCCTCTTGATCTAAATTCAGAAAGAGGTCTTCCATTGTGTATTCAGGAGGTGACTGTGCAGGAGAAGTACTTGGTTCTTCAACTACTTGAGTAGTATCTGGAACATTTTGCACAACAGCAGATGTGTCTTCAAGAACAACATCTGGAGCTTGGCTAGGTAGCTGAGTTTGCTGAGGAACATCAGACAAATCAGCATCTTCTATAAGATATTCTAAAGTTTTTAAGTCAGTGAGTACCTCTTGAATAATGATGGTGGCTTGCTCACTGTCCAGAGTAGATGGTTCTTCTACTACTGGAAGCTCCCCCTGGCTGGGATCCCTATGGATGAGGCTAGCTTGAGGCAGCTCCCCCTGGATCTCAGCTACATCTTGAGGAGCAGGAGTCTTTACCACTGTCTCTTCCTCCTGATCATCAGGTGTGAACACCACCTGTTCTTCACTTTCAGAACTGCTGGAGGACTCTTGTGCCACAGCAGCAGTTTTTCTCTTCTTCCTGGGAGGAGTGATTTTCTTAGTAACTTGCTTCTCAGGGGTAGGCATATCCTTTGACAGCACCCTTTCCCACCTAGAAAATATCCTGGAATCCATCTTTCTCATATGATTGATCTTGCTTCCAGCAGCTATGCTCATTACCTCTGGTATTGTACCAGCCAGGTAGAGACTTATAATTCTGCCCAAATTGGGCTTCTTCAGACTTTCCTTGATCTTCTCATAGATTACCATTGACCAATCTGTTCTTATGGTGAAGATAATTCTTGTCATGACATTGAACATTGAGGCTGACACCCTGTCATGCCCTCCAGGCTTACTGAGAATGACCTTTCCCACAATTTCAGACAGAAATTTTCCTTGACTGTTCATGCCTTTCCTGTTAAAGACAGAACCTATCTTCAGCTTTGGATCAAGTCCACACCAGGTAAGAGCTTCCCTGGTCTTGGATGTAGAAACTTCTTCTTCATCTTGAGTCTTAGGTAGCTGGAGTACCTTCCTTACACTTTTTGGTGAGACCTTGTCTTTGGATCCATGCACTCTGGATTTGATTCTATATCCAGAGTCATCAACTGTAGCTCCAGTAAGGAATTCAAGAACTTCCTTCTTCCAAATCTTGGTTGGTTCTGAAACCAAATATTCTAGTCCAGAATCGCTGACTAGGGTTACCACCGATTGGATTTCTTGATCTCCATCATCGAATGCGCCGCGCACAAGTTCATAGCCTTCGTTAACGTTCTCCTCGAGCTTGGGAGACATTAGGGTTTGGAGAATTAGTCTTGAGAAAAGAGAAATGTCGACACAATAGTTGTGGTCTCGAAACTTTGAAAGCGTGTCGACAATCAGAGACATAACCCTATTTATACCTTTTTGATTTTGAAGGTGAACAGGCGGGACAGCTAGCTTAACATGTGTCGACACTGGCAATAAGTGTCGACACTGACTTATAATGTCTCGACACGCATGTGTCGACACAAGTTTAGTCAACAGATATTATGTGTCGACACTTGGTTATGTGTCGACACAACATAACTCGATACATCGTCGAGACTTTACTTAGAAAATTCTGAGTAAAACATAAGTGTCGACACCATATTGGATGTGTCGACACCTACTTGACATGTGTCGACACTAACATTCTGAAGTGTCGACACTACATTCCTAGATGTGTCGACACGTTTTTCCTGAAGTGCCGACACCACTATTCTGTGTCGACATAGACTTGTCTATGTGTCGACACCTTTTTACTTAGTCAATTTTCTAGTCTGTAAACTTAGTCTAAGTTTATCATACCTAGGTCAATTTTGAATCTATTGAACTTAGCTTCTTCTAGTGGCTTAGTAAACATATCAGCTACTTGTTCATCTGTTTTAACATATTCAAGTGAAATATCTTCTCTTTCTACATGTTCTCTAAGAAAGTGATATTTAATCTCAATATGTTTTGTCCTACTATGAGATACAGGGTTATTAGCTATTGAAATAACACTTGTAGAATCACAGTAAAGTGGAGTTCTACTTACCTGAAATCCATAGTCCTCTAGCTGATGTTGAATCCACAGAAGTTGAGCACAACAACTTCCTGCAGCCACATACTCTGACTCAGCTGTGGAGATAGCCACACTAGTCTGCTTTTTGCTGCTCCATGAAATTAGAATTCCACCTAGGAATTGACAGGTTCCAGTAGTGCTCTTTCTATCCTCTTTGCATCCTGCAAAGTCTGCATCTGAATATCCTATTAGATCAAAGTCTCCATTCCTAGGGTACCAGAGGCCTAGATAGGGAGTGCCCTTTAGATATCTCAAAATTCTCTTGACTGCAGTCAAGTGAGACTCTTTGGGGCAGGCTTGATACCTGGCACAAACACATGTAGCATACATGATGTCTGGTCTACTAGCAGTTAAGTACAATAGGGAGCCAACTATCCCTCTATACAAGGTTTCATCCACAGGTTTCCCTGCATCATCCTTGCTAAGAGACATACTTGACCCCATAGGAGTCTTCATGGTGCTGGATGAATCCATACCATACTTCCTTATGAGTTCTAGGGTGAACTTGGACTGACAAATGGACAAACCACTTTCAGTCTGTTTAACTTGGAGACCCAAGAAAAACTTCAGCTCTCCCATACTACTCATTTCAAACTGACCTTGCATAAGTTTTGCAAACTTTTTGCAAAGGCTGCTTTCAGTAGACCCAAATATAATGTCATCTACATATATTTGGACAAGTATGACTTTGCCTCTAGATTCCCTAAGGAATAGAGTCTTATCTATTTTCCCCCTTGAGAACTTGTTCTCAATGAGGAAACTAGATAGGGTTTCATACCAAGCTCTAGGAGCTTGCTTTAACCCATATAAAGCTTTCCTAAGTCTATAGACATAATGAGGTAGAGTTGGATCAACAAAACCTGAAGGCTGCTCCACATAGACTTCTTCTTTAAGATTACCATTTAAGAATGCTGACTTGACATCCATCTGGTAAACCTTGAATCCTTGATAGGTTGCATAGGCCAAGAACATCCTTATGGCCTCCAGTCTGGCTACTGGGGCAAAGGTTTGATCAAAATCAATACCTTCTTCTTGCCTATATCCTTTTGCAACCAGTCTTGCTTTATTCTTTATGATGACCCCTTGTTCATCCATCTTATTTCTGTAGATCCACTTAACTCCTATTACATTGTGGTCTTTAGGTTTTGGAACCAATTCCCAGACCTTGCATCTCTTGAACTGATTTATCTCTTCTTGCATAGCTTCAGTCCATTGTGGATCTTGTATTGCTTCTTCAAATCTTTTAGGTTCAACTTGAGACAAAAAGCTGGAATAAATTACAGCATTCTGATATCTGCTCCTTGTTTGAACTCCTTGTCTTGGATCCCCAATAATCAGCTCTACTGGATGATCTCTAAGATGCCTGTGGGCTGGAGGCATCCTAGCTTCAGGTTGAACCTCTTCAGCATCTGCATCATGCTGTATACCTTGGATTTCTTCAGCAACTGGCACATGTAGTTCTCCCCCTGGACAGCAGCTACTTTCCTCTCCTTGCTGTCTAGCAGCTGGCACTTCTTCTATAGTAAGCTTGTCCAATTTCTTTGTCAAACCTGTGGGGCTACATACATTGCTAGACAACTCATTGTTAATTAGTTTTGTCTCATCAAAAACTACATGCACTGATTCTTCTACAACTTGTGTAGTCAAGTTGTAGACTCTATAAGCCTTACTATTATTGCTGTACCCAACAAATATTCCCTCTTGGGACTTGGCAGCAAACTTTGTTAAGTAAGACTTCCCATTGTTAAGTATGAAGCATTTACAACCAAAGATCCTAAAATAGGATAGGTTTGGTTTCCTGCCTTTCACTACTTCATAGGGGGTCTTGTTTAGCCTTTTAGTGATGGTAGCCCTATTTATCACATGACATGCAGTGTTAACTGCTTCAGCCCAGAAATATTCTGGCAGTAATGTATCACTAAGTAGGGTTCTACCAGCCTCTATCAAGGTCCTATTCTTCCTTTCAGCAATGCCATTTTGCTGATGTGTTCTAGGTGAAGAGAATTCTTGAAATATCCCAAAGTCTTCATATAGTTTTGTCATGCTTTCAGACTGAAACTCAGTATCATGGTCACTTCTAATTTTGACCACAGTACTATTTAGTTCATTCTGAATTTGCTTGACAAAGCTGGAGAAGACACTAGGTGTTTCAGATTTCTGCCTTAAGAAGAACACCCAGGAAAACCTTGAGTAGTCATCAACAACTACAAAGGTATAGACCTTCCTACCTAAGCTGTGAACTGGCATTGGACCAAATAGATCCATATGCAAGAGGTATAAACACCTCACAGCATCTTTGTTATCTATGCTTCTAAAGGTGGATTTAGTCTGCTTGCCCTTTTGACAAGCTGAGCAAATACCATCTTTGACACACTTAACTTGAGGACCATTCCTCACTAACTCTTTGCTAAAGAGTTTGCTAATAGTCTTGTAGTTAAGATGAGCTAGCCTCTTGTGCCACTTGACACAATGAGAGACTGTCTCATCAGCTATAAGACAAACAGGAGAACCATTGTTCTCAATCATAATGTCTAGACAGTAGACATTCCTCTTTCTATATCCTGTCAAAATGATCTCTTGATCACTTGACCTCTTGATATGACAACCATTTTTAACAAATGAGATGTCATACCCTACATCACTTAACTGACTTATACTTATAAGGTTGTGTTTCAACCCTTTAACATAAGCCACTTGAGTAATGGTAACAAGGTTTGAAGAAATGTTACCAAACCCTTTGATGATTCCTTTTTCAGAACCACCAAAGGTCACTTTAGGACCATTTTTGATTGGAATATAGTCCTTCAGTAGTCCCCTTGTTCCAGTCATATGTCTGGAACATCCACTATCCAAGTACCATGTTGAGGTATGGCCACTTGGATTCACCTGCAAAACAAATTAATGAACCTTAGAACCCAAAGTAATCTTGGGTCCTTGGTGATTGTTAGTTTGCAACTTGACAATGCTACCTACTGGCTTTCCACCAGGTAACTTGCTACTCACCTTGGCACTGGCATTGTGCCAACAATCCATTGCAAAATGGCCAATCTTGCCACAACACCAGCATTCAAACTTGTTGTACCTTTGCTTAGGTACAACCTTTGCTGTCTTGACTACAGCAGGCTTGTTGAATGTTGGGGCTTTGCCCTTGGACTTAAACTTGGACTGCTCAGTCCCTGCAGGTCTAACAAAACCCAGTCCAGCCTTGCCTTTATGATGAACAAATTCATCAATTAAAGGTAGCACTGATTTAGGTTTTGAAAACCTAGCAACCAAGTCCTTCTCCTTCTGAAGATTGTTCTCCAGACACTTAATTTGATCATTCTTAAAAGTGATAGTTCCCATCTGAATCACAGTAATGTGTTTCAGCCTGGCTACCTCATTCAGTTTTTGATCAAATTGCTTCTCAAAATCAGTTGCAGCAGCTTTAAGTTCAGCAATTTCCTTTGCCTGACTTTTGGCAAGGGATTTGCTTTTCTTATAAGCCTGTAACAGCACCTTATATTCATCTATGAGCTGATGAATATCCTCCTCAGACTCAGATATATTCTCATCACTTGATGAAGAAAAATTTGATTCTGAACTTGAACAAGAAACTGAACTTGAACATGAACCTTGTACCTGACTGGGTCCTGGCTGCTCCAGGATTTTGGCACTGTCTGTCAAAGCCATTAGTCCTTGGCAATGACTGTCTTCTTGTTCATAAATTGACTCCAAGATCTGCATGAATTCTTCCTCTTCTTCTTCAGCAAATAGCCCTATGTAGGCTTCAGCATCAGTATCAGTGTCTGAAGAAGAAATATCTGAAAGAGTCTTCTCATTCTTGGCAACAAAAGACTTCTCTTTCTTCCCTTTGAAGTGAGTCTTTTTCCTGTCACTGGATTCTTTTCTTTTCTCAGGACAATCTGCAATAACATGACCCTGTCTATTGCAGCAGTAGCACACAATCTTTGATCCAGTTGCCTTGCTTGTCTTTGTCTTTTTCCTGTCCTTCTTTGAAGGCTTTTTCTCCTGATACAAGACTTCTTTTCCCTTGTAAGTAGATGGTCTGGACCTCCACTGTTTCTTCTTCAGGAATTTCTGAAAGTGTCTAGTGAAGGCAGCAAAGTCTTCATCACTTTCACTGCTTGTAGACTTTGTACTGACAGACTCTTCTGACTCAGATTCAACTACCTCTGGAGGTGGAGTTGATGACTTAGTCATGCATTTTCTGGGAACTTCTGTCTTGAAAGCAACAGTCCTTTCCTTGTGCTCAGTCCTAGTAGATTTCTCCTCCTCTTTCCTCACTGTCAGCTGCATCTCATATGACAATAACTTGCCAAACAGTGTAGGAGGTGGAATTTCTCCCAACTTTGCCATTTCTCTTATGACACAGATCTTGGTGTCCCAATCTTTGGTTAGGGACCTTAGGAATTTGTCATTCAGTTCATAGTTGCTGAACTCTCTTCCATAAGACATGAGTTCATTAACTATTCTATAGAACTTCTTGTAGCATTCAGTGATGCTATCTCCCTTTCCTTGCCTAAAGCTCTCATACTCTTGATTAAGCAAGGACTTCCTATCTTGCCTAACTTCTTCAGATCCTTCCATATATACTATAAGAGTGTCCCACATCTCTTTTGCTGTCTTACAGTGAATTAAGTTCTGAAAAGTGGCATCATCAATGGCACTCACTATTATGTTCTGAGCCCTCTTGTCCATGGTGGCTAGGACAATTTCATCCTTGGTCATCTCAGAGAAATCCTTTGGAGTCCTCTGATTTGCATCCAATACTGAAATCTTCATTGGCACAAAAAGCCCTTCCTTTACTGTGATGTATATTCTGGGGTCAGAGGCTTCCATAAATAGCCTTACCCTCTCTTTCCAGATTCCAAAGATCTCCTTCCTGCATATGGGTAACTTCATGGAACCCAACTCTTTGTGATTCTCATAAGAACCCATGTTTCTTGAAGTTCTTGAATTTCTTGAATTTCTTGAATCTGTTTTCTGACTTAGACTGTTTCTGCCAAACAGGATCTCCTTAGACTGTTAGTCCTTGTTTTGAGGAACCTGGCTCTGATACCACTTGAATGATATGGTACCTAAACACCTAGAGGGGGGGGGGGTGAATAGGTGACCTAATCCTTTTCTAACTTTGTTGGCAGCCAAACAGTTATATCACAGATTTCTAACTAGTTTATTACAGCAATCAACAATAATCAAACAAACACAGATCATCCACAGCACAAACACAGCACAGCACACAGTGTTTTATAGTGGTTCCCCAAGATATGGGTACATCCACTTTCCCCCTTCGCCTATCTAGCAGTGTACTAGATTCGGCCTAACTTCTCCACTGTCTCAGAACCCAAATTGGTTCCTACCTCAGGCCCAAAGCCTTACACTCAGCTTTATCCCAAAGCCTACACTCAGCCAATCAAGGCCTACACTCAGCCAATCCAAGGCCTACACTCAGAGATCTATATCTCCTACACTCAGGCTAACAAGCCCTACCCTCAGCCTTTATAAATATAGGCTTACAATCACTCAGATCCAATGGATCCTACAAGTTACAAATGTAATACAGATAATGACTCTACAACTCAGAATTACAGGAGGGGAGTTGAGAGATTCTTGATGAGTTCTTGGAAGAACTCAGCTGGATTCACCCTGACTTAGCTTTCTTCAAAGCTTCTTGAGTAGAACTGAATAAGGCTGAATCCTCTGCAGTTGTTCCTTGACCTCTGCTACTTAAGATCCAGAATTGATTCTGAATCCTTCTTCTCAGCCTAGTTCCTGAGGCTGATTTCTTGGAAGGAGCCCTCTCTCTCCAACTTCTTAGATCTGCAAATGGAATGCAAGATCTTCTTGTGTTGATACTTTGTGTACCACTTTTCTGATTACTTGAATAATCTGTACCACTTGTTAATCACTTGATCAATTCTTTCAACAACAGTTTCTGTAAACTGTGGGTGCCTATTTATAGCCCTTCTTCATGGTAACCGGCTGGTCCGGTTCATAACTGACTTCTGACATCTCTGACAGTTGCTGTAGACCGGCTGGATCGACAGCTGTCATGTCAACCAGTCACTTCTTGAAAATCTCTAACTGTTTATAAGTGTCGAGACTTTCTGTCTTTAAGTGTCGACACTTATAGTCCAAGTGTCGACACATGTTGTATAAGTGTCGACACAAGTCTACAAGGTGTCGACACAATTCCTTGTATGTCTCAACACAGATTCTTCTGCATGTGTCGACACTGAAATTGAGTGTCGAGACAAGTACTTGTTCTTCTAGCTTATGCTGTATTCTTCTAAGTGTCGACACATCTCCTTTGTGTCGACTCAACTTCTTGTGTTGAATCTGTCTAGTGTCGACACTGCTTCTTGGTGTCGACACATAGTCTTCTATGTTGAATCTTGCTGAGTGTCGACACAGCTCCTTGTGTCGACACACAGTCTTGTCATTGAGACTTCAGCTGAGTGTCGACACATTCCTTTAGTGTCGACACTTGTACTTAGAATAATTTGTTGCTCTTTCTGTTCTTTGCTAAGTGTCGACACAGCTCCTTGTGTCGACACTTTCTTCCAGTGTTGAGTCTTCAGCTGTGTGTCGACACATTGTTCTGACACATACTTCAAATGTTGACTCTTCTGCATAGTGTCGACACTTTGTGTTGAGTGTCGACACTTACTTCAAGTGCTGACTCTTCTGCATAGTGTCGACACATTGTGTTGAGTGTCGACACTTGTACTTAGACTCTGCAGACTTTTGCTGAGTGTCGACACAGCTCCAAGTGTCGACACTTTCTGGTGTAGACACAGCTTCACTGACTGTCGACACAGCTCCTTGTGTCGACACTTTCTGTCTGTACTTTTCTTCACTGAGTGTCGACACAGCTCCTAGTGTCGACACTTTCTGTCTGGTGTCGACTCTGCTTCCCAGGTGTCGACACAATGACTCCAAGTGTCGACACTGCTTGTCTGGGTGTCGACACATAGTCTTCTCAAGTGTCGACACTTTCCCTCTGGGTGTCGACACATGGACTTAGAAACTTTTTGCTTCAGTTCAGTACTTTCTTAACCTGCACAAGTAACTCAAACATACATCAAATACATTATGATGTATATCATTGAGATGGGTGAGGCTTCTTCAAATCAGGTACATTTGACCAATGTACCCAACAGCAATCGGCGGAAAGTAGTGCACCGAGGGACGTGCCTATAACACCTCCTTCAGCTGAAACCATCAGATTGGTTGCTAAAGTAGTCTTTGCTATGATTAATGCCCAACCTGTAGGACAAATGGACCATGTACCACCTGTTAATGAGCAAGAACAGATTAGTGCGGCAGAGCCTAGAGTGGTAGAGCGCGTGACAGTTGATCAGGTAGCACCAAGGAGAGATACGGAGAAGCAGCTCAAGCATGTAATGAGCTTTAATCCTCCAATGTTAGACGGGATTGGAACGCCAACTCAAGCTGAGGATTGACTCTCTACGATAAAGAGGGTTTTGACGACCACAGAAACTGTTGAGTGGCAGAAGACCACCATAGTGACCTTCCTATTGGATGGTGAGGTGAGGCTGTGGTGGGACGAGTTGGAGGTTCATCTCTTAGTGGGAAGGCAACTTGCGGATGTGTCTATGGAGTAATTCTCAAGGTTGTTCCTGGCTAGATATCTACCCCCTGCTCAGAAGCTGGAGATGGAGAATCAGTACCTTGGTCTGACTCAGGGAGGCAGAAGCGTGGATGAGTATCTCCACGCGTTTACGTGGTTGGGTCGTTATGCTGGTGCTATGTTTTCGGAAGAGGAGCGGAAGACCAACATATTCTATGAGGGTCTACGTGGCGACCTACAACTTCTCCTTACTGGGCCTAAGGTGCAGGGCTTCCTAGCCTTGGTCAATTCGGCCCGGTCATTGGAAAAGGTCGTGAAGAAAGTTCAAGAGAAGAAGGATCCAGGGGAAAAGAAGTCAGAGTTAAAAGTGCCAAATGCAAAGTCGGGTTTCCGTAGATGGAACAAGAAGCCGAAGACTTCGAACTCAGCCCCTTCGTCTGGTGCGGCAGGGGCGAACACAAGTCGAGTCCCAGGAGCGTGCTATAACTGCAGAAAGATGGGGCATTTTGCTCGTGAGTGTTGGAGCGAACGTGCAAAGTCCGAGAGGAAGCCTGGAGCAACCTACGAAGAAAAAAAGGGAAGGCGGTAGAGTCAACCGCATCCCACCATGCTCCAGCCCAGCCTAGAGTTTACAACCTTGGTCTGCAAGAGGCCATAAAACAAGCTGACGTGGTGACCGGTATGAGTTAAATTATAGTAGATTAACTTTATGCGGTTGTTACCTTTTTATATGTTAGCTTACATTTGTTTGTGCTAGGCTTCGTGTTGATTTTTGATTGTCCGGCGAGAGCCCTGTTTGATACGGGAGCTTTGTATTCCTTCTTGTCCGAACGATTAGTATCGCGCATCGGAGTCTCTTCCCCGATGGCTAAAGACAAGTTGGATGTGTTGTTGCCCAATGGGTGCTCAATGCGCGTGGATAGAGTCTGTGTGGTTAAGATTCGGATTGGGGATCAGGATTTTGACTTGCAAGCATCGGTACTACCGTTTGTGGAGTTCGACGTAATGTTCGGTATGGACTTACTCTCGGAGCAGCGAGCATATATTGATTGCAACCAAAGAAAGTTAAGTTGGGGCTGAATACTGATCGGGAGACTACGTTCGCGGGCATGAAGGGGTCAGGTAAGGTTTTGATGTCGGCCCTACAGTTGATCAAGGCAGTTCGGTCTGGGGCAAAGCTGTTTGTCACATTAGTGCAGACTTCAATGCCTAAGCCAAGTTTGAGCAGTATTCCAGTTGTGTCCGAATATCCTTATGTGTTTCCGGATGATCTCCCAGGAGCCCCTCCTCAGTGGGAGAATGATTTTACTATTGAGCTGGTGTCGGGTGCCAAACCGGTGTCACGCTCTCCGTATCGAATAGTGCCAAGAGAGATGGCGGAGTTGAAGGTGCAACTGCAAGAGTTTTTGGAGCAATGGTATGTGCTTCCAAGTTCATCGCCTTGGAGCGCACCAGTCCTCTTCGTTAAGAAGAAAGATGGGAGCTTGCGACTCTGTATTGACTATCGAGAGTTGAACAAGCTTACGGAGAAGAATAAGTATCTGATCCCAAGGATTGACGATCTATTTGATCAGTTGGTTGGGTCTATAGTATATTCGAAGTTAGATCTGAAGTCCGGCTACTACCAATTAAGGATAAGGGAAAGCGACATCCCAAAGACAGCGTTCAACACGCGGTTTGGGCATTATGAGTTCACGGCCATGCCGTTTGGGTTGACCAATGCGCCATCCGTGTTTATGGATTTGATGAATAGGATGTTCATAGAGTACCCGGATCGTTTCGTGATAGTTTTTATCGACGATATCCTGGTGTACTCGCAGTGTGAGGAAGATCACTACAAGCATCTGCACCTGGTGTTGGAGACGTTGAGAAGAAATCATTTGTATGCTAAGTTCTCCAAGTATGAGTTCTGGTTATCCTCGATAGCATTCCTTGGTCATGTTGTTAGTGGTGAAGGGATAGCAGTGGATCCGGCGAAGATAGTGGCGATACGGGAGTGGCCTGTATTGACTACCGTGGCGGAAGTCCGGAACTTTCTGAGGCTTGCCGGCTACTACAGGCGCTTTGTAGAGAACTTATCGCGGATAGCACTACCACTCACGACGTTGACAAGGAAGGATCAAAAGTTTGTGTGGTCGTTGGTGTGCGAGCGGGCTTTTGAAGAATTGAAGAGGCAGTTGACCACGACGCATATCTTATGTTCGCCGAGTGGGACTGAATGGTTCAAAATCTTTAGTGATGCTTCGGGAAATGGTTTGGGCTGTATTCTGCTACAGCATGGGAGCGTGATAGCCTATGGTTCACGATAATTGAAGGTTCATGAGCGGAATTATCCGGTCCATGACTTAGAGTTAGCGGCCGTGATATTTGCTCTAAAGCTGTGGATGCACTATCTATACGGTGTGAAGGTCGACATCAACACCAATCATAAGAGCCTGAAGTACCTGTTGGATCAGAAGGACCTGAACATGAGGCAGCGGAGGTGGATGGAGTTCCTAGGGGACTACACCTTCGAGATACATTATGTGCCTCGGAAAGGAAATGCAGTGGCAGATGCATTGAGTTGCAGGGTTCCTGCGCGAGCCAACTGGTTGTCGGTACATGATGAGAGTTTGGTCAATGATTTGGAGGCATTGGAGATAACTTGTGTCTACAAGAAGTCTAGTGCCGAGGAGAAATTGTTTTGGACAGAGGTGCAGTATGACCTAGCTGATAGAGTTCGGCGGGCATTGGTTCAGGATAGCAGCATGAAGCAGATCTTGGATGAATCTTTGGATGAGTCAAATTCCCAACTTGTTGTTGAAGATGGACCACTAAGGAGGAACGGTCGCCTATGCATTCCTAGTGCGGATAATCTTCAGGAGGAGTTGATGTACGAGGCTCATCATACCAAGTACTCAATCCACCCGGGGAGCACAAAGATGTATAAAGACATGAAGAAGTTGCTCTGGTGGCCATGATTGAAGAAGGATGTAGCACTTTATGTGGCCAAGTGCCAGACGTATGCCCTGGTAAAGACGGAGTGTCAGAAGCCCGGGGGTTTCTTGAAATCCCTACCTATCCTAGAGTGGAAATTTGAAGACATTTCTATGGATTTTGTGCATGGTTTTCCAAAGTCGCAGAGGGGAAACGACGCCATCTAGGTGGTCATAGATAGATTGAAAAAGGTGTCGCATTTTATTCCGAACAGGAAGGAAGATCCGGTGGAGAAGTTAGCCAAACTCTATGTGGATAATATTGTACGATTGCATGGTATGACCCACAGTATAGTTAGTGACCGAGATGGACGCTTCACATCGAATGACTGGAGGCTGGTGCATAGTCTGTTGGGAACTAAGTTGAGTTTCAGCACAACCTTTCATCCGCAGACTGATGGTCAGACCGAGCAGGTCAACCGGACGATGGAGGATATGCTCCGTATGTGCGTCTTGGATTTCGTAAAGCAGTGAGAAGATCACCTGTACATAGTGGAGTTTGCATATAACAACAGTTATCAGGTGAGTATTGGAATGACGCCTTTCGAGGCCTTGTATGGGAGAAAGTGCCGCACACCATTGTCTTGGTTGGAGACAGGCGAATCGAAGCTATACAAACGTCAAACGGTAGAAGACTCCACTTTAATGATACGTACAGTTCAGGAAAGGTTGAAGATCGCTCAGGACAGGCAGGCAAAATACTATAACGCCAAACATAGGAATGTGGAGTTCGGTGTTGGCGACTGGGTGTATTTGAAAATCAAGTCATTTAAGGGTGTCTCGTGGGTTCGACGCTTGAAGAAGCTGAGTCCGAGATACCTTGGACCATTTGAAATCCTGGAGCGTGTTTGCGAAGCCGCGTATCGATTGAAGCTGTCAGTGGAGTTGAGTGGGCTACATGATGTGTTCCACGTATCGGTGTTGCGGAAGGCGGTGCAAGAGCCTTCGCAAGTCATTGCGGTCGATCAAGTGCTGGTTGATTATGGGTTGACGACGAAGGTCAAGCTAGTATGCATTGAAGACTTGGAGGTTAAGCGACTCCGCAATAAGGAAATCTGAATGGTTGAAGTCCGTTGGGATAACTGCAGACGTGAGGAGCTTTCTTTGGAGTGAGAGCAGACTATGATGGAAGAATACCCCGAGTTATTCCACTCAGGTAACATTTAAATTTTGTGTACCTTTACATAATTTCAGGACGAAATTCTTTAAGTGGGGGAGATTTGTAACGCCTCGAAAATCGTATCGAGCTGGTCGTGTCCAAGAGTATTTTTTATTCCTGTATAGGGGTACACAGCCTAGGACACAGCCATGTCCAAGGCCGTGTGATTGTTTGTGTTGGCCGACTGTGTCCAGAGAAGGACACAGCAGGAAACACGGCAGCGTGACACGACGTGTCAAATGACACGGGCGTGTGCATACCCGTGCCACCACCCGTGTTCCCAAGAGTCGTGTCGGTTGGCGTGGCGGTTACTAGTGACACGACCCTAATGCACGGGCGTGCCGGAAACTGACACGGGGGTGTCAGGTTGAGACACAGGCGTGTCTTGAACCGTGTCAATTTCTGTGCTCGACAATCGTTCCTGGATCAAGGCACACGGCCTGGGACACAGCTATGTGCGAGGCCGTGTTCGGCCCAGGTTTGATGATTTTTGGGCGGATCTGAGCCGTTCGTTTTCTTTAATTAAGATCCAACGGCCCAGATGTGTTCCTACTCTGATAAGGCCGGGAATGGAGGTCTAATTCCTCATTTTCTTCAAAGTATTCTCTTTCCAAGGAGTTAGAGCAAGGAGGAAGAAAGAGGAGGATTCCGGCCGCCGGCAGAGCATCGGAGCACCATTTTGAGAACCAAGAGCGGATCCGCTAAGGAAATTCCATTGCGAAGCCTTCTATTCGTATAGTTTTTCCATGGCGCAGAAGCGTACTACAAGGGTAACGATTCTCTACTTGGGCATGTGAAGCTCTCCTTCTTTTGCATAGGGAAACCCGCTCCCGCGAGTGTGCGGTGAGTGTGCGGTGTTCCTTGGGGTTGACAGGAATAGTCCCCCTTGTGTTGCATATAGAGTCTGGAAGAGACGTACGTACATAGGCATTGTGTGTGAAGCCTACCCGGACATGCTGGTCTGGATCGGTGATGTTGCATTTTGTATGATTTGCCAGAGAAGACTTCGTGTTTTGTGTTTTTCGGGTTTCTACACGGTAGATTGCAGTAGGGATCCTTGGGGATTAACTCCAGGGCGCACCCGGAAAACTGAGCGGAAACGTAATTCTGCTAATTCGGCAGCCTGGGAGCCGACCTTGTATATAACTGGGTTATGTGTTGTTTGGATTGTTGCGGGATCCGAGAGAAGCTTGGCTCGTGCGTACATCTTAAGGTGAACTACGCGTTGTGAGCAACGGGCAAGTGGAATCGGACCCGTGCTATGTGGTTCGGTGCGAGAGACCCAAAGAGGGACTGGCCATTGGCATAGTCTGGAGCCTTAGACAGTGGTCAGAAAGGCTAAAATGCTCACGTTGTTGCCATCCCGGGGATGGTGGTGAAGCCACGGAATAGAGCGGATTCACCAATAATGTGCCCTGAGTGTACAGGGTGTTTGGGCCGTGAGAACCTACACCTGTGGCGTAGTATATTCGCACTTTTATTGTTTAGCTGGGCTAATGAATTGCAGGGAAGGAGCACCGCCGTCCCGAGTAAGGGGCGGGGTCATTATAATTTGGTCGGCTTTGGCTAACCGTTGCTTTGTTTGCCACCGTGCGGTGGAATGTTGCTTACAGGTGCTGCGGAGCCGAGTGCTAAATAGTGGGCTTAAACCCAAGTTGCTGAGCTGGCCCTCGAATGGCAAAGCGAATAGTTGTATTTTATTTTGTCATGTGTGGCCGGCCTGCGAGCCGATGTCTGGAAAACACTACTTTGTTAGGTGAAACTCTTGTAAGGCCATAAGGCCAAATACTTTCTTTGTATTTGTTATTTCATTTCTGTGGTAGTTGTGAACATTCATGTTAGTTGATATTTCAATTATGGGTTCTTTATAACTGTTTAAAAGCTTTCGCTAGAATGCTCTGTTTAGGACAAGTAGTTATAGTTGTATGGTTTTGGTATTCTTATGTAACCCTTCCGACTGTCCATGGTATATGGTGTCGGGTTCCAGCTGGACCTTCTGTTATATGCCATACGATCGATGGGGGTGTTACAGAATAGAGGTATCAAAATACTCTCTTTGCTTAGCCAACATGGCTTCTATTTTATTTAAGATAGTGTCGTCAATAATGACTCCAGTTTGAGGAGGTGGAGGACGTAGAATTTGAGCTGTCTAGGGAACTACTTCTTCAATGAGCACAGTAGATGTGGAGGTCTAATTTCTTCTAGCAGTTGTTGTTTCATCTTCAACATCTTCACCTATGATAGTGGGAATGTTGAAGTGTAGGCTTGGGAGAAGTGGTTCAACATCTTTAAGAGATAATTCTTCAGCATCAGAAATTGAAACTATCTCTTCATCTTGCTCCCCCTCAACAAGAGACCGGGGGCTGAGAAGATTCTGGTTTAGATGGATATTTTGGTTGAGATGATTTTTCTGGTTGAGAAGATTCTTCTGGTTGAGATGGATTTTCTTCAGGCAAAGGGGAGGGAGGTTCTTTAGAGGTGAGCTCCTCTATCATCTTGTCAATGTCAGCTACTGTAGATATTACTTGATTTTCTACCGGGGCATCAGTAAGAAGTTCTTGATCAGATAGGTCAGCAACAATAAGACCTGAGCTATCTTCTTGGATAGAAGTGCCCTTTGTAGCAGCAGATGGAGTTGTAGCTTCTTTTATGACTATATGTTTAGCAGCTAGTGGAGTTGTGACTTGGGCTTGAATATCAGATAGGACTATGGCTGGAACTGGAACTTGAGCAGACTGCACTGTCACTTATATAGATGGAGCAGGCTCCCCCTCAATAACTGCACCATCTGTGCCAGTTATTTGATGAGAGTGGGGAGATGGGGTCCCGACTTCATCTACAACTGTCCTTGTAGCTGGAGGGGATTGGCCTGGCCTTTGGAGTTTGATTTCCCATCTCTGTATGGAGGTTATTGAAATCTTCTTCATGTGATGAATGTCCATTCCCTTGGCTAAGGTAAAGACATCTGGCCTCAACTGATTTAGATAGAGGGACAGAATTCTTCCATAGTTGGGGCTTTTTATACTCTCTTTGATCTTGTCAAATATCATCATCCCCCATTGAAATATCTTTCTACAGATTATTGCTGTCATCATGCCAAAGAAATCAGTGGTGATATAACTTATTGAACTGGTGCAATATAGGAGAACCTTTCCCAGAATGTCGGCAAGTAGCTTGCTCTCTGCATTCATATGCTGTCGGCGAGTTGTGAGGGTTGAGTCGAGAAGGACACAAAAGCTGTAAGCCCTCTCATAGTCTGGACCATCTAAGTCATCTTCCTCATCAATCACCGGCAGCCGTAGAAGTTGAGAAACAGAGGTTGATGTCATCTTGACCTTGATGTCGCCTACCTTGGTTTTTAGAACTTTGCCATTACGCTTGACCTTGGCATTCTAGAAGAACTCTTCCACATCATAAATAAGAACTTTGCATGGGTGTTGAAGATCAAAGGTCAGTCCAGCGGTGTCGAGCAATATAAGAACATTTCTGAAGTCGTCAGAAATATCGATGATTCTAGTTGAAATGAGTTCACTACTGATGCCTATCTTTGATGCGGGAGCCATTGAATGAAGAATTGAAAGTCTGCTAGCCGGAGAGAAGAGAAACAGGGTTGTTTGCCGGAGGAGCGGTGGAGACGAAGAAGATGAAGGGTTTTCTCGAGAAGGAGATTTTAAAATCCGAGATTTGGATTTTTCAGGACTTATTCTATTTATATAAACCCTAAATCTTGATGATTAAGGAAAGAAATAATAATAAAATACCTGAAGTATGGTGGTTGGAGTGCCCGGGTGCAAATTTCAAAATTTGAACTTTGAGAAAACTCTGCATCTGATTTCTCGAGTGAAAGAAATTTCTCGAGAATAAGCTCTCATGTTCTTGAGTAGAGATATCATTTCCGAGAAGCAAACCTGATGTTCTCGAGAATAAACTAAGTACTCGAGTAATGAAGTTGTTCTAGATAAGTGAAATCCTGACTTAGAATTTTCTTGATTTTGAAGGGTATTCTGATTCTTGAAATTTACTGTGAGGCCATTTTCTTCAGCATTTCTTATTGAGCATGCCAAGTTCTGTTTTGAAGAACGAGAACTTGTCCTCGTTCAGTGGCTTCGTGAATATGTCTGCAACCTGCATGTCAGTTGGAACATACTAGAGATTGATGTCTCAATACTCCATATGCTCCCTGATGAAATGGTATCTCAGCTCTATGTTTTTTGTCTAGCTGTGAGAGACTGGGTTGTTGGCTATTGCATTTGCACTGGAGGAGGCACATAACAGTGGGATGTCCTTGACCTTCAAGTTATAGTCTTCAAGTTGATTCTTGATCAAGAGTAATTATGCACAACAACTGCTGGCAGAAATGTATTCTGACTCGGCCGTTGAGATTGCGGCATAATTTTGCTTCTTACTGCTCCATGAGATGAGTCTCCTTCTAAGGAATTAGCAAGTCCCGGAAGTGCTCTTTCTATCATCTTTACTACTTGCAAAATCTGCATCTGAAAATCTAATTAGCTCGCTATCATTATTTCTTGGGTATCATAAGCCAAGATTTGGTATGCCCTTAAGGTATCTCAAAATCCGCTTTTCAGCTGTGTAATGAGATTTCTTAGAGTTCACCTGATATCTAGCACACACACATGTTGAAACAATGATGTCTGGCCTACTAACAGTAAGGTAGAGCAAGGATCCAATTATACTTCTGTGCTTGGTTTCATCAAAAGGTTTTCCTTTCCCATCCTTGTACAGAGACATAGCTAAACCCATTGGAGTCCTCATAGAGGTTGCATTCTCCATTCCGAATTTCTTAATCAACTCTTTGGTGAACTTCGTCTAAGAGATAAAAATTCCATCCTCAGATTGTATCACTTGAAGTCCTAAGAAATACTTCAGCTCTCTCATACTGCTCATTTCAAACTTCCCTTGCATAAGTTTGGAAAACTTCTTGCAAAGGTTGTCATCAGTATAACCAAAAATTATGTCATCGACATAGATTTGCACTATCAAAATCTTGCCTTTAACTTCTCTAAGAAATAATGTTTTGTTTATCTTTCCCCTTGTGAACTTGTTCTCAAGAAGAAAGTTAGACAGCGTTTCATACCAAGCTCGTAGAGCTTGTTTCAAACCATATAATGTTTTAAATAATAAATAAACAAAATAAGAATGTTCAGGGTCAACAAAACCTGGAGGTTGTTCCACATACACTTCTTCCTTTATGTCACCATTAAGGAAGGCTGACTTCATATCCATTTGGTAGACAATGAAGCCTTTGAGTGCAGTATATACGAGGAACAACCTGATTGGCACCAGTCTTGCCACTATAGCATATGTCTGATCGAAGTCGATCCCTTCTTCTTATCTGTACCCTTTGGCGACGAGTCTGACTTTGTTCTTTATTATGGTTCCATCTTCGCCCATCCTGTTCCAGTAGACCCACTTTTTTTAAATCACATTCTTTACTTTGGGTCTTGGCACAAGCTTCCAGAAATGGCAATGTTTGAATTGATTTAGTTCTTCTTTGATTGCCATTACCCTAGATGCGTCCTTGTTTGCTACCTCAAACATCTTTGGTTAAACTTGCGAGAGAAAACTCAAATACAAAATCTTATTAGTTTTACCTGAAAGTCAAGTCTATGGGTAGATAGTCACCTACGGGTGGGTGGGGGGGGGGGGGGGGGGTGGGTGGGTGGGGGTGAATAGGTGACCTTTAAAAAATTCCTTTACAATTCTTTGTCCCTTATTAAATAGCAATAATACTATCATGGTTTATATCACATACAACACAAGTAAAGAACAACACACAACACACAACACACATCACACAAAGAATTTATAGTGGTTCCCCTAACTTGGGTACATCCACTTTCCCCCTTCTTTCTCACTAGCAATGTGCTAGATAAGGTTATAGCTCCTCCTTCTCAACTCGGATCCAAAGATCCTACAGGCTCAGTTTCTATCAAGAAACTTACACTCGGACCAACTTGTGCTACCTCAGAGATTCCCTCAATCTCCTACCTAGGGCCCTCTCAAGAACCCTACCTCAGCCTTTATAGAATAGACCTACAACTCAGTGATTTACCCAAACCACCTACCTCAGGTCCTCTAAAGAACCGTACCTCATCCTTTATAATTTAGGCTTACAATCTCAGAGAAAAGAATCTCCTACCCACTCAAATATCTAGGAGATCTTACAATATAAAGGGATAAGATAAAACTCAGAAAATAAAAAGCCTGTAATCTAATAATCTGTTTACACAGATTCTTCAAATCAACTACAATTGGACTTCTTCTCGATAGATCTGCACACTGAAAAGTTTCTTATCTGAATCAACAATCTTCTTAATGTTGATCAGAGTGAATATCTTGAAGATATTGTTGATCAGATACAACTAGATCTTCAGATCAACATAGTAAAAGGGATCTGAGGATCTTCTTGAAGACGTTCGTCTTCTTCCTCTTTCTCGAATATGTCGCCTGGTTAGGACTTGGAAGAATTATAATGAGAAATTCTGATTGCCTGATTTGATCTGTCAGTTCTTATTTTTGATTTGAATATCTCGTATATCTCTAATTTTGTGAAGGAAACACTACCTATTTATAGACTTCACAGATGTCTGGATTCTGTTTGATGACATCAACAACATAAATAAATTCCTTCCTTGACCTGTTTCTGTTGAAGTATGTGTTTACTGCAACTGACTTGACAGTTCTGACATGTCTTGACATGTTTGGTGTCGACTCAGCATATTCTGAACCATAAGCATCGAGATGTTACTGATGTCTCAACACATGTGTCGAGATATCTTAGTAGTCTCGACACATTCTAACTTGGAATAATTTTCTTCAGAAGCTGAAAGTGTCGAGACAGTTAACTTGTCTCAACACACCCGTTATCTGTGTTGACATCTCTTAATACTTCCTTATGTCGAGATAGTTAGATTGACTCGACACACTCTGTCTGCTATGTCAACATCTTCTGATTCTGCCTTATGTCGAGACTGTGAGATTGTATCGACACAATCTGTCTACTATGTCGACATCTTTTGATTCTGCCCTGTGTCGAGACAGTGTGATTGTCTCGACACAATCTGTCTGCATGTGTAGACAACTTCTGATTCTGCCTTGTGTCGAGACAGTGAGATTGTCTCGACACAATATTACTCAAAATAAATCTCCTCTTTATTTTATCAAGTATGCTGACTCAGTCTTCAAGGTGTCGAGATAACTGACTTGTCTCGACACAACTTCTACAGAGGTGTCAACACAATTGAGCTGTGTCAACACATTTGTGCATAGATAAATATTTTCATTTTAAGTCCTGCATATGTAAACATAATATACATCAAATACAACTTTATGTATATTATTGAGTTGACAAGGGGCTTCTCCAAATTAGGTACATAATTCCCAATGTACCCAACAATCTCCCCCTAGTCGGAGAAGTCATAACCTTAATACAATGATATACACCACAATACCAAAATATGATGTAAATGATTTAGCATCGCAATAGATTATAATAAGACAACAAAAAAATAAGGCCAATGAACTTTTTCAAAATTTAACAAAATTTAACAGTCCAAGGATTACACTAAGTTATTACATAATTCCCAGGCAGTACATAATAAATTAAGATTGATCTGGCTCCTTAATGACAATGCCTTTCCCTCATTGAATTTTGGTTTTAACTTCTGGCTTACTATCATCAGCTATCTTCTTGCCTTTTTGTTCTTGATATTGGTATGCTGTTCAGACTTAAGTCTTTGTGTTTCAAAGTAATGGTAGGCTTGGCGAAATATTTGCTTGGTTCAACAGTAGTAGCGGGAATCACCCCATTCTTCTGAACTTTTCTGAAGTTATAAATAACATCTTATTGCTTGAGATGCTTATTCCATTCCTGCTCAGTGTATCACTTTCCCCTATCATATCTATTAGTGTTAACTGCTTGCCAATAAGTGAGTATAATACTTCTAGAGGTTGGACTCCACTGCTCAAAGTCAGGCCTAGCCTCTGCCTGCTCTCTAAATCTTTTATTAGACATTTGGACTTCTTTTTTCCTTCAGCAGGGCAACATCAGTCATCTCCACCTCTTTACAAACAACATTCTGAGCATTAGGTGGAGGACTATACATGGTCTGGACAGCACCTTGAATATCCTCAAAGTGTGGTGGAGAATATATTATCTGTTCAACAACTGGAGGAATTCCTTCCAACTGAGTTGGTTGGCAGCCAGACTCAGCTGTCTGATCATCATCGTATAGTGGGGGTAGCCAAGAGTAGCTCTGATGCTATTGAAAGTCCACTTAGCATGATCAGAGTTGGCTTTTATCATAACACTCTCCCCCTTTATGACTTCTCGGTCAATGTAATCTTTTAAATCATCCTTCTAAAATCTTACTTGATTTATTACATGATGAATCCCAGAGGTGTAATGAGTTTTAAGTTTCTGAATCTGATCAATGAAACCTTTTCCTGACTCCTTTATGGCTGATTTTAGAGAAGCTGATTCAACTGAGAGGTTGGATTTAGTAGCTGCCGATGTAGAAGTAATCTTGTCTTCCAAAGCTTGTGCTTGTTCAGTAAGCTTTGTCAGTGACATGTCATGTATTTGTATGAGATTGTCATTCAATCTCTGCTGATTTTCCAGAACAAAGCCTTGTTGTACTGCAGTTTCGTCTAAAGTCTTCTTTGACTCTTCTTGCTGTTTTGCAAGGTAGACCACAACATTTGCACAATTTTCAAAGACATTTGTTGTAACAACCCCATCCGTTCATATGGTATATTCTAGAAGGTCCGGCCGGGGCCCCACAGTATATATCACAAAACAGGCGGTGAAGGTACATGATGATACCAGAGTAGCGCATCGCACCTATCACAAATCATTCTAGCGGAAGCTGAGACTACAACTTGAACTCCTCATGAATGTCCAATCATAAAACTCCACATTTTATACAATATAGGAATGTCTTACAACAATTCAAAAGAGTTGGCCTTATGGCCTTACATAGCTTTCAACCAGTGGCCTAAACAAAATGGCGCGCAGGCCGGCCACAATAAAAGAAAACACACACAATCACACAATAGCCTTCGACGGCTAGCAGCAGCAGTGACATCAGCAGGAACATCAACCTCTATGTGTCCTGCTCGGCTCTCCAGCACCTGTACAGGGACAATCCACCCAACGGTGGCAAACAAAAGCAACGGTCAGCGTTCAGCTGACCAAATTATAACGACCCTACCCCTTCTCATGGGGCAGCGGTATTCTTCCCTACAGGCATAGCAAATCACAAGGATGGCAATATATATAGCATTAAAATGTGCTTTCATGCACACAAGCCATCACAACCGTTCGCCACCCGGCCCAACGGTCCGTGCACTCAGGGCACATTTTTGGTGTTCTGGCAAATCTCTTGCCCACCACCGTATTAGGGTCATAACCCAATGGTAAATCTCTTGAGCATTTACTCCATGGCGTGCAGCCGGAGTTAGTCTTCCTACACCGGGATGGCCCGTAGCCCCCCATTGTGTCATGGCGCGCAGGCCGAAGACTCTTGCTATGCGCTCCAACAGACCGCACCTTTGGTCTCACATCGGACGGACATAGCGCAGGTCGGATCCTCCACCCCCCATTGCTCAAATCGCCTTGCCTTCTCCGAGTACAGCGTACTCATGGCTATATCAAAGGCGCGGGTCGGTCTCACCAATCCTGTTCCTGGCAGTCAAGCCTGGGCATATCTCGATACCCATTTCCTTAGCACAACAGTGGGTCTTTCCTGGGCCTCCCAGTACTTCCTGTTACTCTCTTCACAGGTGGACACCGCACAAGCACAAATGTCAGGGGTCTTTCCTGGCTATCATGCCAGTACTTCCTGTTACTCGCTTCACAGGTGGACACCCTAAGACATCAAGCATTACAAAAGGGCATTTCCTGGTCACACCAGTACTTCCTGTGCCTCATTCACAGGTTGAACCCAAAACATCACATAGTTATTTTTCCTGGGCTACCACCCCAGTACTTCCTGCGACTCCTTTTCGCAGGTATAACCCGTAGACTCCTTAACCTACACGTTATCACGGAGTCTTCTCCGGTTCGTATGCAACATCACCAATCCAGACCAAGCTGTCCAGATGGGCTTCACACAGCATGCCTATTCCGTACTCCATTTCCGGATATATATGCTAACAAAGGGGATGTCAAGCATCCACCCAAAGATTTCCAAAATCAGCCACCTCTTGGTGGGGGAAATCACAAAGCTATGCCAAAAAGAAGCCTTCACATGGCTAGGAAGAAAAGTCGTTACCCTTGACGACCGCTTCGGTGCCATGACTTCAAAGCTTGCTTGCAAGACTCGCAAGAGCGTTTCCTCCGCAACGCCGACTTCAGATTTCTTGTCGGTAACCAGCAGCACCACCAGCAGCAGCCCCTTTCCTTCTTCCCCCTCCTTTCTCTCTCTCTTTCTTAAAGAGCAAGGCCAAAACAAATGATAAGTACTTCTCAGTTTTCGGCCTTTAGGAAAAAGAGAAAGAAGCTTCAGCCCTTGGATCCCAGCTGAAGGAATGGATGGCCACGATTTTGCCAAAAACACATATTTTGACCCGACACGGCCTCGAACACGGCCGTGTGCCAGGCCGTGTGCCTCAAGCGGTGGTCAACCGACTTATCCAAACCAGTGACACGCTCATGGAACACGCCCGTGTCATGGGCCGTGTCACCAACACGCCTTCAGACACGCCCGTGTCTGTGGCCGTGTGCCTGGGCGAAAAAAATCCCAAATCATCCCGAGACTTCACACGGCCTGTGACACGCCCGTGTCCCAGGCCGTGTGCCCAGACACGGCACAAAGACACGCCCTGTCGAAAGCCTTCGTCGGGCTGAGTTCGTCGACCCGATTTGACACGCCCTGTGACACGCCCGTGTCACAGGCCATGTTCAACCTGTCGACACTCAACACTCACGTCTCGACACTCGACGATCGTCGAGTAAAACTCGTCGAGCATGCGACACGGCCTTGGACACGCCCGTGTCCTGGGCCGTGTGCCTCCTCTCGACACATCGTCGAGACAAAGGCCGATCGTCGACACAACCTCGACACGCCCTGCGACACGCCCGTATCGCAGGCCGTGTCAGCTGACACGCCCTGGGACACGCCCGTGTCCCAGGCCGTGTCACCCAAAACTTTCCTGTTTCCGAAATTTGGACTGTTACAATCCTACCCTCCTACAGGAAATTTCGTCCTCGAAATTCAGACACAGGAAGGCAACAGTAAACAACAAGAAATATGTTACAACATACAAAAGTTGATGTTACAACATCCTCTCTAGAGATTACAAAAACAGCTCAGGGAACTCTTCGCGCATGGTTTGCTCGCGCTCCCATGTCAGTTCTTCACGGCGGCAATTGTCCCACCGGACTTTCACGATGCCGACCGTCTTGTTCCGCAACTGTTTCTCGGCTCGATCTTCGATCTGAATGGGTCTAACTTTCGTTGTTAGCCCATACTCCACCGGCACACGATCATCCGCGATCACTTGAGCTGGATCTTTCACGGCCTTCCGAAGCACCGAGATGTGAAAGACATCATGCAACCCACCCAAGTCTGCCGACAGAGCTAGCAGATAAGCCGCTTCGCCAACTCGCTCAACCACTTCAAAAGGACCCAAATATCTTGGACTCAACTTTTTCAATCGTCGAATCCTGGAGACACCCTTGAATGGCTTGATCTTCAAGTAGACCCAATCGCCAACCGCAAATTCCACGTTCCAGTGCTTGGCGTTGTAGTAATTCGCTTGTCGATCTTGAGCAATAAGCAATCGCTCTCGAATCGTCCGTATGGTTGAGTTTGCTTCCTCAACTTCATTTGGTTTAACAACCCGAGCTTCGCTCGCTTCTATCCAAGCCAAGGGAGTACGACACTTCCTTCCATATAGAGCTTCATATGGTGCCATCCCAATGCTCGCCTGGTAGCTGTTATTATAAGCAAACTCGACCATATAGAGATGATCTTCCCATCTCTTTCCGAAGTCAAGGGCGCACATTCGGAGCATGTCCTCCATTGTTCTGTTGGTACGTTCAGTTTGGCCATCCGTTTGGGGATGAAAGGCCGTACTGAAAGTCAACTTCGTGCCCAACAGTCGGTGAACGAGCCTCCAATCATTTGACGTGAATCGCCCATCTCGATCACTTACGATGCTCCGAGGAACACCGTGAAGCCGCACAATCTGGTCAACATATAACTTTGCCAAACTTTCAATTGAATCATCCCGCCTGTTCGGGAGAAAATGTGCTACTTTAGTTAGCCGGTCAACAATCACCCAAATGGAATCATTTCCTCGCTGCGATCTTGGCAACCCGTGCACAAAATCCATGGAAATATCATCAAATTTCCACTCTGGGATCGGCAGTGACTTCAAATAACCGCCCGGCTTTTGGCATTCCGCCTTCACCAACGCACATGTTTGGCATTTGGCTACATAAAGGGCAACATCTTTCTTGAGCCCTGGCCACCAGAAAAGCTTCTTCATATCGTTGAACATCTTTGTGCTCCCGGGGTGAATGGAATACTTTGTATAATGCGCTTCATACATCAGTTCTTCCCTCAACTTCCCCACACTTGGGACGCACAAACGGTCCTCTTTTCGTACAAGGCCGTCAATCCAGGTGAATTTGCCCTCTGGCCCGTCATTCACATAGCGTAAGAGATCGTCATCCAACTCCGTTGCCCGTCGAACTCGGTCCGCAAGGTCACATTGCACCTCGACCCAGTTCAAACATGTAGTGGCAGTGGAATTCTTGTCCACACAATAGATCTCTAATGCCTCCAACTCCTGGATAAGGCGTTTATCATGCCTTTGTAACCAATTCGCTCTCGCCGGAACCCGCCGACTCAAGGCATCTGCGACAACATTCCCCTTCCTGGGCGTATAGTGAATCTCGAAAGTGTAGTCCCCAAGGAACTCCAACCACCTTCGTTGTCGCATGTTCAAGTCTTTCTGCTCCAAAAGATACTTTAGGCTCTTATGATCGGTATAGATCTCCACCTTCACTCCATAAAGGTAGTGTCGCCATAACTTGAGTGCAAAAATCACCGCCGCTAGTTCCAAATCATGGACGGGATAATTTCGCTCGTGCACCTTCAGCTGGCGTGATCCATAAGCAATAACCTTTCCGCTCTGCAGCAGAACGCATCCTAAGCCGCTCCCTGAGGCATCACTATAAATCACAAATCCATCGGTTCCACGTGGCGAAGACAACACCGGCGCCGTGGTCAACCGAACCTTCAGCTCTTCAAAAGCTCGTGCGCACTCTGGCGTCCAAACGAACTTCTGATCTTTTCGCGTCAATGTGGTGAGCGGCAAAGCGATCCGCGAGAAGTTTTCCACAAATCTTCTATAGTAGCCCGCAAGTCCAAGGAAACTCCTGACCTCGGCCACGGAAGACAACATTGGCCACTCCTGTATGGCCCTTATCTTCGCTGGATCCACTGCAATGCCCGCTCCACTCACTACATGGCCCAAAAATGCCACTGACGATAGCCAAAACTCGCACTTCGAGAACTTGACATAGAGCTGATTTTGCCTCAACGTGTTCAACACTAACCGCAAGTGAATCTCATGTTCAGCTTTGGACTTCGAGTACACCAGGATGTCATCAATGAACACTATCACAAATAGATCCAGGTACTCGCGAAAAATACGGTGCATCAGATCCATAAACACCAAGGGCGCATTGCACAGTCCAAATGGCATGACTGTGAACTCATAGTGCCCATAACGCGTTCCAAATGCGGTTTTGGGAATGTCACCTTCCCGAATTCTTAACTGGTAGTAACCAGACTTCAGGTCCAACTTCGAATAGACGGTCGATCCCACCAGCTGATCGAACAACTCATCAATCCGGGGTATCAGATACTTATTCTTCTCGGTCAGCTTATTCAGTTCACAGTAATCGATACACAACCGCAACCCACCATCTTTCTTCTTGACAAAAAGCACAGGCGCGCTCCAAGGTGACATACTTGGGCGTATATAACCTTGCTCTAACATTTCTTAGAGTTGAACCTTCAATTCAGCCATCTCTTTTGGCGCAACGCGATATGGCGAGCGGGCCACAGGTTTCGCACCTGGCACCAACTCGATCGTGAAGTCAATCTCCCGCTGGGGTGGTAGCCCAGGGAGATCCGTGGGAAACACATCTGTAAATTCTGCCACAATCGGAACCTCGCACAAACTGGCCTTAGGCTCAACAGCCTGAATTAGTGCAAAGTAACACTCCGCACCCTTCCGAACAGCCTTGACTACCTGGAGTGCAGACATCAATGTCCCTCCCACTCCTCGCATACCCGCGAACTTTATCTCCTGTTCGGTATTCTGGCCCAACGTGATTTCTTTGGACTGTCAATTAATCATAGCATGCTGCTCCGCAAGCCAATCCATCCCAAAAATCACATCGAATTCCGATATTGGCAAAACAAATGCAGTTAAACAAAAATCCCGACTTCCTAACTGAACCGCCACATCGCAAGCTTGATCCGCAAGCATCCAACAACCATTCGGCAACACCACTCTGACGCTATCTGTCTTTGCACGACTGGGTATCCCAAGTCGCGTAATAAACTCACTAGACAGAAAAGAATGCGATGCACCTGTATCAAACAGTGCTCGCGCCAGCGTGTCCCGAATCATCACAAAGCCTAGGACAAACATGTCACACATACAAACCACAAACATAGGGGTACTAAGCAAAGCATACAACCATTAGCATATGCAAAACTAAACTCATACCTGTGACCACATCACTCTGCTTGATGGCCTCTTGCAGGCCAAGATTGTAGACCCGGGGTTGCGCCTGCGAGGCAGAGGAATCCACCACCGCCTTTCCTTTTTCTGCATAAGATGCTCCCGCCTTCTTTTCACTCTTTGGCGGCATCCGACAATCTCGCGCAATATGCCCCATGCGGCCACAATTGAAGCAGACCCGAGGATCTGGCTTGGAGGTAGCCCCTGACGTTGCTCCCGTTGCAACGGATGAAGGAGCTTGTCCACTAGGCTTGGACTTCTTGCCCCATCTCTTTTTATAAAATGGTTTCCCAGATCGGGGTGCCTTCCACTCCTGTTGCGACACAACCAAAGCTCTCTTCCCTTGAACCCTTTTCATATCCTTTTCCAACGCGGTCGCGGTATCAACCAATGCCTGAAAACCTTGGTTCACAGAACTTGACACAAGGAACCTCAGCTCGTCCCTCAGTCCTTCATAGAACCGATTAGTCTTCCTCTGTTCATCAGCAAAGATAGAACCCGCATACCGCCCCAAGCGAGTAAATTCATGCAAATAGGCGTCAACACTGCCATCACCTTGTGTTAACCTTTGGAACTCATTTTCCATGGCTATCCGCTGAGCCGCAGGAAGGTGCTTCGCGAGGAAGAGCCGGGAGAATTCTTCCATTGAGACTTGGGTTAACGGACGACCCGCCAAATGATGCAACTCCATCTCATCCCACCATAACCGAGCTTCTCCTTCAAGCAAAAAGGTAACTAAAGTAACCTTCTGATGCTCCGCCGTTCCTATCGCCGTCATCACTCGCTTGACGCGCAATAGCCAATCCTCAGCCTGCGTCGGGGTTCCCGCTCCCGAGAACGTAGGCGGATGGAAACTCATAAACCGCGTTAGCTGCTTCTCAGTCGCTCGAGGAGCCAAATCCACGACAGGTTCAGGCCTCGCCGCCACCTGTTCTGGCCTCACAGCCGCTTGCTCCTGCCTAAGGGGTTGGCCTTGGATCATGGTAAATAAGGCCTCCGCAACTAAACGCACATGTTCCGCAGACGGTGGAGGAGTAGGCACCGCGGCTGGTGCCGTACTTTCATCAGAACGCTGGGGCCTAGACGGCCCAGCTCCACTTCGAGTCACCTAAAGGTGGACAAGACACACACATTAGCGGTCGTACCCAAGCAAACAACACAAGATAAGAACACGCAGGTTCCTCAAACACACAGATATGCATTCCTATCATGGACATTCCGGAGTTCATCGTAGACTTTGGTTTGCACAAACACGTGCTCACCACCCCACAAAAGAAGTCGGCCACGACTTCGAGAGGGAAAGACCAAGACAACCGATACCAAAAATGTAACAACCCCATCCGTTCATATGGTATATTCTAGAAGGTTCGGCCGGGGCCCCACAGTATATATCACAAAACAGGCGGTGAAGGTACAGGATGATACCAGAGTAGCGCATCGCACCTATCACAAATCATTCTAGCGGAAGCTGAGACTACAACTTGAACTCCTCATGAATGTCCAATCATAAAACTCCACATTTTATACAATATAGGAATGTATTACAACAATTCAAAAGAGTTGGCCTTATGGCCTTACATAGCTTTCAACCAGTGGCCTAAACAAAATGGCGCGCAGGCCAGCCACAATAAAAGAAAACACACACAATCACACAAATAGCCTTCGACGGCTAGCAGCAGTAGTGACAGCAGCAGGAACATCAACCTCTATGCATCCCGCTCGGCTCTCCAGCACCTGTACAGGGACAATCCACCCAACGGTGGCAAACAAAAGCAACGGTCAGCGTTCAGCTGACCAAATTATAACGACCCTACCCTTTCTCATGGGGCAGCGGTATTCTTCCCTGCAGGCATAGCAAATCACAAGGATGACAATATATATAGCATTAAAATGTGCTTTCACGCACACAAGCCATCACAACCGTTCGCCACCCAGCCCAACGGTCCGTGCACTCAGGGCACATTTTTGGTGTTCTGGCAAATCTCTTGCCCACCACCGTATTAGGGTCATAACCCAACGGTAAATCTCTTGAGCATTTACTCCATGACGTGCAGCCGGAGTTAGTCTTCCTACACCGGGATGGCCCGTAGCCCCCCATTGTGTCATGGCGCGCAGGCCGAAGACTCTTGCTATGCGCTCCAACAGACCGCACCTTTGGTCTCACATCGGACGGACATAGCGCAGGTCGGATCCTCCACCCCCTGTTGCTCAAATCGCCTTGCCTTCTCCGAGTACAGTGTACTCATGGCTATATCAAAGGCGCGGGTCGGTCTCACCAATCCTGTTCCTGGCAGTCAAGCCTGGGCATATCTCGATACCCATTTCCTTAGCACAACAGCGGGTCTTTCCTGGGCCTCCCAGTACTTCCTGTTACTCTCTTCACAGGTGGACACCGCACAAGCACAAATGTCAGAGGTCTTTCCTGGCTATCATGCCAGTACTTCCTGTTACTCGCTTCACAGGTGGACACCCTAAGACATCAAGCATTACAAAAGGGCATTTCCTGGTTACACCAGTACTTCCTGTGCCTCATTCACAGGTTGAACCCAAAACATCACATAGTTATTTTTCCTGGGCTACCACCCCAGTACTTCCTGCGACTCCTTTTCGCAGGTATAACCCGTAGACTCCTTAACCTACATGTTATCACGGAGTCTTCTCCAGTTCGTATGCAACATCACCAATCCAGAACAACCTGTCCAGATGGGCTTCACACAGCATGCCTATTCCGTACTCCATTTCCGGATCTATATGCTAACAAAGGGGATGTCAAGCATCCACCCAAAGATTTCCAAAATCAGCCACCTCTTGGTGGGGGAAATCACAAAGCTATGCCAAAAAGAAGCCTTCACATGGCTAGGAAGAAAATTCGTTACCCTTGACGACCGCTTCGGTGCCATGACTTCAAAGCTTGCTTGCAAGACTTGCAAGAGCGTTTCCTCCGCAACACCGGCTTCGGATTTCTTGTCGGTAACCAACAGCACCACCAGCAGCAGCCCCCTTTCCTTCTTCCTCCTCCTTTCTCTCTCTCTTTCTTAAAGAGCAAGGCCAAAACAAATGAGAAGTACTTCTCAGTTTTCGGCCTTTAGGAAAAAGAGAAAGAAGCTTCAGCCCTTGGATCCCAGCTGAAGGAATGGACGGCCACGATTTTGCCAAAAACACAGATTTTGACCCGACACGGCCTCGAACACGGCCGTGTGCCAGGCCGTGTGCCTCAAGCGGTGGTCAACCGACTTATCCAAACCAGTGACACGCCCATGGAACACACTCGTGTCATGGGCCGTGTCACCAACACGTCTTCATACACGCCCGTGTCTGTGGCCGTGTGCCTGGGCGAAAAAAATCCCAAATCATCCCGAGACTTCACACGGCCTGTCACACGCCCGTGTCCCAGGCCGTGTGCCCAGACACGGCACAAAGACACGCCCTGTCGAAAGCCTTCGTCGGGCTGAGTTCGTCGACCCGATTTGACACGCCCTGTGACACGCCCGTGTCACAGGCCGTGTTCAACCTGTCGACACTCAACACTCACGTCTCGACACTCGACGATCGTCGAGTAAAACTCGTCGAGCATGCGACACGGCCTTGGACACGCCCGTATCCTAGGCCGTGTGCCTCCTCTCGACACATCGTCGAGACAAAAATCGTCGAGACAAAGGCCGATCGTCGACACAACCTCGACACGCCCTGCAACACGCCTGTGTCGCAGGCCGTGTCAGCTTACACGCCCTGGGACACGCCCGTGTCCCAGGCCGTGTCACCCAAAACTTTCCTGTTTCCGAAATTTGGACTGTTACATTTGTCATGTCTTGTTTCAGTAAATTTACTTCAAATCTTATGGATTTTATGTCTTGGGCCAACTGTAACTGTAAGTCCTTTTTACTTTCATCCACATAATTTTCAAGGTCTTTTCTGTGTTTATCTAACATTATCTGTAGCTGAACTAAGAGAGAACTGAAATCCACAGCAGGAGAAGGAGATGGTTTTCTTAACTGTATTGCCTTCTTATAGCTCTGACTTCTCCTTTTTAATTTAGTTATCTTTCTCTGTTGTAGCTGGGATTCTTCTTCCTCATCTGATTCAGATAAACTAATAATGACAACTGATTGTTGCTGTTCTGTCCTTCCAGACCTAGGGGACTTGGTTGCTTGCTCCCCCTCAACTCTTGCATCATTTTGAGCAAGAATAGGATCTTATATACTAGTCTCATGTTGTTAATCTTCAACAGCAGGAACATGATCCCCAGGAGGATCAGGTACCTTCCCTTGGATGTTAGCTTACACTCCCAGTGGGATTTCTTCCACAGTCTCCTTAGAGGCTACTGCCTCAATGCCAGGCATATACTCATCTTGTTCTTCATTCATAACTTTTATCATATCTGTATCCAGTTCATGAAGAACATCCTTTATAATATCATTGACAATTTCACTGTCTAAGATAGTTGGTTCATCCAGGTTTTTCTCAGCAATTTGGTCTACTGTGGTTTGAATCTCCCCCTGCATCTGATGCCATGTATCAGGTGATGTCCTTGGAGGAATGTTTGTATCTGGAGCAACACTTTGATCTGAACGGGAACTTCCTGGAATTTCAGAATCACCAGAGGAGACGTATTTTATCACCACTTCCTTTTTCTTCTTCTCTTTCTTCTTTTCAACCACAGAAGGCTCTCTGGATAGAACTCTATCTCATCTGGACAAAATCCTCATATCCATTTTTCTCATATGATTTATCTTTGTGCCCAGGTTTTGATTTAGGTCTGTAGGAATGGTTTTAAGTAAATACAAACTTAGTATCCTGCCCATGTTGGGCTTCTTGATACTCTCAGAAATCTTGTCAAAAACTATACTACTCCAGTCAGTCTTAAGTTTGAATATTATTCTAGTCATTAGCTCGAACATGTGAGCTGAAATTCTGTCATGTGCGTCTGTCTTACTCAACAGCACCTTTCCAATGATTTCTGACAAAAATTTACCTTGGGTATTCACACACTTCCGATTTAGAGAACTTCCTATCTTTTTGACTGAATCCAATCCACACCATACAGGCCTGCCCAAAAGGCCCGATCGGGCCGGCCCAGACCGGGCCTGATCGGGCCCGGGATTTTGCAAACCGGGCCTAGCTCGGGCCCTTTCTTTATCGGGCTCGGGCCGGGCCGGGCTTTGACCCCGGGAAGGGGCCGGCCCGGGCGGGCCGGGCCGGGCCGGGCCCGGGCCCGGGCCCTCTTAAGAAAAAAATACTCTTAAAAAATTTAAAAATTGAAATAAAAATTAGAATAAAAAATTTTATTAATATTGAAATTTTAAAAAACAAAATTACACTTTAAAAAAATAAAAGTAGAAAAAAAATGAAACATATTATTTTAAATGATAATAAAAAAATTACATTTTTAGAAATTCAGGTTGTCCATCTCCTCTTCAATTATCTCAAAGCTCTCCTCCAATGCTGAAATGTGTAGCTTCCTATTCGTAGCATTCAAATAATCCTTGTTGCAGATACATCGTTCGAGTGATTCTTCATTTAGTCGGCTCCTCCGCATGTTCAAAATCCTGCCACTAAGAGAAAAAGCGGACTCCAAAGCTACTGTACTAGCTTGAATTGTTAGTAAATCACGGGTCATATAGGCCAAAATAGTATAGGTATTAGCTTTACCTTTCCACCACTTTAAGATATCGAAGTTTTCGATCTCTTCCATAGTAATAAAATCACGAAATTGTGTTTTTGTATACAGTCCTAATTCGTTTAAACTACTCGATGTGCGTGCTTTTTTCCTGGAAGCTAATTCTAAAATTTTATTTGTAAAAGAATCTTTTGTCCTATGTTGTGTTATTTCTTCTCGTGGTCGTGAGCAATATAAGTTATCATAATAATTAAAACATTCGGTAAAAATAGAATTAAATTTAGTAGTACTAACGTCGTCAACGTCATCAAAACTTATATTTATGTCTAAGTTAACGTTAATTTCATATATTAAATTTTCTACGTCATCTACAGCGAATAACGAGTTTAAAGCGGCGGCGCATGAAAATGCAGGAGGCATTTCTCTATAATATTTTAAAAATTTTTCTTCTATTACTTCAATTAAAGGAAGCCATCCGGAGTGTTGCTTAAAATAGTTAAGTTTTTGTGCAATATTTACAAAATTTTCAACTACTAACGAGCTAGTGGGATAATACACACCAGATAAAAAAACAGTCGCCCTATAAAAACATTTTAATAAATCTATATAATGAAATAGTACGTCCCAATCGTTATCAGTTAAATTATGATTATTTGTCATAGTGTAATATTGCATAAGAAGTGTTTTTTGTTGAAACGCTCTTTTTAACATTTTATATGTGGAGTTCCATCTTACATGTATATTAAATTGAGGTTTCAATAATTTTTGACCTTGTGCGATCACAATTTTTTGAAAATCTTGACTTCGTTATTTGGTATAATAAATAAATCTAAGCATAGTACGAATTTTCTCAACATATGGTTCCATAGCTTCTAAACTATCCTGTACCACTAAGTTTAAAACGTGACACACACATCGAGTGTGAAAAAACGCACCGTTGAGCATTGGTTTTAATTCACGTTTTAACCACTCTACTGCGGTGTTGTTATTACTAGCTTTATCAAAAGAAATACTCATTATTTTATCTTTTATTTTAAATTCACGCAAACATTTAATAATTACCGAATATATAGCCTTACCCATGTGTGGAAATTCAAAACCTTCAAAACATATTACGCGCTTATTTAAATCCCATGAAACGGGATCGATCCAATGAGCCGTTATACAAATATAAGATAACCCTACCCTTACGCTACTACTCCAAACGTCGCTCGTTAAACTCACACGTCCCTCGAAAGTTTCAAAAATTTTTATTAAATCTTGTTTTGCGTCAAAATATAATTTAAGTCCGTCGCGTCTAATAGTGGATCTACTTACCTGTTGATATTTGGGCTGAAGCCCTTCGTATATATACTCCGTCGTCTCATCGTTGTTGTAGTGACTGAATGGCAACCCACGTCTGATGATGTTTTTCACCTGTAGGTCTCGCTGTCTTGCTTGATCGTACGTCCAAATTTGTCCTGATGCTGATATTTGTCCCTGCCTGGACTCGGGAGCTTGCTTTGCAAAACAGGACTTAGCGTGTCTCGCTAGTGTTGAGTTGCCTGTAAGAGTTAGCAACTTTGAGCACAACTTGCACCGTGCCTTGAATTCGTCACCGACTTTAACCTTGTCGAAATGCTCCCAGACGGGCACCCTCCGATTATGCTCCACCACTTCGGCCGTGCTTTGAGTCGACGATGTCGGCGTTGAGGAGGATGATGCCATGCAGCGAGAGAGTAAGAGAGTAAGAGAGGGAGAGAGTAAGAGAGGGAGAAAGTGGAAGAGAGAGAGAGAAAGTGAGTGGAAGAGAGAGAGAGAGAGAGAGAGAGAGAGAGAGTGAGTGGAAGAGAGAGAGAGGGGATCGGGTAGGGGGGTGGGGTTATAAAAAAAAATTTAATAAATTTTTTTTTATTTTTTTAATATAGCCTAGGGCCTAGGCTTTTGCCTAGTCCCTAGGCCAAAGAACTGCAGCCAGCAGGGCTGCAGCAGCCCTGCTGGCTGCAGTTCCAATGACTCTAAGAGCCGTTGGATTTCCAACGGCTCTTAGAGCCGTTGGCAGCAGGTCCGGGCCGGCCTGCGGGCCTGGTCCGGGCTTCGTCCGGGCCCGGGTCGGGCCCAGGCCGACCCGATTTTCGGGCTTTGCCCGCTCGGCCCGGGCCGGGCATCGGGCCGGGCTAGCCCCCAAAACCAGGGCCTGTAAGGGCCATGTGCCCGGTCTCGGCCCGGCCGGGCTTTTTCTGGGCCGGGCCGAAATAGGTTTTCGCTGGGCCTGGCTCGGGCCGGCCCACTGGGCCCGGGCCTTTTGTACCGGCTTGACACCATAGCAGTCCTGCAGTAGTCTTAGTTGAATCTACTACATCCTCTTGATTATTTCGAAGTATATGAAATACCTTAGCCAAGTCAAGTCTTTTGCTTGTGATTTTAACTTTTGCCCCATTCTTAGTGGATTTAATCTTTGTTGAACTGGAATCTAAAGTTGCATTGGTGAAGAATTCTAGTACCTCTCGTTTCCAGATGTTTGTAGGTTCTGACAGTAGATATTCAAGGCCTGCTTCTTGTATTAGGAAAATGACATTTCTAATCTCCTCTTCTGCAGAGGCAAATCCATTTCGCACAAGTTTGTATCCTTCATTGATGCTTTCATCATTTTTTGGAGCTATTGTTGTCGTCGTTCTTGAATTCGTCGAATGGAAAGAGTAATGAATGTCGACTGATGGAAATACTAGGTCTCGACACTTTGCAAGAGATCAAGAAGTTATAGTCGACTCCTACACTCAATTTTCTTTTTATAGGTAAATCTTCCTAGAAGCCGAAAGGGCGCGTTGCATATAGGCTTATTCTAAATTTTAAAAAATAGCTAGAGTCGATACAAGAGAAATGTCGACTGTCAAGATGTATCTACATGAGTCGACACACCTACATGTGTCTCGACATGTGTCAGCACTCTTTTCTGAGTGTCGACACAAGACTACATATAGTCTCAACATACATAAATTGTCTCGACATAATTTTTACTTAGTCAAAATTCTATTCTCAGAATTGTTTCTTCCTGATATTTGAAATGTCTATATCTAATAGAGTAAGTTGTATGGTTAACTATTATTTAATTAATTTTTAATTATTCTTATTTTAGCTACTCAAGATTTAACATTCCAAGTTCAAATTTAAAGAAATTAAATATCTCTTCATCTAGTGGTTTGGTAAAGATGTCAGAAATTTGTTTATTTGTAGGAAAAAAATTTTAAGCTAATATCTTTTTTCTACATGCTGCCTAATGAAGTGATATCTAATTTCTATATGCTTTGTTCTACTGTGAGACATATGGTTATTTACAATAGAAATAACACTTGTAGAATCACAGAATAAGTTTCACTTAGCTGTAACTTATAGTTTTGTAGTTGATGTTGAATCCAAAGTAGTTGAGCACAACAACATCCAACTAAAATGTATTTAGATTCAGCTGTTGATATTACCACACTTGTCTGCTTTTTTCTACTCCATGAAGCCAGCCTTCTTCCAAGAAATTGACATGACCGTGATATGCTTTTCCTGTCTTCTTTGCATCCTGCATAATCTATACCTGAAAAGCCAATCTGTTCAAAATCACTATTCCTAGGATATCAAAGGCCAAGATTAGGTATGCCCTTTAGATATCTTAATATCCTTTTGACTGCTTTATAATGAGATTCTTTAGGGCATGCTTGACCTGACACAGATGCAAGTGGCATATATTATATCTAGTCTACTAGCAGTTAGATACAACAATGATCCAACTATGCCCTTATACAAGGTTACATCAACTGGCTTGCCAGCAACATCCTTGTCTAAAGACATAGTGGATCCCATAGGAGTTCTCATTGAAGTGGCTGTTTCCATGCCATACTTCTTGATTAACTCCTTGGTGAACTTAGACTGACTAATGAAAAGTCCATCTATAGTTTGTTTAACTTGGAGACCCAAGAAAAACTTGAGTTCACCCATGCTACTCATCTCAAACTTACTTTGCATTAATTTGTCAAACTTAGTGCAAAGTGACTCATCAGTAGAACCAAATATAATGTCATCTACATATATGTGTATTAGGATGGTCTTACCTTTGACTTCCCTTAGGAATAGTATATTGTCTATTTTACCTCTTGAATTTTATTCTCCAGAAGGAACTCAGACAGAGTCTCATACCAAGCCCTTGGGCTTGTTTTAAACCATAGAGAGCCCTTGAAAGCAAATAAAGCATGAGTTGGTTTAGTTGGATTAACAAAACCTGATGGTTGCCTCTACATAGACTCTTCTTTGAGGTTTCAATTAGTAAGGCTGACTTAACATCCATTTGAAAAACTTTGAAACCCATATAGCCTGCATATGCTAGGAAGAGTCTTATAGCTTCCAACCTGGCCACTGGTGCAAAGGTTTGATCAAAGTCTATTCCCTCTTCTTATTTATATCCCTTTGCAACCAGTCCATCTTTATTTCTTATTATCACACCATTCTAATCTAGTTTGTTTCTATATATCCATTTGGTTCCTATGATGTTGCATTCATCTGGTCTGGGAACCAACTTCGAAACCTTGTATCTTTTGAACTGGTTCAATTCTTCCTGCATTGCTCCAATCCAAAATGGATCCACATTAGCTTCTTCAAACTTCTTTGGTTCTATTTATGACAGAAAACTTGAATACATTATAGTATTGTGATGTCTGCTTCTTGTGGTCACTCCCTGATCAGCATCTCCTATGATCAATTCCATTGGATGATCCCTTAGATGCATGGCAGCTATAAGTAGTGTGACTTCTTCTCCTGGACCATCTTGATCAAGTTGCTGAGTTGCTTCTCCTGGCTCTTCCTATGCAAGCACTTCCTCCACAATGTTTATTTCATTTTGCATATTCTGCTTTGCTGTAACTATATCTTCTATAGTCAGCTCCTTTAGCTTCATATCCACACTTGTTGTGCTTGATGTACCTGACTTATCTTTATAAAACATAAAACTTTCATCAAATACAAAATGTACAGACTCCTCTACAACTTGATTCTTAAAGGTGTAGACCCTATAGGCCTTATTCTGGTTACTATAACCAACAAATATCCCATCATATGACTTCTCAGCATAAGTGGTTATGTATGTTTTCCCATTATTTAGGACATAACATCTACATTCAAAAATTCTAAAATAGGCTATGTTTGGTTTTCTGCCCTTCATAAGTTCATAAGGAGTTTTATTTAGTCTTTTGTTGATTGATGCCCGGTTAAGAACATGACATGCAGTGTTAATTGCCTCAGCCCAGAGATATTCTAGAAGTGAATAATCACTCAGCATGGTTCTTCTAGCTTCAATGAGAGTCATGTTCTTCCTCTCAGTAACTCCATTTTGCTGGGGTGTTCTTGGTGAAGAAAATTCTTGCTGAATCCCCAGTTCTTCACAATACTTTGTCATAAAATCAGATTGAAATTTAGTTCCATGGTCACTTCTAATTTTTATCACAGTACTGTTTAATTCATTCTGAATTTATTTGACAAATGTCTTGAAGACATCAGGAATTTCAGACTTTTTCTTTAAGAAGAAAACCCAAGTGTATCTGGAATAATCATCAACAATTACAAAGGTGTAGACTCTCCTTCCTAAACTATGAACTGGCATAGGACCAAACAAGTCCATATGCAATATGTATAAACACCTCACCGAGTCTTTGGATTCATAACTCTTGAATGAAGCTTTAGTCTTCTTGCCTTTTTGGCAAGCTGAGCACATGCTCTCCTTAGAGCATTTAAGGTTAGGAACATTCCTAACAAGCTCTTCTCTGTAGAGTTTGCCTATGGCCTTATAGTTCAAATGAGCTAACCTCTTATGCCTTTTGACACAATGTGATGCTTTCTCACTTGCAACTACACATAAGTGAGAGTCTGACTTTATATATAGAAAGTTCAAATAGTACACATTCCCACATCTAGTACCTGTCAAGATGACCTCTTGGTCACTTGATTTATTTATTAGACACTCATCTTTGTGGAAAGATATGTCATAGCCCAGATCACAAAGTTGGCTTATGCTTATAAGGTTGTGTTGTAACCCTTCCACACAAGCTACTTTAGTGAGTGTGACTAAGTCATTTGTGATCTTATCATAACCTTTGGTTATGCCTTTGTCAGCTCCTCCAAAGATCACCATTGGTCCATTCTCCAGAGGGATGTATTCCCTCAGATTTCCTCTTGTTCCAGTCATATGTCTGGAACATCCACTATCCAAGTACCAGATTGGTCTATCTCTGAAACTTGGACATTCCTGCAAAAATAAGAATTTATTTTTCCTTAGGAACCCAAATTATTTTGGGTCCTAAGTTTTTGTTAGCTGTGGCTCTATTAAAGCCACCTGTAAACTTCTTGACTGGATATCTTTTCTAAATATGAGACACTGAGTAATTAAACCAGCAATCTAAGGCAAAGTGTCCTATCTTTACACAACACCAACATTTATATCTGTTGTACCTCCTTTTTGGAGGAACAGAAGGATCTTTAAGCTGACATTCCTTCAGGCAGGAGACAGTAAACTTAACAATTTTATCTTGACTGGGAGCACAATGTTGATGCGCGAAAACAGAGAAGAGGTTGTCGTGGGCACCAGCAGCTAACGGGTGTGCTCGGTCTCACAGGCTAAGATGAGGTGAATAGGTTGATTGAGGAATGAGGTTGCGGGGATAACAGAGAGGAAAGGCTTTTGAGTGCTCGAAAGTGGAGCAAGCGCTTGATCAAGGGTTGCAGGGATAGATGAGAGGAGGATATTGATCCGAGTGTGGAGATGCTCGAGACGTTGATGAGGAACTGTCGAGCAGACGGTTACTTTAACGGTTGGTTTTGCAGGTTGATGCCGAGAGAGGTGAGTTGAGAAGAAGAGGGAGCCGCTAGCAGCGGCAACAACAAACTTTGCCCGCCGTGGCTTAAATGCCACTCTTGAGACGAGCTTTCCTTTGATTATAATTAAGTATTACAGCTTGAGTTGCACCTTTACATGGAAAATAAATAAAGGGTATAAAGGGGGAAGGTGGCGGATGAGGAAAGAAGTTGCTAGAGGAGGCCACGCGGACTAGGGAGAAAGGTCGGCAGACCGCGCAGTTAACTGATCTCGTAGCCCACTTGAGTAAGCCGTGTGGACTGCGCGATCAGGCAGAGAGGATAGGTGTGGTCGCGCGGACTGAGAACGGGAGTCCACAAGATCTGATTCCTTGACTTTGTCATCGATTACCCTCCTGTGTGAGCCCTCCAGAATGAGAGATATGAGGGGCTATTTATAGGCTCGAGGAGGTAATGACTTTTGGTAACGTCACCCCTAGTGAGTCGGTGAGTTGTGTGAGTAGAACGTGAGTTCGCCGAGTCCGCACCATGCTGTGCGGTTAGGGACTTGTCTTCTGGAGCTGATTCTGTTGCTGGCGGACTAGGAGGAGTTTGCCACTACTGTGCTAAGCGAGCCTGCGCCAGGGTATGCTGGCTGAGGAGTTGTCCGCCTCTTGCTGGGAAGAGGTCGGTGCTGGAAAGAGGATCGGCGGACTGCATAATGAGTCCGCCTCTACTTGCAGAGAAGCGTGCTGGTGGAAGGGTTGCCAATGCAGGTGGATTGAAGGGTTAGACAGCATAACGAATCCGCCCATCCCACGGCGGACGGGATGAGTCCGCTGAATGTGGTGCGTATTGACGGACGGCTAGAGCATCCACGCCCCTTGGTCGGACTAAGATAGAGTCCGCGAAATGTATGCGGATGAGAGCTGGTCGACTAGGCGACCATGCAGACTGAAGAAGGAGGTCACCCCCTCTGCTGAAGTCTGCCTCCTTTTGGATGGATAGGCTTGCTGCTCCTGCTGGGCGGCCTGGAGGTTGTCACCCTTTATTGGATGACCTAAAGGCAGGTCGCCGACTGCCAAGTGGACTGAGGTGGAGTAGTTCATGCCCACCGGTGGGCGACCTGGAGAGTTGTCGCCTGCCCGATGACCTGAAGCTCGTTGTCTATCGTTGGGAGACCTAGAGGAAGGTCTCCTGGAGATGTGGCGGTCTGGGCGGATAGAAGTCCGAGTCCGCCGCTTAGTTGGGTGGCCCGCACCTGTTGGGGTAAAGTAAATCTGTGCGGTTAGCTGATCAAACAACCCAGCCTGCAGGGTCGGACTGAGGAAGCAGTCTACAACCACTAAAGGAATGGCGGCCACTACGTGACCTGGGTAGTCAGACCAGGGAGACCGCCTTGGCCTCACGGCCTGAGCAGCCAGAAAAGTCTGTCTGCCCACCCTTAAGAGGATAGGTCGCGACCTCCAGGAGGAACCTGGGGCAGGCTGCAACTAGCAAGCTGGCTACCTTGGGAAGGATCATCGATTTCTGGGTTAACACACAATACTTGCTTTGTCTCTCAGCTGCAAGATTTATCCTTGGAGCCTTAGTCTGGAACATTGGTTGTGGAATGTTTGGACTCTTTGGTCCTTTTGGCATTTTGACGCTTTTTCTTTTGGGTTTAACAAACCCTAGACCACTTCGAGGTGTTCCTGAGAAGGTGTCTATTATGGGTAGTACAGTTTTGGGTTTTGAAAATTGCTGTACTAGGCTTCTCTCATTCAGGAGTTTGAGTTCCAGCTCCTGAATGGTTGCATCCTTTTTCTTAATTAACATTTTTGGTCATCAATGATCTTTGTCAGTTTTGTCAACTTAGAACTTTGAAGACCAATCTTTTGAGTATCCATCTTGTGATGATACTCAAAACTCTTTAGAGATGCAATTTCTACAGCTTGTTCTTTAACAAGCTTCTTGCTGTTAGCTAAAGCTACCAGCAGTTTGCCAAATTTAACTGTGAGATACTGTAATTCAGTCACTGAGTTAATCTCATGTGAATCAACCATTGAGTCACATGAGTTTACCTCACCTTCAGTCTCATAAACAGAAGTCTTAGATCATGAGGAGTTGTCATAGATTACCTGTGCACTATTATAGTCAGGTGCTTCTATTTCTGGGTCATCAGATATTTCCATCAAGTTGATCTCCATGTCTTCTTCAGAATCACCATTGTTTGATGAAGTTCTGGAGCTCTTCCCTTTGTATATAGCCCTTCTGATAAACTCTTCTTCATAGGAGAACATTCCTACAGGTTCTTCTTCTGATTCAGTTGAATTAGTATCACTATGAGACAAGGTCTTTATCTTTTTTGCCATCAAACACTTCTCTGACTTCTTGTACTTATTGAACTTCTTCTCTTTTGACTTCCTGTTCTCCTTTCTTTTTACTGGACAGTCAGCAATGACATGCCCAAACCTATTACAACAAAAATAAATAATGTTAGTCTTAAATTGTTTATTCTGTTGTGAATCATACCTGACCACAGATTTGTCTCTGTGCTTGTCTTTGCTTTTATTAGAGCTTGATCCAGAAGGTTTCCTATTGCTGCACTGCTTCCTCCTTCTTTACATTTTCTTGAATTGCCTGGTAAATAGTGCTAGTTCATCATATGATATTTCTCTTGAAGAAGAATATGCTTCAGTGCTGTTTGTATCTTCATCCCTTTTGGGTGATGATGAGGTTTCTCTTCTAGCTTTCTTAGAAGTATATGCTTTGAAGGCCACAGATTTAGACTGAGTTGAGTGTCTAGCAAATTCTGCTTCAGCTTTCCTAGAATTTAGCTGAAGTTCATGTGACATTAACTTCCCATATAAGTCTTGGGGTAACATATTTCTTAGATTCCCCATCTCTCTAACATCACAAATCTTGACATCCCATTCTTGATTCAGGGATCTTAGAAATTTGTCATTTAGTTCATAGTTTGAGAAGTTTATGCTAAAATTTATCAAGTCATTAACTATTCTAAAGAACTTTTCATAACATTATTCAATAAAATCAGTTTTTCCTTGTCTAAAGGCCTCATACTGCTGGTTGAGGAGAGATTCCATGTGATCTCTTACCTCTTATGTACCTTCCATGTATATTATGAGGGTATCTCACATCTCCTTGGATGTATTACAGTGCACCAGATTCTGAAAGGTTGAGTTGTCTATTGCACTAACTATTATATTCTGTGCTCTCTTGTCCATAGTAGCAAGTATCACCTCATCCTTTATCATTTCTGACAGTTTCATGGGGGTTTGATCATTTGCATCTAAGGATGATATTTTCATGGGCACATATGGTCCTTGAACTATGACAAAGATTCTTGGATCTGAGGCCTCCATGAACAGTTTCACTCTCTGTTTCCATATTGTAAAATTATCCTTAGTATAAATTGGCAATTTCATATAACCAAGTTCTCTTTGAGATTCAGAAGCCATAGATTTGATAATCTTCAAATACCCTTAGGATCTTTTTCAGATTGTTAGGTCTTTCTTTGATGAACCTCCCTCTGATACCACTTAAAAGTCAAGTATACGGGTAGATAGTCACCTCGGGGGGGGGGGGGGGGGGGGGTGAATAGGTGACCGTTAAAAAATTCCTTTGTAATTCTTTGTCCCTTAGTAAATAGCAATAATACTATCATAGTTTATATCACAAACAACACAAGTAAAGAACAGTTCATAGTGCACAACACACACAGAATTTATAGTGGCTCAACTAACTTGGGTATATCCACTTTCCCCCTTCTTCCTCACTTGCAATATGCTAGATAAGGTTATAACTCCTCATTCTCAACTCAGATCCAAAGATCCTACAGGCTCAGTTTCTATCAAGAAACTTACACTCAGACAAACTGGTCCAACCTCAGATATTCCCTCAATCTCCTACCTAGGGCCCTCTCAAGAACCCTACCTTAGCCTTTATAGAATAGGCCTACAACTCAGTGATTTAACCAAACCACCTACCTCAGGTCCTCTCAAGAACCCTACCTCAGCCTTTATAATTTAGGCTTACAATCTCAGAGAAAAGAATCTCCTACCCACTCAAATCTCTTGGAGATCTTACAATATAAAGGGATAAAATAAAACTCAGAAAATAGAAAGTTTGTAATTTGATATATCTGTTTACACAGATTCTTCAAATCAACTGCAATTGGATTTCTTCTTGATAGATCTACATACTGAAAAGTTTCTTCTCTAAATCAGCAATCCTCTTGATGTTGATCGGCATGAATACCTTGAAGATGTTGTTGATCAGATATAACTAGATCTTCAGATCAACCTAGTAAAAGGGATCTGAGGATCTTCTGAAGACGTTCGGCTCCTTCCTCTTTCTCGAAAATGTCGACTGGTTAGGACTTGGAAGAAATTAGACCGAGAAATTCTGATTGCTTGATTTGATCTGTCAGTTCTTCTTTTTGATTTGACTCTCTCGTATATCTCTTGTATTGTGAAGGCAACACTGCCTATTTATAGACTTTGCACATGCCTGCATTCTGTTTGATGATGTCACCAACATACATCAAATCCTTCCTTGACCTGTTTCTGTTGAAGTATGAGTTTACTGCAACTGACTTGATAGTTCTGACATGTCTTGATATGTTTAGTGTCGACTTTGCATATTCTGAACCATAAGCATCGAGATGTTCCTGATTTCTCAACACATGTGTCGAGATATCTTAGTAGTCCCGACATATTCTAATTTGAAATAATTTTCATCAGAAGCTGAAAGTGTCGAGACAGTTGACTTGTCTCAAAACACCCGTTATCTGTGTTGACATCTCTTTATATTGCCTTATGTCGAGACAGTTAGATTGACTCGACACACTCTGTCTGCTATGTCAACATGTTCTGATTCTGCCTTATGTCGAGACTGTGAGATTGTCTCGACACAATCTGTCTACTATGTCGACATCTTTTGATTCTGCCCTATATCTAGACAGTATTGTACAACCCCGTGTCCGGCGAGCAAGTTCAACAAAGCCCAAACAAGCGAGCTCGGCGAGCTCGGCAGCAGCAGGCGAGCTCGGCGACAGCAGGAGCGGGCCAGAGTTCGGCATCCGTCGACCAGAGATCGACGATCGGCGACCCGGAGCTCGGCATTCGCCGAGCGGGCTGAGGCTCGCGTCCTCGCAGTGGAGCTCGGCAGCAGCTGGCGAGCAAAGCATGCCGAGGTGGCCAGTGGTCCCAGCTCGCCTAGGGGTCAGAGGTACTTTTTACTATTTTACCCCTGCTGGTCTGCCCATAGCCCTTCGAAACAGCGGAGTTTGGCTGTTGGCAGGCCCAGCCAAGGGGTTCCTGGTAATTTCAGGTCAGTTATTTCGGTTATTGGCAGTCCGGGTTTCAAAAACTATAAATAGGACCCAAGGGGTACCCCTGAAGGCACGTTTTTCCCCTGAGCTCCTCTCCCCAAATTCTCTAAGTGCTTTCTGAGGGTACCTTAGCTCGGCTTCAGGCTAAGGAGGGGAAGCGCTCTGAGATCTTCCGGGTTTGTGGTGGGACCTCCCCGCCGAGCCCTTGGGCCTGTTTCTCCTTGTCTTGTTGTTTTTCCTTGCAGGAACGAAGTAGGCGCGAGACCACCCCTTTCCCCAAGGGCGAGCTCTACAGGAAGCTGGGTTCCGGTTTCAACATTTTGGTGCGGTGAGCGTGGATCGTGGTCAGCACAGAAAAGTTCCCGCGAGTTCAATGACGGGGCAAGGATCCGACAGGCCGAGCTCGCCGCCCCCCCGCCTCTCGCAACGGTGGGAATGTTCGAAGACTTCAGAAGCGAGGTGCTGAATTTGGTCAAGTGCGCACTCGGCACGCGGGCCGAGTGCTCGACTCCGGCAAACCAGATCGCGGCCGCCCCCTCATTGGGCGAGGACGCTCCCGGCAGGCGAGCTGGGAAGGAAGTGGCCGAGGAGGGCCGTGGGTGCGAGCTCCCCAGGCGCGAGCTCTTCCCCGGCTCGGCAGGCCGAGGTCGCTTCGGCGAGCTGGGCTCGCGAGACTCGCCAGCTCGCCCAGTAGGGGGAGGGAGTCCTTTCAGCGAGCTGGTCTCTTCAGCTCCAGTTCCAGATGGGTTCAGGGAGCCCGAGATGTCCTATTACACTGGGAAGGGAGACCCGGTACAGCACGTCCAATGGTTCGAGGACGTGGTCTCCATCCGTCAGATGTCAGACGGATTCAAGTGCCGGCTCTTCGCCATCACCCTCCGAGAGAAAGCGAGAGAATGGTTTCACCAGCTACCGGCCAGCTCTATCTATTGCTTCGAGGACTTGCGCCGAGGATTCATGCTGAGATTCACCACTTCGAAGAAGAGGAGGAAGGAGTCCGAGTCCCTATTTCACATCAAGCAGGGGGTGAACGAGACGCTGGGGAGCTACGTGGACCGATTCCAGGAGGAGGTTACTCAGGTCCAGGAGATGCCGGGCCATAGTCTAATGATGGCCTTTACCCTGGGCCTGCAGCAGGGATTCTTCCGGATGGAGCTGAAGAGAGTTCCCCCCTTATCCTACGAGGAATTGATGGAAAGGGCGGCGAGAGAGGTTGACGGGGAGGCGTCAAACCCGGAGTTTGCAAGGAAATTGGCCAGGTGGGCCACGGAGGAGGAGAGGGAATCGAAGGGAGGAAGAGGTCAGGAAGAAAGAAGAGGGGAGCCCAGGTAGAGGGAGCAGAGGCCGCTCCAAGGGCAGCAGCAGCCGGGGTGGGGGCGTCAGGAGCCCGACCGTCGGCTAGGCTGGAGGCCAGAGTGGCAGGGGCAGGGGCCTCAGAGGGGAAACTTCGGAAGAGGTCACTTCCAGGGGAGGCAAGACCAATTCCACCCCCCAGGTTGGAGGCAGGGCCAGAGGCCCCGGCTCCCCGATCAAGAGGAGGCCATGGACATAGCCTTGGGGGCCAGGAGAGGAGCGTGGAGGAGAAGAAGGAGGGAGGTTAGGGTGGAGCTGCCCTACTGCGACTTCCATCAAGAAGAAGGGCACGCAACAGCCACATGCCCGGAATTCTTGGAGATGAGGGGGAACAGGGAGCAGCAGCATCAGCAGGGGGCGCGACAGGAAGTGAGGATCGAGGAGGTCCTGCCTCGAGCGGAGGAGGATCGGTGTGAAGACCGGGTGGACGTGGGAACCCGAGGAGGGATCGGGATGATCCACGGGGGAGCAGGGATTGAGGCCTCCCGCAAGGCTAGCCTCCACACCATGTACCGGCGAAGCGTCGCCTCTACATCCCACACCCCGCCACCAGAGGAGAGGATCACCTTTTCCAGGAGTGATCTACCAGACCACGAGGACCCGTTCTGTGATGCGCTGGTCATCAAGACGGCCATCGAGAACTTCACCGTCTCACGGATCCTCGTGGACAACGGAAGTTCCGTCAACGTCGTCATCAAAAAGGCGTTCGACGCGATGAAGGTGGAGGCGAGAAGAGTGCTGGCCTCGGATGGCCCCCTGTTCGGGTTTTCAGGAGAAAGGAAGGAGGTAGAAGGAGGAGTCAGACTCCATGTCACCTTGGGGGGGCAGTCCCGAAACTGCAAGTTCGTCATTGTGGACGCCCACAGCAGCTACAGCGCCATCTTTGGAAGACCCCTGATCAGCGCCTTCCGCTGCGTCCCCTCGTCTTTTCATCAATGCTTGAAGTTCAACACCGAGGGGGTACAAGTCAGGGTTAGGGGAGACCCAAAGGTGGCGCGGGAGTGTTATGTCACTGCGGTGAACACCATCTCTTGGCAGGAGGGAGCCGAGGAGATGGGGCGAAGGATGGAGGTCGAGGAGGAAGCTGGGGGGGAAGAGCTGGGAGAGAAGGGCTACGCAGAGGAGGCGGCCAGAGGAAGTTTGGAGGAGGTGACCGAGGTGAGGGTCGAGGAGGAGGCAATGGAGGTAGAGATCCCCGCTCCGGGGGAAGGGGACGCCGAAGGATGGGCGGAGCAGTCCAGGCTGGAGGCAGCTGAGGAGGTGGTGGAGCTGGAGGTGCTCACCCGAGGAGGAAGGGTGGAAAAGATCCGCGTCAGCGGGGGGCTGACCCCGGAGGACCAAGGCAGGATGCTGGAGTGCATCCAGAAGAATGTGGACATCTTCGCCTGGAGCGCCGCGGAGATGCCGGGGGTTGACGCGGATGTGGCCTGCCACCGCCTCAACTTGGACCCGGGAATATGCCCCGTTCAGCAGAAGAAAAGGTCCACGGCGGACAAGCTGGCGGAACCCATCAGGGAGGAGGTGGCGAAACTTCTCAAGGCGGGCTTTGTGTCCGAAATTCAATTCCCTGGATGGGTCTCGAACGTTGTGATGGTCAAAAAGGGAGACGGCCGCTGGCGCTTGTGTATCGATTTTTCCCTTCTTAATAAAGCTTGTCCTAAGGATTGTTACCCCTTGCCTCGGATCGACGCGCTGGTTGACTCAGCCGTCGGTTTTTCTGTAATGAGTTTTTTAGATGCATTTTCAGGTTACCATCAGATCAGGATGCACCCCCCGGACATAAAGGATGTCTCATTCATCACAGGGGACGGTTGCTACTGCTATAAGATGATGCCGTTCGGGCTGAAAAACGCTGGAGCCACCTACCAAAAAATGATGGATAGGATCTTCAAGGAGCAGAGGGGAAGGAATCTGGAGGTATATGTAGATGACCTCATGATCAAGAGCCGGGATGTGGACTCCCACCTCCGGGACCTGGAGGAGACCTTCGACACCCTGCGCAAGTACCAGATGCGATTGAACCCACTAAAATGTGTCTTTGGGGCCAGCAGGGGAAAGTTTCTGGGGCATCTCCTCACCCCCGCAGGGGTCGAGCCGAACCCAGACAAGGTCAAGGCCATCTTGGAGCTGGGATCCCCGCGGAATGCAAAGGAAGTCCAACGGTTGACAGGGAAGCTAGCAGGGCTGAGTCGCTTCCTCTCTTGGGCAGGGGAGAAGTGCTCCCCCTTCTTCAAGACACTAAGGGGGGGACAGAGGTTTGAATGGAGCAGGGAATGTGAAGAGGCCTTCCGAGCCCTCAAGGTGCAGTTGACACAGGCTCCGCTGCTCCAAGGGCCAAAGGAGGGGGAGGATCTGTTCTTGTATTTGGGGGTCGGGACGGAGGCCTTGAGCTCGGTCCTGGTTCGAGAAGAAGGGAAGAGGCAGCTCCCCGTCTATTATGTGAGCCGGGTCTTGAGGAAGGCCGAGCTCGGTATCCGATCTTGGAGAAGCTTGCGTTCGCCCTAATCATCTCGGCTCGGAGGCTGCGACCCTACTTCCAGGCACACTCAATCCGAGTAGTGACCGACCATCCCCTCCGCAACATCTTCGAGGGGGTGGAGCATTCAGGCAGATTGGCTAAGTGGTCGGTGGAGATGAGCGAGTTCGACATCTCTTTCGTTCCGCGGCTCTCGATCAAGGCCCAGGCAATGGCCGATTTCCTTGCTGACTATGTGGTTGAAGTGGCGGAAGGAGAGCTCACTCACCCGGCTCCTTGGAAGGTGAGGGTGGATGGAGCATCAGGAAGGCATTCCCTAGGAGTAGGAGTGATCCTAGAAAGCCCTCAAGGGACCCGAATCGAGCAGACGGTAGTGGTGCACTTTCCCGTTACCAACAACCAGGCCGAGTACGAGGCCGTGATAACAGGGCTTCGCCTGGCCAGGGAGCTTGGGGTGTCGGATGTGGAGGTCCTCACAGACTCCATGGTAGTAGCCTCCCAAGTCAACGGGGAGTTCGAGGCAAGGGAACCCACCCTGCGATCATACTTGGCCAAAGTAAAGGGGATCATCGGAACTTTCCAAACATTCGCCATCCAACATGTGCCCAGGGAAGAGAACGAACAGGCCGATCGGTTGGCTAAGCATGGTCCCCGGGTGGGAGGCACCATCACCGACCTGTTCCGCCCCTCCATCGAAGAAGGAGAGCTCATGGAGATCGATCAGCAAGCTTCATGGATGGACCCAGTGGTGGCTTTTCTCTCCACAGGGGAGTATCCGGAGGGGGTAGACAAGAAGAAGCTAAGACACAAATCAGCATACTACCTCCTCCAGGACGGGCAGCTGTACAGAAAAACCCTCTCTGGGATGCTGGCCCGCTGCGTAGCCGAGGGAGAAGTGCGAAGGATCTTGGAGGAGGTCCACTCCGGGGAATGTGGGAGTCACTCCGGGAGTCGGACCCTGGAAGGGAGGATAGTCAGGCAAGGTTATTTTTGGCCCACCCTCGGCCGGGACGCTGCAGAATTCGCAAGGAGATGTCACAAGTGCCAACTGTTTGCCCCCCTCCAGCTACAGCCGGCCCAGCGGCTCCGTAGCATCACGGCCCCATGGCCCTTCGCAATCTGGGGAATGGATCTGGTTGGGCCGTTTCCCCAAGCCAGCGGTCAGAGGAGATTCCTTCTAGTGATGATTGACTACTTCTCAAAGTGGATGGAGGTAAAAGCGTTGGCTAAGGTGACCTCCCAGGTAATCAGGAATTTTATATGGGGGGAGATCATATGTCGCCATGGGCTGCCCCAGGCCATCGTCACAGACAATGGGCCCCAGTTCGCCAGTGCCGAGTTCACCAGCTTTTGCGAACAGCTTGGGATCGATCTCAGGTTCGCCTCGGTTCATCACCCCAGGAGTAACGGACAAGTGGAGGCCGCAAACAAGATCATCGTCAACCTCCTCAAGAAAAAGGTGGAGAACCTGAAAGGGAGTTGGGTGGAGCAGCTCCCCGCGGTTCTTTGGGCCCTGAGGACCACCCCCAACACAGCTACAGGAGAGACCCCTTTCAAACTCTCCCACGGGTGCGAGGCGGTGCTCCCCATCGAATTCGAAGTCCAAACGCCGCGAGTCGTGACAGCAAAGGAAGGCCGCGAGGAATGGCAAGCAGAGAACGAGGAGGAACTAAGGCTCTCCCTTGACATGGTGGAAGAAGTCAGAGACCTTTCCGCCATCCGACAGGAGGAGGTAAAAAGAAGAATGGCCAAATACTTTGACAAGCATATCAGGATCAAGCAGTTCGTGGAGGGGGACTTGGTGTTGAAAAAAGTAGATGCAGCGGGGAGGTCAGCATCCGTGGGGAAACTCAATCCCAGCTGGGAGGGACCGTTCATAGTAAAGACGGCCTTGGGATCGGGGGGCTATCGACTCCAAAATGTAGAAGGCGAGACCTTGAGCCTCACCTGGAGTGGTGACGACCTCAAACGCTTTTTTCCCTGAACCATGTAAGCGACACACTGATAATAATAAATTCTTCCAAGCTCTCTGATATTGTTGCAATTGGCCTGCATGGTGGAATGTGATGTATTTTGGACCCCGAGCAGATCCCGCTGTCAGGCTCTCACCTAGCTGACAGGGCTGGAAGTCACTCGGTGTCATCCTCGGCCTCGAGCAGATCCCGCTGTCAGGCTCTCACCTAGCTGACAGAGCTGGAAGTCACTCGATGGTGATATATTTTGGACCCCGAGCAGATCCCGCTGTCAGGCTCTCACCTAGCTGACAGGGCTGGAAGTCACTCGATGGTGATGTATTTTGGACCCCGAGCAGATCCCGCTGTCAGGCTCTCACCTAGCTGACAAGGCTGGAAGTCACTCGGTGTCATCCTTGGCCTCGAGCAGATCCCGCTGTCAGGCTCTCACCTAGCTGACAGGGCTGGAAGTCACTCGATGGTGATATATTTTGGACCCCGAGCAGATCCCGCTGTCAGGCTCTCACCTAGCTGACAGGACTGGAAGTCACTCGGTGTCATCCTTGGACCCCGAGCAGATCCCGCTGTCAGGCTCTCACCTAGCTGACAGGGCTGGAAGTCACTCGGTGTCATCCTTGGCCTCGAGCAGATCCCGCTGTCAGGCTCTCACCTAGCTGACAGGGCTGGAAGTCACTCGATGGTGATGTATTTTGGACCCCGAGCAGATCCCGCTGTCAGGCTCTCACCTAGCTGACAGGGCTGGAAGTCACTCGGTGTCATCCTTGGCCTCGAGCAGATCCCGCTGTCAGGCTCTCACCTAGCTGACAGGGCTGGAAGTCACTCGATGGTGTCGGCCTTGAAGTCGTCAGGTGTAGGTCAAAGTCTGTGGCAGGAAACGAAGGGGAAGGGTTTTGACAGGGCGAGCTCGGGCTCGGCGAACCCAGCTCGGCATAACCGAGAAAGTAAGTTGGACTAGAGGGCTCGGCATAGGCGAGCTCGAGCTCATCATTTCCAGCTCGGCATAGGGAAGCAGGCAGCGAGCCCGGGGTCTCGCCGAAGACGAACCTGGCCAGGGCTCCTCGCACCCCAGGCCCATCATACTTCGAGAAATTTCCTCGATGAACACAACCTGGGCGGCTCGCGTGCGAGTAGAGGTAGGTAGACAGAAGGCAGAAGGCCGCGCGCGAATGGTAATGGCGTAATAAGGGGGGAGAGTAACTCGCCGAGGAACCAATGGGACTCGGCGAACACTCCAAACACACTTCGCTCGCGGGCGCGCTCTCATAATCACTACTCGCGGAACCTGTCTCGGCGAGGTCGCGGGAGAAAATGCATACATTCATGGCACAATGAACATAGAAAAAAGAACACCGGTATGATCAAAACACTTTCATTTATTATTTATAAATGTACAGGGAGCTCGCCTCTGCGAGTAGTCAAAAAAAGGAGAGAAAAAACAAAAATACAGGGCCGTCAGCTGGCCTCGCCCCCTCCGCCGGACTGATCCTCGCCGTCGCCCGAGTGGTCCTGGAAGCTCTTCCCGAACATAGCGTCCAGGCTGTCCTCCTTCTCGCTAGGCGGCGTCGCCGGAAACAGACTCGGCATCAGGTCCCGAGCTGAGATCTCCCCGCATCCTTCCACCAGCACCCCTGAGTCCTTCATCATCGCGAGGGTGCACTCGGCGGTCTGAATGGAGTTGATCCGCAGTCTCTCAACGAGGTCCGCCTCGCCGAAGATGCGCGGGCACTTGTAGGGAAGAGTGGGATCGATGTCGTGCCCCGGGAAGAAGATCTCCGCCTGGCGACGCACTTCGCCGAGAAGGTGCTGGTTCTCCCCCTTCAGCTTCACGTTCGCGCTCTCCAACTCGCCAAGGCGTGCACGCAGTTGGACGATCTCTTCCCCTCGCTCGACGTCGCGAGCCTGGAGCTCCCCAGCAGCGTCTGCCTCCACGGCCAGCTGGGCGCGCAGGCGGCCGTTCTCCTCCTCTAGCTCAGTATTGCGAGCCTGGAGCTCGCCCGCCGCCTTGGCATCCTGGAAAAAAAAGTTCGCTTAGCAGCAACACAAGAAGTTTTCCAAGTAAAAGAGTGGTGCATGACACTTACCAGCCCGCCAGCAGTCTTGGCGAGAAGACCATCCGCGATGCCAAGCCGCCTCGTCTGATCGGCAACCTGCTCCTTGGCAAGGTCGCGAGCTTGCTCGGCCTTCTCGAGCTGGTGACTGAGGGCGAAGCTGCGGCGCGCCAGCATGTGGTGCAGCTCCAGAGTCCGCAGGTGGGACTGCAGGCCCTCATGGCCGAGCTGCCGGAGGGTCGCCCTCTTGTAGGCCTCGGCATCCTCCCGGCCATAGAGGCCAAAGCCGAGGGCGTAGGCGTGACCGGTGGCGGGTTCGCGGTCGTGCCAGGACGGGTGCAGGGTGGAGACGGAGACTCAATGAGTGAGCTCGTCCCACTGCAGCATGGGCTCGCCCGCGGAATCCTTCCAGCGCGCGCCGAAATTGAAGAGGGGGTGCTGCTTCGGCGGCGCGCGCTCGCGGGCAGCCCTCTTCGCCGAGGGAGGAGGGGAGATCGCAGCCGAGGAAGAGGGGGCCTTGCCACCCTTTCTGCCCTTGCTGGTAATCTCCTTCAGCGGGCTCCCCGGAGACACGTCGGGAGGGGTCTCCGATGAGCTGATGTACTTGGGGCTGGACTGATGTTGTTGTTGTTGTTGCCCCCGCGGAGCCAGCAGGGCTCTCCACATCTTCTTCACCTGGCGGGGGCCGGATGGCGGGTTCGACCCCGCGTCCTCGGGTCGCCTCTTGCTGGAAGAGGGCTGAGAGGAGAGCGCCTCATCTCGGCAGGCCGCTGCCGCCGCCCTCTCGCGGGCAAGAGGGTCAGTCTCCAGCCCCGGGTCCGCAAAAGGCGGGTTCGCGGGGATTATTCGCTCCCCTGCCAAAAAATACTTGGGAAGGTTAGAAATCCCAGAGATGATAATGTGCCGAGTCCGCGAGTAGGCGGGCTCGGCAAGAGGTAGGAAGCATACCTTCGCCGGGCAGAACCGGGGAAAGCGCGTCGAGGCCCCTCCGCAGGAAGGCGACCTCGAAATCCTTGTGGAGGAAGAATTTGTGGAGCTCGGCGTCGTTGCCGGACACGGCCGGCGGGCGGTACACCTCCTCGCCTTTCTGTTGCAGCGAGTAGGGGATGTTGCCGAGATCGCCCTTGATGAAGGCGATCTTGGTCATCCAGGTGTGGTGCTTGTTCGCGATCTCGCGAACTTTGATCAAGGAGCCGCCGAAGTAGGCGACCCCGTCCGTCGTCGCCTTGTAGGAGAAGAGCTTCCTGAACACGGTCAGGTTGAACTCGATCCTCTCCCGCCGGAGGTAGCTCGCGAACGCCACCATCATTGTGATGGCGTTGGAGTTCAGCTGCGCGGGGACGGCCCCGTAGTACTTCAAGATCTGCCGGATCTCCGGCCACAAAGGAAGTCGCAGCCCCACCTCGAAGTGCGAGATGGGGAAGGCGAGTTCGTTCTCGTAGAACGTATTGATGGCCTCGCCCGGCCCCGGCCTGCGCGCCTCAAAGCCCGGCGGCACATACAGGGCCTTGAATTCGGCGAGCTCCTCCTCGCTGGTGTGGCCGTCAAAGAAACAATAATCTGCGAAGTGCTGCGCGCACTTGGAGCGGCCATCGGCGTCCGGATTAGTCTTGCCCATGGTCGCAGGAAAGAAGCAAAGAGGCAACGCGAGCAGAAGAAAGAAAAAGCAGGAAGGGAAGCAGAGCAATAAAGACAGTACGGGGGTAGGTGAGGGGGGGGGGGGGGGGGCTATTTATAGAAAAGAATCTGAGGCAGGCCGTCACATCGGCGCATCTCGCCATCCCAGCTCGCCACCCCAGCTCACCACCCCAGCTCGCCGACTTCCGGCGCATCCTCACTAAGGCTAAGTCAAAACATTACGGCATTTTATTTAAATAACAATCAAAATGTTCTAAAAATTATCCATCCCCGCAGGGGAAAGTTCGAAACAGAAGGAAAACAGGGCGCGCGAGCGGGGAGGGCACCAGGATGCGAGCACCGGTCGGCTCGGCAGGGGAGCCCGCAAGTTTACCTACCCCGGCCTCGCGATCCCCGCCCCCCAAGCTGCCGCGCGCGGAGAAGCTCGCGGATCCTTCCAGAGTTCCTTTGCGCGACCAGGAGGCCGTCATCTATCTCATCCAGGAGTCGGGAAGGAGACATCAACTCGCCAGGCCGGCCAAGGCGCACCTCCTCGGCAAGGCGCGCATAGTCACGCTGCAGCGTCTCGTTGGCTCCTTGCACCTCGCGCAGGCTGCACACCAGCTTCTTAAGGAGCTTGACCTCCCTCCTCGACAGCTCGCCCTGATCCACCTCCGGACCCAGGTAAGAGTCCAGCGAGCTCGGAGAGGGGAGGAGAGAATGGTGGGCCGCTCGCGAGGACTCCTCGGCAGCCGACTGACTGGGAAGGGCTGTAAAGGCAGATGTCAGCAGAGCAAAAGCTTGTGAAGCACAGGGTTGAGCGAGGCAGACCTGAAGAGCTCGGCGGCTCCAAAGAGATGCGAGGAGGGATGAACCTCAGGTCCTTCCCGCGACTTGGGCCGCGAGCTCCCGGCGAGATGGGCTCAAAGCCCGGGACAGGAATGGACCCCGGGCCCCCCCCCGGCGGGCGCATCAATGTGCCGAGGAGAGGAGCCAGGCGGCGAAGCTGGCCTTTGCGAGCTCACAGGCAGGATCCCGAAGAGGAGCGGCGGATCCCGTGGATGGTGGTCCGGGGCCGAAAGTTGTGAAGTGGCGGGGACAGCCTCGCCTCGCGGCGTGGGAACCCGCGGCGCGGTCCCCTCGTCATCTGGAAGGCCGCCCTGATCGTCACCAACAACAACGACCTCCCTATCATTCTCCAGAACAGTTCGAGTAGAAGAGCCGGTCTCGCGAGCCAAAGTGGCCCTCAGGTCGTGGAAGATGGGCTCAGCCGCCTTGAGAAATGGCCTCGACCTCTTGGAGCCCGGCTCGGCGGGATCAATTTGAGGGACCTTTGCGGGGACCGCCGTCAGCGCGGTAATACGAGCCTCGGAAGCCCGGCGAGCTCGATCTACGCGCTCTTGAATCTCCTTAGGAAGGGGCATCTTGGCAAGGCAGCAGGGGGAATGGCAAGAGCCAGGTAGCAGAGCAGGTGCACATATATATAGCCGCAGGTGGCCCCCACCATAAGATTCCCTTCAACTCGCCAGCCGGAGCTCGCCGCACACTTCGGGTTGGATGTTTCTTTCCGAGCTTTTTGGCAAGCTCGAAAAGAGCGGGGATTGTGTACAACCCCGTGTCCGGCGAGCAAGTTCAACAAAGCCCAAACAAGCGAGCTCGGCGAGCTCGGCAGCAGCAGGCGAGCTCGGCGACAGCAGGAGCGGGCCAGAGTTCGGCATCCGTCGACCAGAGATCGACGATCGGCGACCCGGAGCTCGGCATTCGCCGAGTGGGCTGAGGCTCGCGTCCTCGCAGTGGAGCTCGGCAGCAGCTGGCGAGCAAAGCATGCCGAGGTGGCCAGGGGTCCCAGCTCGCCTGGGGGTCAGAGGTACTTTTTACTGTTTTACCCCTGCTGGTCTGCCCATAGCCCTTCGAAACAGCGGAGTTTGGCTGTTGGCAGGCCCAACCAAGGGTTTCCTGGTAATTTCAGGTCAGTTATTTCGGTTATTGGCAGTCCGGGTTTCAAAAACTATAAATAGGACCCAAGGGGTACCCCTGAAGGCACGTTTTTCCCCTGAGCTCCTCTCCCCAAATTCTCTAAGTGCTTTCTGAGGGTACCTTAGCTCGGCTTCAGGCTAAGGAGGGGAAGCGCTCTGAGATCTTCCGGGTTTGTGGTGGGACCTCCCCGCCGAGCCCTTGGGCCTGTTTCTCCTTGTCTTGTTGTTTTTCCTTGCAGGAACGAAGTAGGCGCGAGACCACCCCTTTCCCCAAGGGCGAGCTCTACAGGAAGCTGGGTTCCGGTTTCAACAAGTATGATTGTCTCGACACAATCTGTCTGCATGTGTTGACAACTTCTGATTCTACCTTGTGTCGAGACAGTGAGATTGTCTCGACACAATCTTACTCAAAATAAATCTCCTCTTTATTTTATCAAGTATGCTGACTCAGTCTTCAAGGTGTCGAGACAACTGACTTGTCTCGACACAGCTTCTGCAGAGGTGTCGACACAATTGAACTGTGTAGACACATTTGTGCTTAGGTAAATTTTTTCACTTTAAGTCCTGGACATGTAAACTTAATATACATCAAATACAACATTGTGTATATCATTGAGTTGACAAGGAGCTTCTCCAAATCAGGTACATAATTCCCAATGTACCCAATCGTACCTCTCTGAGTTCTAACACCATCACGAGGGTCTCCAATAATTTGATCAATTGGGTGATCCTTCAAGTGTCTTAGCTCTAAAGTCCTTGCATCTAGAGCTTCGTCTATCACTGGAGTGACTTCATCAGCTTGAATGACATCTTCATCATGGTGATCAACCTCTCCAATTGGGATTGGAATGGTGATCTTGATGAACTCTTGACCTTTTTCTTTAACTGGCTCATCTAAGCTTAATTTCTTTAGTCTTGAACCTGCATCTTAAACAAACACACTAGAAGAGCTGCTTCGTAGCAAGCTCGTCTCATCAAATACAATATTAATAGATTCTTCTATGACCAGGGTTTTCTTGTTAAAAATCCTATATGTCTTACTATGGCTACTATATCCTACAAAAATACCTTCAAAACTCTTTTCACAGAATTTAGTTGTGTGATACTTCCCATTGTAAAGTACGAAACATTTACTACCAAAGATTCTAAAATATGAAATAGTCGGTTTCCTGGCCTTTAATAGTTCGTAAGGTATTTTATCATAGTTTTTATTTATGAGTGCTCTGTTTTGCACGTGACAAGCAGTGTTGACGGCTTCAACCCAGAAGTATTCTGATAGTGAGGCATCACTCAACATGGTTTTGTAGGCCTCTATGAGTGTTCTATTCCTTCTCTCAGCGTCTTCATTCTGTTGAGGAGTACGAGGAGAGGAAAACTCATGAAAGATACCTAGGCTTTCACAGAATTCTGTCATGGCCCCAGATTTGAACTATATTCCATTGTCACTTCTGATTTTGATATCTGAATAGTTGTATTCATTTTGGATTTGTCTGACAAAATTAGTGAAAATATCAAAAGTATCTGACTTGTGTTTTATAAAGAACACCTATACAAAATGAGAGTAGTCATCTGCAATAACCAGTGTATAATCCTTACCTCCCAAACTTCTAATTTGCAGGAGACCAAACAAGTCCATATGAAGTAGGTGTAAACACCTATTAGTGTCTTTGCCAATAATGCTTTTAAAGGTAGCCCTAGTTTGCTTGCCTTTTACGCATGCGTGACAAGGTCTATATTTAACGCACTTAACGTTGGGTGCATCATATACTAAATTAATAGAAAATAATTTATTAATAGTTTTGTAATTTATATGTGCTAATCTCTTATGCCATTGGTCACCAAGAGACGCACTATCTTTTTCCAAAAAGCACACTAGTGTAGAAGAGTCTATGCAAATAAAATTTAAGTAAAATATATTTCTACTACGAGTGCTAGATAGAATTGTTTCTAAGTTATCTACCGATTTTATCAAGCACTTGTCTGCATGAAATTCAACTATGTATCCTTTATCACAGAGCTGGCTTATGCTTATAAGATTATGTTCTAATCCTTCAACATAAGCCACATCTGAGAAGGATACAATACTATTAGTGATCATACCGTAGCCTCTTGTGATTACCATATCAGAACCTCCAAAGATAACCTTTTGACCATTCACAATTGGAGAGTACTTCTGAAGAAAGCTTCTTGTTCCGGTCATGTACCAAGAGCATCCACTGTCCAAATACCAGATAGGCGATTTGTTGGCCTTTTGACATACCTGCAAAAATAGAATCAGTTTACCTTAGTAACCCAAACGCATTTGGGTCCTTGGTTATTTGTCAGCATGCTCCCCCTAGGAGTGTTAACATTATGAGTGGTCTGTCTCGTATGATTAACTAGAAGAGTTTTAAAGCTTCTGGGATTAAACTAGCAATCTATAACAAAGTTACCAACTTTGCCGCAATACTAATAGTCAAACCTGTTGTACCTTTTCCAAGTCTCCTGCTTGACCTTTTGAACGTGTGGTCTTATAGGGGCGGCTGATCTGGAGGTAGAAGCCTCATGATGATGGCACTCACAAGCCTTTTTCACCTTCTTTTCCTTGGGTACAACTGGCTTGGCCATAGATTCCTTCTTAATATTATGGCCATGAACGTATGGACATAGTATTTCATTTGTATTTCCTCATAAGGTGCCTTGAGTACACATTCACCAAAGTTTTAGGGACGGGTCCATCCTTAGTATAGTGACTTAGGATCTACATAAGCAGGCCGGGCAAAATGACCGTTGGATGAATAAAAATCAAACTCTTTTGTTGGAAAGATGACCTTCTTAAATGAAGTTTGAACTAGAGGAGCTTTCCCCTTCTCCTTGGCTAAAGGGTTCTTAGCAACCTTATTTCTTCTTTGAGCTTTATTCCTCATAGAAGATTCACTAGGAGCCACCTGATGGCCTAATCCAGATCCTTTAGCCTGAGCAGAGAATTCAACAATAAATGGAAGGACTGTCTTGGGCTTGGAGAAACTTTCAACCAGTTTCTTTTCAGCGACAAGTTGTTCTTCCAAGTTCTCAATGATTTTCTTTTTCAGGTTTAGGTGCTCGAGAGCTTTATTATATTCTTAGATCGCAGAATGGAGTTCCTTTCTAAGTGAGTCCATTATTGCGACTTCCTCGGTCAGAGTGCTCTCTTCAGCCTTAAGAGATTTGATCTCCTTGGCTTGAGTTCCCGCAACTCTTCGACATTTGTCGTAAGCCTTGATTAATTCCTTGTATTAAGTCATGAGTTCAGACTCGTCATCAGAAGAGCAGTCCTCATGATCATGGTCCAAAGCATCAGATTCTTAGAGAGGGGGGTGGGAAATTACCTTCACATTGTACTGTGGTTCTTCTTTCTCGTCTGTCTGTGCCATCAGCCCAAAGTAGGCTTCCTCTTCCTCACTTGACTTAGATGAGTCAGTGTCACTAAGAGTCTTGACCTTCTTGGCTAGTAAGCTTCTTTCAGATTTCTTTTTACTATAAGAAGACTTCTATTCTTCTCTTCTTCCACCCTCTTTCTTCTTATGCGGGCAATCAACAATTACGTGCCCTGGCTTATTACAACAGTAACAAACAATGTCTGATGAAATATGTTTGTTCAGTTTGGAGTAATACCTGTTGTGGCTACTTGAGCCTTTCTTATGACGATAACCATCGTGACGTGATCTTCTGGAGGAAAGGTCTTTGCCTTTCCATTGCTTCTTCTTACTCAGGAACATTTTGAACAGTCTAGAGAGTAGGGAGAACTCTCCATCTGATAGTTCTGAGCCTGAGGTGCTCGACTCTGAGTCTTCTTCTTCAGTTTCTTCCTGTGGAGGAACAGGAGACGTAGCTTTAACTTTCCTTGAGTTGTCTGCCTTTAGTGCGACAGACTTCTCCTTTGATGAGGACCCGCTTCCCTCTTCTTCAACTTTTCTTGTATTTATTTGAAGCTTATATGACATCAGCTTCCTGAAGAGGTTCTGAGGATCAGTCTCAGCTATCTTTCCAAACTCCCTTATGTCACAAATTTTGTTATCCCATTCTGTTGGAACACCCTATTACTAATTTGGGTCAGGATCACTATGTCTCTAGGAATCTTTGCTTGACCTCCTGTATAGCTCAATAGGTCAATTAGAATTGAGTCTAAGGGTTAGAAGTCTAGGTTTGGAAGCTGCCTTGAAGACCAAGATTTTGTGTTTGGAGACTAAGTCATATCGTCGAGCTCAGCACGACGATTCGTCGAACTCCGGTCGACGATCGTCTAGCTCAACTTCGACAAGATCGTCGAACTCCATTCGACAATCGCTGAGCTCAACTTCTTCATATCGTCGAACTCCATTCGACGATCGGTGAGCTCAGGTCGACGATTTTGACTCTGCTTTGGATCTTTATCTCTGAGCTCAGTTCGACGATCTTTGAGCTCAGATCGACGATATTTTGCTGCTGTATATTTCTAGATCGCTGAGCTCAGCTCGACGATAGCAGAGCTCAGTTCGACGATTTCAGATAACTTCCAGGATATTTCTAAATTCAAATTCAAATCAGTTAGGAGTTATTCTGTAATTAATTCAGAGATTTCCTAGCCGTTCTCATTCATTTCTGGACCAAGTTTCAAGGGATTTTTCAAGGAATAATTCTGTGGACATTCCTCCTGAAGAGTTTATGCAATAAAGGATGCAATTAATGTAGGCCAACGGCTATTCTTGACAGAGAATGTTATTCTATTCTGTACCAGAGAATAAAAGACAGGATTTTTGAATCTCTCATAGAGCACACACAATACAGAGAGAGAATACAGATTACAGAGACACATTCAAAAATCTTCTGTCACAAAGAATTCTGAAGAACACACATCCAAGGAGATCAAGCTTTCTAAAATCTTCAGATCTCTTTAGTTTTCAAAGTGTTCAAGGCCAACATATTTCCAGACTCCAGACATTCAACATTTTAGCTATTGCTGAAATCATCTATTGCTGGAGTTCAATCTTTGAAGGCCTATCACCCTCAGCAAAGCTTATCTTCCTGGAGATCTCAAGGATTCAGGGGGAGCTTTGACATAAATCCACATAGTCTTCTCAGTTGTTTGAGAAAGAGAAGACTGCCATCACTCTCTCACCCCACTCTGTAAAGGGTTTCTCAAACTCCCTTCAAAAGTTTGAGCTTGGTTTTTGAGCACCTTGTCAAAAGCTCATTGGTGGCAAGACACCTGATCAAAAAATCTGCTTTGGTTTTTGAGCACCTTATCAAAAGCTCATTGGTGCCCAGGACACCTGATCAACTCATCCTGCAGTGGATTCCTACCTAGGGTGGTAGAAGAGTGGATGTACCCAAGTTTAGGGGAACCACTATATTTCCTTGTGTCTTCTGTTTTGCTTGCTTTTATTTTTGTTTCTGGCCTTGATGTTTCTGTGCTTAGTTTTTGTTTAACTTAGTGCTGTGATTAGATTTATTATTGCTTCCCTGCTCACACATATTACAACAATAGTTGTAAAAGTTTTTAAAGCACCATATACTCTATACACCCCCCCTCTAGAGTATATCAGATCTAGTTGCTCTTTCAATTGGTATCAGAGCTAGGTTGGTTAAATATACCATACCTGATTGGTTGTACAGGCTAACACCTGAACCCAAAGATCCCAAACTAGATCTATTTTTCTTTGGTATTTTATTGTTAGATTTTGTTTTCACAAATCATGGCCCAAAACAAAGATTATGCTAGTACCAGACCTCCAGTGTGCAATCTATCCAAGTTTGCACTCTGGAAAGCAAGGATCAGACTTTACATGAATTCTATTGATGAAGATATCTTTAATTCTGTTTTGACAGTATGTCCAAGACCCCGAGAGAACACAAGCACAAATGCTGTGCCACCTCCATCAGGAACAGATGCTGATATCAAGAGATGGAAGGTAGCTGATGCTAAGGCTATGAACATCCTAGCCCAGACAATGTCAGATGACATATTTCAAAAGGTAGCTGAATGTAATTCAGCCAAGGAAATTTGTGACAAGCTCTCAGAAATAGTCTTAGGCTCAGCTGATGAGAGAAAGGATAGAAGATCCCATCTCATCTCTCAATATGAGAACTTCAAGAAGGGAGAGACTGAGTCAGTGGGAGACATGTACAACAGGATAAGTCTAATTGTCAGTGAACTCAGGACTTTGGACAAAGAGATCTCTCTAACAGAACTTAATGATAAGATCCTAATGTGCTTCCCCAGCACTTGGGATTCATGAATCTGGTCAATTAAGGATGCCAGAAGTCTGAATGAGATCATCACTGAAGCTCTATTAGGTAAGCTCAAATCTTATGAGCTACTCATCAAAAATAGAGAGGAAGAACAGAAGGCTGCCTCACCAGCCACAAGAAAAGAGAAGACCATAGCATTCAAGACAACTGAGGATCTGCCTGAAGATAAAGCAATAGGCAATGATGAACTACTCAGTCTGCTAGCCAAAAGATTCTACAAGATGGCCAGAAAGGACTTCAGAAGAAGATCATACAAGAAGCAGGATAAGCCAAGGTATGACAAGTCCATTAGTAATAATAAAGACATTATTTGCTTTGGTTGCAGGAAACCAGGGCACATAGTTCCTGACTGTCCAGAGAACAAGAACAAGGACAGAAGGGACAAGAAAGAAAGAAGAAAGGAGAAAGACTCCAAAAGGAATGGCAATGGCAAACCTTCTTCAAGCAAAAACAAGCACACAAGAAAAGAGTTTGTTGCTGAATCCTGGAGTGAGACTGAAGAGGAGTCAGAAGCCTCATCCAATTCCAGTGATGATGAGGATGATGCAGAAGAAAAGGAGTTCTGCATGATGACAATCAATGCCTCACAGCACAATTCAGAGGAAGAGGAGTCAGAGTCAGACTCAGAGACTCAACCTGAAGAAGATTAAGTAATTGGTTCTTTTGATTTTAGTTCAAAAGATTTTAAATTTGAATTTAAAGCAATGTGTTTAGACCTGCTAAAGTCTGAGAAAGAGATTATCTCTCTCAGAAATCAATTATCTGAACATAATACTCTAAAGTCAGAAAACCTCAAGCTATCTCAGGAGTTGGAGTGCTGTAGGGAACAGATAGCTTCACTGAAAAGTGAGCTCTCTGAGGCCAAGAAGCTTGAAGAATCCCTCAATGGGAGAAGCATCAAGCTGATGGACATCACAAACACAGTGAACTCCAGATTCAACAGTACACTGGGCTTGGGTGCTTCATCCAGCCAACCTATAGTCCTAACAACTCCAATCAAATTCATTTCTGACAAAGGAAAGGGAGTTGTAGAGGTTGCTAGGAAAAATTTTGATCTGCCTCAGAAAACTAAGTCCCAGCAGAAATCGTCGAACTGAGATCGCCGATCGCCGAATGAAGATCGACGATCGCCGAACGCAGCTCGACGATCTCAGGAAAAATCGTCGAACGCAGATCGACGATCTCAGCCAAAGTCGTCGAACGCAGGTCGACAATCTCAAATACCTGACCTCAGCCATAGTCGACCGTCGAACGGAGCTCGACGATCTGACCCAAGATCGTCGAACGCAGCTCCAAGATCATCGAACAGAGGTCAGAGCTCTGGAAAATTTTTCAAAGGCAAATCAAAATTGAATCCTAAGGGTCCTTCATCCCAAATCTTTAACCCTTATACTGAATGGATTTTACCTCCAAGGAGATATCATCCTGAAGGATATAAGAGTCAACCTGGGATGTCTTTCATTTCAGAATTGAAAGGTTATCAACCTAGGCCCAAGGTAAACTGGGTCAAAAACAAATGAATTGTCTTATGTGCAGGTGAAGACCTATCCAACATCTAACCAGCAATGGTATTTGGATAGTGGGTGCTCTAAGCACATGACAGGGAACAAGGACAACCTCACATCCTTCAGAGCCAAGCTTGGACCCAAAGTAATCTTTGGTGATTCAAACTTTGGACAAACTAAAGGATATGATGCAGTCCAGATTGGTTCAGTAACTTTCAAGAAGGTAGCTTATGTGGAAGGACTGAAGCACAACCTAATTAGCATCAGTCAGCTGTGTGATGAAGGCTACCAGGTGACCTTCAGCAAAGCCTTATGCAAAATCAAGTCAGAGGACAACACAACTGTGTTGACAGGTAAAAGGAAAGGTAACATCTATCTAGTAGATTTTCTTTCAACTGATGTAGATATCTGCTTGTTTAATTCTGTCTGTAGACCCAATATTTTATAGCATAAGAGATTAGGACACCTAAACCTTAGAACTATTGCTAGGCTATCCAAGGAAAACCTTGTTAGAGGACTACCTTCTGGCCCCTACAAGAAGGAAGGACTCTGCAGGGCTTGTCAATTAGGCAAGCAAACTAAAAACAGCTTTAAGTCACTTAATAAGAGTGATTCACCTAGGATATTGTATCTGTTACACATGGATCTCTTTGGACCCATTACAGTACAAAGCCTAGGAGGGAAATCCTACACTTTAGTAGTTGCAGATGACTTCTCTAGATTCACTTGGGTGTTCTTTCTAAGGAAGAAGTCTGATAACTTTAAGTGTCTGACAGAGTTTCTCAAATGTATATAGATTGAGTTCAATACTCACATTGCCCTGATCAGAAGTGATCATGGGACAGAGTTTGATTCTCTTCTTATGCAAGAGTTCTGTCAGAGTGAAGGGATCAGACATACTTTCTCAGCTCCTAGAACTCCTCAACAAAATGGGGTAGCTGAAAGAAAAAATAGAACCCTTATTGAATCTGCCACCACATTGTTGTCAGATGCTCATCTACCTCTATCCTTTTGGGCAGAGGCAGTGAACACCTCCAACTATGTGCTGAACAGAAGTCTGATACATAAACTAAAGGGAAAGACTCCCTATGAATTACTCAAAGGGAAGAAACCTAAAGTTGACTATTTTAGAGTCTTTGGTTGTATTTGCTACATTCATAATAATGACAAGAAATATTTAGCAAAATTTCAAGCCAAAGCTGATGAAGGAGTGTTTCTGGGATACTCCATGATCAGCAAGGCCTATAGGGTCTATAATAAATCATCTTTGAAAATTGAGGAATCTGTTCACATTTCATTTGATGAAACTAACATGTCTTTCAAGGAGAAGAATTCTTCTACCATAGAACCTGTGCAGGAACATTCTCTAGTTGAAGATATGAGCAAGTTACAGGTTGCTCAAGAGGATGAAAGCAGTGAAGATGAAGGGAATGCTCAACATAATGAAGAACAACTTGAAGAGCCAGTTGTTGTACCATAAGAGGAAACAACAACACAGGTTGGTGAACAATCAACACCCCCTGTTGATTCAGTAACATCAAGAGACAATCCAATTTCCCAAATAATTGGAGAAATCTCAGCTGGTGTGCAAACCAGAAATCAGGTCAACCAAAACCTGTTGCACTCCTGCTTCCTATCTCAAATTGAACCTCAGTCCATTCAAGATGCAGTGCAAGATCCACACTGGATCATTGTAATGCAAGAGGAGTTGTATCAATTTGAGAGGAACAAAGTATGGGAACTAGTGCCAAAGCCCAATGATCACTCCATTGTTGGAATAAAATGGGTATTCAGAAACAAATTGGATTGTCAAGGAGTAATTATAAGGAACAAGGCAAGACTACTTGCTCAGGGATACTCTCAAGAGGATGGAATAGACTACGACAAGACTTTTGCACCTGTTGCAAGATTGGAAGCCATTAGAATATTTCTAGCTTATGCAGCTCACAAAGGCTTCAAAGTATATCAGATGGATGTCAAAAGTGCTTTCTTGAATGGAGACATCAAAGAGGAAGTTTATGTCAGACAACCTCCAGGTTTTATCTCTCCAACTTTTCCTGATTATGTTTTTAGACTGAACAAAGCATTATATGGTCTCAAGCAAGCTCCTAGAGCATGGTATGAGACCCTAGCATGCTTTCTCTTGGAAAATGGTTTTATAAGGGGTAAAGTAGACCAAACTCTTTTTATTAGAACCCACAAGTCCCATACCCTACTAATACAGATTTATGTAGACGATATCATTTTTGGTTCTACTGACTCCAAATTGTGCAGAAGGTTTTCTAACCTGATGCATTCTAAATTTGAGATGAGTAGCATGGGTGACCTATCCTTCTTCCTAGGATTGCAAGTCAAGCAACATGCTGAAGGCATCTTTATTTCTCAAACCAAATATACAAATGAACTGGTTAAGAAATTTGGTATGTCTGAGGCATCTTGTATGAAAACACCCATGCCTACTAATGCTGTATTGGATGCTGATGAACATGGGAAACCTGTTGATCAGACAACATATAGAGCAATGATTGGCTCTTTACTGTATCTTTCAGCTAGTAGACCAGATATAATGTTTGCTACATGTATATGTGCTAGGTTCCAAGTTAGCCCTAGAGAGACACACCTAACTTTAGTAAAGAGGATTCTCAGGTATGTTAAAAGTTGTCCAAATCTAGGTCTCTGGTATCCAAAAGATTCAGCATTTGATTTAACTGGATTCTCAGATGCTGATTATGCTGGATGCAGAATTGACAGGAAAAGCACCAGTGGAACTTGTCAGTTCCTTGGTGACAGACTTGTCTCTTGGTTTTGTAAGAAACAAACATCTGTGTCAACTTCAACGGCTGAAGCTGAATATATGGCTGCAGGTAGTTGTTGTTCACAAATCTTGTGGATTCAAAGCCAACTCCTACACTATGGCTACAACTTAGAGAAGTCTAAAATCTTTTGTGACAATACTAGTGCTATTTCCATTGCTCAAAATCCAGTCCTCCATAGTAGGACAAAACACATAGAGATTAGGCATCATTTCCTAAGGGATAATGTTGAGAAGAATAAGATTGAATTACAATATATCCCAACTGATTTACAAAGGGGAGATATTTTCACCAAGCCCTTGGATGAAAAGAAACACACCTTCTTCCTAAATCAGTTAGGAATGTTAGATGGAGGAAGTCTTAAATAATACCCAAGATTTTGAAAGCTTAAAAATTGACAAAGACTAGGCAAACATTCTGATTTTTCTTAGTGTCTAGAACTTCTCTGATCTCTGAACTGCGCTCGACGATTTGCTCCAAGATCATCGAACGGAGATCAACGATTTCCAAAAATCGTCGAACTGAGTTCAGCGTCTCTCAGATAGTATGAACTATCTCTTCCGGTCAACGATCGTCGAATGGCGCTCGACGATTATGTTCTCTGAACGATCGTCGAACGGAGCTCGACGCTCTCCATTATCGTCGAACGAAGATCGACGATGTTGAAGACTCTTCAGATTCCTTTAGAAGCCTCGATCGTCGAACTGAGTTCAACGATCTTTCCAATTCTGCGTCGAACCCTAATATAAAACTCATTTTTCGCCGTCGTTCTCATTTGCGCTTTCGATTTCTCTGCAAGAATTTTCTTTCCCTCCAAACAGTTCTACACTTGGTCGTTTTGTTTGTTGAATTTCTGCAGGTACCCATGGCTGTGTCAGTTGCTGTTCTTGCTGCAATGAAGTTTGATGCCGGTTTTGACATTGATATAAAATCCTTCAGCACGACTGACCAGATTTTTCAAGATATACTGGGTTTGTTCAAGGACCAGAATCTGACAGCAATAATGACCACCAGGATCAAGCTGGCTTTTGATGAGATCAAGGAGTGGGTTTATACTGCCCATAATCAAGATAACAACACCATTGTTGGGTCTATTTCTGGAAATCAGGTACCCTTGACCCCAACCATTCTTTCAGAAGTTTTTGAATTGAGAAATGGAGCAGATTCTGCTGAGTTATCTGGAGAAGAATATTCTGAACTGCTTGCCAGGATGGGTCATCCAGAGGGAAACCCTAGCAAGCTCTTCAAAAGGAACCTGTCTGTTGAATACTGGTTCATGGGAGATGTGGTTGGGAAAGTGCTACTGGCAAAGCACTCTGCTCATGATACAATATCAAGATATCAGCTCTGCCTCATGGGAGCTCTTGTGGACAAGAAGAATCTAAATTGGGGAGAGGTTTTCTTTGACCTCATCAAAAAGAAAATCAACAAGAGTTTTGTTAATTTTGGGAGAATTATTGGAGTATTTCTGCAGCACAGGTGCCCTGCCCTGCTGGTCTCCTCTGGAGTTCATATCAATGCCTCCAAAAGACTGTCATATGCCCTCCTTGGAAAGTGGGACAGGCAAATCAGCAAGCCTAGCAGGCCCTCCTCCAGTACCCCTTCAGGCACAAGGACTCCAAGAGTCACTCCTCCACAGGTCTCTGCCCCTGCAGATGACCTGGCTACTGTTGCTGCCTCTCCTCCTCCTCCAATTCCATCCCTTCCCCAACCATCCACCATTCCAGCTCCATCTACCATCATCATATCCAGCCCATCTCCAACATCAACACCTTCTCCAGACCCTAATCTACCTCCTCCAGCAGAACAATTCCACCCACTATTCTCCTACCCTCCACCTGATGTCACCTCTTCACCCTCTCATCCATCCTTCACCCTACTTGATGATTCCTTTATGGATGATTCCCCATCATCTCCTCCTGAATTACCTTCCTCCTCCACTTCATTTCAAGACCTCCTACACCAGATCATTGATCAACCAACATTCACCCCATCCATCTCCATTCCCCTATCCTCCATTTCCACCTTGCCAACACCTCAGCCATCCCTTCCACATTTCTCCAGCTCTACACTTCCAGAACCTTCAGCTGATTCCATACCTTCTACCTCTGCTCCAGCTCTTGAGCAAGTAGACCTCTCAGCCCTTGCTGACAGGCTGTATGAGCTGCTTGCCCCCAGGCTCTCTCTATTGTTGGAGACCTCCCTGGCACCTCTACACCTATCAGTGGCAGCCCTTTCTGCCAGGCTCTCTTCCCTCTTCCCTCAGGCAGCACCTACAGCAGTGTGCCTTGATCCAGACATGTCTGCATCTAGGCAGGGGGAGATGCCTTATGAAGTGAATCTTCATGCTGCTGCTGTTGCTGCTGTTTCTGCAAGCTCTCTGTCTGCTGCTGCTGTTAGTTCTGCTTATTCTGCTGCTCCTCCTGTTGCTGTTGCTATGCCTCCAGAAAGTCAGATTTCAACTGCAGTTCTTGCAATAGACCTCAGGTCTTTGCTATCAGCTTTTGATTCTACTTTCTTTAGCTGTCTGCCAGAGGTCCATGCTGTCCAGCCTCCAGAATATTTATCCAAGGCACTTGTGCCATTGTCTTGCTGTGACCCTAACATTATCACCTCTTTTGTAAATTCAGTCATTGCTGCTGCTGCTTCTTCTGAAGAAAGGATTGATGTTGCTTCTGAGAATATTGATACTGCTGCTGAAGTTCCTGCTGCTTCTGATGAACCAATCTCCAAGGACATTCTTATGACAGAGGCCACTGAATTTGAGCCTTCTGCAGTCTTTGATGATGTTCCTTCTGTTTCTATTATTGTTAGTGAATCTGTTGTTTCTGCTGTTGCTAGTGAAGTTGCTGCTGTTGTCACCTGTCCAGAGCCTACTGCTGCTGCTGTTGTTGCTTCTGCTTCACCTTCTCTATCTGCTGCTGTCCCTGCTGTTACCATCTCAACACCTGCTGTTGCTGTTGTTTCAACTTCTGCCTCATCTGCTTCTGTTCATCTTAAAAAGGACTTGATGAAGAAAATAGATGCTCTCTATGATGACCAGAGTTCTGAATCTGATGAATTTAAAACAGACTCTGATGACTCATCTGCTACCATTGCCAGGAAAAGGAAGGCAAGGAGCAAAGCAATGAAGAGGGTACCTCCTGCTAAAGTTAAAGATAACAATGATATCCCATATTACATTCTGCATGACTGCCCAATTACTGAACACTGGATGCAATACTCTAAAAATCAGCTGAAAGCAATGAAGAAAAAGAGAAAATATGAGAAGGGTTCATCCCAATTCCAGCACTCTCATCCTCCTCCACCACCTCCTCCTGATGCAGGTGCAGGTGGAAGCTCTGCAAGTCAACCCCCAGCCAGAAGTCAGGCTCCCTATCAACCTCATGCCAGATCTTACCATAGGGAAAGCCAATCCAGGGGTTCACATTCTAGGAGAGGAGGATATAGAGGAAGTCAAAGAGATATTCAAGTATATTCTAAAGGGTACTCCAGGCAGCACCCATATTATAGGGGAGGACATAGTTCTTCTGATACAACTTCTGGTCCTTTCCCTTACAAGCTGAAAGAGACTGTGTCTGCCAGGCCTCCTCAAGACAATCCTTCCAACAGGTATGAGCCACCTGTACCTTTTGAGGATCCTGAAAATAATCCAGCTGCTTGGACTGCCAGATTAAAGGAATTAGCTGCACTAGACCAAATTAAAAAGGCCAGAGAACAAGGATTAGACTCTTCCAACATTTCTACTATGTCTGAACAGAGACAAAAAGAACTAGAGAGATATGCTTCAAGTAAATTCTTTGATGCTGACAGATACATGGAATTACATCCTGAAGCTATGGTTCCCAGGCCTAAAAAGCAAACTTATTTGGGTGCAGCAGATGATACCAGATCCAACAAGGAAGCCCTCAATCATAATAGAGAAATTAAACTTGTTAAAGGCAAAGAGAAGAAATGATATTGTAAGGTGACAATTTCTGTGATTTCTGAATACTATCTGGATAATATATATATATCTCTGTGATTCTGCATGTCTAGCTGTTGTTTTTCTATTTTTGCTGATTGTATGTTGTTATTTAAAGTTTTTCAAAAGTCTGTAAATAGTAATCCTAACCCAAATAGGGGGAGATTGTTGGAACACCCTATTACTAATTTGGGTCAGGATCACTATGTCTCTAGGAATCTTTGCTTGACCTCCTGTATAGCTCAATAGGTCAATTAAAATTGAGTCTAAGGGTTAGAAGTCTAGGTTTGGAAGCTGCCCTGAAGACCAAGATTTTGTGTTTGGAGACTAAGTCATATCGTCGAGCTCAGCGCGACGATTCGTCGAACTCCGGTCGACGATCGTCTAGCTCAACATCGACAAGATCGTCGAACTCCATTCGACGATCGCTGAGCTCAACTTCTTCATATTGTCGAACTCCATTTGACGATCGGTGAGCTCAGGTCGACGATTTTGACTCTGCTTTGGATCTTTATCTCTGAGCTCAGTTCGACGATCTTTGAGCTCAGATGGACGATATTTTGCTGCTTTATATTTCCAGATCGCTGAGCTCAGCTCGACGATAGCAGAGCTCAGTTCGACGATTTCAGATAACTTCCAGGATATTTCTAAATTCAAATTCAAATCAGTTAGGAGTTATTCTGCAATTAATTCAGAGATTTCCTAGCCGTTCTCATTCATTTCTGGACCAAGTTTCAAGGGATTTTTCATGGAATAATTCTGTGAACTTTCCTCCTGAAGAGTTTATGCAATAAAGGATGCAATTAATGCAGGCCAACAGCTATTCTTGACAGAGAATGTTATTCTATTCTGTACCAGAGAATAAAAGACAGGATTTTTGAATCTCTCATAGAGCACACACAATACAGAGAGAGAATACAGATTACAGAGACACATTCAAAAATCTTCTGTCACAAAGAATTCTGAAGAACACACATCCAAGGAGATCAAGCTTTCTAAAATCTTCAGATCTCTTTAGTTTTCAAAGTGTTCAAGGCCAAAATATTTCCAGACTCCAGACATTCAACATTTCAGCTATTGCTGAAATCATCTATTGCTGGAGTTCAATCTTTGAAGGCCTATCACCCTCAGCAAAGTTTATCTTCCTGGAGATCTCAAGGATTCAGGGGGAGCTTTGACATCAATCCACATAGTCTTCTCAGTTGTTTGAGAAAGAGAAGACTGCCATCACTCTCTCACCCCCACTCTGTAAAGGGTTTCTCAAACTCCCTTCAAAAGTTTGAGCTTGGTTTTTGAGCACCTTGTCAAAAGCTCATTGGTGGCAAGACACCTGATCAAAAAATCTGCTTTGGTTTTTGAGCACCTTATCAAAAGCTCATTGGTGCCCAGGACACCTGATCAACTCATCCTGCAGTGGATTCCTACCTAGGGTGGTAGAAGAGTGGATGTACCCAAGTTTAGGGGAACCACTATATTTCCTTGTGTCTTCTGTTTTGCTTGCTTTCATTTTTGTTTCTGGCCTTGATTTTTCTGTGCTTAGTTTTTGTTTAACTTAGTGCTATGATTAGATTTATTATTGCTTCCCTGCTCACACATATTACAACAATAGTTGTAAAAGTTTTTAAAGCACCATATACTCTATTCACCCCCCTCTAGAGTATATCAGATCTAGTTGCTCTTTCACATTCCTTTCTTCAGGATCTTAGGAGCTTATCATTTAATTCTCCGTTAGTGAAGACTCGGCCATAGTTCCTTAGGCCGTTGACGATCTTGAGAAAATTTTCAAAGTGTCTGCTATAATGCCTTTGGGGCCTTGCCTGAAGGCCTCATACTTCTGGTTCAAAAGGGATATTCTATCATCCCTTACTTCTTTGGTGACCTCCATTAAAACGATCAGTGTCTGCCACATCTCTTTGGTAGATTGGCAGTGGATGAGATTTTGTAGCATCGAATCATCGACTGCACTTGCGATGATATTTTTAGCCTTCTTATCTAGAGAGACATGTGCAATCTTATCTTTATCTTGATCCATCAACTTCTTTGGTACTTGCTTTGAGGAATCAATAGTGGAGGCCGTCATAGGAATGTAGGGGCCTTCTTCCACTATCATGAAAATCCTTGGATCCACTGCTTCCATGAATAAATTCACCCTTTCTTTCCACATGGGGAAGTTTTTCTTAGTGCAAAATCCTTGACTCTGTCTATGCTTATACACTCTTAAGATAACTAGGAGCAGATCTGTTCAAGGTGTTAACCTTTTGATGAACAACCTCCCATTGATACCGATTGAAAGTGTCTAGTTGTCTACCTAAATCACTATAGGGGGTGAATAGGTGAGTTCTGCGTCTTTTTGCGGAATAAAAATTATACAAGAGATGCGCAGAAAATAAACAAGCAATCCACAGACGACACCAAAGATTATAGTGGTTCCCCAACCTTGGGTACATCCACTCTCCACCTCACCGATCTAGCACCATTCTAGACTCGGCTACTTCACTATTCTCTCGGATTAGAAAACAATCCTACAAGTAGGAACAACGTTCCTACAACTCGGAGTAAAACCACTCATACAACAACTCAGAGAATAACTCCCACAACTCGGAGAATAAATCCTACAATCTCGGAGAATAACTCCTACAATCTCGGAGAATAACTCCTACAAGAATAAAATTGGATTTACAATGAAATACACAAACTTGTCTTCACAGATATGACTGATTCTCGGCCTCTTCCTTATTGAGAAATTGTAAAGCCCTGTCAGAAAAGTCGAGGAAGAAATCTGAGAACACTTTGATCTGAGAACGTAGGAACACTACGATCACAGAGAAGATTTGTAGATGTTGAAAAGCCTGATCAGTTGAATCTTTCTTTCTGAATTTCTGGATCGAGAAGTTTGATGATGAAGAACACGTCTAGTCGGCGACGACGCTTCCCGATTTAGAATCTTGAAAAATGATTCAGAATACTGTAGAATTCTACTTAGGGTTGTCGATCCTGACAGGAACTTTTATAGGTCTTAGATAACGGTCTGATTTCATTAATTACAATCCACATGGACCAATCAAGAGTTAATCACATTTGAAATCAAAAATCATCAGACACTTAGCGAAATTCAGATTCAGAATTCCATTTCTCGAGAGAATTAAGAATTACTCGAGTACGTGTTCC